>OW799236.1:116514561-117714561 GCA_941918925.1 Phyto melanocephala
TGGTAACACCACTATCAAATAAATAGAATATAATAGAAAAAACACCCAGTCAAAATTTCTTGTTTAAACGGCAAACCTAACAGATTTAATTGAAATGTTTAAAACCGGCTAAATTTTATCATAGAACAACTAAGTAGAACTCAATCTGGAATCTGAGCATAATCTTAGAAGATGGAAGTATGTAAAAGTCATCAAATGTTTTGAAAACTTGCTATGGGTTTCAAAATGGTGTGTCTGCGGTTGAAACTTGTTAAGAAGATACAAGTCAAATTGAATATGAGCTACAGGTCTACAGTTTTAACAAAGAAATAATTTCGCAATATATTCTTCCAATTATTTTTTTAATTAAAAACAACTTTCTATCATAAAATTTTTTTAAACAAAATATTCTCTATTTATGAAAAACCTTTTTATAAAAAAAAATTATCAATAAAATTCAATCGGTTACAAGTTATATGTATAACAGTAAAATATAACTGCCAGCATTGGTCCTTCGAAACAGAAAACAAATTGTTCTCACTGTATTTATATTAAATAGCACGAAACCTTTGGGATAAACTAACTTTACAAATTATAATACATATTTTAAGAAGAAAAAACGAAATAAAAAAAAAGAAAATTCTTCTTGTATGCCTCGTTAATAAATTTTAAAAACAAAGCAATATTTTGTAGGTAAAAAATGGAACATTTTAAGATTTAATATATTATATAAAAAAAAACAATACAATTATGTAATATGGTACTTACATCAAAAAAATAATTTACATTATTTACATACAGACACACAAGTTATAAGCACTTTAGAAAATTACCATTTTCAATGGGGTTCCAACCATATTTTCTTATTCTTACGGAAAAAAAATCTTAAAAAGGAATGAATAAATAAAACCAAACGTGGTGGTGTTGGTAATGACTTCTCCTTCTTCCTCTTCTATTCCCTGCCATGTAAATGTTATTTCGTCGAAGTGGTAAACAGCAACAGCAATGCTATTGGAGTATGAATGAAATTTCGATTAATCTTAACATTAAGTAGTATTTTCGTAGGAAAACAACTGAAGTAAAGGAGATTACTAAGAAAATCCCACATGATTTTATTGTTGCTGTTATTCGTCTTCGTCGTCATCGTCATCATCAGCATTTTTTTTATTGTCTTTTGAATTTTGTACAATGAGCATAAGATAATAATAATCATTATAATAATATTAATTGGTGTATAATAATTTAGAGTATGTATTGTTGTCATAGTAATCATAGTTATTTGTATTATTTCTATTGTTGTTGTTCTTGTTGTTGTTGCTATGGGTATTATTTGTCATGGGGACATTTGTTGCAGTTCTCGTCATTCATCCCATAAACATTGCTGTTTTTGTCGTACATAATATGAAAATTGCGAACATTTACGACATGTCTTAATGCCACAACGATAATTGGTTTGTGCTGCCGCTGCAGCTGATGAATCACCAGCCGTTTTACCTTTACAGTACTTGAGACCACAGGGATACCAACCAATGCAGGTTTCTAAGGTACAAATGCAGGGTGCCCACAGACTGCTGACTTCGTTGCAACGTGACGATAAAGTATCGGGGAATTTTTCGGTGGCTGCCTCAAGACTCGAAATAGAAGAACCTAAGACGGATGTGTACGAAAAAAAATATGAAATAATGTTTAAAAACCTTTAACAAATAAACTCTTTAAATTAGTAAAACGCTTTATCTTGCTTTAAAACTAAATATGTGCAAGGCATTAAATTAGAAAAAATGCTAAAAATTTTAAGAAAATGTTTATATTTCTGTTAAAGTGAGGGAAAGTGATTTACAAAATACGACGTACCGATCTGCATATAATAACCCAAAAATTCATTTAGTTTTCAACAAACCGTTAAATTGGCAACTTAATTTTTATTATCAAAAGTGAGTTATTCAATTACCTGGCAATTCCGACCACGCCTTTAAATCGACATCCCTGACGTATGTGCCATCCACAGCCTCACCACATATACTTATTAGATGCCGGGTTATCGGTTGAGATCGATTTAGATGCACCCATGAGGTCATTGTAAACGTGTCCTTACCCTTATCCTCCTCAGGCGTACGTATTGTACTGGGATTCTTTTGTCGCAATTTTGCCATGGCATCGGATGATATGAAATCACCTTTTTGGAATTTCGTTACAAAGCACATAACTTGATACAGATTTTGGCCACGTTCTTCTTCGCCCAAAACCAGTGCTTTGAGAATGCGTACTTCCTGAAAAGAGTAGAAAGGAAAAAAGGGATGTAATAAAGATAATGGATTTGAGACTTTGCTGAGAGGAATGTGAGTAATGTGCTGTTAGTAAATAACTATTAACCTAGATAGGCTTAGGCAGGTGTTTTTTTAGCGTTTAAGATAAGTTCTTGACTTAGAATTTTCATACCCTTCAACCATGGTGCCTTTGTTGTTCCATTATGAATTACTACAATATTCATTTTCGACCTCACATATTATATATTTTCTGCTTATGAATATAGGAGTCGATAGAGCAATATATGTCTGCACGTATGTTTGTTGAGACTACCTTGCACATATGTGTATGTAATATCAATATTTTGGAAATATTCGAAAATGAATCGCTATTGAAATCCAGCACAATCAACCTATAACTTTCTGAGATATAAGAAAATAAACACTTCGTTGTTATAAAATTTTTCAACACTATAAAAATGTAAAGGCGCGTTTGTTACTATGATCTGCTTAAAAAAATTTTTAGTACAAATCGGTCACTAATAATTACAGTTTTAGGCAAAAATAGTTTGAAAAAAACAAAAATTGTTTAAATATATTAAGTTACAAAAATTCATATAATTTTTTGAGACAAGCAAAGACACAAATTGCAAGCCATAGTCTCAAAAATTATTGCTAAGAAAACAATGAAATCGGTTTCAAACTAACTGAGATATAAGCATCAAAATACAATTGCTTCGGTTCGGTTTTTTTCCTAAATTAAAGAAAAAGTTCAATATTTAACCCCCAGATTATTGGTATAAAAAAGCTTAACAAGTAGAATATGTAACAACTAAAAGTCAAAGACTTAAATCTTAAATCTAGGCTATGTTATGATGTGATAATTATACCTATGAACATGATGATGAAGGGTATTATTATATTTAGCACCGCCACCACCGTAGTCTTACTTGTTTTTTATTCAAGATTTATTTTATTAAAAAGGCCAAGCGCCATAAAAAAATCAGGGTAAAATCATCTTTAAAATAAAATAATCGTAAAATGGTAAAAAGTACTTACATTTCGAAAATCAATAATTTGCGTTATTAATGTACCATCCGTTTTTTGAAATTCTAATGTTATTAAGTCTTCACTGACATTTGAGGTAATGCTCTCCTGTATTACTTCACCGCCCTGTAAAATACAAGCATAAAAATACAACATAAATTATTTACAGAATTATTGAAACAAATGTTCATACGGTGTTACTTTAAGAAATCATTAATAAGTACCACAGTACATATAATTTAACCTTCAAACAATTTCAATTAACTGAAAAATAAAGAAATGAAAAAAAAAAACAAAGTATCTCTAATTAAGTATGAACTAAAGTTGAACCCACTAGAACAAAACTATAACAACATTAACAGGGGCAAAAGTCGTGGCAGCGTTAAAAGGCCAAAAAGTCGTAATTGAAAAGTACAAGTACTAATTTAGTACAAAAGTACATACTAGAGCAAGAGTGGAGAATAAATAAAGCAACAAAATATTTCAACCATGCAAAGTGAATTTCAGTGGAAAATCAAAAGTGTTTGAGGCAAATTTGATTTTCGAAAACTAAAACTGCAATTGCAACAGTAAATTGAAAGCATAACACCTGCATGCACAAACTCACGAAAGTACATATTTATTGTACACATTGCAATACTGAACTGTAACAAAATATCGCACTAAAAAGCTATGTATATTCGTTAACGGAAATAAAGCACTAATTTCAAATATTAAACATGTAGGTATTAAAATCCTGTTTGTCAAACTAACTATGTATGTGTATATGTAGGCGTAATGTTCAGATGTGTACACCTACACAAATGTACATATAAAGCTAAATATATTTTTAACAGTTTGTTTGTCTGACAGTTAATTCTTCATTCACTTGCACTAGTTTCACATGTTTTTTGATACATAACTACGTTTAACAGCAACAAAAAGTAATAGACATATTGCTACTGACAGACAGAGTCAGGAAGACAGACAAGCAAAAATTCCGACATAAGTAGAGAACGTACAATTAAATGTTTAACTTTCAACTATAAAATGAACTATAGCATGATGTGTTTGTTGGCTGTTGCTGGCAATGACGACAATGATGTTGAATCGTTAGAAACTTAAAAAAATGGTTTCTACTTTCTATTTATTTAACGTTAACAAACTGTCATCTGCAAACATGTGGGCTACTTAAAAATTGGAATACTTTAAAGGAATGTTAGCAAACGTTTTATACTTATGTATATTAGTAAAATTTAAAAGTTTCCAATACATTTTTTATTTTAAAAAAATATAAGTAGTATTTATAGGAAATTTTTTTACAAATTTGCTGTTTATAGGAAATTTCTCAAAAATTTTTTGTTTATGGGAAATTTTTCAAAAATTTGTTGTTTATGGGAAATTTTTCAAAAATTTGCTGTTTATAGGAAATTTTTCAAAAAATTGCTGCTTGTAGGAAAGTTTTTCAAAAATTTGCTGTTTATAGGAAATTTTTCAAAAATTTGCTGTTTATAGGAAATTTTTCAAAAATTTGCTGTTTATAGGAAATTATTCAAAAATTTGCTGTTTATAGGATATTTTTTTTAAAAATTTGCTGTTTATAGGATATTTTTCAAAAATTTGCTGTTTAAAGGAAATTTTTCAAAAATTTGCTGTTTATAGGAAATTTTTCAAAAATTTGCTGTTTATAGGAAATTTTTCAAAAGCTTGCTGTTTATAGGAAATTTTTCAAAAATTTGCTATTTATAGGAATTAAATTGAGTTGAATCATTGAAAACTCTGTTTAGCTTATAAATAGACAAATTATATGAAATTCGATTCTCATCCGCTTAATGCGGTGAAACATGCAGCAAAAGAATTGAACAAAAAACAAAGAAATGTGTGTACATACGAATGCGTGTACGTATGTATGTTAGTCGGTATTTTGTTCGATAATGCAGATTTAATGAATAAAATGTATAAGAAAAAATTGCCAACAAAAAAGCTAAAACCATTATTGTTGCTAAATGTTTAACCAGAATGCAAGTTTTACGCTTCCCCTATAGGTGTTCTAAAACGGTCAGTAGGAATAGCGTATGGTAACTGTCAGGTTTCATTAAAATTGCATACCGATTTTTTCTACTAGATCTTTAAATAATTCCACTACATGTTATGTACAACATTAAAAAGCTTAAATACAATAGTTTTTCTTTTTGTTTAAAGAGGGTAATACCGACAGTATTATAAGTCAAATTTGGTGAAGTGGGTATATGACTGCCTCTCACTGACAGGTGAACAAGAGTTTAATCCAAAAGTGTTGAGAAAAATGTACGGCAACAAAAAAAGTTGTTAACGGTTCTAGTATGCATTAATCCATTGCAAAAAAAAACAAGTAACAGTGCTATATTCGGCCGTGCCGAATCTTATATACCCTTCACAACGTGTAGTCATGCAATAACAATTGTTTTTATCACCATTCATCCCATATAAAATACGTGCATACATACGTACACGTTAGAATAAATGTGGCATCGAATCCCAGCTGAGCCAAAAAAATTTTATTTTATTTTATTTATTATATTATTTATATTTTTTTAAAATTTTTTTTAAATTTTTTTAAAAAAATTTTTTAGAAAAATTTTTTAGAAAAATTTTTTTTTAAATAAATGTGGCATCGAATCCCAGCTGAGCCAAAAAAATTTTATTTTATTTTATTTATTATATTATTTATATTTTTTTAAAATTTTTTTTAAATTTTTTTAAAAAAATTTTTTAGAAAAATTTTTTAGAAAAATTTTTTTTTAAATTTTTTTAAAATTTTTTTTTTGTAGTTTTTTTTTATTATTTTTTTCTTATTTTTAATATTTTTTTTTTTGTAATTTTTTTTGTTTGGTATGTTTTTTACATGTATGTATGTATGTTGTTGTTGTAATTGTGAAAAAAAACGAGGTGGTCGTGGTTTTTTGCTCATATCTCAGAAAGTTATGGGGCGATTGTGCTGAGTTTCAATAGCGATTCATTCCTGGATATTTCCAAGAGATTGATACCATATACAGATCTGAGGAACATATAGTTGCTTCTAAAAGTTGATTTCAACCAACACACGGACAGACGGGCAGACGGACAGACGGATAGACGGACAGACGGTCAGGGCTTAATCGACTCCTCTATTCATAAGCTTTCAGAAAATATATACTTTATGGAGTCGGAAATGAAAATTGTAGAAATTACAAACGGAATGACAAAGCTATATATACCCTTGTGCACCACAGGTGAAGGGTATAATTAAGAAAATATGTGTGTGCATTATTTCACCAACAACAAAATAGAAAACAAACAGCCAAATAACTACCACATTGTAAACTTTTCAACAACTCTGTAAAGTGGAACATTAAAATGGCAAAAAGTGCAAAGCCATAGAAAAAAAAAATAATTTTGTTTGTTAAAGGTGAGAGAAATGCAAATTATTTTGGATAGTTTAAGCTTTTAGTTTAAGCCAAAAAAACATGAATTAGTATAATTGAAAAATAATATAAAAATGTCGTCAACTCGTTAAATACTTTCATTTAAAGCAAAACATTAAAAAAGTTTTAAACTTTAAATAGATTTAAAAAAAAACATATTTAAAAAAATTTTAAATCCACTTGGACCTTCTCACAAAACAAAGGACGAATAATTAAAGATGAATCTATCTCTAGCCAAGATGACGCGTGATTTTAATCGACAACTCGTTTTCATAAATAAATTTAAACACTCTTTTGGCAAATTACTATAAATAAAATATTTTTTAAACAGTAACAATCTATTTTCAATTTGCCGCAGATTTGAATTTTTAAGTAAAATTTTAGAAGTTCTATTATACGTATTTTCATTTTAAATGTCATAATAATTTAACACTTGTTATTATTTGTATTCTTTTCTTCTTCACTCAAAAGAAATGAATAAAAAACACATGCTGGAAAGAAAAAATATGTATAAAAATGTAAATTTGTTCAATTATTTAACGATTTTATTGTAATCAGTACGAGTTGCTTACATAAATAATTCGTGTACACAACAACATCAGATACAACAAAAATTGGAAAAACAATTTTGTTTTAAATACAAGTGTTATGTAGGTCTACACTTAAATTATAATAAAAAGGAAAAAGACAGCAAGAAATGTGCTGATTTGCTTAAAAATTTAAATAATTTGCAGAATTTTTACACAAAATATTTCTTTGTGCCAAATTGTGGCAACACTTTCAAATAGTCTGTCAAATAAGTTGTTAGTAAACATTTTTAGAAGAGAACGGAAACACAAAGAAAGTGATGCTCAAACTTTTTGACAAAGCATCCATCCATCTTCCACTAAATAGAAAACTTATTGCAAGTGATTAACAAAGAGAGAATTTGTATAAAAAAAATATCGTTTAGAAAAAAATCACTAAATAAAAATTTAAACAAAATATATGAAATAATAAAATATTTACAAAAAATGGTAATAATTTGTACAACAATAATATGTACAAAAACCTTAACAAAGCTAATTTTTGAAAAATTTCCAATAAACAGCAAATTTTTGAAAAATTTCCTATAAACAGCAAATTTTTGAAAAATTTCCTATAAACAGCAAATTTTTGAAAAATTTCCTATAAACACCAATTTTTGAAAAATTTCCTATAAACAGCAAATTTTTGAAAAAATTCCTCTAAACAGTAAATTTTTGAAAAATTTCCTCTAAATAGCAAATTTTCGAAAAATTTTCTATAAACAGCAAATTTTTGAAAAATTTCCTCTAAACAGTAAATGCTTTTTTTAAAAATTTCCTATAAAAAGCATATACTGAAAAACACTTGCATTCTCTGCTCTAAAACATATCCTATTTATATGCTAAGTATTTTAGATTTGTTTTTAAGCTGTTCACACAACAAAATAATCATCGTGACGATAATGATGATTAGAACGATAATGGCGTTAAATAGCATTCCGTGGCATAAAGACAAGCCCAGCAAAACTAGAACAGCAAACAATGTAACAAGAGGAGTGTTAAGAAACATTAAAGTTACAAATATTTATTAGTTGTTTATTTTTTTATTTTATTTAGTATTTTCATTATTTTGTTTACGTGTACTTTTTCTGCAAAATTTGAGAGGGGAAATTAAAGTGACCTCGAACTTAAAGAAATAAAGTTAACGTTTAACACTTACTACTGTTGACTGTAAAAAAAAATTTGCATTTTACTTTTAACCTTTTTTTTAATTAGCGAAAAAATATAAGGTACTTTTAAATAGTTGAAATAATAAAACAAAATTTTTCTATACAAAGTAGAAATTTGCGTATTTTGTATGTTTTATTTCGGAATTTCATTTGCAAAAAGTTCATTTTCATAATAAATTTTTTTAAATAAAATAAAATTTATGTTACGTTTAAAATAAAATTTAATAAGTCAAGACGTCCTTCTACGTTTATTTATTTATCTTTTTTTAATTGACAATAGTTAATTACTGAAGCCCACCGCTAAGCTGCTGAACAGTCCATAAGGCACATTTATCGTGTTAATGTAATAGTTATATATAATTTCCGGTTTCCAAAAATACTGCCATTATTTATCATTTATAAATAAAAAAAGACTATATCTAAATATTTTTTGATAAGTTTTAACTATAAGTAATCGTCACTTTAAAAAGGAAACAACTTTGTTTTATTACTAACTAGCCAGGCCCGGCGCTCGTTGCTAAGCCTCTTAATGAATAAAAATGCATTCTGAATTTTAATTGAATATCAAGTACAAGTACCTCAAAATTATAACTTTTTTTATGGGCGTGGAACTTCCCACTTTTTTAATCACGAAACTGTATAGTCATAACAGCTCAGTAAGTGTGCAAAGTTTGAGAAAAGTTGGTCCAGTGCAAGTACCTCAAACTTATTATTTTTTTTATGGTTAAGGCCCTGCCCACTTTTGTTTTCCCGAAATTATATAGTAATTACAGCTCAAAATGTGTGCAAAGTTTCAGAAAAACCGGTACAGTGCAAGTATCTCAAAATTATAACTTTTTTGTGGGCGTAGACCGCCCACTTTTTTAATCACGAAATTATAAAGTCATAACAGCTCAATTTGTGTGCAAAGTTTCAGAAAAATCGGTCAAGTGCAAGTAGCAAAAAATGATAACTAATTTTGACTTTATGCCTCCCCATCAGCTCGGCTGATAATTTCACCTATATAAATTCGCCTTGCTGTTAAATCTATATATCGTCGTTCGTAAATTATTGTGTTCTATATGTATAGGTTTTATGCGTCACATAGAACACAATAATTTACGAACGACGATATATAGATTTAACAGCAAGGCGAATTTATATAGGTAAAATTATCAGCCGAGCTGATGGGGAGGCATAAAGTCAAAATTTGCAGCATTCGCCTTAATATCATTTATTGATGCAGGAATGGAAAATGAGATTTTGGTTTCGGTATTAAACAATTAACTTAAGTGTACTTTTTGATAACAAATGTAAAAAATTTACTTTTGCACCATTTATAATGGTTTTTACAAAAATGTATAACTTTTTAATAACATTTTTTAATTCAAACATATCCTAGCAACTTTTCCATCCCTGATATACGAATTGGCCTTGACATAAAACATCCCCTAAAAAGTTGATTTGTTGATCAATTCGCCATTGCATATACATACATACATAAATACCTGTATGAATAAGCCTGGTTTAATAGTTAGTCAAAAGAATTCTTAATATACTACAATTAGGAAATACAAAACAATTTGAATGTCAATCACCCAGACAGTAGGCATTTAAAAACACTTAAGTATTAATAATGCCTTTTTCTACTTTTTGAAATTTTTAATCAATCCCTATTCATCTCATATGAAATATATGCATACATATAAAAAACATACAATTGTAAAATTATAAACTGAGTTTATGTATAAAGTTAAAAAAAAAAATAAAAAAAATTAAATTAAATTAAAAATATACAAATAAAAAATGTTTTTTTGGCTCAGCTGGGATACGATGACCAGTATACCACGTTTGTATGTATCTGTTGTATGTTGTTGTTGTGAAAAAAACGAGGTGGCCGTGTTTTTTTCCTCATATCTCAGTTATTTATTTACCGATTTTTCTGATTTTCAATACAGATTTGCGCCCGAATATTTTTGGTATTTTAATACCTCACGCGGGTCCAGGCGATGTCGACTTCAAAAAGTTGATTTCAACAATTGCACGGACAGACTGACAACGCTTAATCAACTCCCCTATTCATAAGCTTTCAGAAAATATATTCTTTATGGAGTCTGAAATAAAAATTGTAGAAATTTCACACGCAATGACAAACCTATTTATGTATACCCTTTATCAATTTTGTCTGAGGGGTATAAAAAAAGTAATTTATATATTTTCTTTATCGACAGCTTTAAGTGCTGCTTGTAAATAACCTTGAATTAATTATTAAAAAAGGGCAGGCGGCATTTTATAATGAAGGGACAAATATTCAAAAATTACATTTAACAACGACAGCATATAGACACATTGAAACAAAGGAATAGTTAAAAGAAACACAAACACTATTTGTTACGTTATGCAAATTTAATTGACGAGGCAACAGCGACTACTGATCACGGTACAGAAATAAAATGTTTCAGACAATTTGTGTTAGATTTATTTTGAACAATTTGTATGATAAAAAAAATTTTCCATAATTTAATATTTCACAAAATATTCCATTTTTTTTTTTACTTTTTCATTCCAGTGATAATTATAATATTTTTTGTTTAAAAAATGGTACAATAAAAATGGTGAAATAAAGTTTGTTTTATGTTCTTTCTTAACTCAAAACCGTTTATGATAAATTTTTAAACATTAAAAAATTAATGACAAATATTTATTCCGACTCACAAATTCAAAACAAATAACATACTTAGAAAAGAATTATGTGTAGAATTATATATTAGACAACTAACTTCATGATTTAGCTTGTATGTAATTTAAGCTTGAAAGAGTGAGTCAGTAAAATCCTATACACACTAATCGACACTAAACCTTTCTTTGGTTTAACAAATTATTATTTTTTTAATCACGTAAGCATTACAAATTATATGTCAGATATTATCTTCTCTAAATTAAAATTTGTTATCTGTTTTAAAAATTTTTCAAAAAACTACAATATGGATTTTCTTAATAAGTAAAAAATTTGAAGGTCCATCTATCGTCACATTATTTTTCAAGCCACTAGACAGATTGTGATGCGTTAGAGAGCTTATAAGCAAAAAAACGAGCAAAAATATTGACTGAAATTTTATTTAAAAACCCATTGTGTGAGGGATGGTGAAACTGGCAACAACCAAGGAATCAACATTTTTTATGTGACGGATGGACAAGGACAATACCGTACTAACTGTCTTAAAATAGCACAGAGTGACTTTATACTTCTAACCCGATTTGGCATCAACTAGTTTGGAAAAAGGGCCTTGAGTGGTATTCAATTTTGTAAGAGGCAAAAGTACCTATTCTGGCTGTTGTAAAAAAAGAATTAAAGAACACAGAAAAAGGTATCCCAGGACATCATATAACTATAAAATGAAAGGATTTCTGGAAAATTTTAATTAATTTATAAATACCGAGTTATATGTATTTTAATGTTTAATGATTTTTTTAAATATTTGAATAAATGTACGTATTTTTAAGATTTTTTATATTAAACAGTTTTAAGTTTTATTTAACGAAATACAAAAATAATTTTTTTCTTGTACACTCTTTATACGCACAATGATATTAAAGACTCTACTATGCTACTTAATAAAGAATAGATGCCAAGTTGTATATGTTATATGTTAATATTTGATGTATAGAAAAACCTATGGTGTGTCCATTTATAGAGTAAGCATTGGAGTTTCTAAACTTCTGGCAATACTAAATATGGATATCAACTACCGTGACAAAACCCCAATTTCTAATTGTATTTATGCTTTCGCTTAATACCTATACTGACCTTAAAAATGTAAACATTGATGTTTGTTTTAGAATCAAAGTATGAGACTTGAGACTAATAAAATATATTGTTAACTACAGATTTATTTTTAAATAGCTTAATTTACATTATAATTTTATTTTAGTTGTATTAGTTTAAGTTACAGTAGTTTTGTTTGTATTGGTTTATTTCGCTGGTTGTTCGAACATGATGTGAGTTATTATGTGCAGCATACTTTTAGGCACTTTTATTATGCCAGCATATTACTTAACATTAACATTACGTCTTTATTAAAATGTAACGGTTTTCGATTGAACTAGTGTGTACATACGAGAACTTTTTCGAATGTTACCGAACACCACTATGTTACTATAAATAGCCGAACAACACAGCTAACATGATCCGTATAACAGTAGAGCTTGTTAAGTGTGAGCTAACAGTGTTTCAGTGTTTATTAAAAGTGTATAACAATAAGAGAAATAAGTAAAGTGTTATAAAGCAATATCTGAATATGTTTAAGTAAATAAAGTGCTCTTAAATTTATAACTAATTTCAACTGTTTTTGATTGCAACAAAAGAACTCAAAGTTTATTTAAAGGAAATAAGCCAACGTTTATAAAAGGTATAAACGTAACAATATTTTAAACAGCAAACTAGCCCCAACTGAAGCACATTTTATATGAATTAATATAATTAATTCAGATTTTATTCAATGTGAACACTGATAAAATAACGTTAACAACAATATTCCTTAACACGTGCCAATTGGCTATTCGGAGATTTCAAATGCGTTAAACATCCTTTCCCTTTTAAATAGTAAAACAAACTTCAAGGCTTTTTTCTAAAATAACAAAACTCTAAAAATAAACAGAAATCCACTCTGCTTAAAAGCAACTCCCTTAGGTACTAATTTAAACGTGTTACATACATGTGGCCAAATTTAAGTCACATGCCCATGAAATCTTTTCAAAGCAAAACAAAAAACAAGCAAAGCTTATATTTTCTTTTACAAAGTTAAATAAAAAACACAAGCATAACAAAAAAAAAATAAAAACAACAAAGAATTGGGGGGAAAAGGGTCATTAAAAACAATAGAGAAAAATAAATGAAAAATAATAAACAACAAAGAGAACAAAAACAACAATGACGACGACAACAACAAAGTAAATGTCCATGAACTAAATAAATTGCAAAATCAAAAAAAGTATTATACTAAAACTGAAATAAAGATATAATAGAAAACAACAACATTGGCAGCAGCAGTGACATGGTTTGGCTTACTAGCTGTTTCCAGCATCTACGAGTATGTATTTACATGAGGCAATGGGGACTACGACAAAAAACTTTATTTTATTTTTACTCTTTCTATTTAAGTGTTTGGTGGGTTTTCTTAAAAAAAAAATTAAAGGAAATATTTTTCAGAAAACTATAGAAAAGAAAACAAACAAATAAATATGAGTACAACAATGATATCAATAAAGTATTTATGTAGAAAGTGAAATATATACACAAATATTTATTTATTTGTGGCCACAATTCACAAACAAACGAACAAGCAACCAAAAACAGGAAAACAAATAAAAACAAATTTTCCATGTGTGTGCTTAGTTAAAAAAAAAAAAAAAAAGTTTAAAAAACTTAATTTGAAATATAGAGAAAAGTTTTTATGTATTTATTTATTTTTTTTTTAATGTCCTTGCTACACTGTTTCTATAATTTTTTTAAAAACAAAATTTAACAAATATTTATTTCCTAAAAAATGAGTTTTTTTTGGATATTTTTCATTAAAGAAACGACAAATTTTTAATAGAAAAAATCCTCCAGAATAGCTTTTCAAAAATTTTTATTAAAAAGAATTTATATATTTAATGAAAAATTTAAATAAAAGAATGAAGGGAGCTATAATATATCTGATAATGCTCGTCACAGGTATAATAAAGAAATGAAAAAAAAAATTATTCGCCATTTTTCCGAACGCCATATTGGAATTTTACACTTTTACACTTGATAGCTATAGTGGTTAATGGGGACAAAGCCGTGATTAATATATTTGGCCCTATATATACCATTGTATTTAGGATGCCCTGTTGCAGATGAACATTTTTAATAGCTTATTGTATTATATTGTATAAGCCCTTTCATTTGATACTTAATATTAAAAGGGATGAAAGGGATACATTTTTTAATATTATTGAAAATTTGAGAAATTTTAATATTTATTTTTTAGTATGTTGTATTCTGTTAGCTCTATAATTTGATATCCATATTGACGCTCTTGGTTGTCCAGAAGCTTAAGAAATCGATTTCCTTTTTTTTTAATTTTAGGAAAAATAGGGAAGAAGTCATAGTTTGATGCGTTTATCCGAGTTAGTTTAAAACTGATCAAGTTTTTCTCACAGATAATTTCCGAGGCTATGACTTGCAATTTGATGACACTTTGAGTTCTAAAATTATTAAGAAAATTTAAAAACGTAATAAAACGATGTTAAAAACATTAGCGAATAAGAACATGAATAATTGCAACATTAATGAAATACTACCATATTTTTTAGCAGTAAATTGTACGTAGAACAGTAGATTCAAATATCAATTATTCAACGAATGCTAAAAGTCCTTAATTTCAAGGCAACTGTTAATTTCGTTATATTTTCTTAGAAAATTTACCAACAATATTAAGATTACAAAAACTAACGATGCACCATGTGTATTTTTCAAACCTTCAACCTCTCTTAAAGACTTACAAAAATTAATGTTCTTAACTTTGCAACTTTTCTTTTTTTTTAGATCTTAAAAATACGTATTCACAAACATACATATAATAACTTCAAATCGTATTCATAAATATTTTAACACAAAAACATGAGTGAGTAAAACTGAATGATAAAAACTAACTGACATAAAAGACCAGTGAAAGAACAAGAACAAAAAAGGGGGACAAATACAAGTTCATCAAAATAATATAAAAAAAAGTTTAAAAAACAAAACTAAACTAAAACAAACAAAGAAAACAATATTTATCATATTTTTTTATAATATAAAAGGGTTTTACGGTTCAAAGACAAGAGGGGGTAGAAGCAACAAAAAATTGCCCCACAGAAAATAAACAAATAAAAAACACAAACATATTTAACGAACAACAAATATAACATAAAAAAACTAAGCAACAACAAAAAAGTAAACTAACATCATTTTTAATAAAATTCTAACAAAAACATCACCTTGTAGAAAAATCCCCTCAAAACTTTTCTTTAATGAATAAAAATGCATGAATAAATGAATGTCGAGAAGTGTGAGTGAATAAAGAATGAGTGATTTAAAAACTACAACAAAAATCTTTATACGTATTTACCAAATACAAAAACAACAGCAAGTAAACAATATTATGGTGTTGGCTTTTTAATAAATCTTAGCAAATGTTTGCTTACACTGTTGAACTTTCTTCTTTTTTTTTTGTTCGTTCACACGCATATGTACATATCGTTACCATCAATCGTAAAGAAGGTAAGTATAATTTGATAAATTTTACAAGTGGGGAAAAAGACTTGCTAAAATTTTTATATTTTACTAGTGCAAATTATAAAAATTAAAATTGATTACAAGAGGCTTATAAATAAGATTTCCATGGAAAATCAGTTTTATAAACCGTTACGGCCATATGCAAAAAAAAACTAAATTTTTTTATGTACAAACAAAAATTATCTATTTAAAGACGACTAACCGAATGAATTTATATTCGTTTTTTCTTTTTTTTTTTTTTTTTTGTATCGTTAACAACAAAATGATAAAAGAAGTTGATGGTATTGACAGTAAAACAAGTAAGAGTGCTATATTCGGTCGAATCGTATATACCCTTCACAACGTGTAGCCATGCAATAACAATAGTTTGTATCACAATTCATCTTATATGAGATACGTACATACATACATAAAAACATCACATTGTTAAATTATAAATTTACGTATGTATGTTTTAAAAAAAAATAAAAAAAAATTTAAAAAAAGGAAAAAAATAAAAACAAAAATATAAAATATAAAAATATTAACAATAATAAATATTAAATAAAACATAAAAAAACAATAAAAAAAATTTTAAAAAATATAAAAAAATATATTAAAAAAAATTTTAAAATTTAAAAAAATTATAAAAAATAAGAAAAATATAAAGAAAAAATAAAAAAATATAAAAAAAAAATATAAAAAAAAATGAAAAAATAAATAAAAATTAAAATAAAAAGAATAACAAAAGAGGAAAAGCTTAAGTTTGGTAAATTTCGTTCTCACTCACTACAGCAAGAATATGAATTTTTATGTGAAGTTTAATTTACAAAATCAATTTTCATATAAACTTGTAAGTTAAATAGATGATATTTACATCCAACACTTAGACATTCCGATCAAAGAGTGCTGATGATGAAAACGAAGCTGGTTTCGAAAATGCATTCCACTTGGCTGGTGTCGGGATAAAATTTACTTCTCCAATATATTCTTTCATTATCACAAATTAAAATTTAGTTCTTCATATAAATATAAGAAATTTAGTATTAAAAATGAACTTGAGCCAGAAGAAAATAATAGAGTCTTTAAAACATTTAAGTTCAACAATAATAAAAAACTTAAAAAAAAATAAAAAAAAATAATAAAAATATAAATAATATATAAAATAATAAATAAAATTTTTTTTTGCTCAGCTGGGATTCGATGCCACGTTTACTCTAACCAATATACCACGTTTGTATGTATGTATGTTGTTGTATGTTTTTGTTGTAAAAAAAAACGAGGTGGTCCTGGTTTCTCAGTTGTTTTTGTACCGAAGTTTCTGATTTTCAATGCTGATCTACACAAGAATATTTCTGAAATTTTAATATCTCACCCGGGTCCAGACAATGTCGGGGTCTTCAAAACACACGATTTCAACATACACACGGACAGACTGACAGAGCTTAATCGACTCACCTACATATTTCCGAAAAATCGGTCGGAAATGAAAATTGAGGAAATTTCACACGGAATGACCAAACCTATATATACACTAACTAAAGGCATGTAATACGTCAAGTAACTAATATCTACTTTAAATCTGCATTAGACATTTTTTCCATACAGCCGTTAGTTATTTACATATGTATATAAATTAGTAATGTTTTTCTGCAAACAATTTTTGTCTACGCTATTGTGCTGCATTAAAAACTGATTGTATAAAAATGTGCACTTGGCTCCTTTACGAGTGTAGGTAACCATATATATGAATATGTATGAATGCACCTTAAAGTATTCTACTTGATTTATATTTTATAAAGTTTACTTTTTGTTTTCTTTTTCTACTTGAAAATTTGTATTTAACATGCATCATCTTATGCCATACTGCTACACTCGCTATTGCGAAAGAATGAACGTAAGGTGATGGACAACATTAATGCATTCTCATGTGCATGAGAAGAGTAGTTGTTTAAAACTAATAAAAAGGTAGTGCCCATACAACAAGTGGTCAAATCGACTTTAATAAAGTAAATTTGATATAAAATTTTAAAGGCAAAAATTAAATTAAAGTCTTGTTTAATTTTTATAAAAATTTTCTATAAAAAAGAATCAGAATTAAAAATGTTGTTGAAATCTTACTTCTGCAGGGTTAGAAAAAAACAGTTAAAATAACAACATTTTGTAAAAATGTGTAACAGTTTTTACCTTAAGATCCAAAACTACTATTTAAAACTTTTTGACAAAAAATTAAAATGTTCCATCCCTGTATAAAAAATTAGGCCAATTTGGAGTTGTTTAGTCAAACTAGCACGCGGTGAGTCTACACTAGGGTCTGCGTATGAAGAGGAACGATAAGGCACCGATGGACCATTATATTTGGCTAATTAGGTAGTGTATATAAGACAGGATTGATATGTCATGGGAGAAAAGAAGGGACTGCAAGGTGTCAAAGGATATGTGGCCAAGTATTTGTTTTTTTTTTTTTTTTTTTTTTGTAAAAAGGAAAACACAATTGACCTTATAGGTCTCCGAGTTTTAGTGTTTGCGGTTTCTCATAACTTCCGACACCCCCCTTTCCTGGCATCAAACCATTACCGTATGAATTTAATACAGCACTTTCAAAACATTTAAAATTAAATTGTTTTGTTTTACCAAAACTTTTAATGAAAATTATCAACAGGCCTACAATACTGCAATGAAAAGTTATGTTGGTAGAAATTTGTTGATTACACGCTATGCTTCATACATTTGGTAAGGGAAAGCGAATTTTTGAGATATAGATGAAGCTCTGATTAAGTTTTGTTTGTTTCTTCTATTATAAAGACCGTCATTTACAATCAGATGTAGTCGTTCGATCTATCTAAAATCATATTTCATTGCTTGTAGAATAATTAATACATGAATGTTGTTAGAAATAGTTAAAACATACGATTTTGCAAGACAACAGAATTTATTTTTAGGTGAGTAGGATTTATATCAAAATTGCTTGTAAATATTCGTGCTATTTTTTAGGATAGTGAATCCAGACCTCAACAAATGCAATTCTGTGTCATCAATTAACGGTGATTTGCAAAAAGTTTCCGTTATTTCTTAGCAATTGTAATTGAATATAAAGTTTTGTTTATTTTATTAAGGAGAAAAAGCAAAACTGAACAATTAGACAACTATAACAGCAAATAGAATTTCCAAAAAAATGTAAAATTTGTGCGTAAACTCTATAGATAGACTTGTAAACATTAAAACAACTAAGTAACCCCTCCACTTACATCCAGAAGCTGCATTAAACAAAGATGCATTATAGACAAATGCTAAATCGGCAAATTATTGAAACTGACTGAAAGGCTGAACGATATCGACCATGCAGATTATATCTGCTTGATGTCTTACCGCTTAAGGCCATGACTGACTATCCTACAAAGTCGTGCGATTATGTCAAATAAAAATCTGATAGTTTTCTGTCCTACATAAAAAAATCGCAACAAAATGTGTTATTGGATGCCACACTGTCATACTTGCTCAGAAAAAGCAACTCTGATCGAACAGAAACTATTATTTTATGAAAATTTCCAAAAGATTATCAAATCGGACACACTTGTCAAAAAATCTGTCACACATGTGCACTTTTTGTCCACACTATCACACTTTCTGAACACACATACAATTTTTGACATATCGAACGACTAAATCTGATAGTCAGTCATGGCCTTTAATGGATATTGAAAAATAGTTACAAAGTTACTCTCCAAAAACGCACATGAAATTGGTTTAAAAATTAACATTAAGAAGGTCAAAATAACCCATCGAATACAACTCACTCATACTAAAAGTCATCCCAATAGAAGTAGATTGTTTTAGCTGTTTAAGGCCATGACTGACTAACAGATTTAGTCGTTCGATATTTCAGAAATTGTATGTGTGTTCAGAAAGTGTGATAGTGTGGACAAAAAGTGCACATGTGTGACAGATTTATTGACAGATGTGTCCGATTTGATAATCTTTCGAAAATTTTTATAAAATAGTAGTTTCTGTACGATCAGAGTTGCTTTTTGTAAGCAAGTATGACAGGGTGGCATCCAATCAAACATTTGGTTGCGATTTTTTCATGTAGGACAGAAACCTATCATACCTTTAAGAAGCATTATCACAAAGATGGCGGTGCAATTAAAGTTAAACTTCAACGAGTGCAGCATCCTACTATATGGCGCAACCACTTGGTGATTAGCAAAAGCAAGAAAAAAGAAGTTACAAGCTGGTATTTTTTTTTATATATAATGATTTTTTTAGTAACAAATTACAAATTTTGCTTAACAAAAATTCAGATTTGTTTTTAACTAGATTTTGATTCCTTTCATATTTTGTTATAACTTGGTAATGTGCTGTAAAGTTGGAAGCCTTTGTAAAAAGATTTCGTTGCATTGCCGTTGACTGCACTCTTTCAATTTTCAAATTCTATTTATTTCTTAATTGGTACGGTTGTGCTTCTCTAGCAAATACAGTTTGTTCCATTAAATATTCCGGTGCTTCTGCTTGTTTCAGTTTTTGTATAAAACTTAAAGTGTTGAGTGTAAGCCTCTGTCTTTGCAAACACTCTAATGCTTATTTTCGCCTAATACCATATCCAACGGGGATCTCTTGTGCCTTATCACTAAAACAGCTTTACAGTGGAACTCGTGAGGACAGAAAAAACCTAGCAGACCTGACACCAATTACATTATGCTGTTTAAGCGAGAGTGTGAAGACATAAATAAATTATGGAGCAAGCTAATAATCCTTGCAATGGATAGAAGAAAATGTAGAGAACTCGTAATCGTTCTATGTTTAACAACAATCTTATAATCAACCTTAATGTAATCTATTCCTAATTTACATAAAAACGTTTCGAATTTAAATGCTATGTATTATATTTACTTATAATAATATAGTTGGGTTTCACAAACGAGTGAGAAAACATGGTTGTCAAATCCGCACCATGAAAGAGATAACCCTATACAATGTAATAAATATGTAAAAGCATAAATACATGCAGCCTTAATACATATAAATATGTACAAATTGAACGTGTTCTTGTTGGTCTAGTAAATGTTCATACATAAAATAGCTAAAGGTGAAATAATTGTGTGTATTAGTGTGAGTGTATGTGTGTATTTAAACAAATATACATTGTGTTTCTCCATTTTTATACCCTTCACACAGTGAAAAAGGGTATATATAGGTTTGTCAATGCGTGTGAAATTTCTACAATTTTCATTTCCGACCCCATAAAGTATATATTTTCTGAAAGCTTATGAGTAGGGGAGTCGATTAAGCTCTGTCAGTCTGACCGTCTGTCCGTATGTATGTAGAAATCAACTTTTTTAAGCCCCCCGAAATCGCTTGGACGCGGGTGAGGTATTAAAATATCAGAAATATTCGGGAGTAGATTGGTATTGAAAATCAGAAACATCGGTGCATAAACAACTGAGATATGAGCAAAAACCCACGACCACCTCGATTTTTTTTTCACAAAAACAACATAACAACAACATACATCCATACAAACATGTATACTGGTTAGAGTAAACGTGGCATCGAATCCCAGCTGAGTCAAAAAAAATCTTTTTTTATTTTTTTATATTTTTTTTATTTTTTTTTTATATTTTTTTTTTATTTTTTTTTATTTTTTATTTAATATATTATTTAAATTTTTATTATTATTTTTTCTTTAAATTTTTTTTTTAATTTTTTTTTTTATTTTTTTTTTGTTTTATATTTATTATTTATATTTTAATTTTTTTTTTTTAATTTTTTTTTTAAATTTTTTTTTTTTTTTTTACATACATACGTAAAGTTTTATTTTTTCAATGGGATGTTTTTATATATGTATGTTTTTTATATATGTATGTACGTATTTCATATGAGATGAATGGTGATACAAACTACTGTTATTGCATGACTACACGTTGTGAAGGGTATATAAGATTTGGTACGGCCGAATATAGCACTCTTACTTGTTATTTAAAACTTTGGAAAAATTTAACTTTACAATAAACATACAAGTATAAAAATATCACATTTTAATAAAAAGAAGGAAACAAATAAACCAACGTCCATGAAGGGACGAGAAAAAGAAGTGAAAAGAAAGTAGAAAAGTGTACGTAACATGATTAAAGTGGTGTCGGTGAGTAAGTTTGTGTTTGAACTTATGAATAGGGAATTAACAACGTACTATTTTGATATGGGTTATGTTTATTTTTCCTTATCTTTTTTTTTTTTTTTGAGTTTGTTTTGTGGATTGTACTATATTTTCTTCTATGTGGCTGTTGTTAAACAAGCGCTTTGGTATATTTTGAAGTGCGTGTGTGCTCTTTTAATATATGTAAGTGTATATGTATGAAGTACATGAATTGTATCAAGAGCTGAAGTACAAGTTCAAGGACAAATGTGCGTTATTTAATCTACAGATCTGTTTATTTTATATTTAGAAATTGTGCGTAATTTTTTTATTATTTCTTTTATACCTATTATCCATGAAAAATTATAATAGTATTTATATTATTACAAGTAACAATTTATTTAAATAATCAGCCGCACACCCAAAACGCTGACGTAAATGTAAATAACAGTGTAACTAATAATATTCATACGCATTATGATTACAATGAATAGAAAGGTTTATGAATACATACTTACATATGTACATACATACATATATACATTTCGAAACACAACGAGTCAATGTTAAGCAAGTCATGTGTTTTTTTTCTGAAATTCTTAAATTCTGAAAGTTTGAAAAAGCAAAAATTATAATTTTAATGTTATAATTGAAAAAGCAAAAATAATTGATTTTTTCAGCTTAAGTGACAAAAAAGTTATTAATTGAGCTCAATTAAGCAGTAATATTATACTATGTTCACACAGGCGCCTTAATTGTCAATTTATAATATTATCGCAATTAAAGGCCTTATTGAGCTCAATTTGCCATACTAAAAATTATTTTTAAATTGAGCAATATATGTATACTTAATTGTTTCACTTATTGTCTAAAACTCGAAATACAACTCTTGAGAAGTATGTATAGGTGGCATTTCTAATGTCAAACAAATAAAAATACAAAAAAAATAAAAATTAAGAAAATTGAAAATGTTTGATGAAAATTTAAAAAAAAAATTTTAATAAATTCAAATACATACATATAAGTATATATATGTATAAATATAATTGTAAATATATTTTATCCACAGGAAAAACACTGAAAAGAAGGCATTATTTGATTTGGTATAAATACATCGTATTTTACAGCTATCAAATGCTAATGGAGTAAGATAAATTGAGTATGTCTGAACACTTATTTTAATTGCTCAATCAACACTAAATTGAAACAATTAAAAATATCTGACTGAACAGGGTATTACTTGTATTTTCAAGGCTAAACAAATGAGCGTTGTTTTAGAAAAACAATTGGGCGCCTAGTGGCGCCTCAAAAGTAATGTGTAAATTAATAATACCCTCACATGTTATATTTACCAAAAAAAAAACGCTTTGCAATTTCTGTCAACACTTTAATTGCTGTTGTTGTCATTGTTTTATGTGTTTTTATCATAAATGTGCAAATGTTGTTGTTTTTTTATGCGTGAGTCAAGCCTGGACCGAATTACGGCATTCGAACGTGATCGAAATTGCAAAATTCTTATAAGAATCTCTATACCTAAAGCACAGCGAACTCGATCGTTCGAGTAAAATTTCGATCGTGATCGAATACCGTAATTCAGATGGAGCTAATGGGTTTAAAAAAATGTTTTCACGATATAAATACTATCGATATAAATATTATCGCAAGGATATGGACATTAAGTTTTAATATTGAATTCTCATTTACATAGTTAATGCAATAAATAAATAATTTTGGATGAACTTATTTATATCATCTTATATCATCACATATTTATTGGCGCATGTAATTTGTTCTAAAAGTTAACCACATCAATTTTATTATTTCTTACTACATGTAGTTCTGCAGACATTCAAATAACTAGTTTGGGAGGCGTATCCATACTTCTATATCACCAAGATTACTTTAAGATCTTTTCAAAAGCTGTTAAATGATGCCAATATTGCTCATATATAATCAGAAATGTTGTTAAAAAAGTGGTTAAATTTTAAACATTGCTGTTTTTCGCGATGTTAAATACATAATTGAACCGTACCAATATTGTCATAAAAAAAAACAATTATTTCATATATAATTTGTGTTTTATTCAAAATCAACATCGGCACTTAAAATTTAACCACCTTTTATATATAACTTTAGTGGTCTGTAACTCAAAAAAAAAGTGGTTCCGACAATGTTACCACTTTAAATTTTCTTCTTATATTTCAATTATCTATTGATCTACATATGTATTGTTTTTTTCAGTTGGAAGTGCGTTGGTAAACTAGATTTGTTCTCAATATTTATTTGTTAGAAAAGTTTTCCGGAAAACAAAAAAATTATTGCCAAAGTAGATTTAATAAATTTTTTAAGGATGGATAAACATAATTTTTTTTCATTTATTAAAACAAATTTACCCTATTACTTATAAAAACAAAAAAAAAACAATGATGAGGAAATCTAATTCACCATATTTTTTGTTTCGATTTCATAGACATTTAATTTTTTCATATTAACACGACACCAGCATGTTGGTTCAATCAAGAAAAAGTCAAAATCATTTTGATATTGCTACAGCAACAGGTAGGTACAATGACATCTCAAGCACATACACGGTACAACTGCAGGTGCCATCACGTAATTTCGCCAAGCGCTGGTAACGCTTATGTGGCCGGTTATCAAAAATTTAAATTTTCATATTTAATATGAGAAAAATTGATTCTTTCTCGTACGAAATTATCTTTAAAACATAAAAAATAAATTACATTTAATAATTCTGGAAAGAATCGTAAGAGAAACACAAATATCTGGCAACTCCTTAAAATCTTCAAAACAAAAACAAACAAGAAAAACATACAAATGGAGTGGTAATTCCATTTCTAATTAGAAATAAAAACATATGTGCAAGATAGGTGTTTTATATGTGAACATCTTACCTGATTTTGTACATTTATAAGCAATTGGCCGCAACATGATTTAAGCAACAAATTTATTAGCAGGAATAAAATCAAATAGTATTTCAGTCGTGGACGAATTTTCAATGGATTATGATTGTAGCAGTTTTTGCCGGCATTTCTTAATATACAACAACAAAGAACATCCAGACTTTTTGCTGCTTTAAAAGGCAATTGGCCAACTATGCTTGCTGTTGCTCTGGGGATGAATGTTGTCGACGATGATGATGTTGATAATTTCAATTGAAAAATGTCTGTGATGTCGTCATGAGTACATTTTTTCAAAAGCATTTTTTGCAAGCAATAAAAAAATAAGAAAATCAAAAGGAATATTGATCTCTTAAACAAACAAAACTAGTCGGCGAAAATTGTTTCTACTACAGTCTGACGATGTTAATCATAGATATTGGAGATAAATTAAAAATTTAAACACGTTTCTGCTTGGGACAAAAAAAAACAAAATAGCAACACGAAAGCAAAACAATAGAAACAGCACTTCACCTTGAAAAATCTTGTATTTAAAACATAACAAAAATAAATAATTAACTTGGGCGAATTGATTAACTAAAAACCAACTTATTTGTATTTTCTTTTATTTTTATATTTATCTTTTCTTCTTTTTTTTCTATTTATATATTTGAATAGACACAATTACAGTGAAAGCCAGACGTAAAACTTTTAATTGCACCCAAAATTTACACCGATTTACTTGTTACCACCGATTTAAGGGATTATTTTGTTTAATTAAATTTCTTTCAGAATTGTACAGAGCTTTTTTCGTAATTGGTTATTCAATTTACTTTCTTAAATTTTTATATAAAAGAAACTTTTTAAAACAATTTTTACACCTTTTATTCTTTCTCGGGAACCACTGTACACAACCTTTCAGACCGCCATATTGCAAACGACTGATTTGTGAGAGAGTGAGCTGGACTGTCAAAAAATCCTTGATTTTTTTTTGCAAGAGCAATTTCGAATTAAATTTTTTGTTTACTTCGAAAAATATCAGCGAATTGTTGTTGTTTCTATGTTTATTTGGTTTTTTATAACAAAGACTTGTGTAACCTAAACACAGCAAATATAATTACAAAACACTTAAAAAAAAAAGTAATTTTGTGATATTATCCTATCAAGAATGATACAAGTTTTAAGCATTATAGTATTAGAAAAAAAAGAAAATAAAAATATCAATATATTACAGATTATACGGTAATTTACTGTTTTTCAATTAATTAAACAATCGCTTTATTTGCTTAATTTTATTTTTTTCATATTCATTATTTTTTATTTTAGTATTTTATTATTGTTGTTATTATTATTATTATTATTATTATTTTTTTTTTATTATTATTATTTTTTTAACCACCTTATAAAATTTTTTAAAACTTTTACAGGTAATGTCGATCACTTTTAAGTATTTTTTCCTTCAAAAAGGCAATTATTAAGAAATTAAAAAAAATAAAAAACAATATTCTCAAATTAAAGAGTATAGATTTATTAAACTTTTTGCATTAAAAATGTCTATTAAAAATTTATTTATAGAAAATAAATGTTTTTATTTATTGTTCAAACATTCAAGAATATTAAAAATTATTCCGACATTAGCCGAGTGGAAAGCATTTGGGGAACCAGTAACTATTTTATTATCAGCAATTTGTATCGATAAACTCATATGTATACACTATTTAAACTAATATTTATGTTACAATTTTATGAGATTAATATTAGGACAGTAAAGTAATTTATTTATAAGTTTTGTGTTTCCTTCTTCAAACTCTTATACTCCTATATTCATCCCTTGGCTGGCAGTATTGAAAGTATAGTTGTATTAATTTTTTCAATTTATAAATACTATCAAAACGAATTCCTGAATGTCATTAACACCGTGCCATTTGTGTTTTTTAAAACCTTAAATTAATTTTTAAAGTTTTTGACATCATGTATTGTTTAGATATTTTTTTGCATAAGTATACCTATACGGTTTTACAAAAAAATAACTTTCAATCAAACCCAAACAAAAACATCGAAACAAGAACTTATCGCTCTTGTTAGGTTGGCGATTATTTAAACACATTTTTAAATAATTATACAAATTTTTATTTATTTATGTATTTTTACAAATAAATTTATGTGTATAAAATCTTTTATTTATTTACGGCATCTACATACTCCATTTATACACGAACCACCTCTATTTCCTCTCGCAATACAATAGGACGCACAGGCACTATTGCCAAAAGTGCAAGTAATACTTATTTGCCTCTGCAAGAATAAATCTTCTTGGCTGGCATCACTGCGTAATCCTCCTTGGGTTTCATCTAATTGATCAGAACTTTCTTCGGCCTCCGAAAGTCCGGCCACCATAAAGAAGGCAATACAGAATACGAAAATTCCAACAAATTTCATTTTTTAAATAATATTTGTTTGCTTTAAGAATATTCTTAGCACTATTTCTGAAGCAAATTGATTGTACATATTTATATGAAATTTGAATTATTAAAAAGTTCGTGATATCTACAAAAATGGGGAAATAATTTTGTTATCTACATAAAAATTAACATTCTAATCTTTCAAATAAAGAAGTACCTATATGTATGCATTTACCATTATTATATATACTTTTTTATTTAACAAAAAGTTATAAAAAAATCGTATACAAAATTTTCTTAATAAACCTTTGTTTGATTTTAAAATTGATTACGATAAACTCTCAAAAGTCAGATGTTTTTCAACAGTAATATTAATTTCACGTAAAAAGCGATAAGCAAAGATATAAACAAATTTTTAACACATGTTTTGAATTAACAGTGCAAAGTATTATTACAATGTAACTCTCATATTTAAAATATTTTTGCACAATCTCTATTCAAGTGTGTAAATTCTGTTCTAAGTCATACATTAATCATGTTTCATTAAGTGTACTTATATTTATGTTAAAAAATATTTTTAGTTTAATTGGTGACCTGAATATGTATAATATTGTTTATAGTTAGGAGTGATAAAATAATATATCGAGTTCAACTCTTGTTTTAACACGTTTTCAATACGAAGTCCATGATTATATAGTATATTTTATCACTTTAATTCCAATGCTTATGATTAAGTCATCTTTAATAAATACGGCGTTCGTAATTATTTATATATCTCCAAATTATCTTGGTGTCAATGCTCGTGGTTTAAAACTTCCAGTCCCTGGTCTGAAAAATATTAATGTTAGGCTATTAAATTGAAAAGATTTATTATTTTTTTATAAAACAAATGGAACAAATCTAGCTTACCAACGTACTTCTTATTGAACAAAAATACATAGGTCGAAAGAAAATAGAAAAATAAGAAAATTATTTAAAGTAGTTACATTCACGGAAAAATTTAGTTTTCGAGTTGTAGACCTCTAAATTTTTCAAAAATAAATGGAATATTTGACTACATTTCTCAACATATATGGACAATATTAGTATCATTTGAAAGCTTTTGAATAGATCTTACAGAATGTATAAAATTTTTTTAATAATTTTACCCTTTTAGGTGTCAGTACAGTTTTTACAAAATTTTACAAAAAGATATGTATATATATTTTATGCAAATAAAAATATTACAATAATTAAATAAATAAACAAAGTGCGTCTTCGCCAATTAACGTTTCTGTATGGCACCGATCTGAAGGATTTTCTCTTCTATGTTATAACAAACAGCGGCTTCGACAACTAAATATTCTCTGTTTTTTGCTACGTTCAAAAGTTTATTTTCATGCAAAGATGAAATTCACAAAACAAAAATAAATTTACAGTGTTATAGCTTATAATATAATTGTAATATATATTTTTTTATTTCTAAATAGGAATTAGTTGTATATAAATAATTATAAATTATAAATAAATTATTATTTTTTTTTTTCGTAAAATTATAAAAGATCTATTAAAAAACTTGCAAATGATGCCAATATTGCCCATATTTTTTTACATTTATCTTACACTTATCACTTACATTTGTTTATTAAAACTTATCATTTTACCAGTACTATGAACAGAGTAATGAGAACTTACAAATAGTATTACAACAAATAACATTTGATTAATTACAAAAAAGAGTCTACTACTACTAATATTAGTTTAAGTAAAAGTTGTTAATAGAAAACTTTTAAAACAGTCACTAGAATGCTTATTTTAAACAAAACACTCTCAGTGGTTGTTCCAAAAATTTCTATTAATTTCTAAATTTCTCAGTTAATAAAACATGTTGACGACAAAGTTTCTGCGAATAAGATAAGTGGGATTTCTAAATAGTGATTGTGTATTATTCTAAATTTTTTGTTTAAAATAATTTGCAATTTTTTTGTATGAGTCTTACCAGCCTTTTAGAACCAAACTCGACCACCATAGGCTATAATCGGACTATTACACATTATGTAAATAAGGCCTTTGTTCTTTTGATAAGTGTAGATCTTCTGTTTAAGAAATATGAGGCATGGTTAGTATTGTCCATATATTTTGTTTATAAAAATGTTACCACTTGAAATTTTCTATTTATTTTTCAATTTTCTATCTCGATCTATGTAACTTTTTTTCTAATTTCCAGGTGCGTTGGTGAACTAGATTTAAATCTAAAAAATAAGTTATAAAATGATTTTTTTATATAAGCCACATAGGTATTAATAATTAAAAAATATAGTTCTGGTATTTTTTTATTCGCACTTTTTAATATAAAATTTTTTATGTTTCGAAAATAAAAAATAAAATTATTTCTTAAATAAAAAACTGGCCTCAAGTTTCATTATTATGATAAAAAAAATATTAAAAAATTTAGCGAACAATTTATGTGTATATATATATATATATATATATAAATACTCTTCTAGGGTGTCAACTTATACAAACTGAACACATCTTCAAATAGATCTGGTATTCTTTTTACAAAAAATCGTATCTACCAGCTGTTTGCTTTTTCGAACATTCATATGACGTGTCTTGACGTTTGGCAATTATAATCTTTAATAAGAAAATTGTTAAAATAATGTTTTCATTCCATTTAATAGATTTAAAGTAATTTGTTAACAATATATTTCCAACAAAAAGTACTATAATCAATAAAGTGGAAAACAAAAAAAAAACAATATGCTGACGCTAAGAGAAAGACAGATAAGTAAGGAAAAAAGAGTATTAATCGAAAGCAATCAAAAAGAAAAGTAAACCAAATAAAATTGAATTTTGCCAAATATTTTTCTTTATTTTAGATGCCGTAAAGCAAATGCTTAATTTGAATGTTCAACAGCCCAAAGTGTTAGCCGCAGAACCTGTTTGGAAGATATTAATATATGATCGGGTGGGTCAAGATATCATTTCGCCTATAATATCGATAAAGGAATTAAGAGAAATGGGAGTAACATTGCATGTGTAAGTATAATTTTTTTTAAAGTTTCCTTAAAGCTTTTTAAAAGATTTAAAACCTTTTTAGGCAACTGCATTCAGATCGCGACTCCATACCCGACGTTCCTGCGATATACTTCTGTATGCCTACGGATGAAAATTTAGATCGTATACAACAAGATCTTACTAATGGTCTTTATGACATTTATCATCTAAATTTTTTGGCTCCTATTTCACGACAAAAAATTGAAGATTTGGCAGCAGCCAGTTTACAGGCAGGCTGTGTTGCCAATATTCACCGAGTTTATGATCAGTATGTAAACTTTATTAGTTTAGAAGATGATTTCTTTATTTTGAAGCATCAAAAATCTGACCAAATGTCTTATTATTCTATTAATCGTGCCAACACGCGAGATGATGAAATGGAAGCTCTTATGGATTCTATAGTTGATTCTTTATTTGCTGTTTTTGTCACTTTGGGTAATGTGCCAATTATACGTTGTCCTCGAAACAGTGCAGCGGAAATGGTTGCCCGGAAATTGGAAAAAAAATTAAGGGAAAATCTTTGGGATGCTCGTTCTAATCTATTTCATATGGATGCCACTCAGGCGGGTGGTGTGTTTAGTTTTCAACGACCGGTTTTATTGCTACTAGATCGTAATATGGATTTGGCTACACCTTTACATCACACCTGGACATATCAGGCTCTTGTGCATGATGTTTTAGATTTGGGTTTAAATTTAGTTTATGTAGAGGATGAAACTCCAACAGGAGGTAAGTTTTAAAACATAACAGACTCAAATAACATAGCGTGTTTCTCTCCTCTAGGCGCACGAAAAAAACCCAAGCCTTGCGATTTAGATCGCAATGATCGTTTTTGGAGCTCTCATAAAGGTAGCCCTTTTCCCACAGTAGCCGAAGCTATACAAGAGGAATTGGAATCATATCGCAATTCTGAAGACGAAATAAAACGTCTTAAAACCTCTATGGGTATTGATGGTGAAAATGAGGTGGCCTTTTCCATGGTCAATGACACCACAGCTCGCCTTACAAATGCTGTAAACTCTCTACCACAACTAATGGAAAAGAAACGTTTAATTGATATGCATACCAAAATAGCTACTGCCATTCTTAATTATATCAAGCAAAGACGCTTAGATTCTTTTTTTGAGATGGAAGAAAAAATTATGTCAAAACAAACATTGGATAAACCTTTAATGGAACTTTTTAAAGATGCCGAATTTGGCACACCAGAAGATAAGCTAAGACTTTTTATTATTTTCTATATATGTTCACAAAATATCCCTGACTTCGAAATCGAACGTCTGAAAGAGTGCCTGCAAGAGGGCGGTTGTGATTTATCTTCTTTGGCTTATATAAAACGTTGGAAAGGCATTATGAATCGTACGCCTAATATGCAGCAAGCCACTCAGTATGAAGGTGGTGGCACAAAAACTGTTTCAATGTTTTCAAAATTAGTGTCGCAAGGCTCGTCGTTCGTTATGGAGGGTGTCAAAAATTTGGTAGTAAAAAAGCATGTAAGTATAAAAATAAAATAATATAAAAATTTCCTTCTATTTTTATACAAAATCTATGTACATATTTGTATAAAAAAATAATGTTCGTTTGTTAAAAGTCTCAAATTTCGGAAATTATTCATATGCGTTAGATGAAAATAGTATAAATGTAAACATTTAAAGTTGTAACAAACTTATTTGTTGTATCGTTTTAAATACTGCTTTAAGACATTGAAGGAAATTTTTTGTTTTCGATTTCAGAGTCTTCCTGTTACTAAAATCACCGAACAAGTGATGGAATGTCGTAGTAATCCTGAAACTGATGATTACCTTTATTTGGATCCGAAACTCCTAAAGGGTGGTGATGTTATGCCTAAAAATCGTGCACCTTTTCAAGATGCTGTCGTTTTTGTGGTGGGTGGTGGCAATTATATTGAGTATCAGAATCTAGTCGATTATATACGCCAAAAACACACTGCCAATGTTACTAAGCGCATTGTCTATGGTTCATCGACTCTATCGAATGCCAAACAATTTTTAAAAGAACTGTCGGCATTGGGCAAGGAAATACAAGCACCAGTCTTAAGTTAGGACTCTGTAATTTTAGTTAAAGGAGGTTCGCATTTTAATTGCTGTTGAACAGTTTGTTTATTCTCCATATGTATGTTTAAAGCGTCGCTAAAAAGTGAATTTAAATAAAATTTTAATACACTACGAATAAATTTTTTTGCTGCTTTAAAAAATACAATTGTATATGGCAATGCCATGATAAAATTTGAGTATTTTGTATCCTAGAATATTACAAACATTTTTATTGTATTTTTTTAAATAAAATTATGGAATTAAAATTGATTAAAAGGGAATAAAATTTTGTTTATTTTTTTTTAAATTAATTTTATTTAGTTAAAACTAGAGAATCGAACCGGTTTTACACACGGTTACGGTTTTATTTACTAATTGTAAATATAGGCATTTATAAATATAGATTAAAAAATCCTTAAATGTAAAATAAGAAATTATAGTTTTTAAATATCCTTAAATATGTATTTTCTTTGAGTTGAAATACTAGCCCTATTTTCTCATTGTGTTTAAATCAAACCTTGTAATAGTAATTACAAGTACGAACCGTTCTCAATTGATGCTCCTACAAACAAGTAGTAATTATATATAATATGTATTTTTTTTTTTGTATTTATAAACCACGCCCTCTTTATAAAAATTGTTTTTAAATAGAAATTGTGCTGGTAATTACAAATGCAATAGAAAAAAAAAGGTTAGCGAAATAGGTTGAGTCGTTCTCTAGTAATGTTTTAAATATATTTTTTCTATTCTTTTGCATTTCTTAATAAATATGTAGTACATTTATGTCACAACATAAAATTCTCAAAGGAATGGCAAAAAACTGTTGATCTTGTAGAAGCCAAAACATAATAGGTTCGTTCGAGAACTCACAAATTTGTACGAATTTGTACAAATTTTTACTGCATTTTACGAAATTGCGTTCGTTAACACAAATTTGTAGTAAATGAGAGCACAAATAGAGAGCGAAAAGTGACAGTACTTGACTGAGTATTTGCAAATTTTTACAACAGAAATTTCTTGCAGTAAGATTTAGCAAAACCAAAAAACACATGATTCAAAAGGTAAACAAACAAAAAGTATACAATTTGTGAAAAAAATATTAAAAAAAGGAAAATCCAAACAAAAGTGCAAAATATTATTAAATTTAAATTGTTTGTGAAAAAAAGTTGGTTAACAATGTCTACAGATGAAAGAATGGAACTGCCTGAATCTGGCGCAGGTACACATACTTAAATACATATTTGCACATATGTATGTATGTATGTACATAGTTCCCATTAAACTTTAGGTGTGTTCCACAAGATCTCGGACAAGTTCGGACTAATGAGAGTAAAATGAAAATTACTCTCTAAATTTGTCAAAACTACCCAAAATTGCTGGAACGCCAAAAACCATTTTTGCACTTCTTGTAATACTAATGGTGCTTACTTTTTAAATTAAAATCTATTTAAGTGATTTTAGTCGCTTAAAAGCAATAACATTATAAAAACAAAACATTTGCATCATTGCCAACAGATGTTAAAAATAATAATTAAAAGAGAACTGAAAGAGAAGCTGAGCCTGTGTAAATTTTTTAAAGTATTTATTTTAAAGAACAAGGGAGATATGAATTCACTAATGTATTTACCACTTTAACTTTTTCATTAAAACCTTCCATTTTGCTTTTTAATATATTTTTTAACAAAAACTAAACTTTTTCTTTTGCAAATTTTTTTATTAATTTTCAGTTTCATATGTAAACAAAAAACAGCTGATTGTTAAATTCTTGTCCGAACTTACCCAAAGAAAAAGTTCAGGCAAATTTGTACAGGAAATGAAAAAAATTACTCTCTCAATTACTCTCATAATTGAACAAAAATTGTTATGTGGAACGCTTTTGGGTAACTTTGGACAAGTTCGGACTATTTCGTTATGCATGTGGAACACACCTTTTATTTATTTGCCATCAGCTGTTGCTTTAATCTTACGAATTTTTACAAATGTCTGTTCGAGTACTTTTTTGGACAAATTCTCTTTTTGAGAGTAAAATGTTCAATTTACTAAATAATTACTCATTTACTACAAAGTGCAGTAAAAGTACTCGAACGAACCTAATAACAGACATAGCGGTATTTTTCAAAAAATGTAGTGATGAGAAATAAATGTTTGGAGTAGTTAGAGATGGGTAATGTGAATGAATTTATGGAAAAAAGTAAATTTTGGAAAATTAGGAGTTGTGACATACATTAATACCTATGTATGTAAGATAATGGAAGATGTCACGAATAGATTCTTATTTTTTTTTCGTACGAACAACACATGTAAGCGAAATGCATCAAGCCGTTTTCAAGTTGTGCTCTTATTTTAAAGTGGCCGTAATATTTAAAATACGAAACATTACGCCCACATTAAAATATTTGTTTTATATAAATAAACATTGTTCTTGTTATTACGAATGCAACAAAAATAAAATCAGTGAAATTGGTTAGCAGTTGGTCAATTTGAAATTTGGACGTTTTTATTTACCCTAAAAAGCTTTTCTTTGTAATTGTGAATATGAGACAAAAAGAATCGTCGAAATCTGTTAAACCATAATTAAGTTATTCATTACAATTACAACAATTTTGTTGTATATACATACATACATAGATTATCTTAAACACGAGAATTTAATACAATTTTTCATAAATAATAAAATAAAAAAAATCTGATTTCCATTTAGAGCAAAAGAGCTTAATTTTTGACAGCAATAACATAAAAAATTCACTAATAAATCACTAGCAGTACTTTCTATTTTATCTAACACACAAACCACCACCATCTCTAAGAATGTACTAAATAATAAACAGTTTCCTTTTTCTCTTTAGTATTTTACTTTTAGTTGCATTCGGAACTAGTGCTAACAATAAGCTCATTTTAAACTTAAAAAATAAGTGTTAAAAAGGTACAAGTTTTTTTATATAGTGCATAAATCTATAAAATATTGTGTGTAGTTTCTGAGTATATAATTTATTTTTACAAAAGTATAAAATTTGTTTAAAAAAATTATGTGTAAAGTTTGGTAATAAGTTAAGAAAATTTTCTGTCAGTTAAAATGGCCACCCGCTATGTTAAAATTAGTGATGTGCTTTTGTTTGATTGTATAAAGGTGGTGGTAATTTGGAATTGATATAAATTAAAAGTTTGAAAAAAGTGTATGAATTTTTTATATGTAAAAACGTTATTTTTTAAATCGAAAAAAAAAACAAGATGTAAGTAAATACACATTTGAAAAATTCTTATTCCATGGTCATATGGTAATATTAACCACTAGGTTCTCTGTCTGGATCACTTTTTTAAACCTTGGTGTTCAGACGATTGTTCTTATTTCATTTCTTCTACATTTTAAAAAATGTTCACTATCTCGTTTTTGTTCATTTTTATTTAAATATACTTATGTACATACTTACACGCCTTTCTCACTAGGCAAGTCACTTGCGCAAGTGTTGTGTGTATAGGCAAAAGGGGTAAGGTCGGGTTAAGAGGAAGAAACTTGCTAATTTTTGAGTACACACTTGCCTGTACTCGGCAAGTACGAGCAAGTTTTTGTTGAGAAACCAAAAACAAAAGAGTAATAAAAACAAACAAGAGTGCTATATTCGGCCATGCCGAATCTTATATACCCTTCACAACGTGTAGTCATGCAACAACAATTGTTTATGTCACCATTTATCTTATATGAAATACGTACATACAAAACATACATATATAAAGACATCCCATTGTAATATTATACATTTAGTTTACTTATGTGCTTAAAAAAATAAATTAAAAGAAAAATTAAAAATAAAACAATAAAAATTTGAATAAAATATAAAATAAAAAAAAAATTGTTTGGCTCACTCTAACCAGTATACCACGTTTGTATGTATGTGTAGATAATTGATAATTGTAGAAATTTCAAACGGAATCACAAACCTATATATACCCTTTTTCACTGTGTGAAGAGTATAATAAGTAAAATAGAACGAAACTTGGGCAAGTCAGTTGCTGAGTCTGAACATGAAAGCAAGTTCAAAGAAAAATAAAAGAAAATAAAAAACTAACTTGAGCAAGTGACTTGCCTAGTGAGAAAGGGGTGTTATTATTCGAACTTTTCTTCATAAATTAAACAATTCAAAAAAATAATATGAACTCGAAAGCCAGTTTTTCGGGGTCGAACCTTGCTGTCCATGTGAACATAATACAATGTAATTTTAAACAGAAATATACATATCCATGGTTTTATATAAATAGGGTAGGTATATCTCGATATTTTATTACTTTACAGCAGAACTGAAAAACTGGAAGAAATTTAAAATAATAAAATGAGTTAAAGTTTTTTGAGGCTATATATAAATCTATTATTTTTAATTTTTATTTATTTATTGATTGTTTTTTAATGGACTGTCAGAAAACTTTAGAAACGCGATAAAAAAAAAAATCAAGATACTCCCTTTTTCTATTAAGCCATCGATATAGTATTTATTTATAATATTTATTTATAGTATATAATAACAATTATGAACTTGTGCAATGTGAATAACATTATTAATTTTTATTTATAAGTGCAAAAGTAGGCATGCAGAAGGCCTTCTCTAAATACAAAATAGTTAGCCATTAATGATATGCTTCAAAATACATGAAAATAGGGATGGGCAAATTGGAAAAATCTATCGATATTTTATCTTACCATCGATATTTATTATATTTAAAATATCGATATTTCGATATATCGATTGAAACATATTTACCTAGTTATTGTTGAAATGATTTATATTTGAAAATTAAATACACCCACTTATGTACATAGAAACAAAAATAGATGTACATTAGGCTTCGTAGTAACTTTTTATTCCAATTTTTATAATAAATAAACTAGATATTATAATATATATTAATAATAAATGCTTGCTCTTATGCGTGAGCTTATAAAAACGAAAATTAGAAAAAATATTTACAATTAAGGATAAGATCAGTTATAGGACTAGATCAAACATAAAAACAAAAAATAAACCAAAAATTCATTAAGTTTTAAAGTCAACAATTGATGTATTGTTTACACCAAATCTATAAAATAAATTCTGAAAAAATATTTACGATTAAGGATGAGATCAGTTATATGACTAGATCAAACAAAAAAACAGAAAATAAACCAAAACTTCAACAGAAAATCTTAAGTTTAAAGTTAACAATTGAAGTATTGTTATTGTATAAGTATATAATAAGTATACTAGTATAATTAAAACTAAATTCGCCTTTGCTGCTTTACCTTCTTTTAAAAAACTTTTAAAAATATCGGCTGCCATATTAGTAAATAAATATCGATGTATCGATATTGCGGTATTTAAAATATCGGCGATTAATATCGAAATTTTTTAAACTAAATATCGATATTTTGATATATCGATATATTTTGCCCAACCCTACATGCATGCAAAATATCTTAAACAACTCATATAAACAATCATTAACTCATGAAACATGGGTTTCTTTTCATCTAAAGGGTCCGCCATCAAATGTTTTTTTTTCAACTAGTGCTTATTTCGTGAATGGTAACACTTAGCTCATGTCTGATTTGACAGATAATTAGTTTTATCCTTCCGCTGAACGAATATGGTTGTGTATACGCTTAAACAACGCTGGAAAAGTGGGCCTGCGATCGACTTACAGAACATGCCGATTTTTCCAAAAAAAAATCATCTTTTCAGATGAAGCTCATTTTAATCTTGGCGAGTATGTAAACAAGCAAAATTGTCGCATTTGGGGCACAGAAAACCCGCACGCATACATTGAAAAGTCGATACACCCAAAACGAGTCACTGTTTGGTGCGGATTTTGGTCCAGAGGCATAATTGGGCCATTTTTCTTCGAAAAGCAATGGCGATCGTTATCGGGACATGTTGAACGAACTTTTGTTCACAAAAATTGAAGAGGAGGATATTGGCAACATTTGGTTTCAACAGGACGGCGCTACGTGCCACACAGCCGAAGCTACACTCTATGTTTTGCGCCTTGTTTCAAAAAAAAAGAAGTTATTTGGCGGACCCTTTACTATATATGCTTTCTATGCACTTATTAGAATTAAGTGAATTTTATTAATATATTCATATTAACATTAACTTTAATTTAAAATCATGCATATTTCACGTAAATTGAACCACAACATCATGGGTTGAACTCATGCATTCACTATTTATTTTGCATGTCTTTTTTTCTGGGGAATAAATAAATAAATAAATGAATTAATAATTATCATATAAGCCGTAATATGTTCACATATATATTTTTGAAATCGAATAAAACAAAGATGCATTTTTTAAATTTACGTAAAATTTTTGTATTATACTTTGGGACAACTGATTGCTGCAATAATTTTTAGGTACAAAATTGTTTAAAATACTTAAAAACCCAAAATAATATATTTATTTAAACAATTGACTTACCCCCCGATTACACAAGCAGTATGTTTGACAATTATTGCCACAGAAATTGTCAAATTCTATTGCCAACACAAGATATAAATGTGTGGACCGCATGAATATGTATTAGAACACATATATAGCAATAAATGTTGCTGAGCAATATTCTTTAAACACAATTGACAGCTTGTGTCATTCAATTGCAAATAAATAAAACGTAACAACAACACTAATGTATATTAGGACATAAGCAATCGCTCGTGTCGTCGGGGGGTTACACGATGTTCGCTGTTTAAGGCCGAAATAGCAAATGCGTTAAACATGTGTTTTACGCAAAATGCAGTACGGAACTTCAGCTTTCAATTAGAATTAATGCAAATATGGATAGTGTTATTGTTTAATACAATTTTGCACGTTAAAAAAAAAAACTAAAATTGCTTAAGTGAATACCATTTTTTACTAACTTATTACGTAGGAAAAATTATTATGTGTTATGTGTTTATTATTCTCTGTACATTTTTTATGGTAATTTGATATTGGCATTCGTACTAATACGCTAAATTGGCAAATTCGGTTTAGCTGTTTTTTTTTTCTATAACAACAGATTATACCTTTTAAGTTTCCTAATCAATTTTAAAATCGACCAAAGTTTAATAATTTTGAATAGTTTTTTTTATTTCTCTTTGATAACAAATTAAAAATATATTATTAACTGTATTCACAAGGTGTCCTATAATGTCATATTGTCATAATATTCTACATTTTCACGATGGTTTGAAAATATTTGTTGTTGGTTTCAAAAGAAAAAAAAAAAAAACTTATATACTTCTAACTATAGTAGTAGTATAAAACTCATTACCGAACTCTGAACTACCATGGGATAATTTGGCATTTTTTTAAACAAGTAAGAGCGCCATATTAATATTATTGTAATAACGGAATATGAAGGTGATACACCTACTTTAACGCCCACCTCCCATATAAAGATTTTTTTACTAGAAAATGTCAAAACTTTTAGGCGTTTCAAAAAAAAATTGAAAACATATAAGGATGCTATGTTCGACCGTGCCGAATGTGTATTATATCCTTCACCACCATGTACATAAGTACAATGACAATATCATAGTTGGCTAAGTCCTTAAGTTTAATACCAATATTTAACCCATATATAAATTAATTGTACTCCATTTTGTAGACACCGGTCACCGCCTTGGATTTTAAATTTTTTTTTCAGTGTCCTATATTCTGCTATTCAGAGCATTTCTTTGCTACCCATATTGTCCTTCTCTGTTGTCCAAAAGCTGAAAAAAATCGATGTTTGCTTAAATATTTTAGGAAAAACAGCGAAACAATTGTATTTTTGTATTTATATCTCAGTTAGTTTCAAACCGATTTGTCAGTTTTTTTCAGCAGTAATTTTCAAGACTATGGCGTATATTCTAGTGTCTCTAGTGTGTCAAAAAATAAATTAGACGCTTTAATAACTTGATATATTAAAAATATATAATTTTTAAAATTATTTTGGCCTATAACCTTGTCCGTTAGTAACCGATTTATCCAAAAATATCTCTAGAAGCATATTGTACGTATAAATAGTAACAAACATCTCTATAAATTAACCTAGGTCTGAAAAATGTTGATATTTGTGGTAAAAATATGGAAAAATAGAGGCAGTCGTGTTTATTTGCTTATATCTCAGAAAGTTATGGGGCGATCGTACTGGATTTCAATAGAGATTCATTTCCGGATATTTACAAAAGGTTGATATTACATACAGATCTGTTAAACATTTGGTGGCTTCTAAAATCTTATTTTAACTAACGCACGTATAGTCGGACATAAGGACAGACGGATGGATTAGACAGTCGATTCCCCTAGTCATAAGCTTTCACAAAAAATATACTTTATAGGGTCGGAAATTAATATTGTAGAAATTACAAATGAAATGACAAAACTATAAACATATACCCTTGGGCACCTCAGGTGAAGGGTATAAAAGAAAACTTTTAAAATTCCTTGACCAAACAATTGTTAGAACATAAATTTTTGTTTAGCATTCCTGTATAAAATAACAAATATCAAAAATTGCTGGAATAAATTTTTTAACCAGAATTTAAGGTTGTTTTTTACACATACTCCCTATAGTCTTTATACATTAAAACATATGTATTTTTCGTCCAACAAATTCTAAGAAATACAAAATGATCTTAAGCTGTAAAATAACTAAAATGTACTTTTCGTATAAAACAGTTATCACTTTAGTATTTTATTTATTTTTCGCAATGTGAAAAAATGTGCCATTACAGCGAAATTTTCTTAACAGCCACAACTTTTAATTAAATTTTTTGATGAAAATAGTAGATTAATTGCAATAATTTGCATCATATGTGTATTAAAATGTTATTGGTTAACGAAGTACCGTTACAAAAATACATGAAAAGCAATTAGAGGTTAAGTGAACATTGCTTGTTGTTTACATTTCTCGTGATAGCGGAGAGGAGAGTCGGTTCAAATAAATATATTTTTAAACTTGTTGATGGAAATAAGTGACAAAATTACAATAATATAAAAAAAACTTAATTAATTTAAAAAAACTGTTAAAAACTGTTCTAATAATAAAAAAAATTAAAACTATGTCAGGTGTGTGTTTTTTTATGTTTTATTTTAAAGGTTGAAATAATAGAACCGACAAAGAATGATGTTTTTTATATTATTTATTTAAAATTAAGTTAGTTTATAATTAATGTTTTATAATATTTTTTAATTTATTTATTTTTTAATTTACTTTGAAGCTAAAAAGTTTTATTTATTTAATGTAAGCAATTAAATGGTAAAAAAGTATATTGTTTTTTATATATTTATTACACTAGCAGAACCCGGACCGCTTCGCTGACTTCAACAAAATTTGAGTTAAATTTTAATATTGTTGTTAATATAAAGTTGGCTTTTTTTAAATAAAAATTAATAGTTAGTGCTTTCTTGCTTTAAATTTTTTCTAAAGATAAAGTAATTTCTACGATTTTTTACAATATTTTTGCCACTAACTTTATTTTTTATACTAATTTCTTGATCTTTAATGTTTTTATAATGTAGTTGCTTCGTATTAGGTATAACACATGCATACAAAATTTATGTATGTGAATTCTATTTTTCCATTGTATTTATACTAATATACATACATTAGTATATTACCAGCTACGTCTTACTATTCATTGAATTCTCAATATCTTTTTATACCCTTCACACGACAGTGTCCGTCTGTTGAAAACACGATAGAGTTCAAACCAAAAAAGTTAGGGGGCTCAAATTTTGACAGAATATTTCTTATAGACAAGGTTTGTTTGGTATTGAAAAAGGGTTAAATCGATATATTAGGAAAAGAGTTATAGCTCGTAATGCAATATTAGGTAAAAAAAACCATATCCTTCCAACATCGAATAAAATGAAATTGTATCTAAACGCATTGACGTAGAAAGATGAAATTTCTAATGTATATTTCCTGAAAAAAAAAATAATTTCCGGAAAATTGCTTAAATCTATATATTACGAAAGAAGTTATAGATCAAAATGTACGAACATTTATACCGCACAGTGTTTTTTCGGAATATTCAAAATTTAAAACGTAATAGAACTGACAAAATTAGATGTATGATTCTGAAATTTTACAAGTATTGCTTTTTTATTAAAAGACTTGCAATAATGGAAAATTAAGTTGCCAGTCCCACTTTAACGCCCACCTCCCATTTACGCTTTATCTCAAATTCATATAATTTCCCTATGGACAAATATTTTGGAAGAATAAAGGACTCTATATTGAAATATTTAAGTTGATTTTATCAACAGAAACTGATTTTGCATGCCTACTTCAACCCCCACTTCTCACATAATTTACTGTTTTAAAGCTTTCTGGTAAATTTAATTATGCCAATATTGGCATAATTACAAAAAAAAATAAGGTGACACGCCCACCTCCCGTGTAATTCTGTAATGGATTATTTAAGTTGAATTCAAACATTAATTAGGAGGTGACATGCCCACACAAATCTAATATTATTTTTTAACTACGTCTGGGTACCAAATTATATTCCTCAGTATCCGTAAAAATACAATATTGTTGTAGAAAAGAGTGAGTTGTATTATTTCTAATGTAGAAATTCTTAATGTTTCATTGTAAGGCTTAATTTAAGGAAACAAATTAATAGCAGATCGAAGTTACACAAAGAAAGTAAAACATATTTTTAGTATAAAAAGATTATTCCATAGCGATTACTGTTAATAACAAAATAATAAATTGTATGCTATAAAAGTACACAAAATTGGTGGTGGGTATCTTAAATTCGGCACAGCCGAATATAGTGCTCATACTTGTTAATATTAATTTTTATTTCTGTAAACAAATACTTTTTAAAAGAAAAATTTAACTCAACCGAAATAAACAATCGTTATCTTTTAGATAACAGTGCTTTTATTCTATCATGGTTCGATATATTTTTATGTTCTTAATTTTTATCATTGAGTTTGTATCACACAAAGTTATGAGGGGTTGTTTACAACCCCTATTTTTATACCATGCACCTATGGTGCCCTAGGGTATATGAAACTTTGTCATTCCGTAGCCTATTGAACCATGTCAGTCTGTACTTGTGTTGTATGAAATCTACTTTTAGAAGCCCCGACATGTTACTGAGATCTGTATGTCTTATCAATCTTGATGAGGAGGACTGCCTTTTGTTTTCCCCATAAAAAAAAATCGATATTTTTCAGCCCAAGGTTAATTTAGAGATACGTTGTTTCTAATTATAGGTACAATATCTCTCTAGTGATATTATTAAACAATTTTGGATAATTCTATTACTAACTGACAAAGTTATAGGCAAACAAAATTTTGAAAAATTTATATATTTTTTAAATATGTCAAGTTATTAAAGCTAATTAATTTTTGGACATGTTAGAGATATCAAAATACAAGCCGTAGTCTCGAAAATTATAGATGAGAAAAACTGACATATCGGTTTGAAACTAACTGAGATATAAACACAAAAATACAAAAGCTCCGGCGTTTTTCCTTAAATTTGCAAGCAAGAATCGATTTTTGCAACTTTTTGACAACAGAGAGGAATAATATGGGTATCAAAACAAAAGGGCTTGGCTAGCAAAATGTAGAACACTAAAAAATTTTAAATTCAAATTGGCCGCCACTGCCAAATAGCGTACAATTAATTTATGTATGAGTCAAATCTAGTAATTAAAAATGTACCCACTTCAACCAGTGTAATCCAGTAAGTAATGAAAATATTAAATCCAAGATGGCGTCCGAAACAAAATGGCGGATATATGGGTAAAAAATAGTTATTACGGGAATGCCCCTGCAACCCCTACATTATAGGTATCAAATAAAATGGCATACAGTAATCTATGAAAAAGTTAAAATCCAACATGGCGGATAATTTTTTTTTTAACCTATTAATATGGGTATCAAATGAAAGGGCTTGACTACTCAAATATATGTAACTAAATATGTGAAAATTTAAAATCGAAGATGGCATCGGAAATATTAAAATAAAATGGCTTATAAGATACATGGTATCTAAGCTAAGCTACGATGTGGTGACTATACCTATATACATGATGGTGAAGGGTATTATAAGATTCGGCATGGCCAATTTAGCATTCTTACTTTTTCTGTTTTCAATTTACAGCATTTGAATTAAGAAGACCTTGTAAATCGACCAATTACGTACTTATATGATCGCAATATGCCGTTTTAAGATAAAAAATTTTAATTTGTATGTAGGCAATAAAAAATATTATTTTATTTTTGAACATATTAGCAATTCAAATTTTATATAAATACACCTAATAGAAAATTGTTTTATCACTAGTGCTTAAAACGTTACTTAAGTTAAGAACTATTACTTCTAAAATGAAATTTGTGGGAATTTTCGTATACTGCATTGTGCTATTAATGCTGGCCGGCGTAGAACGCTCGAATGCCGAAGAAAGTTTTAATCAATCAGACGATATCCAGCAAGAAGAAGAAGATATGATTTGCAGTATAAGCGATTATCTTTGTAACATTAATTGTATGGCTTCTGGACATATCGGTGGTTCGTGTTCAGAGACAAATGTCTGTATATGCAGAAATGAGTAAAGAATTTAATAAATAAATGAGTAAAGAATATATAAATACATGTATAGATATACAACATACAAATACATGCATAAATGAATAAAGTAATTTTTTAATCATTTATCAATAATGTGTGTTTTTTTTTCAAACTGTATACTTAAGTACCACAAAAATATAAAAAACCGTTAATGCGATTGCAGTTGGTGAGTTTTTTTTTTACTATAAGCATATGTATACACACATAAATATCTCCCTGTTTGTATGCATGCGTCTTTTTCGAGACTTTTTTTTGGCGCTTAATTTTTCTGTCCTGGATCGATATATGTTTATATCCTAGTTTTGATTTGAATTGTCACACAAAGTTATGAGGGGTAATTTGCAACAGTCCTATTTTCATATTTCAATTTATAACATTTGATTTTATAAGGTCTTGTGAATTCACTAATTATGTGTATGGTCGCAATATGGTAGGCAATAAAAAATATTTGTTAATTTTGCAGATATCACAAAAATTGTATTTTTATTTCATATAAATACTCCTTATATAAAATTGTTTAAGCACAAGTGTTAAAAACGTTACTTAAGTAAAGAACTATTATTTCCAAAATGAAATTTGTGGGGTTTTTCGTTTGCTGCATTGCACTCTTAGTGATGGCCGGCGTAGAACGCTCGAATGCCGAAGAAAGTTTTAATCAATCAGAAGATATCCCGAAAAAAAGAGATTTGTTTTGCAATTTTGGCGATTTTCAGTGTAACGTAAATTGCATAGCTTCTGGACATATCAATGGTGGTTTCTGTTCAGAGGCAAATGTCTGTATATGCAGAAATGAGTAAAGAATTTTATAAATACTTATGTATATAAATACATGTACATGTAGATATACAACATACAAATACATGCATAAATGAAGAAAATAATTGTTTAACCAATTATTAATTATGTTTTTTTTTTGTAAAAGCTGTAAAATATAAAAAATTGTTAAAGTGAGAAATATAGAATTTTAAATGACACTTTTCTGTTATCCTTTAGATAACAGTGGTTTTATGCTAAACTTCAGGTAAAGTTTTAATTTTGGCGCCTAATTTTGCTATCCTGGATCGATTTATGTTTATATCCTAGTTTTGATTTGAATTGTCACCCAAAGTTATGAGGGGTAATTTGCAACAGTCCTATTTTCATATTTCAATTTATATTATTTGACTTTAGAAGACCTTGTGAATTCACCAATTATGTGTATGGTCACAATGTGCTTTTTTAAGATAAGAAATTTAAATTTGTATGTTGGCAATAAAAAATATTTGTTAATTTTGCAGATATCACAAAAATTGTATTTTTATTTCATATAAATACACCTTATATGAAATTGTTTTAGCACAAGTGTTAAAAACGTTACTAAAGTAAAGAACTATTATTTCCAAAATGAAATTTGTGGGTTTTTTCGTTTGCTGCATTGCACTCTTAGTGATGGCCGGCGTAGAACGCTCGAATGCCGAAGAAAGTTTTCATCAATCAGACGAAATTCCGCAAAAAAGAGATTTGATTTGCCTTATTGGCGAATTTTATTGTAACGTAAATTGCATAGCTTCTGGGCATATCAATGGTGGTTCGTGTTCAGAGGCAAATGACTGTGAATGCAGAGGTCAATAAAGAATTTTAAACAGCTTTATGTATATAAATTTACGTATAGATTAAAACGTATTAATTTATACACAAATAAACAAAATAATTTTGCAATCATTTAAAAATAATGTGTTTTTTTTTTTGTAAAATCTATGGAAGCACTACATTCTAATATATAAAATTCTTGTGTCGCCGCGTTTGTAATTTAACTCCTCCGAAATGGTTCGACCAATTTTCATGAAATTTTGTGTGCATATCGGGTTGGTCTGAGAATCGGTCAACATCAATTTTTTATACTCCTTAATATTTAGGGTAGCACACCCCAAGGGACAATTTATGCCTCACCTAAAAAACGTAACGACTTCGATGAAATTGTAAACTAAGATAGTTTTGCGTATCGTAGAACACATATGATTTACGTTTTTCTTTAATGTTCTCAGAGTAAGTTAGTTATTTTTATTGAACTAAAAAAATATTTCCTAGAAATAATTTATATGGCAAAACAACGTTTGCCAGGTCAGCAAATATACAATTTTTTAATAATTTCTTATTATTACGTTATTTAAATTTAAAGTTTTCTAACAATTTAATTTGCAAGTATTTAACGATACTGAAAAATCAAACCGATATTAGCCATTTTTGAAACCAACTACGGTTATATCATCAGTCAATTGTTATATCGCAAGATTTAACTTATTTTGAAACGCTACAAAGTTCTTTTTTTCTAAATAAGTCGTTATTTAGGAGGTGGGCGTTAAAGTAATTGTGCCACCTTAATTTTTCTTTATTACAATAATATTAACCAATAACCTGTAATTAGTTTTATGACGTTTTAAATTTTAAGTAGACTAAGGCTACATTTTTGTTTATTTTAATCTATAAATCCTTTCAAAATGTGCGTACGTTAAACATTTTTGAGAAAACATATTTTTAAACTCAAGAAATATAGCTGTCAAATTTTGTTTTGACGTGGAGCATTGTGTTTAGAAGTAATTGAATTTTATTCGATGATAGAAAGACATTTCTTATGAGCTACTCTTGCATTGCCAGCTTCTCTCTCTCTCAAAAGAGTGCTGATGATGAAACCGTAGCTGGTTTCGAAAATGCATTCCACTCGGCTGGTGTCGGGATAATAAGATACTTTTCCAGTATATTCTTTCATTACCACAAATAAAAACTGATTTCTTCATATGTATATGAAAAAGAAAATATATGAGAAATTTAGTATAAAAATGAACTTGAGCCAGAATAAAAATAATGTAAAATGATAATTTTATAAATTAAAAGTAAGCTAAACCGAAATAAACAACCGTTACCTATTAGATTACAATGCTTTTACACAGAACTTATACTACAATTTAAATAAAAGAAATTGAGAAAAAAATCTGTAAAAATTTTAATTTTAGCGCTTAATTTGTCTGTCATAGATCGATATATTTTTATATCCTTTTACTTTCATCGTTGAATTTTTATTAGCTGGATTTGATTTGAAATAGTACATAAAGGTATTAGGGGTTTTTTACAAAAGTTCTATTTTCATGTTTTCAATTTATAACATTTGACTTTAGAAGACCTTATGAATTCAGCAATTTTGTTATACCATTCACCTGTGGTGCTCAAGGGTATATATAGCTTTCTCATTCCGTTTTTAATTTCTACAATTTTCATTTTCGACCCCATAAAGTATATATTTTCTGAAAGCTTATGAATAGAGGAGTCGATTAAGTCCTGACCGTCTGCCCGTCTGTCCGTGTGTTAATTGAAATCAACTTATAGATTTTTATGTTCCTCAGATCTGTGTATAGTATCAATCTTTTGAAAATATCCGGGAATGAATCGCTATTAAAATTCAGCACAATCGCCTTATACCTTCTGAGATATGAGGAAATAAACACGACTGTCTATGTTTCTTCTCATATTTTTACCACCATAATTAAAATTGTTCACCCATAGAATAATTTATAGGTACCTTTGCTACTATTTGTAGATATAACGTGCCTCTAGAGCTATTCGTGTAAAATTTTGGATAAATCGGGCTCTTATCGGTAAAGTTATAGACAAAAAAATGTTTTTTAAATATATATTCTAAAAATTTACAAACGAAAATTAATTTTTTTAGTTTCTAGACAACCGAGAGAGTCAATATTGGTATCATCTAAAAGGACTTGACTAACGCAATATAAACACTATAAAAACTTTAAATTTATGCTAGACGCCACCACAAAATGGCGGGAAATAAATTTATATATGAGCCAAATCTGGTATTTTAAAATGTAACTTCTTGAACCCCATCAATATTAATATCAAATTAAAGGGCTTGACCAGTAGAATACAGTTAATTATTCTAAAATGTAAAATACAAGATGGCGTCTAAAACAAAATAGCGGATACAATTTTTTTAACCCCATCAATCTGGGTATCAAATTAAAGGGCTTGACTAGTTGAATACACTTAACTACCTGAAAATTCAAAATCGAGGATGGCGTCGGAAATAATAAAGAAAAAGGGGAATAACATGAAATATAGGTTAAGCTACGATGTGAGATTATGCCTATGTACATGATGATGAAGGGTATTATCAGATTCGGCACGGCGGAATATAACACTCTTACTTGTTTATGATTGCATTTGACTTTTTAAGATAAGAAATTTAAATTTATATGTGATTATAAAGAATATTAGCTTGCTTTTGAAGATGTCATAAACATTTTAGCAATTAAAATTTCATATAAATACACCTTATATAAAATTTTTCTAGCAATAGTGTAAAAAACTTTACAAAGTTATTATTATTACCTCAAAAATGAAATTTGTAGGTATTTTTGTTTGCTGCTTTGCTCTCTTAGTGCTCGCCGGCATAGAGCGCTCGAATGCCGAGGAAAGTTTTAATGAATTAGACGAAACCAAGCAAAGTGAACCAGAATTAATTTGCCAGCTTGGTGAACTTGTATGCAAAATTAATTGTTTGGAATCTGGATATAACGGTGGTTCTTGTTCAGACAAGTTGGAATGTATATGCACAAATCAATAAAGATTTTTATAAATACATAATTATACTGTATACAAATACTTGTATAGATATGCAACGTATGAATTCAAACATAAATAAAATATAAAATAACTACTCATAAATATCTAAAACTGTTGATGCATTTTTTGGTACTAAAGTTGGTGTCCTTTTTTATAAATATGTCTTTGTATTTACAAATCGAATCAGATTTAAGGGCTTTGATTCTTTATTCAATAAAAAAATTGTATATTTTATTAGTGTAAAAACTTTTTCTCGTAATTTAAATTTAGCTTTTTTAAATTTACTATTTAAAAAAAAAATTCTAATTAACAAAGCATTTAGGCAATTTGAAGGAAATTAAGGATACTGAAAAATCAAGTCGATATTAGCCACGCAGAATGCATTTTCGAAACCAGCTATGGTTTCATCATCAGACAGATGTGACATCGTAAGATTTAAATTTTTTGCATGCATTTTCTAAAAGCTAAAAAAGTTTTTAACTTTTTCTAAAAAAATCGTTACATGGAATGTTGGCATTCAAAAATTATACATATTTACAAAATTTTAGAATCGCACATCTAATTTGCGGAGTTTTATTAAGTTTTAAATTTTAAATAAACATTGTGCGAGAAAAGTTTTTTTTTCGAAATTTACGAATTTATATAATATTTGAGGGAACACATTATTTTACACAAGAAAAAAATAAAAAAAAATATATTTTATATGGGGTCCAAAATGAATAATTCGACGTGTTACAAACGCAATGACTTAATGAATTTGGTGGTGGGTTAAAAAAGTGTTACGTGAATAATTTTTATAAATAATTAAAAAAATAAAAATTTGTTATTTTACAATAATTCTACGTTATTTCAAAATATTAAAGAAAATGTTCAATGAATCGTATTAATAGATATATTTCTTTAAAAAGCTATTTAACTAAATACTAGCAAATATACGAAGTGTTCATCAAAAAGTTTTTTTTTTCTTTTCTCATAAATTTACAAGGTTTCATGTTATGATTAAGAATAATTTATCTTAACTTTTTGTAATAGGAAACACACTTTTATTTTATTTTAAATTTTTATTTCCCTTAAAAAAAAATTGTTTATACACCTAGTTCTGTTTTTACACGGTCTATTTTTACACGGTTTTGATTTAACAAAATAAATAAACGAATATAAAATTTTTCACACGATTTTATTCCATTTAGCATGATTCAAAATCTTTTGCGTTTTAATTGTTTTTTAAATTTAATTTTTACGAAATATGTTCATATCACAAATTTAGGGGGATTCCCTTTTTGTGGATACAAGCAAATTTACACAAATCTGGGAGAATTCCCTTTTAGTGCATACAATCAAATTTATTTGTGGCAGCAACTAGAATGTGTGAATATTTTCTGAACTATCCATGCAACCATATGTGTTTGCTAAACTTATTTTTTATAGTCAAATTTGATTTTCCAATGTTACATCAAGTTTAATTTTAACGAATTAAGATAAAAGGCAAGCTAAAAAATATTTTATATTCATTCAGTTATTTATATTTTTTCTTAATTTTTTTAAATATTTTATGTATCCCTAAAAAAAATATCGACAACTACAAAAACAAAACTAAAACGTAAAGCCATTACTTTGGAAACCAAAATTTTAATTTTAGATAGCCTTCGAAATGGAGAACGCTCAACATTTCTAGGAAAAATGTTCGGTTTAAACGAAGCCACAGTAAGAACTGTAAAGAAAATTCAATTTCAATTAGGCAATCGGTGATTTCTGTAACAAAACTATCTGTGAAATCTTTATCATACACTAGAGATGCTACTAAAGATAAAATGGAAAAACAACTCATAATAAAATTTAATAACCTATTATTTTTGTTAACAACATATGTAGCTGTTTTACATAATTGTTTTCAGTTCCTGAACTTGTCATAATTTTTTTTTACATTACTTTTAAGCTTAGAGTGCATATCTATATATATATCTATATGTGTGTATGTATGTGATTTAATACAATAAACCTGAATAGTTGTTCTTAAAATATCCTTGTATTTCACTAATTTCAATAGGTTTTAGAGATAAGGAACCAATCACCTACTTTTCATACAATCAATGTCTTTTTTTACACGGGTTTTCCTGGAACCAATTAAAAAACAGAAACAGGTGTATATCAGATTTATGTGCGATTCGTTCCCTGAAGGAAACCTGGGGGCAAGTGTCTCCAAGTCACCAGTTTTGTCGACTATTGTGGTGACTTCTTGGCGACATTGTCAACAAAGTGTCTACATTTTTTTTCATTTTCTTTGATGGGGAAAAAATGTATACACAATAAATAAGAGTTCTAATTAAATGAAATGTACCTGTTTTACTTTTAATATTTGATATTTAATGAATTCCTTAATTTTTTTAATAAAACATCATATTTTAACAAAAGTTTCATTAACGACGTCTATTTCAGAAAAGTATCAAAAGTGTAGACTATAATTACTTAAATGCACTATTCTGGTGACAATGTCTACATATGGCCCTTAAAGAACTACCTGCTCAGTAGTACCAGTGTCAGTAGTAGATTTTCAATGACACGCACAGTGTCAATAGTGAAACAGTACTGATTCACTAGTGACATTTCCTACAGGGTTACTATAGTTAATCTTTTCCAAAAACCAAAATGTAATTTAAATGGATTTTGGAGTTTGAATAAACTAGGTTGTTGGCAAAAATTAACCCAAATAACGATTCGAACACAAAACATTTATACGTTAGGATTAGTAGTACTGCTTTTTTATCTAATACACCAACTCTAAATAAAAACACACATTCACAATAGCGCGTAATTATATCATCTCTATGGCTGCACTAAAGGAGAAGGTCAAGCAAAGACTGTCAACGTTTCTCCAACAAACTTCAGTATGTTCGGTTTAAATTTCAGACACGACATTTTTAATTTATTTTTTCATGAATAAATTATCTGGAAAATTTTGTTCGTATGTAATCAAATGGCAAAAAACGTAAACAAATATTTAAATAATTCAGTGAATCAGTTTAAAAACATAAATTTTTATTTAAATCGACAGAAAAAATTTCCTCTAGGTGTAATAGCGTCCCTGGGGCTTAATTTTCGTTTTGTGAATCTGTTAAAAATGTAATGATTTAGAAAAGTAAAAGGTATGGTGGCACCATATGATATGTATGACAAACAAAAAGTTTTATTCTAAAGTTTCACAGAACAAGAATTTATACCCTGGAGCAAGGCATATTCATACAGGTAATATGCAAGGGCCCATTGATATAACAACGCAATTTTTATGGGATGTTTTCTGTCAAGGCCAATTCGTATGTTAGGGATGGAAAAGTTGTAATGATATGTTTAATTTAATAAAATTTGATTAGAAAAGGATATATATTATTATATAATTGGTACATTTATTATCAAAAAAGTACACTCAAGTTAATTATTTCGACCCGCGTGTTATGTTTTTCTAGAAATCGACTATTTTATGCAAATTTGTTTAACATCCATTAATCCATCTGCTGATATTATAGTAACAACTGTTTTTAGTTATGGAGATCACACTGTGAACATTTTATCGTATGTAGCAGTATATTTACGTTTTTATGTATTTAAAAGTAATAAAAACGCTCTCCTGTAAAATTTTGTTTTTGTAACATACGTTAAGTTCACGCACAGGGGTCGATTTAATACTAAAACGAAAATCTAATTTTCCATCCCTGTATTAATAAATGAAAACAACCAAGGCGAATTCAATAAGGTGAACTCGTCCCTAAAACAACTACATACGTGTACTTTGTTAGTGTAAAACAAAACGGTATGTCAAAAATACACAAAAATTTGACAATTGGTCGCCTTGAAAACAACGCTAATTCAACAAATTTTAACAAAATACTTTCTCAACAGCTGGGCTCATAATTTCGCCTGCATAAATTCGCCTTGCTCTGGAGTATTCATAAATTTATTTTTTTAAAATATATTTTTAAGACTTTAAAATGATCTAATGCTCATTGTAAAGTTTTTAAAGAATTTCATCATTATTGACTATTTATAAGTTTTTAAATAACTAAAATTATTCAATTTCTTCGAAATAATTTGTTAATTATCTTTAATGTAGATAAGAAATGTTCCTGCTGAATTTCAGAATTTTGTCGAAACTCAACTTAAACTAAACCTTATACCCAAGGCACATTTATTCATCAGGTATTCTTGTTTCGTCATCTGATTAGTTTTTTCTTCACTTATTTAAAATTTCAGCTGTCAAAGTCTATAGATATAAAACAAATTCTCTCCTCTCTCATTTATCTCAAATGTAAACTTCATATATAAAAAATATGAGCAAATAAATGCTCTCCGAACTACAATTACCTGATGAATTAATATGCCTTACTTATACCTAGTTCCTTCTGATGGGATATTTCATATTTTGTAAATCGTAGTAAGACGGAGTTAGCTATAAACTAATGTCAGTTTTGTTCACTTTGGATCTTTAACAAATTTTTTTGAATAAAGTTTTTAAACAACAAGAGATGATACAAGTAACAGTGCTATATTCGGCCGTGCCGAATCTTATATACCCTTCACAACGTGTAGTCATGCAATAACAGTTGCTTGTATCACCATTCATCCCATATAAAATACGTGAATACGTACACGTTAGAATAAATGTGGCATCGAATCCCGGCTGAGCCAAAAAAATTTTATTTTATTTTATTTAATATATTATTTATATTTTATTATTTTTTTTAAATTTTTTTAAAACATTTTTTTAGAAAAATTTTTAAAAAATTTTTTTAAATTTTTTTTTAAATTTTTTAAAAATTTTTTTTTTAGTTTTTTTTATTATTTTTTTCTTATTTTTAATATTTTTTTTTTGTAATTTTTTTTGTTTGGTATGTTTTTTACATGTATCTATGTATGTATGTTGTTGTTGTAATTGTGAAAAAAAACGAGGTGGTCGTGGTTTTTTGCTCATATCTCAGTTATGGGGCGATTGTGCTGAATTTCAATAGCGATTCATTCCTGGATATTTCCAAGAGATTGATACCATATACAGATCTTAGGAACATATAGTTGCTTCTAAAAGTTGATTTCAACCAACACACGGACAGACGGGCAGACGGATAGACGGACAGACGGATAGACGGACAGACGGACAGACGGTCAGGGCTTAATCGACTCCTCTATTCATAAGCTTTCAGAAAATATATACCTTATGGGGTCGGAAATGAAAATTGTAGAAATTACAAACGGAATGACAAAGCTATATATACCCTTGTGCACCAAAGGTGAAGGGTATAAAAAAAAAATAATTCATATATATAAATAGAAACCCGTCGCCGATAGTGCAAACCACTAATTAATGATAAAGAAAGTTTAAAATTTTCTTATCTCGACTTAAGTTGATAAGTGTCCAAAAATATGTATTAATTCACAATTATTACGCAACAGCAAAACTTTTCCTTTTTGTCTACCTGTGTAATATAAATACGAATCTTATTCTATGTTTGGAAATTGTACTAATTTAATTTGCTACCAAATACTGTAATTGAAGTATTCTACACTCTGTACAACTTAAACAAGACAATAACTTAATACTCTTAATATGACTCTTAATCTTACATACGGACATTTCCATGAATATGTCAACCACGACTGTAAAAATAAAAACTCTTGAAAGTTTTCCAATATAAGTTTATTGATAAAAAAACACTCAAATTTGACTACGCGCAGGTAATAAGAGTTTATTAAATTATTTTAAGAGCAATAATAAGAGTTTAATCTGATTATCTCTTTGAATTTTTTTTAAAGAATTTTAATCAACTATTATTAATACTAATAAATTGTAATTGTAAATATTTCTTAAAAATTAGGTAGCAAGAACAATTAACAAGATCCATAAGAAAAAAGAAAATATAGAGTCCAATTAGCGGTATTTTTTTTTTATTTCCCTTGGAATTTATTTTGATGTCACGTACGTAGTGCAAAAAAATTTTTTGTCTCCGTCATTTGCATTTGAACATTCGCAAGAGCGAATTTCTTAACATAATATAAATTTTACTACTTAAGAATACTGTTAGAGAAAAATCTGTCACGTACGATATTAAGTTGAATTTATTATAAAATCATTTTAATATTGTTTTCAATTAAGTATGATGGATTTTAAATGAAAAATATGTGGTTTAGTGTAAGAAATAAAAAAAAAATACCTCCCAAGGTTCGCCGATTTTTTCAGATTTCCAAATCACTTCTGTTTTATGTCACGTATAAATTATTCTTATTTTTCTTAATTTTTTAGACAACAATGATTCGAATATAATACATTTTTTATACCCTTCACCTGTGGTGCACAAGGGTATATATAGCTTTGTCATTCCGTTTGTAATTTCTACAATTTTCATTTCCGACCCCATAAAGTATATATTTTCTGAAAGCTTAGGAATAGAGGAGTCGATTAAGCCCTGACCGTCTGTCCGTCTATCCGTCTGTCCGTCTGTCCGTCTGCCCGTCTGTCCGTGTGTTGGTTGAAATCAACTTTTAGAAGCAACTATATGTTCCTCAGATCTGTATATAGTATCAATCTCTTGGAAATATCCAGGAATGAATCGCTGTTGAAATTCAGCACAATCGCCCTATAACTTTCTGAGATTTGAGCAAAAAACCACGACCACCTCGTTTTTTTTCACAATTACAACAACAACATACATACATAGATACATGTAAAAAACATACCAAACAAAAAAAATTACAAAAAAAAAAAATATTAAAAATAAGAAAAAAATAATAAAAAAAACTACAAAAAAAAATTTAAAAAATATTTAAAAAAAAAAATTTAAAAAAATTTTTTAAAAATTTTTCTAAAAAAATTTTTTAAAAAAATTTAAAAAAAATATAAAAAAAATAATAAAATATAAATAATATATTAAATAAAATAAAATAAAATTTTTTTGGCTCAGCCGGGATTCGATGCCACATTTATTCTAACGTGTACGTATGCACGTATTTTATATGGGATGAATGGTGATACAAACAACTGTTATTGCATGACTACACGTTGTGAAGGGTATATAAGATTCGGCACGGCCGAATATAGCACTGTTACTTATTTTTAAATAAAGTACCTTTTGAATGGAACATAAAGATCTAATTTTGTTTCAGTTACTCTTACTTTTGCAAAAATTAATCCACTTTACAGGAGTACAAATGTCACGTACGATGACATGGAAATGTCCATATGTAACATATGAACTTGTTATAAATTTGCCTTCTTTACTTGGTCAAGAATTAAAAAAAGCATAATCTTCAGGGGCTTGTATTTAAGTAATATTTTCATGTTTCAGTACGCCTTAATTTGATTTAGTAGCTTAACATGAAATTAACACCTGGCAAATAAATTTTGCCGCAAAAAAAAAGAAGATTAAAATCGTTTAAAATAGTTACTGCATACGCATGCAGCTAGCCATCATTTAAATGATTGAATAAGTGAGTGTATGAGTGACTGAATAAGTGACAAGGTGCTAAATTAGAGCATAATTGCGACAACTTTACTTTGAAAATTGCATAATACAACAACAAGAAAATGTCCGTGTAAAACTATTTATATGTAACTAATAGTACATAAAGTAAAAACAAATTTTTTTTATATTTTTAAAATATTTTTTTGTTACAAAAAAGCTTCAACCACACACTACACTGTCATGGCTGCCATGTTACGTGTTGCAATGTGACTAAGTGGACTTGCAAATACACTTACTCCCTTACTCCATCACTTCCAGTCCGTCACTTGCATGTATGCATGTCACATTCAACTATTGTTTATAATGAATTATGCCTATGCATTGGTTTGCACCTTTAGTTAAAAATTTTTTTTCCTTAAAGTTCTCCTACATTTTTGTGATGTAGATCCTCTTTTTCAAATCAACCATAACACACTAAAGTGGTTAAGACTTAAGTTCAAGTTTATGGCTGACAGTTTGATTGACAATAATGGTGACACGTTAAAAATAAACTTTAAAACTAAAGTAAGTGATGTTTAACATTGTTGGTTTTCTTTTCTTACATACATAAAAACGAAACAATTTTTACAAGAAATATTTATGGATTAATGATTTTGAATGTTGAAAAAAAAACGAATAACATAATTGCTTAAAGGTATTAAACACTTTTATGCCATAGACTTTAAAAGAATTTTTTCTTTTATTTCTACACACATATTAAACAAAATTATGAAGAGGAAATTAATATAAAATTTTTCATGTTATCTAACGCTTAGCTGTTACGCTGAAATCACATTCATAAACAAGGGTGTCAGCGTTTGTTTATGAACAGTAATGCTAACATACTTCATTTAATAAAGTCCACTAAATATAAACATTCACAATGATGGGTCTTTTATGGTGGGATGGGAAGGGGCTGATGCTTACTCACTTTAGATTAACTTATCCTCCACCTTGAGTCTGGGAAAGAACGTCTTCGTCTGTTAACCATAGATGTTTGTTTTGCTGAACACATTGAAGTGTCGTATAAAAGGAAACAGATAACCAGCTCGAATAATACTCAAAAGGGGTGCAGTAAAGAATCTAGAATTTATCCGCATAACAATGAACTGTATAACTTCATTTGTTAGGGGACACGGGAACTTTAAGTATCATCTGAAAAGAATGCTGTTCGAGGATAATGATGTTTAAAGAATGTGTCTGGAGGATACTGAGACAGCAGCGCAAGTATACGCAAAGAATAAATATGGTTGTGGTATCCATAATCGAAGAGCAACATACTATGACTAAATTGTATGATTATGGTTAAAAAATATAATGGATACCATTTATGATTATTATGTTTAATTAAAGTAAATATCATCTATATATATAATATTGAAACTCTGTGTGTGTGTGTTAGCTATAGACTCCGAAACCGATCGGGCTCAAACTTTGGTAAGTTGTTGTACACATACCAGGGAGTGTTTATGGATAGAAAAAAGTGGGCGGGGCCACGCCCATAAAAAATTAGTTATCATTTTAAGGTACTTGCACATGACCGATTTTTCTGAAACTTTGCACACATATCGAGCTGTCATGACTAAATAATTTCGTGATAAGAAAAGTGGGCGGGGCTACGCCCCTAAAAAAGTTTTAATTTGGAGGTACTTGCACTGGACCGATTTTTCTGAAACTTTGCACACATATTGAGCTGTCATGACCTTATCATTTCCTAATTAGAAAAGTGGGCAGGGCCACGTCCATAAAAAAAGTTATAATTTTGAGGTACTTGCACTGGACCGATTTTTCTGAAACTTTGCACACATACTGAGCTGTCATGACTTTACAATTTTGTGATTAGAAAAGTGGGCAGTGCCACGCCTATAAAAAAAAGGTATCATTTTGAGGTACTTGCACTGGACCGATTTTTCTGAAACTTTGCACACATATTGAGCTGTTATGACTTTACAATTTTGTGATTAAAAAAGTGGGCAGGGCCACGCCCATAAAAAAAAATTATAATTTTTAGGTTTTTGCTCTTGATATTCAATGAAAATTCAGAATGCATTTTGATTCATTAAGGGGCGTAGCAACGCGCGCCGGGATTTTCTAGTTTAATAAATAAAAGTGATTATCGTGACAAAATATATGATGAAATGAAACAAAAATAACTAATACTTGTTTTCGACAACCAAATATTGTTATAGAAACTATAATATGACCATCGTGATCACGTCGTAACCATGGTTTTTCTTTGAGTGTAGTGTTCTAATGTCCAGCATTGGCAAAGGAAATATAAAGGATTACAGATAGGCACACATGAATTGTGGATGCTATGGGGCACCTCAGTCTAAAGTAGATGTGGACGATTACGACAGATTGTGGGACATAAGGTGTTGGTTATCACCAGTCGGCAGTGTGAAATCGTTTGATACTCTAGAGTAAAAACAGGTAGAGACACGAGACTAAGTGAAGGAAGGAATGAAAATCGGTAGCCTTTAAATCTCTGTGGAACGAGGGTGTTGAAGAGTGACCCAAAATCGTAGTTGATTACATCGATAGTCCTTCTGCACGAATTCAAATATATATGGTCAAACAAATTATATTTTTTAATTTAACAACACAGCGATAAGGAAGTAAAGTTGGCTGCAAAACAACTGATCTTGCGTTTTTTCGTATTTTCTTTAATTGTTCAAAAGTAATTTCATTTATAGTTCTTAAGGTCAATCTAGCGATTTTTTTAAATTTTTGTTAACATAACAAAGTTGTTCCTAGGTATGTTATTTCAGCTTAAAAGTTAGTCGTGCAAATTTAGGGTAGAAAAACAAAAGCTTTTATTCAATATTAAAATTTACTGGAATATATGTACATTGGCTTAACAATACCACTCTGAGGGGTATTTGTCCCATCCAGAAATTGAAAAAATAAAAGTTAAGATTTTAAAGGAAATAAATATCTTGAAGCTCTTGCCACCCCCAGAACAATTTTTTAGTTACGCTGATGGCAATATGCAATAAAGGCATACGATAAGCAATGCTATGATTAGTTTAATATGGTCATAATCTACTACAATCTACTTGAATTATAAAAACATTTACAGCTCTGATCATATCGGTCCCTTGTGATTTCCTATAACAATTCTGGCACAATGACTATTTTGATATTGTTCCTTTTAAGGTTACATCTATCCACACTTCGGTTCTATAACGTAAAAAAAAACGAAACACTCTTACACAGTTCATTTTATGGAGTTAAACATAATCACTGACAATTTAAACACATTGGTATGAGGTGTATAAAATCTTTGTAATTTTTTATATGTCACACCGTTTCCACAACAAACATGTCTCAACATGTAATGACATGATGTTTTTCTTGTTGTGCAAGTACTTATATTAAATAAAATATCGCAGTGAAAGAGAATATTAAACTATTTTAGGAAATTACAGTGAAACAATTAGTGGCATTTGTAAAGCATACCAGCATTGTTGTATCAGAAGTAGCATTACTTTAAAGTGGAGGTGATGATTAAGAATTGTGGTCGAATATTTTAAATTCCTTATCACTAAGCGTTGTCAATTTAAGTGGCTAAATTATCGTTTTTGTTGTGGTGTTTAAAATAATCAAGAGTATTTGAGTGCTACATATGTTGACCTTAAACTGCAGTTAAAAGTTCTAAACATTTAAAAATTTTTTCAACAAAGCATTTTTAGATGATTTATTTTACTAGTTGTCGTATGATCTCTATTCTAGTGTTTATACAAGCCACATTTTTGTTAGGATACACGAGAGCTAGCGTTTAAAATTTGCTTTTAAATTTTGATTTTCAAACTCCATATATTAAATAAAAATCTTTTTTATTTCGATAATTTCAAAAATCATCAGCACTCTTTGATTGGGATATTCTAGTGTTGGATGTTAATATCATCAATTTAATTCACAAGTTTTTAATAAAATAGAAAGAGTGCTGATGATGAAGTCGTAGCTGGTTTCAAAAATGCATTCCACTCGGCTAGTGGCGGCATAAAAACTTCCTGTTTCAGCTTATTCTTTTATTATCACAAATAGAAAAATTTAATCTCTTCGTATAGAAGAGTTAAAATAGAAATGAACTCAAGCCAGAAATAAATAAAAAAAATATTGTCTTACGAAACCTTAAAGGTTCGAATAAAAATTAATGTAGTTGTGTTTTTTTTTAAGTTCTTGTATTCTTTTAGGAAGAGCTTTTTCAAATACCTTACTTAGTTTGCAATACTTTTATGAAATTTCTTTGAGCATATATGAGAAAGAAGCAATAACTTTATATAGATTCATGACATTGCGGCAAAGGGCTTTATCTGTTACCATTATTGGGTGAAGTCTTGTTTCTTTATTATCATCATCTGATGAAGATGCTTAATTTTCAGTTGCACAACTAAAAGCGTTGTAAAAAATATCAATAATTGCCCGATAAATTCCATGTGCAAAATATAGTTGTTGCTTGGGTGCAATATTGTTTGCCGATTTTCAGCATTCTAGAAGCTCCGGCTATTGTGAAGCCTACTATTTCACTAGACATTGATACACCAAAATAATCTAAACAATAAATTTACTATAAATCGATTTTATCAAAAATTTTGATTCAACATGCATAAGGTTAATTCTTTTTGTTGATCTGGTTAAACACATATGGCTTGCTGAACCAATTTTAATTGAATTGATATTGTGCACAGGAAAATCTCTTTCAAATAAATTTATTTTTTTATTAATGTCAGTTGTATAATGTTAATTGTGTTACAGGATCAGTTCTACGCTTTTGTGAAGGGTATATTTAAATTTGGTAGAGCCGAATATAGCGCTCTTACTTGTTTTGTCAATTATCACAAAAAAAAAAACGAAAAAAATAATTTTTTTTCAAAATTTGTTAAAGTTAATAGACGTATTTATTTCAATTGAATTTCAACATAATATTTTGTACATTCTGGCCACCACCTGCTGTCCTATTATTTTCATGGCATATATACCCATGTAAGGTTTCACAGGCTCTAACAGCACCATCTGCATTCAAAACACAATTACTTGGATTGTTAGACCCCACAATTTGTGGATCATTAAAGTCGCTAAATTTAATATTAAAGTAGTCGGCCATTAAAACAGAATTTAATAATTTATTCACATCTTTTAAATCAATATTTTCGTTGGCTCTAAGCCAAAACTCGGGTTTTGGATCTAAAAAAAAAAATAAATACAATTTCAATCTATTTATTAAAAGCTAATTTCTCACCAAAACTTTGTGTAAGATACTGCAATAACAACTCGTCGGCTTTGAAGTCTTTAAGGGTAACTAAGTCCATATTTTTATTTTTACACTCTTCATATGCTTGCTGCCAGGTGAACTGTTAAAAAAAATGATTAAAACTAGTTAGAAATTTTTTGTAATTAATTTTTTATTTTTATTACCTTTTCTTGCGCCTCTATATAGTAGGTGTTGTTGTCAGTCTTAAACCATTTTGTTATAGGAGCTGCAAAAACTGTGCTGTAGTTCAAACCCACAGCGGCTACAATTGCAAATATCCATATTGCATTCATGCCGACCTTTTATCAAATGATTTTAAACCATTGTACAATATTTTTATTATTCATATTTAAAGAATTTTAAATTTTTGCTTATCAAAATTGTGTGGTTTTATTTTTTTGTTGTTAAAAATAAAAAATGAAAAAAATTACACGGAAATATAAAAAATAACTTTTAAAATATAAAGTGGCATGAGTATAAACGAGATTTTTTTATCATCTTTCATCAGGAATGAAATTAAAGCCGCCGTTTACACTAAAACTTTCAAACTTATGTTTAATTGTATATGGTGTAAATTGTCATCTAAACTTATAATAAGATTGTAAAAAAAACTGTGTCTGTACACTCAAGGAAAAAAAAACATGGTTGTGGTAATCATAATTTAAGAGCAGAATACTATGATTGATTGTAGTCAAAACACATACATAACATTTGCAAGTTATCATTGTTATGTTTAATTAAAGTATTATGTAATCATCTTATTATGATTACAAACAAAATGGTCAATATTTTCTTTTCTCTAAAACCATTAGTTTATTGATTTAATAATTAAATTTTATGATACCAATATGTTTTATACGTAGAAACTCGATTCTTGCACGTAATGAAAACCGGGCTCGGTGCAAGTTTCGAGGTTGTCGCAAGTACCAAATATTGATTTCCCATACAAAATAAGGTTTAAAATCTAAGATTACATATTATTCAATCAATTCATAACACTTAAGTTCAACGTATTCGTATAACAGTAGATACATATTTAATGTGGAATTAAAGAAATTTAAATTTATTGCTTGTTTTGTACAAAGTCGCTTGTTCAGTACTATACTGTGTCTTAGTCTCTTTCCATTTTTGGAAACTCCGAGGGTTTAAGCGTCTTTCTTCTCCCAGGGCCGGATTCAGAATGCGCCACTAATTTCTTTATGGTGTTTTCATTTCTCTTAACAAGACTAATTGTTGATCTATGCACATGAAAACTTTGGGCTAAGGAATTGATGAAAAACCCAGCACTTAAATTCTTTAATATCTCAGCTTTGTCTTTAATTGTCAGCAACGTAAATTTGTTTCTTTGCATTATGACACCGCACCTCTCAATAGTCAGGTTTCAGCTGATTTAAATTATGTACAACATTTCATCAGTTGCATAAAACGACGGGGATTTCCCGAAATGTATTCAGTCTAAGAAAACGTAAACAAAGCAGCACGCAAGAGTAATACAAGAGTAATGTTGCAAGTATCGAGTTCAAAATTTTCGTATGCCGCAAGTACTGAGTGCGTACTGAAAAATATTTCTATGTTGCAAGAATCGAGGTGTGCAAGTATCAAGTATATGCAAGAATCGAGTTACTACTGTATTTTATTACAATATTTATTAATACTATTACTTTATTTATTATTTTCTTTTTACTCAACAAGAAGAAAAAGAAAAGAGTTTAAAATAAATTATTATTAGCAAAAAACGAGATATATCCTTTTTTTAAAGAATATTAACAATTACCAATAGAAAAATCTATATTCTAAAGAAATCAAATATAACAATTATTAGTTTCTTTGACCTTTAATAATAATATATAATAGTTTTTTAAGCTTAAGGTCCTTTCAATAATAAAAATTCTTTTTTAAGCTTAAGGTCCTTTCAATAATAAAAATTCTTTTTGTTTTATTTTATATTATTTGATCAATATTTCGCTACTTCTTTGTGTAGCATCATCAGGATACGACTTTTTTATTATATATTTCTTTTTTGTTGGATTAGTGTCTTGATATTTGTTATTTTTAAATAAATTTATAGTTTGATTAACAAAATTGAAAATAACATCAAATATAATAAGTTCTAATAAACAATCATTAAGAATTGAGTAGATATTAATAGGTACATGTGTTTTTGTTTTTAATAACAAAATTTTTTATTCACAAACAAAATAAACCGCAATAAGATTATCGGCGGCAAAGTGCCGTATTGTCTTAAATTTCCTTAAAATTAAAAGCTGTTCAAATAAAAAATAAATAAAAAAATTCAAAATTTGCAAACAAAACCTTTAACTTTTTTTATTTATAACAAATTTATAACAATTAACACAATATTTTGTTGATTTGTTATTAACAAATAATTTTGTTTTTACAGATATTAAAACAAAATTTCGTATGAAAACATATACATACATACATGCATATCAAATTTTTATATATATTTTATTTATTGTAATATCGAAAAGTTATTTCTATATATGGTAAAAAAATTAAACTTAATAATTAAAAAAAAATTGTTTACAAAATTTAATTTATTTTAAAATATGTAGAAAGAGAAAACTCCAGTCTGAGCATCAATATTGGGAACACCTAAACTTGCATAGTATAGTAATAGCGCTATATTCGTGCTGAATCTGATAATACCCTTCACCGTCATGTACATAGGTAAAATGACCGTAGCTAAGACTAGATTTTAGATTTCATTCAATACTCTATTTTCTTTATTTTTTGTGACGCCATCTTTGATTTTGAATTTTTACACAGTTAACTGTATTCTACTAGTCAAGACCTTTCATTTGATACCCATATTGTTGGATTTAAAAAAATTCGCAGCGCATTTTGTTTCAGACGCCATCTTGGATTTTACACATTTTTATGGTTTACTACATTGTACTGGTCGACCGCTTTCTTTCATACTAATATTGTGGGAGTAAAAGGGGACAAAGTCGTAACAACTATATTTGACTCATATATTCGCCATTTAATCTGGGACGCCATCTTGACTTTTTTTTTTCATATCTAACTATATTTTTATACTCAAGCCCTTTCATTTGCTTCCCATATTGGCTCTCCTGGATGTATAGAAACTTAAAAATATCTATTTTCATTTGTAAATTTTAGGAAAAACACCGAAGTAGTTGCACTTTGGTGCTAATATCTGAGTTGGTTTCAAACCGATTTGTTATTTTTTCTTGGAAATAATTTCTGAGATTACGGCTTATAATTTGGTATCTTAAACGTGTTCAAAATTTTTTTTTGGAGTTTAAAAAATTTTGATATAATTAAAAATATACAAGTATATTTTTCAAATAGTTTTTGCCTATAACTTTGCCGATTAGTGATAAATTTGTCCAACAATTTTTATGAGTATCTACAGGAGAATATCAAATTTATAAATAGTAACAACCGCCTATAAATTATCCTAGAGCTGGCGAAATTTTAATTTTTGTGGTAAAAATAAGTGAAAAAACAGAGGCAGTCGTGCTTATATACTCGTATCTCAGATATTTCTAAGGCGACTATGCTGTTTTCCAATACCAATCTGCTATTAAATGATTCTGATATTTTGATACCTTACGCGGGTCTCGGCAATATCGGGTTCTTCAAAAAGTTGATTTTAACATACACACGAACAAAAGGATAATGCTTAATCGCCTCCCCTATTCATAAGCTTTCAGAAAATATTTACTTAATGGGGTCGAAAATGAATATTGTAAAAATTTCACACGGAATGACAAACCTACATATACCCTTTAACACTGTAGTGTGAAGGGTATAAAAGTACGTTTTTAATATGATGCCTGCTAAATCAAAATGGAACAAAGAAAATATCAGCTGATTTTTCAAATACACTTTGTAAGTCTTGACGCCTTTGGCACAACTTTTACGATATATCTGAAACTACTATTGTTACTTAGTGACTTACAATCTTTTAGTTTATAACTTATTTAGCAAATCATGGGTGAGGTATCTAACATTTTACATTCTTTTTATTGAATTTGATTTGATTGCTTTTTCTATAGGAAACTATTAAGGTCAAATGTAATAGTACCAATCCAGAGACAATTGATTGAATGATATATAAAGGTGATAGTCGTGGCTGTTATTTAAGAAATATGATCTTTCATAGTCATCCTAAAAGCATTAAAAAATTTGCTAAATTCACAACCTGTCGTAGGAGTTGTAGGTTGTAAGAAAATCACTTCTACATTTAAAGAAAAACGGCAAGTAAGTACTACTTTTCCAGCTATGATGTATTTATACGACGCTCTTTAATTATAGAAAAAATTATTGAAAAAAGTATTGTTACTGTTGTACAAAAAAAGTTATTAAAAAAATGTGCACAACACCTACGACAGCTTGTAAATTAAGCAATTGTGTTTAATTCTTAAATGATAAAGTTTATTTGTTCCAATAAAAGGAAAATCTTGAATCTTTTTTTTTTTTTGGGAAATTTCAAATGGCCCGAGCTTTAATATAATTGTTTGCAAACCATCATATCATTAAGTGGTACTATTTAAGCTGAACGTTAATTCTTTTGGACGTTTTCCTATTAAAACTAAATATAATTTTTGTGAATAATCCAACTGCTTTTTATTTATGTTACAACATAAAACCAAAAAAACTCATTAATTTTATTTTCAGTATTGACTTAACTTATAATTATTCGAACAGTTTCTCTTATGGCAGCCAATTCCCGATTCCTTTCTTTCAAGAACCTATTCTCTTCACATACAAAACCAATTCTACTGGAACATGGTAAATCGTACCACTGCCAAGTGTCTTTCCAGATTAAAATGCAATGTTCGTTGTTATTCAAACGATCAGGTTGATGTACACCCCAATTGGTAAAGGTGAAAACGTTACCGGTAGTGGCCCATTCATAACGTCTATCGACAGCATTATCGTTACCAGACAACCAGAGCGAAGGACTTGTTTCTAAATAAGTAAATAAATTAAATAAATTTTTTTTAAGTCATCTTCAACAAAACACTTACTAAATAAATTCTTCAATAACGTGTCAATTTGAACATGCTTTTGGAACGTATCAATGGCCATTAAAGACATATTTTTACGGGCACATTCATTCCAAGCTTGATACCAATTATACTGTAAATAATAAATAATAATATTGCAGGATAAAAAATGAAATATTATTTTTCAATATAAAAACCTTTTCCTCGGGTTCAATAAAATACAAACTGCCATCACAGCTCTTATGCCATTTTTGGTTTGGCACACTGGCGACTAGTGTTATAAGAACAAAAATTCCTATGAACTCTTTCATGTTCAAAAATTAACTAAAATTTTTTGCCAAATATGAATCAATTTATACTCTTTTTATTATAATGACATTAATTTAATATTTCTAAATTTAGACAATATCAATATTAAAATTTTCATTTAACTTAAACAAACATCGCAAATAAATAATCGAATGATATTTATTTGTTTACTCATGTTTGTCTTTCATCTGTTTTCATATAACATTTGTCCGTTAAAAATAATTAAGAGCTCTGCTTAAAACATATACCTGTCACTAGAGAAAATACTACAACAAAAAGTGAAATCGTATGAACTGGAAAGCGTCGTCGTCGTAATTGTGTACTTTGTTCTGTTCAAAGCCCACTTAGTGTACAAACGACGTTGTCTATAATTATTAGCATTAAATTTCTATCTTGTACGGGGGTAAGTACCAAGATCCAAGATTCTGACCCTTTCTTTATCATCTAGAACTTGCTTACCATATCTTGGATAATCGACTTAAAAGGGCTACTGCGTCTTCAGCAAATGTAATAAGCGAAACGCCAACACTTGTTTTGGTAATTACACTATATAATTTGTATAAGCAATTCAATCGCATATTTTGTCATGGAGATTGTGACTGAATAATATATTAGAGATTTGATATACACAATCAAAAATCAACTGCCACAAGCAATTAATACCGACCAGACCTTATTCAATGACTCTTTAATAAATGTTAAGAAAAGGTGCAAGCCATTCAGAAAATCTTACGTTATAGCATAAAATATATCTAAATTCCAAAGAGCTTCTACACATTTTTAAATAAAATTATTCCAGGTCCTCACATTTCGGATTTTCCGCAATTTATATTGCTGTACTTCGGATACATTGAGAAAACAATATCGTTTATCGCATAGTTAAGTTTCAGTACAAGAATTTTATGCTTGTAACAATAGAACTTCGCTTTCGAATATAAATATGTAGCCAGCATTAAGAAATTATGATGCTTGCAATAGAATTTTTATCACCACAAAAGCAAAGTTCGATTGCAAGAACCAAATCATTCGATTGGCAATGAATTTTTCTGGTTATAGAACCACGATGCATGTGAGGCAAACTAAAATTGTATAGATTGGTAAACTAGAACCGGTTTTAGTCAATTTTTCATTTCATTTAAAATAGTAGATTTTTTAAATATCGAATAAACCGATTTTGTTTTATATTATTGTAAATACTCGTTGCTTAAATATTTGTTTATGTGCAACAGAGACTATCAAAGCGCTTTGTTAAAATTAAAAAGGCATCAAGTACTGGTGAAGAAACCTAAGTTCGCTTCTCTAACTCATTAATATTTGACAATAACTGTTGATTGCAATAAAGATTATATGATTAAAACTTTAATTTAAAATAAGAATTACGGGACAACTTTGTCAAATAAAATGCTAAAATAAATTCAGCACAAATATTACTTCTGTAAGTAATCGCGCTATAACTGTTTCTTAAACAAATCTGTTTTGAGTCGGATATAAAATTTAATTTTTTGTTTATAAAATAAAATAAGGCTAACTTTATCGTTTAAATAACAGCAACAAAAGTCATTAAAATATATTAATAGATACCAAAACCGAAAAAATTTTTATTCACTTTTTAGCGAATACAACTACTAGGTCTGCCATTTTTGTCAGAAGCGGTGGCGGCTAGTAGAAAAGGCTTGGCGGCGGCATATATCCATCTAGTAGCCGTTATATTTATATTATAACTAAGTTTTTGAATAGATTTTCTGCACTAATGTTTTATCATTTTTTTTTGAAATGATTCCTTAAATACTGTTTTGAAAAAATTCGAAAAAATAATCTCACTATTGTCGAGATACCATTAATAATAATTTTTTATTTTTTAGTTAAACAATTAATTATTTTCTCTTTGATACTTATTGATACTAAAAATACAAACTAAATTTATTTCACTCTATTACAAATTTATTTTTGACTACTATTAACAATATTTAATGTAATACTTCTATATTTTCCTGGATATTTTTCCTCATCACTTAATGATGAGTTTTCCTCACATATAAAACCATACTTATAACTGCATTTACGATCATTAAATTTTGTTGTATTTTCCCAAATATGTAAACAATTTTCTTCTTGATTGTAATTATCCGGATTACCTCCAATCCATTTGTTTGTAAAAACTGGCTGACTATTAGCGACCCAAGCAAATTGACGATTAGCACCCACAGCACCAATCCACAAATGAGGGGCATGATGGATACTTAAAAAGAAAATTTAATTAAATTCTAAAATAAAGCTACTAGTTGTCATAAATAATTCACTTACAAATTTTCTGTTTTCAAAACTTGAGCCAAATCATCGTGTTCCTCCATAGTTTCCAGGGTTAACAAGGAGAGTCTTTTCAGAGAGCATTGGAGATAAGCTTCATACCAAGAAAACTTAATATTAATATATTTAAAAAAACCTTTTTTAGAATTAAATAAACTTAAGGTTTAATTAAATATTAAATTTACCTCGTAGTTTTCTTCAATGTAATACATTTTATTATTTGCCGTTTTGTACCATTTTTCTTTATTAATTTCCGTTGAAACTAATTTTGTTAAGCAACAAATTAGTAATAAATTTATGGAAATTTTTTTCATATCAACGTTTAGCACAATACTAAATGAAATATAAACTGTTTAAGTGCAAAAAGTTACAAATAAAAAGACGTGAAATGATACAATATTTAAACACCATTTACATGATTAACATATAATAAATAAATGTGTTTAGTCTATGGTCACACACGACGACTATAGTTGGGAGGAGAACAAAAAGGGAAAATAATCGCCGGTACACGGCTATTTGAAGCAATTCTTTTTTGTGGAATATTTGGCATTTCTTTTTATACCCTTCACACAGTGAAATAGGGTATATATTTATAGGTTTGTCATTCCGTGTGAAATTTCTACAATTTTCATTTCCGACCACATAAAGTATATATTTTCTGAAAGCTTATGAATAGGGGAGTCGATTAAGCTCTGTCAGTCTGTCCGTCTGACCGTTTGTCCGTGTGTATGTTGAAATCAACTTTTTGAAGCCCTCCGACATCGCATGTACCCGGGTGAAGTATTAAAATATCAGAAATATTCGAGAGTAGATCGGTATTGAAAATCAGATTTTATCGGTATATAAACAACTGAGATATGAGCAAAAACCAACGACCACCTCGATTTTTATTCACAAAAACAACATTACAACAACAACATACATACATACAAACGTGTATACTGGTTAGAGAAAACGTGGCATCGAATCCCAGCTGAGCCAAACAAATTTTTTTTTTTTAATTTTTTTTTATTTTTTTTTTTATTTTTTATTTAATATATTATTTATATTTTTATAATTTTTTTTTAAATTTTTTTTTCTTAATTTTTTTTTGTTTTATATTTATTATATATATTTTAATTATTATTTTTTAATTATTTTTTTTTAACTTTTTTTTTAATTTTTATTTTTTTTTTTTTTTTTTATTTTTTCTTTTAACGTACATACGTAAAGTTATAAATTTACAATGGGTTGTTTATATATATGTATGTTTTTTATATGTTTGTACGTATTTCATATGGGATGAATGGTGACACAAACTACTGTTATTGCATGACTACACGTTGTGAAGGGTATATAAGATTCGGCACGGCCGAATATAGCGCTCTTACTTGTTTTTAATCCGATGTTTTACTCTTTGGTGTGTAAGTAATTTAAAATTTGAATCGAAAACGTCACAAATTAAACGTTTAAAATATTTAAAAATAAAAAAAAAACCCAAAAAATATATTTTTTGGTGAATACATTTTAATTAAAAGCGTTAATAAAAATCAATTATATTATTTTATGTGTGTTCTTATTTTTATTATTGCTATTTACGGCTAAAGAACAAATGTCAAACTGTAAGAAAATAAAAGCTAAACAAAACAGCAAAATTGCCAAAGAAATTGTCGTGTGTGAACATAAAAGCAAGTTTAAAAGAAAATATAGAAAAAGTTGGGCAATTAAAATCGTCGTGTTAAGGTCACACACGACGATTTCTTTGGCGATTTTGATGTTTTGTTTAGCTTGTATTTTTTTACAATTTGACATTAGCTTTAAAGAGTTTAAAATTAAAATTGTTTTTATATTTTTGATTTATTTATAATCCGAAATGGTTTTATATTTAAAAATTTGCTTAAATACTTTCTAAAACATCACCACGGTATCGATGTTGAACGGTGCTATATGCTAACATATTATTTTTAAATTTTTGGAAACAGTGTGGATGTGTGTCAGATGACGCTGTGGGTAATTTGTATATTAAATGTGTGTTTAAAACATTTTCGTCACTAAGTAGGGAATATAATGAGATTGTAATTGTGCGAAAGCTTTCATATGATCTTGTGAATGTTTTGTTAAGTAACCGATAAGAAATGCTAGAGAGTGAGACTTATAACTTAAACAGTGTAGTAACTCCAAATATTTAAGTTTTTGTGAATGTATTTGGAAAGTTTGACAATATATTCTTTAATGCTTTTGAAGATATAAGATGGAAATATTTTTTTTCCTCAAAAAACCGAATTTTTAATACCCACCGCGAATATTGTGTAGTACTTTTTTGCCATAAAATCTATGGATTTGTTAATATTTATAATCACTGTATAATAATCTTTTAACACAAAAATGTGTACATTTTTCTTTACTTTGATTTGTTTTTAAAATGTTTTTATTAAGTTTGTATTTAACTATAGTTTTTTGTTATTAACGTTTAATCGAATGTGATCTATCACTCGCAATCGAAATAAATAAAACTGATTTGGTTTCACCTATCTACACTTTATGCTAACGAACGCATGGTTGGCAATGCGAATGTTAAAATCAGTCACTTGTTCTTTATTTTTTAATAATCAAACTTTTTTGTAAAGAGAGTCAATAAAATATTGTTACAAACCTTTTTATTTAACATTACATTGTGTCAATATTTTTACATCTTATACATTAATAGGCAAGGCAATTTTTTGATATTTTTAATCAAACAAAACACACGCACTCAACCTATTTTTTTATTTCATTATCTTTCTTTAGACTGTTAGTTTATTTAATAATTTCTTCTTTAATCTAATTAAATACACTTGTATAGTACTTCTAAACATACTTTTTAATTTAAATTTTTTTATTAACAAAAAAATGTTAACATAAAAATTTCCCACTTTTTTATTTGTTTTGTTATATATTCTCTTTCGTGCTTTCTGCACTTCTTATAAATGACTGATTACAACACGAGAGGGTTGTATTTTTGTACAAACAATTAATTGGTTTTTGTACCACTTTAAACAAAAATTGCTAGAAAAATTCACATTTTTTCATTTGGCATTCTTGTAATTGTTTAATACGTAACAACAATTGCAAAACAAAAATTGATTAACGTAAATACATGCGAATTAAAATAGATAAACCGAAATTTATTTAAAAGTGAGTTACTAGCTGAGATTTTCTTTCGACATCGTTAAACAGTTTCAAAACGTAACCAAAAGAATTTTCATAATGGGAATGTTAATGCCTACTTTTCTGCCACAATAATGAATTTTCCTAGAAGCTGGGCCAGCAAGGGTTAATTAAAAAACAAGTAAGAGCGCTATATTCGGCCGTGCCGAATCTTATATACCCTTCACAACGTGTAGTCATGCAATAACAGTAGTTTGCATCACCATTCATCCCATATGAAATACGTATGTATGTACAAACATATAAAAAACACACATATATAAAAACATCCCATTGGAAAATTATAAATTTACGTATGTATGTAAAAAAAAAAAATAAAAAAAAATTTAAAAAAAAATAAAAAAAAAATTAAAAAAAAAAATTTAAAAAAAAATTTAAAAAAAATTTAAAAAAAATTTCAAAAAAAAATTAAAAAAAAAAAAATAATATAAATAATAAATATAAAACAAAAAAAAAATGATAAAAATATAAATAATATATTAAATAAAAAATAAAAAGAAAAATAAAAAAAAAATTAAAAAAAATAAAAAAAAAATTTTTTTTTGCTCAGCTGGGATTCAATGCCACGGTTACTCTAACCAGTATACACGTTTGTATGTATGTATGTTGTTGTTGTAATGTTGTTTTTGTGAAAAAAAAATCGAGGTGGTCGTGGGTTTTTGCTCATATCTCAGGTGTTTATGTACCGATGTTTCTGATTTTCAATACCGATCTACTCCCGAATTTTTTCTGATATTTTAATACCTCACCCGGGTCCAAGCGATGTCTGGGGGCTTCAGAAAGTTGATTTCAACATACACACGGACAGACAGACAGACGGACAAACTGACAGACTGACAGAGCTTAATCGACTTCCCTATTCATAAGCTTTCAGAAAATATATACTTCATGGGGTCGGAAATGAAAATTGTAGAAATTTTACACGGAATGACAAACCTATATATACCCTTTTTCACTGTGTGAAGGGTATAATAATATTTACTTTGTATGAACATTACAACAAAACTGTATTTAAAAACATTAACTATAACCAAATTTTTTTATACTGAAAAAAAGAAAGAAGTGGGACAAAAATACTTACGACAACACAGAAAGAATAGGCAGGAGGATTTACACTTACCTGTGAGCTGCTTCACGGGAGAAAGTAACACTAACGAACATGCACAAATACATTTGAGATAGGGAGGCATTTACAGACGCAATTTGAAGTAGACGATCATCTGGGATTATCAAGAGACTATGGCTCAGTCGACATAAGAGAGGACATAGTGAGGTCACTATTTTGGGTTAGTTAGAGCGTTTATTTCAGAAAGGACAGAGGTATAGAGGTATAGGGGAACAGAAGATATTGCAGAGTGTCAAGGGCTTTATGGACAAAACTGTAGAATGTTTAAGGATAAGGAGGAGATATAAATCGTGGAGCTTGTTGTATGTCGCTGGTCGAGATTAAAGAACCGTAGAGTTAGGTGGTACGGTAAGCGATTTCTTGATGATATCATAATGAGTATAAACTACAGAATATCTTTCAATTCATCACGGAGGTAGGTGGTTAGTAGATAGACAATGAGGGCTTGTATAGGATTGTATTTTGCAGGTTTTCTTTTAATTTCTACATTTACATTATTTCTATACTTAATATAACCTATTTTCAATACTTGATTTTCTTCCTCGTTCTTTCTTATTTTATCAAAGAGAAACACGCGGATCTCCGAGTCTGGATTTTTGATGTGTCGCTAAGCTTCTGATACCACTCTTTGCTATCTAAATACCCTACAGACGGACGGACATTACTAGATCATCCTCAAATTAAAACAGAACTCAGAAAATACACGGAATGAACAGTTGTTATGGTGGTCATAAAATATTTATTTAAATAGTAGAGAATGCCTTATGTAGGAGTTGGGCATTAAAGTAATGAATTAGAATTTTTTTCAAGAAATAATTGATCAGTTTACGTTATTACGTTTAGGTCCTATTGAATTTTGTTTGATTCCAAAGGGACACTTTTACATGAATTTCTCTTTGCATTACAATGCATACTTTCCTTTCAAATAAACCAGTTTTATCCATTTTTAATACTGAACATTTCTAAAGTACGAGAAATATTTAAAAAAAACTTTATTCTTCTAGCTTTCTTTGCTTTAGCTCTATCGTGTACGTTTCAGAAAATACCTCTATACTGTATGGGGTCTTAAACGAATATTTCGATGTGTTGCAAATGAAATGACAAAATGAGAATATATAATACAACTAGTAAATGGAGCAGTGAACTGAACATCTCAAGTTTTAAGCATCCTTAGTTTTTTGAATAAAGTGTACACGGTTTAAAGCTCGAACTTAATATAACAAAAACTACACTGTTTTTACAAAATTAACAAAATTAACTGAACTCATTCCTTGCAATCTTTTCATTTTGCCTCTTTTTATATACATATATAATAACTTCAAGACATAATTTTGTGTTTGAAATAACAAAAAAAAAAAAAACAAAAAAAACAATCCAAAACAGTCGAGTCAGAATGAATGGAGCCTGAATAAGAAGACTTTACGTTTTTATGTGAAAGATTTTGTTGGTGTATTTCTTGTGGAATTTGTTATGGCTTGTTAAAAGTTGTTAAGATTATGATATATAACCACACGAAAGGCGGCCATTATGAACACAGCGGGAATGTGGGAATTTGTGTTTAAATTTTTTGGGGTTTAAGAAAAACAAAAATACATAAAGAACACAACATTAAGCTGGAAACAATCACCAAAAGAAATAAACATACCAATGAGAATCCAGAAATGGCCAAAATACACACATAAACATTTTCAAAAAAAAAAAAAAAAATGTACATGGGTATACATACTTATGTACATACATAACATATATAATTAATATTTACTTTTTTCATGGGAGTTTTTTTTTCTACGTTATGCCACTACTACCGCCATTCATTTCAGATCATGGTGATTATGATGACTTCAGTTAAGAGTGTTTAAATATTATGCTGTTTCTAATGATGCTGACTGAGTTATGATAGTAGAGTAGAATTTAGTTGAAAGTATTGGTAAGAGTCATTAGAATGCTTTTTTCAAATTATTGTTTCTGTATTGAGCTGAAACAGTAACAGATCTATCTACAGTTTGAAAATATATTGAACGACATTATATCCCATATGTCACACTTTAAGGTAATAATCTTTTAAGATTTTAATTTTTTTTTAAATAGGGCAGTTTTTTATCTTTAAAAAAATTTAAATTTTTTAAAATCTATTTTCCATTAAAAAAATTTAAAAAGATTGATACTATTTTGTAAGAAAAATGAGCACTAAGCTGGTCAATTACTACACCTGTTTGAAAAAAAACTGCAATCAAACTTGTATAAGAAAGTAACTAAATCTGAGTTAGAAATAAACTGCAACTAAAGTACAACTAAATTAGAGCTATAATTGAATTAAAACTGAGCTCAGAAGACTATATTTTTGAAATGTTTTTCATATGTAAATAATGGAATTAAAAATATTTTTTTCTCATAAAAATGTTTCACATAGCGTACAATTGAATCGATCTTTTCCAACACCTAAACAGTTGTTTAATTTGCTTTAAAATCGTATAAAACTACTACTACTGCTCCATAATAGATTTACGTACATAATTTTGTTTGTTGTTAGAGTTATTTTCTTTGTCGATGTTTTTTTTTGAAGATGTGATATTTCGTTTATGATTTGTTTGGCCCAAGACCACCAACGTTTTATTTAAACTCGCACTGCTAAGTGTTTGTGTGCTTGGTTGTTTGTATAGTGCTTTGTTGCAGGTCGAATAAATGTAGCCTGCTAACCAGGTTGCTTTGTTTATACAACATAATTTTAATTTTTTTTTAAACTTTTTCGATAATTTGGTTTTATTTAAAAATTTGGCATTTTTTATGATTGCCTCTTTTTAAGGGGTCTCTCAGAAGATGGTCTTGTTAATCGTAACATTTAAATTATAGACATTTGGTCTGTATTTTTTTTCGAGCTCACACTGTGTCACTGTGTTTAAGAAGGCAGTCCTTCTGTTTACGCCACGGGTTATACAACCAATTTTGTTTATTTTCTAAACATGAAAATTATAATCGCTTTAAAATGGTCCTCCTTGTTTGAACGATTATGTGGGGAATTTATTTTGTGCCATATTTTTTTTAATAATTTTATTTGAGTATTTAAATAGTTTTACTTTCTCACACATTTTTTAGAGAAACTTTTAAGGTGTAACAATTTTGTTTTTAAAGAAAAAATATAAGTTAATAATAAAGGAAGCTTGTTAAATCTGTTTTTTTAATATCGTCTTGGATTGATAGGAGAGAATATATGAGTTAAAAGTAGTGGTGTCAAAATAATGATTTTTTAATCATTTTAAAAAAAATTATGATTTTAAAGCTTTTAGAACATTTTCTATGAATTAATTAAAAATTTTATTTTTTATTTTTTTTTATATTTTATAATGTTTACAATGACAATATTCTGGCCACAAAAAATTTTTAGACCTAGTTTATTTTTTTTTATTGTATTAAAAAATTAATTTATAATTTCTAAGAAAATAAAATAACTGATTTACTGCATCTCTGCTATATATATCGAGTCGATTACAAATAATTACATTTTTTTCTGTTTATTTTTCTTGTTGCTTCTGTTTGGTATTTGCGTTATGTATTTATTTACTTTTCTTTTTAAGGTAAAAAGTCGCTGTTGTTACAAACAATTAGAGGTAAATGTTGATGGTGGTCCCAAAATGTACGACTGTGTTTGGTCAAAACAAACATTCAAAGTTGTTAATTATTGACACATACTTTAACTTGTCATTTTGATGATTACAGAAAAACGCGTCAAACTGATAAAATAAAACAAGCCTCGTTAAAGAAATGCTATATTTGATGCTATGATTGGCGAAAAGTTTAAGATATTTTAGAAAAAATATAGACAGACGACAACGTTAAATTGCATTAAAAGTCGTAATGCAAATTAACTTATGAATTATCATTATCCCAATGTGTATTAGATTTCATGTGAATGCACTAAGGCCTATTAACATAATATTCAGTTAAATAAATTTAACGTAAAAGTTTATTAACTTTCAGTAAGCTTAAACTGAAGTTTTAACTATAAATTAAAAATGTTCGGTAACAATAGGCAAGAGTTAGTTAACTTGTAGTTATCAATTATTATGAATGAATTTCAAAAAGAAGAAGAAATGTATACATGAATATAAATTCTTAATGTGCACCCATCTGCTAATAAATTTATTAAAAATTGAATGTATTTGTAAATAATTCTTGCTATCATTTTACAATTCTCTTAGATAAACGATATCTCATGAAAAACTCTGCATCAGGTAAATTAAAATGATCCATTCGACTTCTGTGGTTATATTTTCTTTTCATACCATAAGAGATATTTACTTTATATAAATTATACAAATGTGTAAATATTTTTAATCGTAGAGGCATCTTCGAATTGTTTAAAAATAGCAAAAATATAATATATTTAAATTCAAACATCAAATATTTTCTTCCAGTTAAGAACTTAAACGCCAAGTAGTATTCGGTTAAATTTAACTGAAATTTGGGAAAATAATCTAAAAGTTATAAGATAACTGAACTTTGTGTTAATAGCTTTTGGCTAACCAAGGTTTAAATTTTGAGTTTAGTGTTAACTGTAGGTTAATTTTTTTATTGTTAACGGCCCTAAATCATATTGAATTTATACTGAATTTAGCAATTTCAATATGGCAACACGGTCGGCAATCAAACAAAAAATTAAAAAATCTAAATGTTAAATTAAAATAGATGCGATATGTTTAATTTTTTACATATTTTTCGGAATGCCTTTCGGTTTGGGCGAAAGTTTTCCTTAATACTGTTATCGTCCATCATAGCCACGTCACTCTTCCAAAAAGTGCTGTAAAGGTCCTTTAAAAGAATACCATATACTTACATATGAATTATAACCTTCATAAGAAGATACCATTAAACCTACGAATTTCCACAATTCCCTTTCTCTTATTTCAGAGTGTCCTTCTGCCATCCCAAATTGTAGCAATATGTTCAGATTTATGATTGCTAGTGAGTGCATTTAAAATTTTTACATTATGAAGCAGTTTTAGCAAAAGAAATTTCAGCTTTCTTTCAAATAAATAGGTATTTTTCACCAACCGCATAGCTGCTATTCGTACTTTTTTCCTTCTATACATTTGATCTATATGTTTATGTAAAAAAAATAGTTTACAAACTAACAGCTGTTTACTAAATGCAAAAACTGTCGTCTGTGACAGCGAAATTCTAATTTTGAGATTTTAATGCAAATTAACGCTGTCGTTTGTCTATGGTATTAGTTAAAAATAGTAAAAATAATAATCATAATAATAATTGGTAATAATTTCATTGAACTACAAGCTAACTTCAACTGAACTGGAATTATAATAGAACTGAACTTGAATTGATCTAGAACTAAACTCGAATTATACTAGAACTGAACTAGAACTAAACTTGAACTGAATTGAAACTGAACTGAAATATAAATCGAGCAGAACTAGAACTAATTTAGAACTAAACTATATCTGAATTAGAAGAGAACTAGAACTTATTTTGAACTGAAATGTAACTGCACTAAAACTTCACTTGAACTGAACTAGAATTAAAATAGAACTGAACTATAACTAAAATAGAATTCAAATAGGACTTAACTATATCTTAACCAGAACTGAACTAGAACTGAAGTAAAACTTATCTAGAACTAAAAAAGAAACGAACTGGAACTGAACTGAACTAAAACTAAATTAAAACTAAAGTAAAACTAATAAGGAATAGAACTACAACTAAACCTGAACTTAAGTATTATTAAATAAAATGCAAACCAAAACTAAAATAGAACTTTATTTTAATAATACTGATATAAGAATTAACAAAAACTCAGCACAAACTTATGTTGCTACTTTATTGAGAATGATTATGTTCAAATTTTTTTGAGAAGGAATAAGGCTTTACATATGGAAGATTATTAAATTCTTTTGGGCTGAATTGGATGATATGGAAACCAGCGACATGTGATTTCAAAAGGACGACGTTATGTGATACAAGACCTAGGTTACATTGGACATGCCGTATAAGAGATTTGAGGTCATGGTCATCTAACATGGATTGTGATTTGTTACTTATGGGGATTTTTTATACCCTTTACCTGTGGTGCACAAGGGTATGTAAAGGTTTGTCATTCCGTTTGTAATTTCTACAATTGTCATTTCCGACATATATATTTTCTGAAAGCTTATGAATAGAGGAGTCGATTAAGCCCTGTTCGTCTGCCCGTCCGTCCGTGTGTTGGTTGAAATCAACTTTTAGAAGCAACTATATTTTTATTATTTTTTTATATATTTTTGTTTATAAAGCACTGTCACTTGTTAATTTTCAAATAAGCCACAAACAACTGTCGCTATAAAACCCAAAATCAGATTGATTTATATGGCACATATTAGATGCGCACCAGCTAGCAAAGCTGCTGAGAACATTTATAAAATGTTATATTTCAGACTTAATGGCATCGATAGGCCTTTTAAATAATTAAAACAGAAAAAAGTTTTAGTTGTGTTAACCTGGTTAAAGTTGTGACAGCTTAAGTCAATAGTGTCAAAACACAAATGCACTGTCAGCACGGTCAGATAGTTATTATGATTGCGGCAATAGAAATTTTATGAAAAATTTTATAATGAAAACTAAATTATTCGATTAACAAACAACTTGGATGCCAGAACAAATCTATTTTCTATATGCAATTGATAAATTTTGTAGAAAGCCCTTGGAATTTTATGCTACTCAAACATTTACCACAGAAAATAATTTTTACAATTCCACCCAAATATCAGTTAAAAATGTATGATCAGGCACACACCCAGTCGCATAAAATGCATAATCGTATAACAAATAAATTAAATAAATCCAACCCAGAACACTGAACTTAAATACAAACATCATGTGGCATGAACAACTTATTTATTTATGTAAGACTACATTACGTCCTTTAACTCTACACTTATGTCAATGTATGTGTTGTCCCAGTATACAGATCTTATACACACATCCCTGCCTGTCTTTGGTACTGGTACCTTGGCATGTCTGTCTATCTATGCTTCTGGTAGGTCTAAACATTTTATTGGCATTTCGCCCCCAAGGGCCCTTAAAATGTTGAACGTTGCATGTTTTGGATTTGGATGCATTCGCGAAACGAAATTTTTTTTACGCTGTTCCTTTTTTATGATACACGAAATATAAAACAAAAGTGTACAAAATTACATTCTATTTTATTTACGCTCCTTTCTGTACATTTATGTATTTGAGTTTTTTTTCACAATAACATTCATGAGATGAAAAGTTTATAAAGTTTTATTATAAGTCAATGCTAAGAAACGTAGAGTGTGTGTGTGTGTGTGTGTTTTTTTTAGCTTCAACCTAAATTGAGTTGTGTGTAGTGTGTGAAATTGACTTTGGCCTAAAATTGCCAGACTGTTTGGGTACATTTCATATTTAGCCTAAACACATGTTGTCTTTTATAACAAACGCTTTAAAAAATATTCTACTCGAACTTGTTCCTCTTTTTTTAGTTTTAAACAATTTTTTTGCATTTGTTCTATGGCGTGATGCATAAAATTAAGTGATTTAATTTCAAGCCTTAACTTGTAAAATTCAACGATTTGTGCAATAAGGAAACTGTATAAAATGAAATAAACTCTTTGGGTAAATGGTTCAAAAATTATTTTTATTATTAAAAATATTTCGAAGGATTTAGATGTTTGTTTTATTATTTTAAAGTACGCCCATATTTTTCGTACGTATCTAAGTGTCAAATGTTTAAAAGCCTTAAAGATTGGTGTCAAAGTGGCATTTTACATTCTCTTTCTTGTCCTCTAAACCATGCTAAAGGACTTGCTCACAAAATATATAAAAAAAAATTAAAAGTGCGGCTTTACTTATTCTAAACCCCTTAATGGTTCTTGGTTGTCTGTGATAAATTGAATAAATTAAATAGTTCAGTTAAAATTTTATCAATCTAAAAGTGTATGTATGCTAAAAACTCAAGTTGACCTCCATAAAAGTTCCTTTAGATATTTTTAATTTGGCTGATTTTAGTTTAGAAACATGTCCTTGACAGGCTTATATGTCAGATTAAGATAGAAGATTCTACTGGTAATTTATTTATTGGTTATTAATTAGATCTCTTTGATTTTATTTATATTTTAGTTTTTTATTCTAGTTCTAATATCATTTCACTTTTATAATCATTATTAACACTTAATTAGCAATAAAAGGAAAAAATCTAAAACTAAGAGGTATTTGAAAAAATAATTTTCTGTCGATTCTTTTTTTTATTAAGTTCTTAAATGAGTTTCTAAGAAATTCTGGTTTCTTTTATGTTGTCTTCTTTTAATTTTGTTTTTTTTAGCAGTTTTTTGCTTCATATTGCTTAAATCTTTTGGTGGCCCAACTAAATGAAGACATAAAACTTTTGCTACGCAATCATTAACTTTGCACGCTTATGCTAATAATGACCACAAAACTAAAGTTTTGTTCATCTCATTGTAATGCTTAAATGTTTTGTACCTTTTGTGGGCAAAGAGTGGCATCGATATTCATAACATGGAAGTATGTTAAGTTTGCTATCCAGTATGACAGAATGAAAGTGAAGAGAGCTTATTAAAGAAAGGTTCATAGTCAGTGATTACTTGTGGTGCAAAGGTGAATATTAACTCGTTTCAATATGCACAATTCAGAATAGTTTTAATAACAGATTTCTTGTTTTTTTCTAATATTGAGTAATTTTATCTATAATGTTCAACTCTTCTTTATAATGTTTAACTGATTTGAAACAGTAGGACAATGAGCCCCAGATCTTTTACTATTTTATTTAAAGTCAATATTGAATTGGATTTTTTGAAAAATTTAAATTATTTTTTCACAAACATTTTTGGCTGTTAATTTAATCGAAATAACAATTGGAAATAATGATGCGGCTTTTATCTTGACATATTTTTTTAAGCAACCGTGTCTATGTCAATGTCCATGTCTATGTCTATGTCTATGTCTATGTCTATGTCTATGTCTATGTCTATGTCTATGTCTATGTCTATGTCTATGTCTATGTCTATGTCAATGTCCATGTCAATGTCTATGTCCATGTCAATGTCAATGTCTATGTCCATGTCAATGTCCATGTCTATGTCTATGTCTATGTCTATGTCTATGTCTATGTCCATGTCCATGTCTATGTCTATGTCTAGTCTATGTCTATGTCCATGTCAATGTCTATGTCTATGTCAATGTCCATGTCCATGTCTATGTCTATGTCTATGTCTATGTCCAGTCCATGTCAATGTCAATGTCCATGTCTATGTCTATGTCAATGTCCATGTCAATGTCTATGTCTATGCCCATGTCTATTCAATGTCCATGTCTATGTCTATGTCTATGTCTATGTCAATGTCTAGTCTATGTCCATGTCAATGTCAATGTCCATGTCCATATCAATGTCAATGTCCATGTCCATGTCAATGTCCATGTCAATGTCCATGTCCATGTCAATGTCCATGTCCATGTCAATGTCCATGTCCATGTCTATGTCTATGTCTATGTCTATGTCTATGTCTGTGTCTAGTCTATGTCTACTCTATGTCTAGTCTATATCTAGTCTATGTCTATGTCTATGTCTATGTCTATATCTATGTCTATGTCTAGTTTTTGTCTATGTCTATGTCATATACATATATTGTAAAAAGATTGCGCCTGCATCTATCTATCTATCTATCTATCTTCTATCTATATATATAAAAGTGAAACTCTGTGTGTGTGTGTGTGTGTGTTAGCTATAGACTCTGAAACTGTAAAACCGATCGGGCTCAAACTTTGGTAAGTTGTTGTACACATACCGGGGAGTGTTTATGGATGAAAAAAAGTGGGCGGGGCCACGCCCATAAAAAATTAGTTATCAGTTTTAGCTACTTGCACACACACTTTGCACACATATCGAGCTGTCATGACTACATAATTTCGTGATAAGAAAAGTGGGCGGGGCTACGCCCCTAAAAAAGTTTTAATTTTGAGGTACTTGCACTAAACCGATTTTTCTGAAACTTTGCACACATATTAAGCTGTCGTGACTTTATAATTTTGTGATTAAAAAAGTGGGCGGGGCCACGCCCATAAAAAAAGGTTATTATTTTGAGGTACTTGCACCAGACTGGTTTTTCTGAAACTTTGCACACATATTGAGCTGTCATGACCAAATAATTTCGTGATTAAAAAAGTGGGCAGTGCCACGCCCATAAAAAAAAGTTATCATTTTGAAGTACTTGCACTGGACCGATTATTCTGAAACTTTGCACACATATTGAGCTGTTATGACTTTACAATTTCGTGATAAGAAAAGTGGGCAGGGCCACGCCCATAAAAACAATTTTAATTTTGAGGTACTTGCACTGGTCCGATTCTTCTGAAACTTTGCACACATATTGAGCTGTTATGACTTTACAATTTCGTGACTAGAAAAGTGGGCAATGCCACGCCCATAAAAAAATTATAATTTTTAGGTTTTTTCACTTGATATTCAATTAAAATTCAGAATGCATTTCGATTCATTAAGGGGCGTAGCAACGCGCGCCGGGTTTGGCTAGTATGAAATATTTTTTTTTAATTTGGATGGCGATTTATATATCCAATGATCTAGTATATAAAACACAACTTTTTAAAAACTTTTTCTACCTGTTTATCTTTAAACTTAAAGCGCTCAAAAACTACTAAATGGATTTTGATAAAATTTAATATGATAATTTTTACAGCAAGATAATATTTCATTTCTAACAGAAAACCGACGGTAAAACACAATACTACTTTTTAAAATTTTTGTCTAACTGTCTTTGTGTACGTCATCCTTAATTCGATTGGCTTAAAAATTTGTTAAGGCAAGACAATGTCTCATTCCAAATAGAAATTTGAAAAAGAAGCGAAATATTTAGCTATTCTGTTTTGATTTAAATGGTACTAAAAATGTAGGAAAAAATTAACGCATTTGGTTGGTTATTAAACAATAACCAACAATATTAAAATATAGTTTGGAATGAGAACTTTTGCTTAGACCAACTTCGCTGCTCAGGCCAGGTAGTAGATGGATACATCAGCAATTAAAAGGGCAGTGTTTTTAGAAATGTTAAAAATATAAAATTAAAATATTTGTATTCTTATTATATGTCAGGATTTTATGTTGTTTATTCTAGCTCTTATTTGATTGATAAGACGAGACATTACACTCTATTTCTCAGATGAGTATCAGGAAACACAAATGCAGTCCACAAATATACAGAATCGATTACTTTATAGTCTTACCATTTTTCTTCAGTAATTCTATGTTAATTAAAAGTTTAAAAGTAAGAGAAATAGCTGGATTACAAATCGAGAGAATTACTTGCTTACTTATGAGCACCATCGGATGGCTGCATTACTGCAATTTTTTATTTTGGATAAGTGGCTCGACATTTGTATATAATTTGTTCTAAGAATGGATTCAAAGGATTAAAAGATTTTACCTAAAATTTAATTACTGTTTAAGAAGTTGTAATATTTTAAACAAAAAAGGTTAGAGGAGTTGAAGCAAAAACAGAAAATGCATATACCAGCCGTTTTTCATAGAGGTATAGAATTTTAAGTTGACAACACCTTTTACTAGCGGCCTTTTCGTCAAGTGATTTATGTTTAGTTTGGTTTGGCATTTTAATAGACTAAAAAACTAATGCCTGACCAAAACTTCCAAGTTGTGCAAATTTATTGTGAAAATTCATGGTTTTCTTCAAAAAACAATATTACCGTTGGACTCTTGTTTCATAAGAGAATTTTGTATAGAAAAAATGGGCGTTAAATCTCATAAAGCTTGTGCCATAATTGATTCATTAAATGATCCATTTGATAACCGCATATTTTCACGCCTCCGACCCTTGAATTGGCCACCAAGTGCAATTTAACGCCGCTAGACTATTTTCTGTGGGTATATGTGAAGTCGCTAGTCTACGCCGACAAACCAGAAATAAGTGACCACTTGGGGGACATTTATTTAATTGCGTTATTGCCGAAAAATGGCTTGAAATGAAATGGAAAAAGTCATCGAAAAATTTGATCTCCAATTTCGACAACATCCGAGCCAGACATGGTGGTCATATGCTAGAAGTTATATTTGAATTATCTTTCGAATAAAGTAAATTTTAACTTAATTAAAAAAATACATCCTTATTTTTTTATAGAACTCTCCTTTATTTTAACAAAAACTTCCCTCCATAAAGTATGCCGGATCCTCACTTAGTCACAAGCGACTCCACACAGATTTCAGCTTTTCGTATATAAAGTAGTTTTTTATGAAAATTCTAACAATGTGCTATATTTATTAGGGTTTAGGAAGGAAAATACCAAATAGTCCTTCGAAACATAATATGTCTGTTCATATATTTCAACTGAATATATCTTTTGCTGCCATTATTGGTATTTATTTTTTAATCTTCAAATTAATATGATATGAATTCTATGTGCAAAAAACTCAATACGTTTTTTTATAAACAAATGATGCTTCTTGTCTAAAAAGCAAATATACAAACGGATCACTTAACTTAACATATTTGTTTTATTCCTTTTTGTATAATTTCACTTCTGCAACAACTACTACTGATTCCACAATCTTACACTCCTTTTGGCTTACAGTGACTATGCAGTTGTTGTTGCTATTGCCAAATTCAATTTTTATCTTGTTCTTATGATTTTCTCTTTTTTTATTTGACCCAAACAAACCAGATTTATTTCGTTATTCTTAAATACACCTACAAAAAGCAGATAAAGAAAAAAAGGGGGAAAACATATTATCCAAATATTGCTATAGTTGTTTTATACTGCTGTTGCTGCTGCAGCTGATCTGAATCTTTATTACCCTGCGCCTACCACACACCGATTTTGATTGTAGTATCATCGTGTGTACGTTTTCATGCCACCAAAATGTAAGAATGTAAAGAAAGGAGTTTTTGTGGTTGCCACACAGTAATAATGAAGCTGCTGTTGATAACGATGATTCAAATGCTGCTGCTGTTGCTGATGATGGTACAACAATAGCAATGTAGATGATTGTGGTGACTTTGTTGATATGCTAACAATGATACAATATTATGTTGTTGTTTTCTTTCTACCAATTCATTGGTTTAATATTATTTTTTATAGTTACCTGTATAACCCTTTTTTCTGATTTTTTATTTTTTTGTTTTTGTTTGAAACAAGTATAACAATTTTAAATGTTATTTTTATACCCTTCACCTGTGGTGCACAAGGGTATATATAGCTTTGTCATTCCGTTTGTAATTTCTACAATTTCCATTTCCGGCCCCATAAAGTATATATTTTCTGAAAGCTTATGAAGAGAGGAGTCGATTAAGCCCTGACCGTCTGTCCGTCTGTCCGTCTATCCGTCTGCCCGTCTGTCCGTGTGTTGGTTGAAATCAACTTTTAGAAGCAACTATATGTTCCTCAGATCTGTATATGGTATCAATCTCTTGGAAATATCCAGGAATGAATCGCTATTGAAATTCAGCACAATCGCCCCATAACTTTCTGAGATATGAGCAAAAAACCACTACCACCTCGTTTTTTTTCACAATTACAACAACAACATACATACATACATACATGTAAAAAACATACCAAACAAAAAAAATTACAAAAAAAAAAAATATTAAAAATAAGAAAAAAATAATAAAAAAAACTAAAAAAAAAAATTTTAAAAAAATTTAAAAAAAAATTTAAAAAAATTTTTTAAAAATTTTTCTAAAAAAATTTTTTAAAAAAATTTTAAAAAAATATAAAAAAAATAATAAAATATAAATAATATATTAAATAAAATAAAATAAAATTTTTTTGGCTCAGCTGGGATTCGATGCCACATTTATTCTAACGTGTACGTATGCACGTATTTTATATGGGATGAATGGTGATACAAACAATTGTTATTGCATTGTTTGTTGTGAAGTTGTGAAGGGTATATAAGATTCGGCACGGCCGAATATAGCACTGTTACTTGTTTGTTTTCTGTTGGCTTTTGTATTGATTTTTTTAAGAAACCCTTTTTAGGTTGTTGTTTTTTGGCGGTGGTTACGTTTGGTGCACTGAAGAATAGTGTAGTTGGTCGCATGAAAGGATGAAAACAATTCGCATTGTTTCTTGGGCCACCCAAATATTATGATTAACTATATCGTTTGAGATTTTTTTGCTGTTGATAAATAATGAAAATGTTTGTAGGCTTTAAAAGCATATTTATAGTGATTTGAACTGATAGCAATGATGAAAGAAAAAAAGTTTGTTATGCAGGCATTTGCTTGTTTTATTAGTAGTTAAGATATTTCGAAAATATGTCTATTTCAAATTCTGGAAGTTGAAGTGGATTTACTCTGAAGAAATCTAAAAATGATCAGAATTGCAAAGGAATCATTAATAGTTCTCGAAATATTGTTAATATACATTCAAAGCAGCCGTATTGGAAAGCCAAGGTATATTTATATCAGGTAGGCTTCATCGATAGTTTGACCGAATTTACTTTCTTCCTGAATGTCAAAATTTTAATAAAAAACCTTGGAAGGCGAATTTGGACTTTTGTATAAAATTTGGTATGTAGGAAATTAGCGAATTCAGCCGAATTTGCAATCGAAACTCAACCATGTTATACAACAGCAGCATTTTTATTATTTGTTAATACTATAAATATCATTTTATGTTTAAAGCCATTTTGCGACATCACAAGCAAATATGGCAGTGCAAACTATCACCAAAGTAATTTTCGGTATTTTTCAATGTTTGGTATTACGTTGCGAAATCGTTTACGCGCTTAATGTATTGTTGTCACAATATTGTAGAAGTATTGCAGTCACAAAAACAAACATACAGCGTAATTTCGTCGTATTGAATTGAATATTAATAGCGAAAATATTGTTAGTAACAATTTTTTTTAAATTGGATTTGTATAAAGATTTTGTGGATTATTAATAATTTTACTAATGTATGTTAAGTCTCGTTACGCATAATGATGCAACTGTTCGTTAAGTGGCGTATCTATGTATCATGACGTAACGTGATGTAGTATTGGTTGGTTCCGTGACATTGTAGTGGTTGGTCGAATCAAGACGCCGATGCTAATTGCTAATAAAACAAAAACTTTTCAGAGAATTACCTTAATATTTTTTTATTATGATAGAGGCAAATGCTCGCCTCGTTTTTGGTGGCATACTTCTATCCGATGGTCCAGATTTTCTTTAACACAGAGATATAATTGAGGTTAAATGTCGTTTATGTGTCTAATTATCTCATCATTTAGAATTGGAATTGTTTTTTTTGTTATTAACGTACACTTTATTTTAAATATCCCCAAAGAAGGAAGTCTAACAGTGTCAATTCAAATGATCGTTGCGGCCAATTAACAACGCCTCTACCTAAGATAACACGGAGTTTGAATTTCTCGGGCAAAAGATTCATTGTTTTACTGGCTGTCAAGGTCCACATGCTAAATTTCTGACCACAAGAAGCCCGTTATCATCTCGAGATGGTGAACACCATCCACGGTGACTGCTTCCAGACCTCATTTTAGAAGAAGTTCGGCCCGATTATGCCGCCAGCCTATTAACCCTTAGAGTACGAAGCTCAATTTTTTACGTAAAGTACGGAGTGGGGTCCCCCAAAGAAAAATTTGCTTTTGCTGTTCATATGTTAGCACAAAAGAACTAAAAATATTATTTTGAAAGTAAAAAAAATTTATTTTATTAATATCCAGTCTTTATTTTTAATTATCACATCAAAACGAACTAATTTTAGAACATTTCATGTTAAAATTATTATTAAGGAACACAAACTTAGAAATTCAATTCTTTTTTAATGAATAAAAAACAAAAAAATAAAAAAGTTATAATAATTAAATGTCTATAATGTGAATAAATATAATAATTGAATGCATCATCCCTCAGTTCATCGTTTTTACTTAAATCTTTATTCAGAATAACTGGAATCCATAACACGTTTTTGACAAACTATTTTTTTTGTTTTGTGGAAATTTTTCGTTTGTGGAAATGACTTCAAAGACCAAACTCTGCCAGATTTAGCGGTGCAATATTCCGCATTCAAAGAAACATTTTTAATTTCGTCGACATCCGGAAGAATATCTTCTGCTTGTTCTTCTTGTTTTTCAATCTGGTCGTCCGTTACATAATTACTAGGTACATACTTAAAGTTGTCACTTTCCCTTTCCCAATCTAATTATATATCATTAGGATCCTCTTCAGTGTCATTTACATAGTCTTCTATCTGTCGCTGGGATATTTTTTTCTTGTAGTTTTCCATTTTGGTCCTAAAAAAACAACGAAAATTTGTAACGTAAAGTACGACATGGGGTAACTTGGGTACCCCAAACGAAAAACTTACCTTCTAATTACAAATAGATTGATGTTTAAATGCCACTTATAAGTTTTTATATAGTATTCAAAATAAAATTAGATTACCTAAAAGGAAAAAGACAGATAAAAATTATTTGCGAAGTTACTAAAGAAAAACTAAGATTGGGGGACCTAAGGTCAACCACTCCATACTCTAAGGTTTAACTGCACCAAAGAGTCACTCTTTATGGATGCATCGATTTTCAACAATCACTCGTCGATTATCATTGGCCCAAATGCGGAAATTCTGCTTGTTAACGAATCTACTAAAACCAAAAAGGCAAAAAAAGAACGAAATTCATGTTGATTTTTATGCCCATTTTCGTAAAAAGCTTCAACCATCTTAACGCTGTACTCAATTGTACAGCTATCCAAACTCAAACAAAGAAAATACAATCAATGACTTACAATCAACATCATGCATTATCCATAAAGCAAAAATACGTCATATAAGTTTACATATAGTATGTGAAACGACAATATCTAGGAAACAACGCCATAAGCAATTTTTTTGTTTGGACCATTCGAGAGTGGTATAGACCATGCCTTAACCTACTTGAAATAACCCAGTGGTCAAAACCTCCAATTACTTATTGATGATTTGAACTTTACCTTCGCCAAACAGTTAAAATAGTATTAAATACACAGTCATGCTTCCCATTCAATTGAATCAAAATATAAATCTTACAAACGTTTTTTTTTTTTTTTGCAGTGTATTTTTATTAACTTTTAATGGAGTCTTTAGGTCTAATCTGTTTGCTCTTCTCCTTGTTTGTTTTATTGTGGTCTTTTGGAACATAATTTATGCGCATTTGTTTAAAAATGAAACCAAAATACAAAAAAAAAGAAGATTTTTTTGTCTTATTGCTGTTGTTTAATCATCCTCGTATCCTCAAGCTTGTTTGCTACATAATTCTACAGCTTGGTGCTTTTACAAACTACTTTGTTAATCTTATCAAGAGTTAATGATCAACAAAACCGAAAAGACAATAAAGTGGAAGATGACGGTAAACAGTAAGAGCGGCAACAATTTAAACGGGAGCACACTATCACTAGATTGAACAACATCAAGGCGTTTAAAAAATAAGATGTGACCACTTAATGACAACGTTATAACTACCACAACATTGCTTACTTACAAGTATGTAGGAATCAAAACAACCACCAAATCTTCCATATCTGATTGTAGAATCTTAAAAAGAACAGCTTCATAAATGTAAATTAGAGTTCATTTAGCATTTGGAACTATGAGCTCGTAAATAAATGTCAAATGACATTACAATCATTGTTTAAACTAAACCAAACCTTTACTTTATTCTACACGGAATATGTGGTCGACTCTGAGGAAGAGGCTCGTCAAACATTTAAGTATCCTTTTTTTTAACGGCTTTAGTTTTCCTTAGAGGTATTTGTTCTTGTTCTCGCTGTATTTCGTATGCTGGCCTTATCTACTGATGTGTTTGTGATAAAGAAATGATGCTGTCATTTTGGTCTTTTGTTTTTGTTACCATTTCCAACTCCCTTGCGGTCCATTGTGACCATGTGATTTGTGCTTAGGCTCGTGTGTTGTTCGTTTGTTTTTTTGTTTTTTGTTTTTTTGTATCTGCAATTTGATGTGTGAGGTAACATTTATTTAAATTTTTATTCTTCACTGTACGTAACTTTGAAGCAAATGAATAGCGTTTGTTTTGTATATCTTAATATAACGATCCTTAAACCATGTTGGGAGTTTTGTTCTTATTTTCATTACACTAACAACCCATCATTTTCGACAACAGCAATGGAGAGAGATAATCACTGATGATAGTGATAATGGCTTGTAAGAACAAAATTAATTGTCATCAGCATAAACAGAAGCCAAAAGTACAAAATGAAAAGAGAAACAATAACAACTACAATAATGAGAATTAAAAATAAAACAAATTTACAAGTTAAATTGTCGTTAATTTGAATTAATGATGTTGAGATGTACGCATTTACACAGAGAAAAATTTTGGATGTTATGTTTATAAATACAATATGATGCTGATGTTTTTATAGAGAACTATAGCATCTGAAAATAGGATGACTAATTTTGAACCACCTAGTGCACGTGTTAAATATAAGGGAACATTTATGTCCAGATAAATAATTATTCTACTTTTAAACACATTTTTTTTAATACCTTGCTAACCTATGCTCAGGCTATGCTACACTTTATTTTATAATTTTTTTAGTTTTATTACTTTCCTGGTTGGTTGGTTGGTTCTAGTGGTAGTTTGCTACACGGAAATTGTCAAGTGAAGTCTAAATGACACCGTTTTGACAACACCACATCACTCGTTGGTAAGATGTCCCCTTAAACAAAAGATCCAAGGGGAGGTGGAGTACTAGACCATCCTGTTGCGTCGATGTATCTCAATAGGTTATTTAGTTCAATTGCAAATACATCCCTGAAGTTGTCCAGTATGTAATTGCCCAGGAATCTGTGCCTCTTCGCAGCTAGGCCAGGGAATTTACTTTTCTAGTTACCGCACAATGATAAACGGCCAATATTTCTAGACCATGGTTTTTAAAGTTGAATTGTTTTTGTAAAAATTTTTATTTTTTTCAAAAAATTCAACAGTCAGGCAAATATTGCCTATAATCTTGGGTGTATAACTTACACATATATATACAATACAAATTTACTTAAAGTATTGGTCATTGTTAGCAATGAACTTTTGCCATCTCTGTGGCATCATATGGATTCCGCGTCAAAAAAACTGCTTATTCTTTGAGGTCGAAAATTATTTTACCTGATTTCGGATACCCTAAAGTAAAGCAAATCCAAGAGGGAGCATTGTCATGATATAATATATTAATAAGTATTGTGCAACTCGAAAACGTTGTGAAATAACTGCTTGAATATTTCCAAATAAATTTGTAGGCCATATTTGTGGAGTTATGCCTTAAATTCTTTCTTCACATGCCATTTTAAATGGTCTGAGTGATTATTGTTTTCTGTGTCAAAGTCACCACTTATAAATATTACAAGCCACCATTCGCTTGTTAAAACCGTGACCTTATTGGAACAAAAGTCGGCATTTTCAAGGCATAAAGAAACAAATTTGTTGCTTACACTAAATTGTTTCACAACTAATTATGTTATGAATCCTGCATTTTTAACTAATTTAGCCAATATATTAAGTTATGTTCTGCAATACGCAGTTAACAGTGTTTAAGTGCCATCTGGTGGTAAGTATACGTATTATTAAAATGGTTTTTAGTACTATTCAGTATATCAGACGATAATACTGCGGTACTTTCAATAATTCAATATTTATTAAAAGGTGTTGGAAACCGAATCTAGGCCAGTTTTAATACCAGCACATGTTAAGCATCCAATTGCGCTACACACTTTAGTTACATTCGGGATCGTTTATAATAATAAAATTTTATTATTTTAGTCTTAAAAATCAATCTCTCTAACAATTTAAACTCCTTTAAATCACTGCCTGTATCATTGCGATTAAAACTCGATTAGAAATACCCATGGCAATGGTTAGATCTTATAAACATTAATTTAATCTTTTATCTACATTTACCCACTTTTAACTATGACAACGTTATATACTATGTGTTTTCGTTTAAAACTATTGCACTTGATTACTTAAAAATTTTTGTACTCATAATAACATTAACTAAACTAATTTAACCTTGACCACCCAAAAACATTAATAGCGTTTTATTTCTTTTTCTCATTTAGCCATTACAACTAATCTAGTTTAATTTTTAGGTTTTTTTTTTAACACATAACTTGTTTTTATATTTTGGTTGTTGTTGTTATTAAGTGCACATGGCTTCAATTAATAAATGTTTGTTGGTTCCATTATCTTATCAGTTTTATGCAAATTTTTTTGGTTTTTTTATTTGTGGTGCGCTTTTGGTTTTCTGCACACTCAAAGTGCAAGTGCAAATTAAGATGCATATAAATATGCAAATTTCTTTGGAGTATTTTGAACAATTCAATTTTCAACACTTTAAGGTTTAGATAAATTGGGTGTGGTTAATCTTTTTCATTTGGGAATGTGTGGTAAAAAACCGATGTGTATATATGTGCAGAAATTTTTTGACTACTATATTTACTACTATATGTCTGTGGCTTGGAGCTAAAATTGCCAATGTCACTTTCTTGCTCTTTTGAGTTAATCATTGCATTGGATTTGTCTTCTTGCTGTATTTCATTATGGTAAAACAGCTAAAGTCATACTTAACCCAGAACAGCTTCATAAATAAAATGCTGACCAATGTCATTATGAAAGCATCTATAAAAGTTAAAGTTCAATTCCAATTTTCTCAAAAGTAAATATTTTGACATTGGCCCTTTTAGTTCCAAGCCACAGATATAAAAAAAATATTTTAGGTTTATTAGGACTTATTTGACCGATATTGTACAGAAATTTGTCAAATAAGCCTTTGATAAACCTAAAATATTTAATATTAATACGGCAGTAAGTATTTAAATTAAATTATCTTCTATTATGTTGGTCACAAAAGGATCTCTTTAGAGGTTTTATATTGTAAATTTTAAAATTAAAGTGGCTTAAAAAATGTTGATAGAACTTAATCCTATGGACTCAAAAAACTTGCGTAAAGAATCGTTACTCAAAGTGTTTGAAACCAAAACAGATTACATTTATAATCGGATCCCTTTTTGTTTGCCTTTGTTTCCCAGTGATTTTTAGGATACCGAAATCACAATCCCTTCCTTACTGCGTCTCGTATCTTTACAAGCGTTTGCTCTAGATTTAAGTGAAATTAAAGTATTTATTGGTAATTGAATACAATTTAAATCATACAATCCTTTGTTATCGCTACCATCTATCCCAAAGAGATGTCCATTTATTGTTAATGTGTGCCTACTTGTAGTCCTTTGTCTATTGCCAGTTAGCGCTGGACTTTCGGGTAATACATATCAAACTCTCTTAGCATTTTTTATAAGCATTTTTTGCAGGCATAATCTTACTTGTTTTTATTAAGATAAAATTTACATTTTTCATTTTATGTGGTCAACGAAGTTATTAAGTTCATGGTCCTTTGACCTTAACTGCACCCCTTCAAAATTACTTTTTGATTACCATATGAGTCTGTCTACATGTGGTTGTCCGATTGTTTTAGGTTCATAGAATTCACTTAATTATAGACTTTTGGCCGCACTTTCCTATAAACCTGAGTCAATCTGGATTCTAATCATACTTCGTTGATACCTTCTTCTCAAGTTTTTCTGCCAGCTTACTCACATCTATGCCCACCTTTCTGTCTAACTCAATATCAGCCTTATCTTGTTCCTATTATTATTCAGAACATATTTGATTACCAGTCCAGGTTATCAAAATCAATGATAATTTTTTTCTTCGCATTCTTCATTTCAAAAGTTGATACTACGCATGTGTCAATACAGAGATCTAATCTTTCCACCAGGCAATGTTTGTAAATTACTTGAAGACTATATCATTTGAATGATTCAACTAGATAAAAAAGTGGTTATAATTGAATTTACGAATTATTTAAAAAAATTTAATTATAAGATCATAGGCTTGCATATTACATAATTATTGTATATCGAAGGCGGGATAAGATTGAAAGGTCAGTTAGGTGTGTCTTAAATATTTGTCAAACTGACAAATATCCCTCAAATAAGATTGTATAACTATTCCCTAGCTCTTATAAATCTATTTAGTTACTATGGTTGTTACCGTTATTTTAGAACTAGGATTATAGCTGGTGAATTCATATGGAGTTCTATCATGTCGTATTGTCATATTGTCATAATTTAAAAATGGTTTAAAAATTTAAATTTTTTTTTTTGCACTTTATGAATTAAAAAATTTATTTTCTAAAAAAATTACTTGAAGCAACAATTTCTTTCGGGCCCTAAGAACTATTTACAACTCTTTAAACTATTTGACAATTCGTTTGATTTAAACTTTCTCATCAAGAAAAAACAAATGTATAAAAAAAAAATTTCAACATGTTCAGACATAACATGTGAAAAAATTCCACGACTCAAAGAAATTATACCGACATATGAAATATTATCTTGTTAGATTATATTACGGATAATAAAAATATTTAATATTTTACTAAACGGAAAGGACAAACGTTCACACACACATACAAACTTACATATAAATATGCAAAAATTAACAAAATCCTCCAAAGAGAAAAGAACGACATAATAAATCGGTAAACGTACTGTAAAAATCAAAAATTTAAAAATCAAACGAGCCGTAAAATACAATTTGATCCAAAATAAAGAAGAAGAGGAAAAAACTCATATTGTTTATTTACGAACTGATCAAGTTTAAAACAAAAGAATTTTTTTTTGCGTATAAGAGACAAACAAACCAGGTCTATGGGATAGCGACTGATTTGTTGGTTGCTTGATTGGTTTGTTGGCTGGTTGGTTGCTCTTTGTTTTAATCATTTAAATCTTTCAATTCTTTATTGTGAAAAGAAAACATCACTTAAAGTTGATTGTTTTGTTAGAGCAGCAACCAACAAACTGAATAAATGAATCCCTTTTATGTTTGTAATTTGATTGAGGATGCTCTTAGTTTAGCTTTATGTCAGCTTAGACGATTGTCAAGTATTTGGTTGGTTTTTCTAAAAAGCCGCTAAAATATTTTTAATGTATTCATACCTAGACGTATGAATGGTTAAATACATTAATGTATGCCAGACGCGGAAAGTGAAAGAGGCAAGAGGAAAGTGTGTTAAGACTGAAATTCTTTAAGCGACACAAAGTCTACTTAAGAAGCTAATCATTATTGTTTTATGCCTAAGAAGAATGGATGAATGCTGATGACGATGGCTACAACAAAATGATCAAGCTGCTGATGAAAATGAGACGTTTCAAGTGATGATGTTGTGTCTGGGATGTCATGAAAAGAACTTGACCAGATCGCTAAGAAATTGATTTTGCTTTGATTTTTGTTTTGTTTTTCTTTTTTCTGAGTAATTAGTTTTGGACTTTTGATAACGTGAACAATTATTTTATGTACAATTCTTGAGAATTTTATTTGCATAAAACCTTATTGTGTGAGAAAACTTCTTCTTAGCACATTGAGACATATAATCAAAAGAAAAAAAAAATTGTGTTTTTAAAAATTAAATTCATGTTAAACTAGTAATATGTTATAAAGGGTCCGCCATCTAACGTTTAACTAGTGCTTACTTCGTTAATGGTAACACTTAGCTTATGTCTGATTTGACAGATAATTAGCTTTATCCTTCCGCTGAACGAATATGGTTGTGTATACGCTTGAACAACGCTGGGAAATATTGCGACATTACTTTGGCCGATTTTGTCAAAAAAAATCATCTTATCAGATGAAGCTCATTTTGATCTTGGCGGGTATGTAAACAAGCAAAATTGTCGCATATGGGGCACAGAAAACCCGCACGCATACATTGAAAAGCCGATACACCCAAAACAAGTCACTGTTTGGTGCGGATTTTGGTCCAGAGGCATAATTGGGCCATTTTTCTTCAAAATTGAGCAAGGAGTGGCCGAAGTCAATGGCGATCATTATCGGGGCATGTTGAACGAATTTTTGTTCACACAAATTGAAGAGGAGGATATTGGCAACATTTGGTTTCAACAGGACGACGCTACGTGCCACACAGCCGAAGCTACACTTTTTTATAGCATTTTAATTATTTAGAAATTGCCATTGGGTCATAATTTAGTAAATAGTTCTATTTCGTGGCAGGTAAGTTTTTGAATTACGTTAAACTTTGTTGCAATCTTTAGAGGTTCAGAAAAGGTTTGTGAAATTAGGAAAAAAAATTTTTTAATTTGCAATTTGCTAATTTTAATTCAGAGAACTGGAATTAATTTTAAGTAATTAGTCTCATCACATTTATTTATATCAATTGATTTATTTCGTCACTTTAAACGTAAAACGTCTTAACAAACAAAAAATTAAAAATCTCCATTGATTATTTACGGTGTTTTTCATCAAAATACAGAAAAACAAAGCGACTTTATCAATAATTTTATTATTATTTAAAACCATGATATATTATACCCTTCACCTGTGGTGCACAAGGGTATGTATAGGTTTGTCATTCCGTTTGTAATTTCTACAATTTTCATTTCCGACCCCATAAAGTATATATTTTCTGAAAGCTTATGAATAGAGGAGTCGATTAAGCCCTGACCGTCTGTCCGTCTGTCCGTCTGCCCGTCTGTCCGTGTGTTGGTTGAAATCAACTTTTAGAAGCAACTATATGTTCCTCAGATCTCTATATGGTATCAATCTCTTGGAAATATTCAGGAATGAATCGCTATTGAAATTCAGCACAATCGCTCAATAACTTTCTGAGATATGAGCAAAAAACCACGACCACCTCGTTTTTTTACACAATTACAACAACAACATACATACATAAATATATGTAAAAACCATACAAAAAAAGAAAAAATTACAAAAAGAAAAAATATTAAAAATAAAAAAAAAATAATAAAAAAATGACAAAAAAAAAATTTTAAAATAATTTAAAAAAAAAATTTTAAAATAATTTAAAAAAAATTTTTTAAAAAAATTAAAAAAAAAATATATAAAAAAAAAAACAATAACAAAATTTAAATAATATATTATATAAAATAAAATTTTTTTGGCTCAGCTGGGATTCTATGCCACATTTATTCTAACCAGTATATACATATGTACGTATTTGATATGAGATGAATGGTGAAACAAACAATTGTTATTGCATGACTACACGTTGTGAAGGGTATATAAGATTCGGCACGGCCGAATATAGCACTGTTACTTGTTTCATTTTAACATGCTTATTCTACTGAAAAATTGTTAAAATGTTAAGTTTGAATTTTCTAAGACGATGTGATGATAAATAATTTTGACGTGAACTCTGACTCATTTTTAAACTATCAACTATTTTTGTATGTTTTTTTTAGCGATTTCCAGAATTGCCTAGAAGATTTATATACATGTTTTTATTAATAAAGTATTATTTTTATTATAAAACAAATTGATTTATTACCCCACAATATATTTAATTTCTTTCTCAGAATGTTTGTCATAAAAATACATTTTTATTATCCTTTATATTAACAAACACCCCCATGCGAACGCCATAATAACATAAAAAATGCTCATAAATATAAAATTAAAGATCAATATAAACAATTATAGTTTTTTACGCAAGACCCCCAACACCAAAGTGACATCGAGCAAAAAGTCCTTCGAATAAAGAAATTTTCTCACGCCTTTTTTTTTCTTGACTTAAGTTTAATATGCATAAATATGTATGTGGTGGGTACAAAACAACAACAACAACAACAACAGTAACAAATTATTAAATAAACAAATACAATAACAAGGAAATAAACAGCTCAAATTTCAATTAAGACATCTGTTGTTTTTATTTTCCTTAAAAAATTTTACTGGCAAGATCAGTTGGCTGGCTGACTGTTTGGAATGGGATGTAACAAAATTTATGTCTTTTAAAACCTTAAAAAAAAGAAAACTTAACACTGCCAACAATTTTTGTTAAATGACATCATTTATGACACAAAATATACAATAATACTAATAACCAGCAACAGAATATTATACCGAGGATAATACCAACATGTTAACAGTCTTACTGACATTCCAAACGACAAAACGACACAACACAACATTAAGTAGAGAGGGGGGAAAAAAAATAAAAAGCTGCAATAAAGGATGATGACGCTAATATTAATGGTAGGGCATGGCATGGCATGGCGTACCATCATCATTTTCTTTGTTTCCTTCCTTTGACTCTAGTGTGTCTTTTTTGCTGTTGTTGCCTGTTGTCCACACCATTTGGAGAACACATGCAGTCTGGTGATATATTGATACATCACTAAAAAATTTTAATATACTGCTGGTTGCCTGGAAATCGCTTAAGAAATACACGCAAGAAAAAAAAATCAATAAAAACAACCAAGAAAAAGTAACCTCTGTGTGGTTTTTGAATTGAAGATGTTTAAAAATATGCACCACAAAACAATGTTAAAGATTTTATGTCATTTAGATGTTGTAATATTTGTTTCTTTCTTTGTGTAGGGTTGCTGTCAGGGCAAATATTTACACTCGTAAATTTTATGAAAATGTTAGAAAATTAATTAATAAAGAAGTGTTTATGAGTTTTTATCCAAATAGATGGCAAAAATAAAATCAACAATTAACCTTTAGTTGAAAATGTTTCCAACATAACTTGTATCTTTTTTTAAAAAAATTTTTTTTCTATAAATAAATTTATTTTGTTTCTTAAACTCAACACAAAAAGAATCCCATAATCTCCATTGTCTAACTGTCTGTTATAAAAACCCAAAACATTCTCAATCTCAACTCCTATGTTATACGTTTACCGTCATCATTATCTTGCTAAATATCAAATTAAATACTCATTAAAACATAAATAACTTAAGTAATATGTTTTTCTTAAATGCATCGCTAAAAAAAATGTTTAAGGTCAAAAGGACGTGCCACATGCGACACTAAATTGTGGCTTAAATATACTTATCAACAACACCACTTTGTTCGCACAACAACAACAAAAAATAAAACACAAATCTAAAATTTAAACAAATTTTTGTTTAATTAACACACACTGCTTACCACAGGTATTAAATTCAGTTTTTTTCATTTTTTCTTCCTCCGCTTGCCTTAAAAATTTTGTTAGTTAATCAGGCTCATTTGGTGGTCAAGTTTTGTTTGCTTAATTGAAGAAAAAAAAACACAAAAAAAACTTAAATTAAGTTTTTAGCTGCAAAATATGTGTGTATGTGTGGGTAAAACCTTAAAAAAAATATTATAAAATTTTTATTTTGACCACATAGTCAGTTTTCGTCATGTGTGTTTCCCTGTGTAGGCATGCTTGTGTTCGTGTATGTGTGTGTGTACGTGTTTGTGTGTGGGTATTTGAGCCACATCTATTTGTGGCTTTTAAATTTAATTCGCTCCATTAACCGTAATTTTGCTTATTTATTCTTTTTTTTTTTTGCAAAAATGTTGTAGAACATATTTAGTATGTGTGTGAGTTGTTTGTTTCTATGTAAAAGCCGCCTTTTGAGACAACGAAATATTTTTTTAAAACATGGTCTTAATAACGAAGACACTGAAATGAGAACCCAAAAAAAAAAAATCATATTAAAGAGTAACTTAATCATGCACTATGGGACAAATATCTAATTAAAGCATCAACATCTTTGTTTAAAGCATAATCTTGTTTTTTTAGCAATAAAAAAAAGTCCAAAACAGAGTATTTAAAGAATTAATTAAAACAATGTTTCTAAATATAGAAATTATTGTGGTTTAATTTTTGATGCGAAATTTATGACATTATGTATGGAATATAGTATGAAGAATAGTACCTCGTCCTTACTACTAGCAGTGGTTGGTCCAATTTTTGATGATTTAATCTATAATTGACTATAGCGTCTTGTATGCTGGCTGAAAGCTTGTTTAAAGTTAATCCAATAACAATTAGCGTTAGCAAAAGACTTTATCAAGCCGCATGATTATAGCGGTCAATTATATTGAGATTAAACAGTTGATGGTACGGCATGTGACGTCATCTTGTTTGAATTACAGCTCGGATATATCAATGATGTCGAGTTTCGACTACAGAGAGTTAGCTAGCTAACAGCACTATAAACCGAGGCCTTTGACGGTTTTTGTGTATCCTGAAAATCTTTAAAATGAATGAAGACCGATTTGACTGTCTGACGGCTTTTTTTAATCCCTGTGCATGGTATAAACGTCCTTTGTGTCATGGCTTGGATTGCTAAAAAGTAAAAATTATAAAAACAAACATACTACTTTTTTTACTTACGGTTCACTTCTTGTGTATTTCGTGCAGAGACTCCTCAAAAATTGTAATAATTACAAAAATAATTTGTTTTTTCATTTTCTTCATTCTTTTTATTTACAATCTATTAGAAAGGATAAAGGGTCCGCCATCTAACGTTTTTTTATGCATTTTTTTTCTCGGTAGCAGAAATTCAATATAAAATGTGTTAGGGCATACATTTTGTATCTGTTAGTTTCAGTCACAGATTTATTGAAGAGGTGTAGCTGTAATCGTCTACATATAAACGGATGCATTTTAGTTTCGACAGTTCGTTGCCTGCAGCCTGCTGTCGTCTACGTGTTGAATACATTATTTTTTACTGGTGCGTCTGGGTAATTCGGCATGGAACCTTTCTTCGCGTATGCATCAGCGATCTTATTATTATAAAATACTTAAATGTCTTGACTTTCGCACAACACTAACATGGTATCGGTTCAGTGGCGCCAGGGATAAGAATATAAATATAATAAGGCTTTGAATTTTTAAACACAACAATATATACAACTTTCATTACACTTAAGTAAACTTGCCATTAATACAGACAGAAATTATCTTGTTTTGCTCTATGCTCTATTCACAAGCTGTCGTAAGTGTTGTACGTCTTAATTGCCGTACACATTTTCTTCATAATTTCTACATTCATTTTTTATACAACAGTTGCAATAATTTTATCTATGTTTCAAGAATGTCATATAAATACATTAGAGCTAGAAAAGAAAGGGCTAACGCCGTTTTTTTCAATATAGAAAAGTGAATTTCTTACAACCTACGACTCCTACAACAGGTTGTGAAATGAGCAAATGTAAAAATATTGGACCAGGAATATTTGTAAATGTGTTGGATTATGTTGCAAGTCTTAAATCAAACGGTTACCCAATGTCGTTGAAGGTGTTTCTTAAATTAGATGTCACCTAACGAAAGTATGAAAAACCGTATGTGTTGATTTTTTTTTTGATTGCGATAATGAACATGAACATTTAATGGATATTTAATTAAACAAAGTACAATTAACTATTAAAATTATTATTATATTGTAGTTTTCAATAGCATGAGAAAAACCATCGGTGCTCTATTTGTAATTGGAAAGTACTATAATAAGACTTTTTAAATACAAGCTTATTGATGTTGATTAGGAAGTCGAAGAAAGATAACAACAATGTTATGGTGATCTCAAACATTTTAATTTTACAGAACAGGAACGAATAACTGTTCCAATTAAGCATTAAGCGCCCTCCTAAATTTTTAATTTATAAAAATTTATTTTTAATTTATATTTGCTTCTTTCAAAACTAGCCCCATAGTGATATAATGATCTGGTAAAATGATCATTTCACTCATTCAATACTTTTTACTTTTTAATTTTGTTTACAATATGTGTATGTGCGTTTATAAATATATTTCTTTTCCGCTCCCTTTTTTCCCTTTAAAACTCCAGTTCTTGGCATTTTTTTGTTGGTCAAGATCATCAAACATAAAAGTATGTTTGTTCATACTTATGTTTGTTTGTAAATATGTGGTTATGTGTATAAGTAGTATATAATTTTATGTACACTCGTGGACCTTTCAATATAATCTCTTTGTTGGTTATTATTTATGGCCTATTAGCAAATTTTGTCTGTCCATCTCCTTCTCTCTTCAAAGATTTTTATACGTTTCTTTAAGACTTTTTTTGTGCCCTGCAATTTATGTCTGTCCTTTAAGGACCGCACAAGTTAAATAAAAATTTGTTTCTGCTGACTTGGCCAAATAAAGCAAAGAAACTTTTAGTTAAATGTTTGTGTTTATGTTGTAGTTGAATGTTTTTTTTTCTGCTGCTTTGTTTTTATAAGTTAATAACTTGTATTTGGTCTTTTAAGGTTGCCTTCTTGTTTCTGTTCAAATTTTTTTTGTCCATAATTTTTTTTTGGTTGGTTCATGAGGATGTTGATGAGTTAATAAGAATCGGGTTACATTCCAGCAGCAGCAACAGCAGTATATTGTTTAACGTTTTGTTATTAGTTGTTGGTTGCTGTTTTATTTTTTTAAATATTTTTTTGTTGACCCAACAAGATGTCTTTATAACATTAACATAATATTTGCATTTACGTTGTTGAGATCTTTTTTAATGTGAAGAACGATTTTATAATGATTTCATTAATGTCTTTTTGTGGTTCAGAAATTGAAGTTTTTCTTTTGTAGTTTTCAACTCGTATTTTTTACATAATATTAAAATTGCAGTAACAAATTTTGACAACTTAAGGGTTTTTTAAAATTACAAGATGGAATATTTAATAATTTTATTTGTTTAATAAATACATATAAATATTTTTATCTTAAACTTTTTTTGTAAAAACAGAATTTTATGATTTTTCTACTAGCAAGACTTTTTTATTAATACATAATCCATTTATTTAATTTTCCACAAACAAATTTAGAAAGCAAAAAAATTTTATTTATTAAAAATTTTCTCCTTAAAAATATTTTTTTTAATGATGAGTTTATACAAAATTTTTATACTTAAAAAATAAATCACAATCAATCGAGGTTTAGGGACTATTAAAAAATATTGCATATTTAAGGGAATTTTTCAGAAATACAAATTAGAAATTGTGTGTAAATGCAAGAGAAAATTACCTTTTTAAAGCGAGTTTTTCTTCGAAATTTCTTAAAATATATGAATTTTCATAATTTAAATATACGAGAGAAAATATAGAACGCATACAAAATTGTATCAAAAGAAAGCAACGTTTATGATCAGCTCATCAAACATGACTTATATTTATTATTTTATATTCTGTTTTTATGAATATTACTGAACTTGCGTTATTGGACATGGGGGCAAGGTAAAATAAAAGATGCTTTACATGCAAAATTAATATAGTTTACGATTGGCTTAAAGTATTGGTTGATTTTATTTAAATTATTTTATTTCAGAAGCCGTTAAAGTTATTAAAGCTTGCCATCTGTTTTAATATTCAGTGGCGTTGGCCATTTAATGATGGTTTATTTAATGATGAATTGTTTCTTGCCTGCGCTTAGTTTAAACTTTAAAAGCTTCCGAGAAATTGCGGCTCAGTTGTTATTACGTAATGTGAGCTTCATCATTACGAAATAGGTTCCTTTTTTATGTCTCAAGGGCTATGACAAAATTGTTGTTATTGAAGCAAGCACAATCCAAAATTCTAGATCAATCATCACTGCAACTAAAGAAATGTATTGTTAAATACAGTTTATGTTATGGAATTTTTAAAGGTTTCATTACAGAGCTATATTGAATGACTTTCTGCAGTCGAAACTCGGCAATCCCAACATATTCGAGCTAAGTCATATTACGGCATGTGTTTATAAAATCGATACCGCGATAATGGTTGTTATCTCTAAGGCTACGTCTAGTCTTTATCTATGCTAAACCATTTCAAGCTCTCATAATTCCCGACGCTGTTGTTAGAAAATTGTATCGATATTGTTTAAAGCTTTTTTAAGCAAAATCTAGGCGTCTATTTAAATCATTTATACCGCATGCAGCCACTACGACTATTTAAAAAAATGTAACAAAAGTGGTGAACATTTTAGTGACGTCAGACCCACAAGTGCATGTTGCTTTTTTACATTTCCTGTACTATAAGCCCTAGTTTATGTTTTATTCAAAACTGAGAAAAATTAAAAAATCAGTCTTTAAAATTTAAATCAATTCATCTAGGTTATGATTTCCATTCCATATTAAGCGATACATTCCATATTGCTTTATTCCTTGATTTTAAATTTTTACAACAGAAAACAATTAGTATTAAAAAATTAAACGTCCAATTTGTAAAAAAAGGTGATAGAGTGGGCATTGAAATTTTTATCCACGTTTCTAACTAGTAGTCAAAAAGTTGCGATATGGATTTTTTCCGGCTCGGGTATTTTGTTTGGAAAATTTTACTCCATCAAGTTTTATAAAAACGGGTCGGAGAGTTATATTGTTGCCAAATGCTGTGCTAGTGTAGCTATACATATTTGTACTGGTATGATATTGATGGGATTTTTCATTGAACAGCATATAATTAATATATAAAACTTATGTTTTTTTATTAAATTTATAGATGCATTTTAATTTCGAACATTTCCTATTTTTACTTTATTTAACTTCCATTAAATAAAACTGAGATCCTTTACTCTTCTAAAATCTTTATTCATAAAAAAATTATATGAATTTGAGATAAAGGAGGTGGGTGTGTCACATTTTTTTCCGTTAGTACAAAGCCTTTGACCAAAAAGCAATGGCTGCAAAATTTCAGAATCATACATCTAATTTTGTCAGATTTATTACGTTTTAAATTTTAAATATACCGAAAAATACACTGTGCGATATAAATTTTCGTATATTTTGATATCTAACTCCTTTCCTAATACAAAATATTCTGGCAAAATTTGAGCCCCCTAGCTTATTTGGTCCGACCTCTGCTTTTAACAGCCGGGCAGCCGGACAGACGGACGGATATAGCTAGATCGTCATAAAATTAAACTTCGATTCAGAAAATATATACCTTATGGGGTATAAAATGAATATTTCGGTGTGTTACAAACGGAATGATAAAATAAATGTACCCCACTTTTTTGGTGGCGGGTATGAAAATAAAAGTATATTTTCAATTAGTACATGTCTTAAAAAATATTTAATAAAAGCTCTATTAATTGTAATTGAAAAAAGATTTTATTAATTTGTTTCAAGCCCTGTAGCTTCTTGACCCACCCGTCTTGAGGTGCTGCACCGTAGAACAACTTCAGGTCAACTTACAGGTTTTAGCCAACTTTTTCGTAATTGTTTTAAAACCCTAAAAATGCAATTTCATAAACAACATGTAAGTGTGACAAATGCAAAGATGATGATTTTTTCTCTGAAATAAGAAAGTTTTGAGAGATGGTATTTTTTTAAGTCCCAACACCTACATTTAGGGGAGTAGGTGGTTAAATAAACTGGGAATTACCACTAGCAACAGTTGTATTATTTCACAACTATTTGTTTTTTTTTTTACTTTTTGAGCAACAGCGTGGAGGACCTAATGAATTCATTAGTCCTCCTACATTTTCTGGAACACCAACAACAGCACCTGACTAACCAGTTCTCATGGGTATTTCGCCAGGAGTAAGTACAGATGACTGAGCATCTTGAACATCCCTTACAACGACTTCTGCAGAAGTTGCGATAACGAAGAAGAGGAGGAGACAACTGAACATCTTCTCTGCAATTGTCCTGCATTCGGGGACCTGAGACACCAGATTCTAGGTCAGCGAATACTTGAAAGTAAAACTTGTCTTTCCGCAGTTGATCTTTGAAAGATCCACACCTTTATAAACAGGACAGGATGTCTGAGGAATTACGCCCAGAGGACATAGACGAACGGGCGTTGCTGCCTAAGCTATGCCTTCGGGCGGCTGTCGAATCTTATCTTACATAACCTAAGTATAGATGACGATGATGAGCCTAGAGAATTATCTCGGCCCCACAGAATACAAGCTTGAAGCATACTTTCAAATGGAAATTATCTTTGTGTTTCCTGCTATTAATATATATTGGTATATATTGTTGGTATTAAATTGCCGCATTACAACCTTGTTGTAAATACAATGAATTGTTATCAACACCAATGACTTCATCTGTTAAGCTTATATTTAAATCAAAATTTATATTTGGAGCCAAGGTGCCTCGTTCATGCAGTTAATTCTGAGACAATTTTAAAAGCTAACCAATTGTGTTTACTAATAGCTCCTTCAATATTACCTACATTTGGTTATTGTTATAAATCACTTGTATCCGCATTGCAACCTTCTAAGACTCCAACTCCGTCACTTTCCACACCTACTAAGTACAAAATTTTAATGTCAGAAAAAACTTTTATTGAAAAACATAATTTTTATTAAATATATATGTAGGCACGCTAAATATTTGTAATGTTGATTTTAATAAAAACATTTACTGCCTTATTCATAAAAAATATTATAAGGTTTATTAAGGCTTATTTGACAGATGTTGTAAAAACCTAAAATATTTTTTATGGCTGCCGTATTCATAAAAAATATTTTTTTTAATTGTTTATCTAAATTTGATTATTTATTGCAAATAATTTTTATTTCGGCTCAAGTTTATTTATTCTATTATTTAACTTCCAAAAATAAAAGTGATTTCAAAATTAAAATTTTTAATATCGGCTGAATTTTTTTTATCAGCTGCTTTTTGACATATAGAGACGGTAAAGTAATAATAAAAATCCCTGTTGTTTGAAGTTTCTAACTCTGACAAAAAAGCGTAAAGAGGTTTATGAGATTTGAAAAACTTTGACATTGTTTGTTTGCCTATTTTTACAAACAAAAAAAATAATAATTGTTATTCTTATTCTAATTAGTATCTGCTAAAAGTGTAATAAAATTATATTATTTAATACGAATTTAACACAAATTTAATGAAATTTACACCAACACCAATGTGACATGTTTTGGTAAAAGTCGAAATCTAGTGACAAAGTAGATTTTATTTTGTGGGAGAAATCTGATAGATATAAAATATACTTTGCTTAGAAGCATAACGTTTAGATGAAAATGCACTATAACACTAATATTGTTTACATTTATTTATGACTAAAAAACATTAAGCATTTTCAATTTCATGAGTTTTTGTTATAATAGTTAAACAAGTAAAATTAATTACCATTTAATTCTTTGTTAATGCTTTCGTCTTAGGTGGGTTTAGTACCTTCAAAAATCGCTAACGCACCGTGTAACATATGTTTACATTTAAAAATTGTAGTTATTATAAATCAATTATAAATATTTCTTCTTCTTTTCATAATATTTAATTGAAGTTAAAAAAAAATCAATTTCCAAGAACATACAACAATAAAAAGAAATATATAAATTATACAACGAAAAATGAAAAACTATTCTAAAATGTGTCCAATAAATTTAACATGGTTTAATTTAGCCATTAAACATAAAACAAACGCTAAGACAAACACATGACTGTGTTGCGTTACAGCACCACACAAAGCTCAAAGAAGAGGTCAATTAATCTAGAAGGTAAAGGCATTTTTTATTTTTGATGTGTTTACTACAAGTATTTATTATCATTTTTTTATGAGCCCTAAGCAATTAGCAGCTAATGTTCACTTTTTTCTTTGTGCCTATTTTGGTTTTATACCATCAAACTTGTATCAATGAAAAGGCGACTGAACGTATGGACAGCCAAGTAGATGCATTCATATGTTTTACTACTTGTACAAATTATCTCCTACTAATGGTTGCCCTTTTTTTTATTGTTCAACTCCACTTGAATTCTTGTCTTTATCCATTGTGTACACAATTAAAATTGAGCCATTTACAATCATTAAAAAGGTCAATTTATGTTGGTTTTTTTCCTCTTTTTTTTGTTTTTTTTGCTGCTATAAGAAATATATAAAATTTTGTTTGTCAGTGTTTATAATTAATCATTTGGCTGCTCGAAAAGAAAAAAATTAAGAAATTATATATGTATGTATGTACATACATATATTTTTTTGTTTTAATGTAAAACATTTTTCATTTATTATTGGAATTTTACATCAGAATTTTTTTCTTCTACATTTTAATGGGCATAGTTTCTTAAGGAGTTGACCTTTTTTCTTTGGCACCGCCCTCTGAGTTTTTATGGGTTTTTAGTTGCTTGATGACTCAATTTTTTTTACTATAATTTTCAGTTTATTTTTCTCGTTCTTTTGTTATGAAAAATGGTCAGTTTTTTATTACTAATTGCCTGGAAAATTATTCAAGTTACCTGTTTTTAGTAAAAATTACATCCGGTTGATGATCAAAGAAACTGTTTTCAATTTATGAAACAAATTTTTACATAATAGAACTATGACATGACTAATTTAAGGAGTTACCTTTAATATATTTTATTATTTTTTGTTTACGGTACATAAGGTCAATTAATAAAATTGAATTTAAAAAGGTTTAAAGGCCTGGCAAATTTTAAAATTAATATTTTATAAATTTTTTTTCAGAATATCAATATTAAATACTTTCTTACATACAATTTTACTTTAGTTCTTGTGAATAACTTATGAGCAGGTTAATGGCTAAGATTGCTTGCTTCGTTTAAGTTGTTTACAAAATTGCACGTTAAAGATATGCATAAAAAATATTTTAGGTTTTTTAAGGGCTTATTTGGTAGATTTTGTACAGAAATTTATCAAAAGGGCCTTCAGTACACCTAAAATGTTTTGTATGTATACGGCAGACGAGATTGACATAAGGACAACTTGTTGATGTATTCACAAAAAGTCTTACGATTCGTATTGTGATAATGTCACAATTTTCTTAAAGTATGTAGATAATTGGCTCAAATGCACTGCTACCAAAAATAAGTATTTTATGCAGCCAGGGGGTTGTTGTTATTTAAAGTCCAATACCCTACACGTCTATCAATGCCAAACGTCTGTCGCTGTAATTAAATTTATAATAAGGAAAACCTAATCGTCTAGTGCAGAATGCCGAAAAATTGTAGAGTTTATATTCTGTGGTCTCATCGTCCATGTCGTAAAACGTACCGATTTTTTTTTAAATCTAGGGATTAAATGTCTAGTTAAAAAAGCAGACATTATTTTCACTTTATTTCTATTTCAATTTTAGTGCATTGCTATTTTAAATAAGAAGCTAACTTAATGTCCAGGAGTGCAGACATTTAATTCGAATACATGCTGAATGTACACCATAATCAGTAGCTGGTTTAATTCCCTTCGCTGCCAAAAAGCCTCTGATAAGCGTAGAAAGCCCTGTTCGACACACTATGTAAGAAACCACTCCAAAAAAGTTTTTTGTTCAGAACAACCCCTACATAATTATCACTTTCAGTAAGCCCGATAAGTGTACCATTTAAATTGGGTTCTCTCGTAGTAGTTTCCTTTTGTAAATGTAGGTTTTTAAAATGAAACACACGTTTAGTTTAATTTTAGTAAATTAAACATTTATTGTTTTAAATTTAAGTAACGTCTTTGTGCTTCGTCGTCCAAACCTATTCTGACTCTTTTATAAAAAATTTTCGTTGCCCCGTCACAATTCGTTCAAAGTCATTTTGTTCGTTACAATCATGTCAATACTCGTCCGTATGAAAACACACAGAGTTGCTAAAAAGAGTGGCCACTTCAAGTCAAACGTCCAGTGCCACCAATTCCCACATAAATTATATCAGTTTAGTTTTCATCGGGTTTACAATTAAGGCCATTTTCTAAAACCATGCAATAGTAAAGTTTAGGGCATGTTGCAAACGTTCCAAGACAGTGTTTCCCTCCCAGCCCACAAATGAATTAACTAAACCATCCGCATATCAAAAGGTCCTGAAACCTAGTCTATTAAATTCCTCTCGTAATTCGTAAATAACTAGAGTCTTTAGAAGAGGTGAAAATATTACTCCTTGTTGGATACCACTATGGGTTTGAATGGTCTTCGACATACTACCGAGAGCAGATGATACAGGGTGGGCCATTTCAAATTATAAATTATGAATTTGCTTAAAAAAAGTACTGATTATTTTTCAAAAATTTCCGGTTTTATTGGAAAGGTTGAACTCTGTCATGTCAGAATGGAACACAATATTATTGATATGACTACCACGACTGGTTCGGCAGTACCACCCCATCCGATCAACCCACTTTTTTTCTAAAAGACGTGCGAGTAATGTTCAATTCCTTTGAACGATGACGAGTTAGTGTTCTTGCACATTCTCAGCCAATGATTCTCTTTCTCAGCAATGTTTTTGATTGAACGTCCTGAATGAGAACATACATGGCTTGGTTTGTCCAATAACGATCCATTTTTATAAACTCTCTTCACAAATTGACGCCTAAGCTCAACTGAAAGCTGATCTTTTCTCTAAAACTTGCCACGTAAATTTCTTACAGTTTTCTAAAGACTCTACTTTGGAAGTAGGTTTTAAATATTTTACAATTTTGTTCGAGCGTCAAGCTTCCAATTTTACAAATATGTATCAAACAAAAACGTAAAAATAAAAATTAATATTATGAAAACTTTCAATGTCAGACTCTAAAAAATCATTTATACAGTTCAGTTAACAATGACAACAATTTCATAGTTATCACAATCACCACGTATGTTGTGTTGGCAAAAGTACCCTAATTGTCAACAAAGGTACGTGAGGATATTTGCTAAGCCTTTAGAGCCTTTTCGATGCCAAACTACCTGGTGGATTACAGTTTTCATGGATTTCCAAAGTGACATTAACACTGAATCCTTTGTATCGGTATAACCCTTATGTAGTTTTTTCTAATATAGTTAAGGTATTCACACAACGTCAATGATTAAATTTTTGTGAATTTTTTTAAAACTTCTCTTTTTAAAGTTTCTTTTTCTGTATATACCAAAAACATATTAAATACGCATGTCAACAATTTGAAATTAAAAAATTACATTTTTTAACATTTTAGTAAAATTTATTTAAATTAAAAAAATTAAAAAAAATATTTTTTTTAATTTTTTCAAATTCTTATTTACAAAACGTAAACAATTAAATTTTTTATGATTTATAGAAAACGTTTTCAAGTTGATCAACTTAGCCCTCTTTGATAGATGCTTATGTCAGCTTTTTAAATATTTTTAATGACAGGTGCTACTTCTCCTGTTCTTATTGTACTTATATATTTTTGATTCTAAGAAACCAATACTTATCCTTCCAGATAATTTATATGTGGGAACGTGCCTATCAGTTCTCTGTATTTCTGGCTCAAATAAGCCGACTTCCAAAATTAATATTTTTAGGTTTGAAAAAAATTTTCTCCACATGCATGAGTACGTCACATCCCTAACTTCTGAACTGTTTATTTTTAGTTTGAACAGGCCAATATGTAGGAGTTTTCAGTATGACGCTTTTTGTTGTCGATATTTTTCGAAGAGAAATGAAATTGGCTTTACAATTCATTATTAGCTTAAAACCGACAACCGTCAACGAAGATCGCTATACGTTCATGTCATCGGAGTATTTTTGGAACATTTCGATGCTATGAATTTGTACGTCCAATAGGAAGACGCAAAATCCCATATTGTGTACGACAAAATCAATTTTTGAAAACTAAGTTTGGCGAGAGAGTTAAGGTACATAACGGTGTTCGTTAAAAGCTGTCTCATTCGCACGATTTAGCCCCTAAAGATTTTTTGTAGTTGACTCTACGTAATTGATATATATGTTTTACCTTGTTTAACTTGACTATAATAAATTTTAATTTAGTGGATTTTGTCTATTTATAAAAAAAAAAGAACTTAGTTGATCTTAAATAATTGCATGATTAAAATGTAATTTTAGTTGTTCTTCTTTTTGTAAAAATAATTTTTATTTTGTGGTTTTAGTTGTTAATAGTTGTATTAGTTGTAATGGTTGTGGGAAATGTTTAAAAACTTTTTCTGGCCTCAAAAGGAGTCTTAAGCAATCTCGTAAATATCTATGCCTTTAAGATTTTTTCCAAGAATTTTAATGGATTTGGTGGTTTGTTTAAAGTAATTAAAAAAAATACACATTTTCTTTAACCCCTTAAGAACAAGTTAAAAAAAATCATCATACACTTTTTACAATTTTTTTAATTTTATTATTTCTCTGTTATACGTTTTCATGTTCTCAAAAAATCTCATTTAAAAACATTAAACGCCTAATAGCGACTACAAGTCTCGTATGGTACTTGTTGTATGTATTTTTTTATGCAGTATGTTGTAGGTTACAACATACTGGCTGCTACAATTGCCGCTTGTCTGTAGCCACAATGACTGTTAGTAAGTGAAATACATGCATACTCATAAACATGTGGCATTCAAGCAACATATGACAGATGTGGTGGTTTGTTGGCTTTTGTTTAATATTTTGTAATTCTTGAGTTTTTTTTCTCTTTTGTTTTTAATTCAATGTTTAATGCCTGGCAGTTAAAGTCTAAGGATTCATGGCTTAGTTGCAGGCTGACTAGTTGGCTCGCATCGTTGATTGTTTTGTACGTTCGTCCATTTGTTGCTGGTTTGTCTTAAAGGTATATTTATAATGATTGTATCAACTAAAATCAGCGTTAAAGTAAATAAAGTCTGAACTGAAAACTAGTAATAAAATCATAAAATTGTGAGTAGAAAAAGGGGGGAATGAATTAAGAAATACACAATTTACAAACTGAAATTATATTTTGTACTTATTTATGTGCTATAGACTGAGCTGATGTAGATGATAATGATGATAAAAATGATAAAAATGTAAAGATTAAAAAAGCATAGCAAGATCGGAGCAGGATGATTACCTTTTTTGATGATGCTGTTGTAAATAATACTTTTAAGGTATTAAATCTTTTAAATGAAAAACAAAAAAGTTACCGGTACTGGTACCAAATATGAGAAAAAGTACTTTTTCGAATGTCTTTTTATTAAAAAGTTTTTTTTAAATAAAAAAGAAAATTAAGGAAAAAATCAAGAGTGACTTATAAAATATTATTATAAAATAATTGTTGAATTTATTCTTAGAGTAGTTTATAAAAAATAAATGAATATAAAATTTTAACGAATTTGGGTAAGTGTTGCTTCATTTTCTTAAGGCTTCATTAGTTTTTACTTTCTGTTGTCGTTCAGTGACTTGCCATGCGGTTTTTAAATTTTTGTAGTTACTTCTTCTGTAAAAAACTTATCTGCCTTGCTTTACAAGGTAACCTTACAGAAACAGTTTATTATGTTTTTGGACTATTTGACAGACTTCATCTATAAGCAAAGAGAGTTCTTCTTGTTGCAGCCACCTTTTAAATGAAATCAGTTAAAAAAAAATTCTCTCAATGATCATCACCTAACGATAACATGGTTAAGGAAAAAAATTTCCGCCATTTTGTTTTAGACGCAATCTTAGATTTTACTCTTTTTTAATAATTAACTGTATTTAACTGATCAAGTCCTTTCCTTTGACACCAATATTGTGTAGGTAAAAGCGTACAAAATTGTTATTACTATATTTTATCCACAAATGCGCCATTTTGTTTAGGACGCCATCTTGGATTTTTACTTTTTCATATTAAATTTGTCTGATCGAGCGCTTTCATTTGATACCAATATTGGTTTCGAGCAGGTACATTTTGAACAATATATAAATTTATTTACCGCCATTTTGTAATATTTGCCTATAACTTTACCAATCAGTGACCGATTCTTTTAAAAATATTCACGAATATTTCTTGAAATATATCATATCTATAATATTTAGGTAAAAAAAGTGTCTAGAAATTATTCTATGTCTGAAAAATTTTAAATTTCGTGAAATGGGAAAATACAGAGGCAGTTGTATTGCTCATATCTCAGAAAGTTATAAGGCGATTGTGCTAGATTTCAACGGCGATACATTCCCGAATACTTTCAAATAACGCAGTTCTGTGCCATATGTTGCTGCTTCTAAAAGTTGATTTCAACCAACAGACTAAGAGCGCTAATCGGCTTCTCAATTTGTAAGCTTTCAGAAAATATACTAAAAATATACATTATGGGATCGGAAATGAATACAGTAAAAATTACATTACGGAATGACAAAGCTATATATACACGTGGGCAGCACAGGTGAAGAGTATAACAACAAACAACACATACAGAATTTCAATTGAACTGAAATAAAACAGCCAGAAAGTACAAAATAGTTCTGTCTTATAAGACATTATAATTCTTGACATTATGTAAAAAATCATATTAAAAGTTGACGTTATATAAATATTATGTAACTTGAAAGTAATAACTTGAATAAAATGTTTTAAGAAATTCTGGTTGAACCATCTTTAATTAAATTTTTCTTTTACATTTGGTAAACAATCATTTTTTGGTGTAAAAAATAAACTAAATTTATATATTAAATATTTTTTTTTATTTTTTAATAATCGATATTTAATTCAATTTTACCAAAATTTATAATTTTCGACATTATTTGTTTTAAAAGACAATTTATTTTAAAAGATATTACAAATATAATTTTTTTTTTTAATTCTTGAGATTTTTAAAATTATTTTGGCAAAAAAAAAACTTTTTTTGTCCACGTACTTTCTGTGACATATTTTTGTACCAAATCTAAAATCTTTTGTCTTGGCAAAAACCTAAAGCTAATGGCGTTCTTTGCTAAACATTCTCCGGCAACATTAGACTCTACGAGATTTTACTATTATAAAAATATGCTTTTAAGGTTTTTGTTTTTCAATTAAATACACACACAAGCAACAGCTAGACAAACATACAATTTATTTATAATCATGCATAGAAACAAGTAAGAGTATGCATAATGTTTTTTTTCGATTGTTGTTTTATAATGAATATAACTTTTGAGACAATCAGACGCCAATTGCACGTTTTAGTTGTAAAAAAAAAACACAAGAAAAAAATAAATAATTGAAATTTTATTCTCTCCACTTGTAAAATTTGTGAAGAAAATGTTTGTGACAAACACAAAAATGTTGTAAGCCAATATTGTTTGTCAATTTAGAAGAATAAAGAGAACCTAAGAACTATTTTCTGTTTTTCAGACAATCTAAAGTTTATTTGAAAATACCATACTTCCCCTTGAAGTCCTGGTTAAAATTAAATAATTTTGTTTAAAACAATGTTGCATTTGTACATCTTTACAGTGTTTTTATTTTTTTCCATAATTTTGGGATTTCGAAAATGTGTAAGTAACCAGCAGCACAACTATTTAATGTTAGCTTTTTGTGCAATACTCGTACAATGGTTGTATTAATTCCTTAGGGAACTAAAGGAAAAGATGTTGCAAGTTCTTAAGTTTTGTGTTTTTGATGACAATTAAAGCTGCTTGTGGTTTTGTAAGTTTTTTTTTTCAATATTATACTCCTTTTTTAATGATCGAAAAAAAAAACAAAATCTAGGCGAGTGTTTTAAGGCGCACGAGCTTATCCAGTATAATATAAAAAAATAGCTCTTTAATTTCATATAATTTTATTTTTATACATTACGTCGATAATTTGTTTAGAGAAAATATAGTGAAATAAAATTTAGTTTATTTATTTGTTAATGCATCCATGCACAACAAGACAAAGTCTTATAATTATAGTGCAAGGTTTAATTTAAATACAATTTTTTTGGAATCATAATTAAAAACAATTGAAAATAATTTTAGATAATATAAATAAAAATATAGATTACAATTTTTAAATATTACACAGAATTATCTTCAATAATATTAGCTTAATTCAGAAAAATAAAATAAAAACTAAAAATCGGAAAACATTACAAGTATATAAAAACTATTTGGTATAGATATTTTAATGCAAATAATAACAATTAGAAAACAATTAATTCTTCGGTAAATGTTAAGAGTTAAAATAATTAAAAAGAAACATTTTAAAATTTTTTAATTTATTGCGTTGCTGTTTTATTATTGGTTATATGGAAGAGCATTCCAAAGTGGCATTTAGTGACAGAAAATTATTTTAATGTCTTTTCAGGATCTCAAATTTCACATAAATCATTATGACACAATAACATTTAAATCTTCTATACATCCAATGACAATGATGGACAACTAGAAAACAATATTAGTAAAGAATTGATGTGTAATTAGGTTGGTGGGCACAAGATGAGTTAACTATCGCTTGTACTACTTAAAAAATTTAAATGGGTTTCTGTTGAAGAACATTATAGGGGTTAGAGTGTGATTTACATTTCAGTTGAAACATGGTGGCCATATTTTAATAAACTAAGAGCTAAAAGAAAAAATTTTAATGTAAATCATTTTTATTCACATTAAAATTTAATATATAGAAAAGTCCGACTAAAATATAAATTTATAAAGGAAAAAATTTAATCAACAAATGTTTGCTTAAACACCAAAATGGCCTCTCATATTTTTTTTATGTTTTGAACACAAATTAATGTAGTACCAATTCTAAACACATATGAAATTATGTCTTAAGAACCTTTTCAATTGAATTTTGTGTTTTTATAAAATAAGTAGTAGAATTTTTTCAAAAATAATTGTTTGATATAATCAAATCTATTTTATCCCTACTTGTTTGCCTTCCAAAACAAAAAAAAAAAAAAAAAACACAAAAAAAAAACGATCTAAAAACTTAAGAGTTAGAGGGTGAACAATTTTGAAAAAAATCTTCTTCATACTGTTTAAATATATTTGTTTAGCACATGTCATATCTAAAATAACAAGGTTACATGGTTTCCAATGTTAGTTAAACATAAAAATATACTTAAGAAGGGGAAAAGAAAAACTATAAAGCATTTTTCAGAATGGGGTTTTTTAGTGAACCTCTTGGTATCAAAGAGTCATTAAGATTATGTGTATTTTGAGCTAAAATTTTTGCGATATAACCCTGACTAGTTAAACGATACGATTAACCATAACTATCTGTGTCAATAGTAGAGCTCCTCTTAATACTTTTAAGTCCAACGCGGAATTCAGTAGTTAATATTTGAAGATTCTTTCTTTGGAGAATAGAGGGCTATACAAGGCTATTGTGGCTCCAGGGATACTGTGATATTTTAGAAACGAGTTGCCTGACAAGTTGCCACGAAAAAGTTCTTAGATGAAATCTATATTGGACATCACCAGTGTATACTGTCTATTATGTGAGTTAGGATCTCCAAAGGGATAAAAGAGTTAAAAAATCCCTCCTAACAAAAATATCACCGCTTGAAACTAGGTTACTTTTATCTCTACAGAAAAATAATATTTATCTGCTAATAGATATCGTTATACATACCATTACTGCGGTATCCCATCATTTATTGCGATATGACAGCCAAATGCTATCGACTTCTACCGCTTCTGCATGAGATGAGTAGTGGAAAGAGACAGCAGAAACTAACTTTGCAATGAATGTGGTTTGATTAATGTCAAGAGTGGCACGGTAGGTAGGTAGGTAAGTAAAGCAGGTGCAAAATTACCTTTACACCCTCACCCGGAGATCATTGCGGTCCATTGTGACGCTTTAATAGAGAGAAGAATAGAAATATATAGAATAGAAGAGAAACAGAAGCAGACCAGTCCAGAGTCTCAGGCGGGAATCGAACCCACAACCCCCAAACTACTGACTAGTCCTCTACTGACTTGTCCACCGGGGCACCCCGGTGCTATAGTCTCATGGTGGTTTTACCATGGAGTTCAATTCTGATGACTTTCTACTAGCCCCAATGTGATATACTGCGCAACTAAATCGTGATTAAAAGTGGAAATTTTTCCTTTATTAATCACATGGTTCAAAGCTATCTAAGCCTTTATCCTATTTTTTTTTGGCTGCAAGGCTAATTACATTGATCAGAAAATGAGTCGAATTTGTAGTTTGAAGGAAATCGAACAGGTCACCCAGTAACTAATTTTAATAAAAAGCAATAGTTGCCTATGTCTGCCAGTCCACTACCTCTGCCAGCATCAGGCATTTAACCATAATACTGTATTTCTGTTGAGAAGGCAACAACAGCCCAGAAACATTAGTGGTACCATTAAGTTGGACTATCAGCCCCTAACAACCAGAAAATTTGTTTTCAAGCTTGGGAATAAAAGACTTCACCAATAAAAAGCCTCGAACGAGATCTAGGTCTTTACTGATTCCCGTGGTACCAAACGGGTCTAAAGTTTGCCTCCAGCAGTTTCTTTCTCCAGAAATTGTCTCTCCTAAGTGATGGCCTCATATAGCCCATGTTTTGAAAACACTTTTATATCTTTTACTAAAAATATACCAAGTTTAAGATAATAGCAATTTATATGAGTATTTATGTGTGAATATGTGATTAACTATTTCTTCTCATACTTCATATACGATCGAAAAGCAATATTGATATATGCTATAATTAAAATTGTTTAAAACGGAGTAGGTTAAGACGAAAGTATTGGTTATTGAAACATTTACTCTCCATCTCTTAATATTTACGGCCATATGCATAAAAACTTATAACAGGCTTATAAGGCGTTTTTAAGCAAAATATATTTATTTCTTGAAAATCGTCAAGACTATTCTCGTTTTTATTATTTGTTTTTATAAATTATTTTTATATTATCACGTTTGATTCTACATACGTAAACCTAGCATAAGTAAACACTGTAAAATAAAATTCAGATATAAACTTTCAAAATACTGAAACAGCATTATAAAAGAATGTGCATTATTGATGTGGCTGTGAGGATCATTTTGCATAAAAATCGTGGTTCAAAAATACATAAAGTTATGGTTACTAAATAACAAACATTTTAAATAATTAAAAGACTTTATATTGATTTTCATGTTGTAACTCTACACAATTAATAAATTTTTTATAATTAAGATTTTTTATGTAAATTTTCTTACATCTGCTTGCAATTTTAAAGCTGCTTATTGTTAAAGATATTAAAATGTTGCAAAATCTCCCCTTAAATAGTTTGTTTTTATATTTTTTATATTTAATTACAATTGCATGAATATATCGTGACAATGTTTATTTTATTTTTTTGTGATTGTTTTTTATATTTTTCAAAGTTTATTGGCGGTCTACACATGTGACAGAGGATTGCTCTTTTTTAAGTTTTATGGTATTTCTTTTAATTGGTTGATAAAAACAATAAATGTAATAACAATTTGTAGATAAATATTTTACATAAAATGGTAAAATTGAAGATTCGAGGTAAAAGTTTATGAAGATAAATTAAAAAAAAACCAACAAATTTTTTTTAAGATAACTTGGATGAGTTCTGCAATTTTAGATTTTATTTTAAGAGTCTTACAATTTTGTTTTTTTTTCTATAATGCAACTATCTAATTCATGAATCAAATTAACTCTTTTATCTCTTTTCATTAAAGAACTTTTTTCTTAGGAATACCCTAAGGAACATTCCTTTTATTGTGCCTACAGCTGCTGCCACATTTGATTTTTGTTTCTATTGCAGAGTATATGAAATGAATTCTTAACAAATAAAATATTGTAGACATACAAAAGAAATTTTTTTATAAGATTCAACACAGTTACCTACCATAACTGTATTTATACCATCCATAATGCTAATAACAACATTGTTGTTGTTTTGAATATTATTAATATTAGTTACGCATTACAGTTCGTTTTTTTAATTAAAAAAAAAAAAAATTAAAATAAAATTGAAAATAAAAAGCATAAACAAAAAAATGTTATTAAAAACTGTTACATGAGTTTTATAATGTAATGGCTGGCAATTGTAAATTCGACTTGAATTGTATTGAATTGATTCAAACCCATATGCCAGGCATATGTTTTTCATTTCTCTTATATGCATTTAATGCATTTTGACATTTTATTTTGATTGCTGTGTGTATGTAAAATACGACATTTGACGACATGTTTTGATTTAAAATACACATGTTCGATAAAAAAAAAAAGTAACAACTAAAACATTATAAATTTTATTATTTTATAGCTTAAGGTATGTACACAATAGGCAAATATTTAACCAAATAGACGTTTCCACTAAAATGTATGAATTTAGCCCGTAGTTAATAAAATTTAAATTATGTCTGCTAAAACTATTACTTATTTATGGAAATAAAGAAAAGCTATAGGGTCAAAATAGGGCATAAGTGCAATGATAAAATAATGGCATACACGAGCGTACAACGACCGATTATAACATATGTCTCAATAGTGTGGTGGATAGCTTTAGAGAAGAAGGTTAATATAAACCTCTTTAAAATATCCAAAAGTGCTATATCGGTATATGCGGCTCCATGAGAACTACACCAACCATGACTATTACTATATACTATTAATTTGGCGGAATCAGATATAGGTAGAATACGAAGCTCAATTAGATCATTGGATTATTGATTGGAATATTAATTATTACCGATGTGAAACACCACAAAAGTAATACTTATGTGGCAAAATCCCAACAAGATATGATAATACCAGAGGAAGAATGCGACGCAGTAATTAGGAAAACAAATACCCTAATATATGAACGGATCGAAGATAGGTGACCAATGTGAAATGTATTTATATGACACAAGACAAAACACATGTAAATACTGTCTGCCAGATCCCAAAACTGTTTTCCAGGCTGAAGGCAATTACGAAATGCTTAAAATAGATGAAGGAGACTATAATGAAGCTCCGTTTTGAATTAGACGTAAGCTAATCAATAAGTTATCAAGACCGTAGTGAAAGTTGAAAATTGATAAATGTAAGAGTACGATAAACTTGCTTTTAAACTGTGAATGGCTAGAGATAAAATATGTATACCAAGCCACCGTGGCATAATCGGACACAGAAGCCGAAAAATTATCCAAAATGGGGTGATTTCTGAATATCTTCATCTTGGAAAATACTAAACCGTTTTAAAAGTTCCATTATTAACTAAAAGTTTAGCCGATGGAGGAACACGATACTGATTTTCATAAATACTGCTGTTAGTAAGGTGACAAATATACTACTAGGTGACTTAATTTTTGAGAAATTGAAAAAGATTCTGAAACTGAGTAAACTAAGTAAAAGTCAGATGATAAACTAATTCGCATTGAACTGTCGGATGAAACGAAATGCTGAGAATGCAAAAAAAAAGATGGATTTTTGAAACACTAGCTTTGTCAATATTCTGCATTTGGGCGTATAAGACGCAAGAACTTTAACGTGGATACTACGCTAAAATTGGAATACCTAAGGAGTTTAAGATAAAAATTTTTAAGAAATAACATTGAAGATACTGAGCTCTTGAATTAGTCGATATGTGAATGGAATTGAGATTATGGTTTTTATTAAAAAAATTTAATTTTCTTAGAGCGTCAAACATGCCACTTGAGCATACATTTTTACCTTTAATGGGTGTGGGCTTTCAACGAATCCTCTTTTTATACTTAATCTATCAAAGAAAATTACTTGTTTTTGGAAAGTATATTTCCCTTTTTATATTCTCGCTTGGATTAAGAGGTAACTGAATCTAAGTTACGAAGAAAGTCATTTTTATCTGCTGTTAAAAAGTTGGAGATAATTTAATCCTCTACAACACCACATCGGTTATGGCTTTTTTGCAGCTGAGTTGACAGCACTCAAGGATCAGTTAGGATTGCCGCTTATCAGGTATTTGGTCAAGAATTTTTTCTTCCAATTTTCAATCGAGGCAACCTGGAAACTGAAAACCTTTTTTGTATATGACATAAAACATTTCAATTCGAGTTTAAAAGTAAAAGCTTAAAATTAATATTACCGCTTTTTCCACTTCCGTAGCTTGACTAAAGTGCATTAAAATAAGTTATATTTTTTATGTAATTAATAAATAATATAACTTATACGACCCATAATACGCGTAGTAAAAAATAATATAAAATAATAATAAAAATATTTTATTTTTTATTCAGAAATATTTTATACAACATAAATAATCTCAAATTTAAAAGTCACTGTAAATACAAGGGTACGACTTTACAAACCCTTTTCTAAATTTAGCCATAAAGTCTGGCAAAATAAAAAAATATTTCCTCATTTCTTCAGAGTCTGGCAGAACTTTGATTTGTTTATTAAAGCTTTTATGGCTCAATTCATGTTAAATAATTTTATTGAGTTGTTTATTTTTTTCTCATTGTTTATTGGTTTGTTCTCCCAAACATTTTTTAATTTTTATTTTTGTTAATCGCTGGTTATGAAATAAAACATAACAACCATTTATTTCCCATGTTTGTAGAATGATTTTTCTTCAATTTATATCGTTTTTATTTAGTTTTGTTTCTTAGCTGGCTCTCATAATTATAGTCACGAAAGGAAATAAAGATTTCATTTCAGTAAAAAGAATATTGGTTTGAAGTAAGAGCAACAAAAAAAAAATAATAAAATAAGTATGTATATAATAAAGTAACAGCCATACAAATCGTTACGTTCGGTTTTGGAGTTTTGTTAAGATTGTTTCTTTTTTTTTTTATTGTATTTTGGCTTGGGCCACCATAGTTGAGCAACAAACACATATACACAGCACAGAAATTATGGGCCACTAGAGGAGTCAAGCCTTTTGAGATGAAGAAAAATGTATGAATAAAAAACAAACGTGTGTCGATCATTTAACCAAAAAACCTACAAGAACAAAATAGCAACTAACAAAAGCATGTTATTGTAGAGCAAAAAAAAAAACGAACAAAAAACAAATGAAAAGAAATGAAACTTAAGATTATGCCCCAATAAAACTGAAGACCATCAGCTGCTGCTACTAAGGCAGCAACAAAACAGAATAAAAAATAAAATAAAATGAACAAATGTTTGTATATCAAAATATAACAGAAATATATAGAAAATTTTCAAGTAAATCAAGCAGTTGTAGTTGCTACAATAATAAACTATGGGCCAGTTTATAGAAAGTTCGTACTTATTTAGTTTGGAAGTGTTAAATTTAATATTTACAAAAAATTTATGATATTGAATTTTTAAAGTTTGCGCAATTCACGATATCAAAAATTACGATATTCAAAATTACGATATTAAAATTTACGATATTAAAATTACGATATTAGAAAATTTGTACGTTATTAAAAAATAATAATTTTGATCTTATACAAAAAATATTAAAAACCATTTTTTAAACAAAATAGTTCTTGTAGTTTTTAGAGTTTTGGCAGTTGAAAGCAAAAAAAAAATTTATAGATTTAAAATAAACAAAGTCCATAGTGCATGATTGCTAGCAACATTATTAAGAAATCAATTTAAAAAAAATTTTAAGATGTTATATGCTGCACTACATCAGCAATCATTTTGGATACAAACCTATACAACACACCCAAAAAAGAATATTTCCCGCAATACATAATCATATACACACATATGCACATATTAGTGTATGTCTCAGTGTCCTATAATTTATTAGTCGCATTTTTTTTTAGTTTTTTAAGAATTCAAGTATAAAAAGATCAACCAGATTCATACTCCCAAGGATCGACTGATTAACCATGTATGCGGTCAATTTTGGTTTTATGACTTCTTTAAAGCAGTTTTTTATATGCTCACGTAAAAAAAAGTGTTGTGTTCTAATAGACACTTTGGGTGTTGTTTTTTTTGGTGTTCTTTTTATGATTTGTTGATTTGTTGAAATAATTTTATTAACTAGATGTCGGTAAGGCTTAAAAAGACAAACAAATAAAAAAAAAACAACTTTTAAATACCTACATATTTCATTGAGGAGTTCGCTCTGCCTGTCAGTGTTTTAAGTAGCTTTAATTTGTTTGCCGTAAGTTTTTTAACCGCAACATATTTTTTTCTTTAGCCTTAAAAATACATAAATTTTTAATTTAAATGATAAAATAGTTGACCACACACAGCCGTTGATTAGAGCTCCAATATATACTGGAGAGCAAAAGATCTTTTTTTTAATAATTTATAGCAAATGATTGAGTCATCTTCCGGCTCGTTTGTTCAGCTAAGAATTTAAAAAAGAAGACATCAAGTCTTGTTAACCAAAAAACCAAAAAGATTCTGAGAATTAGAAAAAGGTTAGCGTTTGTTAGGTAGAGGGTGCTAAAAACAGTTTTTAGTAAAACAACTCTAATTTGGTAAATTTTTGATGAAATAATCTGGTTTAAGTAACAGTAATATCGTTATTTTTATAAGTAATTCGTAGAATATCTATTCAATTAAATAACCTAATTTTGTTTTCAACTAGTCAAATGTCAGTTTTAAATATTTTATATGCCTATTAAGACAACAAATTATTCTTGCTTATGATCAACAAACAGCAATAACATGACAAACAAACAGCAGTAATTTCAACTATTTCTAATGTAAGCATATTGAAATGATATAAGAAAATGCAATTACTAACTTTAGACTTATTTATTTCACTGATTAGATACAGTTGCAATCAGCTGTCAAATCAATTTTTATGAAAATTTTAAATTTTTTTTCGTTATCTCTACATGTGGCACGAAAAACAAATCTACATAAACAAGTGTTTCTATTTTTTATTTAGTTTTTTTGTTATATAAAGTTTACTAAACATATTTGTTGTCGTACTTGCATTTGTGTTACTTTATTTATTTATAAATGTACAAATAACAGTTGTCACAATTTGTGCCAAGTATTAAATATTTTCTTCATTTCGGGTTTTTTTAAAAATATTTTGAGAGACAGGCTTTAAAAAGTCATGTATTGATTAAGTGAAGGGTAAAACATGATTTGTTGTTGGTTATGCTTTACTTTAGAAATATTTTGTTTAAATGCAGTTGGGGGAAAAAACGCAATACAAATATGTAATACAAGGTTTTTATCTATCTAACGTCTTTTGTTTTTAGAAGGGTAAGCGTGTAGAATAGAATACAATATTTTTTGATTGATTAATTTTTAAGGTAGAAAAACTAAAATAGAATTATTTTATAAACTTTAGAATATTTGAAAATATCTACGATAAATCTATCAGAAATTTAAAAATGTCCCAAATAAATAACCGTATTTTAGAAATATTCTACGATATTTGAGATATCTCTGAAAGTCTTTACCTGATATATGGTATATATTTAAAAAAATACGATTAAAGAAAAAAACTTTTAATTTTTTACGAACAATTTTCTAATTTTTTTCTAAATTTTTACAATATCTGAAATATTTTATAATAATTTAGGAATTTTTTTATATAAAAACAAGTAAGAGTGCTATATTCGGTCATGCCGAATCTTATATACCCTTCACAACGTGTAGTCATGCAATAACAATTGTTTGTATCATGATTCATCTCATATGAAATACGTACATACATTAAAAAAACATACATATATAAAACCATCCTATTGTAAAATTATAAATTGACTTTACGTATGTATGTTAAAAAAAGCGTCCAGAAAATATATACTTTATGGGGTCGAAAATGAAAATTGTAGAAATTTCTCATGGATTGACAAACCTATATACAGCGAACTTCCATAACTCGAAACACCATTAACCCAGAAAAAACTTCGACTTACGGAGACTTCGGGTTACAGAATTTTTTGTTAAAATAGAATAAAGGGTTTTTTATTATGTATTTTTATTTAAAATAGTCTCGAAGGGAAAACTACATACTTATACTTAAGAATATAAAAGAACAAGCATATGTACACATATACATATGTAATTTTAAAATTACAGTTAAGTAAAATATTCTCAAATAAGTTACTGACATTTTACTTTTTTTTGTTATTTTCAGTAAAAAAGTAACTCCAATGTGCTTGAAGCTTTGTAGTGCTCATCACTTGCTGTGTCATTTGTCTGTAAATAATTATTTAATGTTCGGAAAGAACTTTCTATATCATTACTTGTTGGCTTTTGAGTAGTTTCTCATGCATGTTTTGGCTTTTAGTTGCTAAAAACTAATCGAGGACTGCTTTGTCCTAACTCTTTTACTACATAAACGAAATCCAGATTCAAATAAGTTGATAATTGATTCTTTATTTTTGAAAATTGTTGAGACCGTGCATGCCGGGATACCATATTTATCAACCACTTCATTTTATTTTTATTTTTTTTTTCAATGGATAAGCATTTTAAAACACGTTTAGTTGCCATAATAATTAAAAAAAATTATTTCAATATTTATAATCTAGCCCGAATTAAGCATAGAACTGATACTTACGCAAACAAAAAGAAACAAATTTGTAATTCCCCGAAAAAAGAAAATAAAAATAGCACGTAAAACCAGCTCAAAAACAAAAACCCATTTAACAAGCAAAATTCTTCGAGTTATAAAGTTCATGTTGATGTTTTTTGTTCGAGTTATAAAGATCTTCGAGTTATGGAAGTTCAAGTTACGGAAGGAAAATTGTGTGTGAATTTTTCTTTTAATGCTACTGCCAATCAAATTAGTTCGAGTGAGAGAAAATTCGAGTTAGAGAAGTTCGAGTTATGGAAGTTCGACTGTATACCCTTTTTCACTGTGTGAAGGGTATAAAAATTACAATATTTAACAATATTACGATAAAAAAAAATTAGGGTAACTTAGAATTTTACGGTGTGCTAAACGTTTTACGATATGAACAAAATTTTAAGATTGAGAAAAATTTCTTAGTATCTAAAAATATGTTTGTATGTGAAAAATTGGAGATTTCAACGAAATTAATCCTCATTTGTGGAAATTTTTATTTTGTAATAACTGCGGTAAATGGACAAATTTACGGTTTACATAAAAAAATTTGATAATTTTTTTTTTTTAATATATTAAAATATATTAAAATTTGTGCACAAATTAAAAAGGTAGTATGTTTGGGACAACTTTTTAAAATTTACGATAGATGTCAAAGATTTTCGAAATACATATATTTTTTTTTAATTTACGATATTTGTCTAATATTGCTTTTAATAAAAAATTGCATAACATTTTATTATCTTACGATATTTTGGAGACACCATATCAGATCCGCATAAGTATGGTGAAGCAGGCTAGGATCCAACTTATGCATTTAGAAGAAAATTTTATTAAAATAAAATAAAAAAATTATTCTTTGCTTTATGAATATCAACTAGGGTGATCGATTATTCGACTTTTTAAAAAAACCGGTTTTCAAATAGTTTGAAATTTAAAGTTAAAAAAAAACCGGTTGCTATTTTGAAAATTGAGAAAAAACCGGTTAACCGGTTTGAATATATCAAATATAATATATACAGAAAAAATTAAAAAAATATTGTAAAAAAAGGTTATAATTAAATTTATGTATAAATGTGAAATTTTTACAATTTATATACGTTTTGCTGCACAATTACGCAATAACTGACATGAATGCAGTTGACTTATTTGGTTTTAATTAGTTGAATTTAAGGACAGAAGGTACTGTTTACAAGTAAAATAAATAAATACAACTAATTAATACATAAATAAAGAATACTTTTTATGAGGCTGTTATATTTTTTTTCTCCTTCTGTACATTTTTAAAATGTTAAATAGATCTTTGAAACTAATATGTACTAACGTATTTTGTTTGAAATTATTTCTGTAATTTGAAATACATTTTAAAGACTAGGGAAAAAATCTTTTAAATTTAATTTTAAAAATTCTTTCTTATACCCCAGACAGACATACAAATATAGGCATAAACTAGTTTGTTCGATGGTTTAATTGAAATTTAAGTTAACAGACACTCAATGTCATTATTTAAAATTAGGATCTGGAAGTAAAGATTATTGGTTTTTCTTTATTGTAACTACACTTTTTACATTAAAGTGATCGATCAGCTAAGTTTATGCTTCAATTACCTTTAACCTTCAACGTAAGGTTTATACCGTATAAAAAAACTAATATTTAAGCTCAATTATTTTTCTTATTTTACATTTGTTTTTTAAACAACGAATAAATTTCTAACAATATTATGGAAGAATATTTAATAGTTTTTATTTTCTAATTTGTTGAAACTTTTGGCGTAATAAATATACTATGGTACGATTGGTTACAAATATATATGAAAATAAACTTAAAAAAATAAAAAAACCGGCTTTTTCCGATAAAAAGCCGTTGTATTCGATACTCAAAAAATCAACAATTAGAAAAAACAGCCAGCTGAAAGAGGAAAAAACCGGGTTTTCCACCGGTTGTAAAACCGAGTCGATCGCCCTAATATCAACACTATTACTAATAAAAAGAAAAAAAAAATGGCTTCTTCGGTAAATACCATTTTTATACCCGCCACCAAAAAAATGGTGGGGGTATATTCATTTTGTCATTCCGTTTGTAACACATCGAAATATCCATTTTAGACCCCATGAAGTATATATATTCTGAATCAGGGTTTGATTTGATGACGATCTAGCTATGTCCGTCCGTCTGTCCGTCTGTTGAAAGCACGAAGAGGTCGCACCGCAATTTTGCCAGAATCTTTCTTATAGACAAGGTTTGTTTAGTATTGAAAATGGGCTAAATCGGAATATTAGGAAGAGAGTTATAACTCGAAAAGCAAGAGTAGGTCGAAAAAACCGTGTCCTTCGAACATCGAATAAAATGGAATTGTGTCCAAACGCATTAACGTAGACTCATGAAACTCCGAATGTATATTTTCCGAGTAAAAACAATATTTTTGCCCGAAAATTATTTAAATCTATGCATTAGGAGAGAAGTTATCGCTCAAAATGTACAAAAATTTATATCGCACAGTGTATTTTTCGGTATATTTAAAAACAAAAACGTCATAAAAGCAACAAAATTAGATGTACGACTCTGAAATTTTGCACACTTTGCTTTTTGGTGGGATGCTTTTTTATAACGGAAAATCAATGTGCCACGCCCACTTTTACGCCCACCTCCCATATAACGTTTTACCTAAAATTCATATAATTTCTCCATTAATAAAGATTTTGGAATAATAAAGGGCTATATTGAAACACCAAAGTTGTACTCATTCGCAAAAACAACTTTGACACGCCTACTATAACGCCCACTTTTCACGTTATCTACCGTTAATGAAATTTAAAAGCTCATAAAACCGCCAAAATTAAAGGTAGGATGATCAAATTTGCTAGGTATATCCCCCTAGGCAATATCATTACTGTGCCAGAAAATTAAGGTTCCACGCCCATTTTTACGCCCACCTTCCATATAACGTTTTACCTAAAATTCATATAATTTCTCTATTAATAAATATTTTGGAATAATAAAGGGCTATATTGAAACACCTAAGTTGTACTCATTCGCAAAAACAACTTTGACACGCCTACTATAACGCCCCCTTTTCACGTTATCTACAGTTAATGAAATTTAAAAGGTCATAAAACCGCGAAAATTAGAGGTATGATGATAAAATTTGATACTTATATTCATATAATCAATTTAATTGTTTTGCCAAAAAGTTTAGATGACACGCCCACTTTAACGCCTACCTTCCATATAACGGTTTATCTTAAATTCATGTAATTTCTCTATTGACAAAGTTTTTGGGAAAATAAAGGACTATATTGAAATATCTAAGTTGTTTTTAATAGTAGAAACTTTATTGACACGCCTTCTTTAACGCCCACTTTCATTGAAAGACTACATTTACAAAAGCATTTTAGTAGCATATCGAAGTTATAAAGGGTGGTTAAATTTTAAGGACCGATGTTGAATTTAAATAAAACACAAATTATTTAGGAAATTAATATCATTTGTTTTTATAATGATAATATTTGTATGTTTCAATTATGTATTTAACAAAATATCGGCCAAATGGCCCTCCCATCCTTGGCGCCACTCCTCTATCTGATGGTCCAAATTTTCAATGACAATGTTGATGCTCAATTATTGGGCATGATGATGAGTCGAGATTGACTGCTATTTTGCCACACTATCGCAAAAAACAGCAATGGTTCCCATTCAACGAACTAAGAAGGCATTCACAGATTTTCTAACATTTTATAAAGAACTGTTTTGCAGAAATTTAAATAGTTTTTACAATTCTCTCGATTGTGGACGAATTTGAACGATTATATTGATGAAAAGAATTATGCACAAAATGCATTTTGATTTAAACGCCAATTTTTATAAAAAAATCTGAATAACTTTAAAGCTATGCTCATTTGCGTATATTTCCACAGATCAAATTGAGTAAGTTTGAGATTGAGAAATGTCAAATGAAATGCAGAAAACTAATTTAAAGACTAGGTGTAGTTCACCTTTAACATAGGCCCTTAAAATTTAATCACCCTCTACAAAGAAAGTGATACATATTTTATTATAAAGAGATTATTCCATAGCGATTAACAAAATAATAAATATTGTGCTTTAAATGTACACAAAATTGGTGGTGGGTATAAAAGATTAGACATAGCCGAATATAGTGCTCTTACTTGTTTTATTTATAAACTGCTTTTTATTTTAACAAGTGCCTAGAAGGTATGAAGATTAGATGCAAGACTTAGTATTTCATGAGTTATCCGTGCTTTGAACTACAATATTTGTAAAAAAAACTTTTGAATATATCATCGCATTTAGAATGAACTTTTTTACTTTTATTTGAAATTTCGTAAAATAGTAATTTTTGTTTGGTTGGTTAGCGTGGTAGGTCACTACGGGTGAACTGTCAAGTCAAGCCAATTCAAGTGAAAACCAAATCACTTGTCCGACGCGGTTTATGTCTAAGAGGGGGTACTAATCCAACCCGTGGCCTAGAGACATCCAACAGATCGTTAAGCATTAGATATCTTCATGTATATGTATTATAAATATTACAAACATATAAATAACAATCTAGGTTAATACTAAGTCTGCCTTTTATCCCTATAACTATGCAGACGAAGTCGCGGGCACAAGCTAGTATAAAATAAAATCTTAATCTTATTTTTTTTTAACATGATTAAATACAAATTTATTTGCCTTGCTCAATAAATAAATGTTGTGCTATTAAAAAAAGATTTCTAGCAAATTCTTAAATCTCACAACCCTACCTTAATATCATACCGTAGAGCCGACCATCCATTATTCTTACTAAGTATTTTAATTGCCTCAGTGATCATTTGAATAATAATTTTTTGCATTTGAATTTCTTTTCAACACTTAATTATATAAAACTCTAAGGTATTTAAATAATTTTAATTAATTTTGCAATAAGCGGCAAATTGTTTGCATTAAACAAACTTAAAAAAAATTGTATTTAAAAGCGACTGCTTTAACTTTAAACTTTTAATTGCATTAACGCACTGTCTATAAATATGTGATAGAAAATTTGTTTGCCTTATGGCGTTTTTCTATTACCCGCCCCATTGCCATGTCTAAGTTTAGCTTTGACAGTTTGTCAATTAACCAAGTGTGTGTCAATTATTAAACTGGCCATGATCACTAACTGTTTTGTATAGCTGTCTTTGTTGCCGGTACTGTTGTCAATAAAACAAATATTTAATAAACAATTTAATTGAAATAATTCTATTTACTGTTTTGTTTTTATCATTTAACTGCTGAGTGATTTATTGTTAAAAATTATTCATGACGTATTTAAACATTTTTTTTCTAAATTTATTTATTTATTTGTTTGTTTGTAAAAAAAAAAATCTGAAAAAAAAAATCATTTTATTTGTGGGTGAGGTAAATACATGCGCTTTCATTGCATTTGTAACGGAAATTTTCTCAACTATTTAATTGAAATTAATGTTTTGTTAAATTAATTGTTATTAATTCTACAATTTCTACATTTGCATATTTGTGCAAAAATGACACTTAACATTCCTATAAAATATTTATATTTTCTTGTTTTATTTTACAAACGTTTTAGCTGTCAAATGTTATTGTTAGAACAATTTGAACAGCAATTTTGTTAAATAGATATTTGTAGACTGCCTGACGTTGTTGCTGCTACTTTTGTTGTTATTATTTTTAAACTTAAGAAATTAACTAAATAATACGCACAGTAACATGGGAATGACTGATATTTAATAAAATATTTTTATTTTTTTGATATTAATCAGCATTCAGGCTGAAACACCAATTAAAGACATAAGCATTTAGGTATAAAATATTAAATAAATCTACGAGGATTGTGAGAGGAATATTAAAAAAAATATTTGTATTAATTAATTTTTCGAATATTAAATGCTAATATTTTAAGTTTAGAATACAACTTTCTAAAAGTGGAAGGAGATGGTATTGTAAACATCATTGAACTACTACTAAATAAATTGAATCTTGGAACAGTGCGTAAGAGTGTGGGCGAAAGTCTACTGACAAAAGTTCGGCATCGTGAAGTAAAATTATCGTTACTTGTTCATTTGACACAGAAACTAAAGCCTTAAGATTATGCTGATTATTGTTCTTTTTGTTGTTGAATATCAACAGGTGGTTACCGATTTTTCGTACCAGATCATTCTGGGCAATTAAGAACAATTTTATCTTAATGGTTTTTTTAGTTACCCTTAATAAGGCATTTAGAGACTCCATATGTGATTGTCGAAAAATAAATTTATTTAAAACGTGTTACTTTTTGGGGCATATTTAAAACGCTGTATAAGCGAAATTTAGCCACATTCATTTGAAATGATCAGAGAAAATTTCGACAAGGAAGTGTGAGTGTGACAGCAAAGCTATGGAGGATATTCAACCGATTTAACCTTATTTTTTATTATAAATCATTCTTAAGGTATTATCAGTCTTGTTAGCGAAGCTACAAATATTTCTTTGGGTGGCAAAAGTCTAAAAAAATTTTTTCTGAGTGGTGGTTGTTTATTGGTAAAATCTTAAACTGAGTATGTGTATTATAGTTAATATTTTCAAATTCTTCAAAAACAATTATGGGGGCATTGCAACCCTTGAAGTGGTCTAGTTAGGCCGATGAATAAACTTAAAAAATATTTAAATATTTCGTAACTAAAATTTCTCGTTAATATTGGGAAACCCATTTTTAGATCTGTGATCTACCCTCGTAAAATTTTAACTGATTTTTGTAAACGAATTTAACAACACCAAGGTGTGTTTTTGAAATTAAAACGTCAATAAATTTACAGTAAATTTATAGCGTTTTTTTAGTAGAGAAAAGCAGTTGTTCACATAAAATCCGTTCAAAATACAAAAACTCTAATGACAATACTGTAATTAAAAAAAAAAAATCAATTAAAATATTCTTAAAATTATATTAAGATTTTTACAAATTTGACTATAAAAGCTACGAAAAGTTTTTTTCACTGTAAGGCCACCGATTACAAAAAGCACAATGGGAAGGGTATTTTTCTAAGGCAGTTCCTCTATATTTCGTTAAAATAAGTTAAGTGTCTTGAAAGTAATAAGCGTTAGAATAATTTATAATTTACTATGTTAGCTTTAACAGGCTGACGAACTGAAGACTAATGCACATGGGCCCATAGTTGATACATGGGACGTTGCGTGTAGCTAGTCCTATCTCCAATCAGAGAAAAACTCCGGAGTTTGGAGCGAGAGAGGCGCATAAGTGTATTCGTTCAACGTCTGTTTTACTGTTTTACAAATAGCAGTCTTCGCAAACCAGCAACCCTACGCTGAACTGTATAATTCCTGTCTGACCATGGTCTTGCATGTGTCATTCTGACTGCAGAAAAGTTTTTTTCTTTACTAGTCCGCCTATCTGTTGCAAGGTACCCACCTGAACTCAACAACGGAATGTTTACCCACCTTATTTTAAGATTCCCGGCATTGGCATGGTCAAAATGGATATTGTATGAGCAATAGTGATTTAATAGCAGCCCGACTGTCAATGAAGATACAGAAAATACGAGTATCTGTAGTATCTCAGTCAGTCTGTTGTCTTTTTAATGGCCTATATTTTAGCATGTAATGCGGTGGCCTAAAGGACACCTTTCTGGCAAAAAGGCGGATAACGAAGCTACCACTGACTTCCTTTCCATCAGTAGATTGCCACTTTTTTCATCAAGTGATGTCGATCCGGTGATTGGAAAAATATTCTACATATCTTTGATGGGGTGAAATATTCTGTATATCTTTATAACAGCCCATTGAGCGTATGAATACGGTTTCTTTGCACTGATATCGCGTAGTTTAAGCAGCATATTCAGGAAAACATGCCTAGGCATCAGATCCGTAGTTAGCTAGATTAATATGGCTATAATACCTTTGAGGGTGTCGTATGAATTAGAAGTTTTGTGCTTTGCAAGACATTCTCAAAGAGTTTGCTGTAGGTAGACGAGTTTAGCAACCATAAAAAGTAGCCAGGTAGTGTTCCTCGGATCTATGCCCCTGGTTTACCGTTCTTCATATGTATGTGGCTATAGATGCATGGATACTCTCAATTGAGTGTTTTAAAACCAAAATAGTTTCGTACTATTCACTAGACTGGGTTCCACGTCCACGTAACGTTGAAGCTTTTGCACCTTGTATTTCCTGATGAAGAGTATAAGGTCTGTTTTGGTTTTTTTTACACTAGAAGCGATATCGATACTCCATTCACTAAGTAGCTCCTGGGCCCCCTCTATGCAGCTAGATAAAGTTTACAGATACTTCCCTGATACTGCTATTTATAGTGACATCGTCCGCGTAAGTGACGGAACAAAGTCTGAAGAAAGGTGAAGAGGTTATAAGAAACCTTCTTTTGGTATACCTCGATAAGCCACCCTGCAAAGCAAAGCAGGTCCCATGGAGATTATATTTCTGTTAGCCATACGTACGTACATAAAAATAAGCAAAATAGAGCAAATGCAGGGAGGGGGAAATTTATGTATTTATAACATTCTCGGTACCTATAATTGAAAAAATTCTCTCTTTCTTAACTTCCAACCATAAATTCAGGACAATATTCAAATTGTGACCACAACAAAATATATATTTTTATTTGACATGTAGGGCGTACTTTTAAGGAAAGATACCAAAGCGGAAATTTTAAACAAAAGCCTTATCTTACAAATTTTTCAACGATTTTAAATACCAAAAAAATTTTACATTCGAATGCTGGTTTGGGAGCACAATAAGCAATTCAATATCAATATTGTACTAAAAACAAATAATTATTCTTATTATTGGGTGTCGGAAAAAAAGTAACTGATTTAAATTGACCCCATTTCGCAAACACGAACTTGTTGTTTTTTTTTAGAGACTTTTCGATTTAAGAATATGAAAAAGTATTTCAAATAAAGAGGCTAAAAGAAAGAAGAACGTTAATATTATTACTGATAAGAAAAAAAATTACTGATTTGAAATGCTTATGCAGCGCAGGTGAATAAAAGGAATTTTAAACTAATATTTAAATTTTTAATCAGGCTTGCGTTCATATATTTAATATTCTTTATTTTTACAAAGAATTTTTTAATTGTGATAAATGAAAGAATAATTTTGAAAAATTATATTTTCACCGACAGTAGCCGAGTGGAATGCATTTTCGAAACCAGCTACGATTTCATCATCAGAATTTTCAGCAGAAGAATTTTTTTAAAACCCTATATTTTTTTCATAATCGATGTTTTCTCTAAATAGGTACTTAGATATTTATGTTACCGGATTTTATATGAACAATTGTTTGTTTGTACATGTTTATTAAAAAAGAGGTTCTTTATAAAATATTTCATCATTAATAATTATGCGTTTTTAAGATGGCTTGATTGTTTTCCCTCACTTTTAACCATATAAAAACTTTATTTAGTTGAGTATGTGATGGCGATCAATACTTACAGCCATTGTCTTTCCCACTCATTCAAATTACAAGGATAAAGAAAAAAATCCATAGTGGAACCAGTAAACAAAATCGCCACCTAAGTAATTCTGTTAATGCGGTTTATAATTAAAGAGAACAAAGGAAAAAAACAACATAAAAAAAACAATAAACAAAAAGTAATTAATAATAGTAATAATATGTATATCTGTTGTTGGTGTAATTTTTTTTTTGAACGCACATGATAAGAAATCCATTAAATAAAAAGCTTAAATTCTTTTTATTATTTTTAAATACTTCTGTTCGGTTATTTTAAAAACAGCTCAATAATGCCCACTATTTGTTTTGTATTTTTTTTTGTTGGTTTATTGATTTTTTAAATGTTTGTTTTTTAATGTTTATTTCAAAATGAGTTTTTATCTAGATTGAATTGCTAGAGGCTTAAAACAACCGTTCATTATTGAAAATCATTGGTTTGGTTTATCGAACTGCTTAATAATTTTGGTATTTCTCCACCACTCTGCCTACCAGACAAAACGTCTGTCTGTTTGTGTGTCTAGCTTAGCGACTAACTGTCGTTCTGTCCTTTTAAATTTAACAAAAATATTTTTCGTACTGTTGCTGTTTTATTATTATAATAAAAACTGTTTTTAGCCAGACTTATGGCAACATACAAAATTCAACTCCATACAAAATGATACAATACACGTATGAGAAAACAAAATTATACAATTTAAAATCTACATTGTATAACATCATCAGCAAATTATGTACTTTGGCTTGAATTCCCGTGCTAAAATAAATATTCAAAAAACAGCAAAGTTGGTTAATTGTTTGATGCTGTTGTTGTCTTTTGCTGATAAGTATTTCAGTTATTGTGTTTGTGTGTGTGTGTGTGTGTGTGCTTAAAGCTTTGAAGTTTTTCATACAATTTTTTTTCGTTTCTGGTATTTATTTAAAAATTTTTGCTAGACATTATGGCAACAAGCGTATTAAGGTTGAAGGCAAAATTTTTTATTTATTTTGATATTTAAAAAACAAAAAAAACATTTGAAATGCCAACAGCAAGAATTCGTACAATAAACAAAAGACTTAAGGCAAAAACTTGATTTTGTGTTTATTTTAAATAAATAACAAACAGATTTTTTTAATATTTATTAGCAGTTAATATATTATTTTTTTGAATAAAATCATCAATTGTATTTTTTGTTTAAGCTTATTTTTATCGATAAACGTTAGATTAAAGAAAAAAACGCCAAGTTTTAATAAAAGAATAATGTTGTTAGTTTACTTAACTTTTTATACCCTTCACCTGTGGTACACAAGGGTATATATGGCTTTGTCATTCCGTTCGTAATTTCTACAATTTTCATTTCCGATTAAGCTCTGACCGTCTGCCCGTCTGTTCGTGTGTTGGTTGAAATCAACTTTTAGAAGCAACTATATGTTCTTTAGAAATGTATATGGTATTAATCTCTTGGAAATATCCAGGAATGAATCGCTATTGAAATTCAGCACAATCGTCTCATAACTTTCTGAGATATGAGCAAAAAACCACGACCACCTCAATTTTTTACACAATTACAACAACAACATACATATATACATACATGTAAAAAACTTGCAAAAAAAAAAAGTTAAAAAAAAAATGATAAAAAATTGCAAAAAAAAAATTTAAAAAAATTTTTTAAAAAAATTTAAAAAAAAAATAAAATATAAATAATATATTAAATAAAATAAAATAAAATTTTTTTGGCTCAGCTGGGATTCGATGCCACATTTATTCTAACCAGTAAATACATATGTACGTATATCATATGGAATGGTGATACAAACAATTGTTATTGCATGACTACACGTTGTGAAGGGTATATAAGATTCGGCACGGCCGAATATAGCACTGTTACTTGTTTTTATTAAATTATTTTTTAATAATTTCTTTCTTTTGTTGAGCTTGAGATCACTTTTATTTGTTTATAAAAATCTTTTATTAACAACCAATGTTTCGCTACTAACCAATAGGTAGCTTCTTCTGGGTAAATATCTAATATATAAATAATGTAAACAAAAAACAAATTCAAAACAATTACAAGCTTAAAAATCTATTTTGTAATACAGGCGGGAAAAAATATTTTGTCAATATAAACATTGTGCATTTTAATCAAAAATTAATTAGTAGGGTGGATATAAGCATAAAGGGTGATTTCGAAAAAATCTTAATATACGTTTTGTCTATTAACATTCTTCGGAAGCAATACTTAATTTTAATTTTGATCTAGTTATCTTTGAAAAATATGAAAGTATTTATTTTTAATGACTTCCATGAAGATTTGTTGTAAGTTCGAGCAAACTGAGTGACGAAAGAGAAGGACGTGCTAAAATTATTTACAAATTAATAAAAAGAATTTTAAATTCAAAGGTCTGCCGTTAAACTCTTTTTAATAATTTTAAATAATATCGGTAGAATTTGACTATTTATAGAAAATCTAGTTCAGGGAAGAAAGTCTACATGATTTTTAGAAGGTTAAGAAAATTATAATCATATTGAAAGACCTAGAAGCATATCTGTTAAAAAACAGACCTGTTTTTTTAGTGCTCCGACTATTTTGTGCAAAATGTTTAAGCTAATGCAGGTTTTAAAATATACAAAGTCTAAAGAGTTCTGGACACGAATGCTGAAAAAAAGTCAAGGTTTATAATAGACGACAAGTTGTATGGCAACTTTTTTGAAGCTTCCGGATAAAAATTGTTGTATTAAAATAATCTTGGCAATGGTTAAGACAAGCTTAGGATCTAAAGCAGAAAATTTTTCGGCATGCAAGCAAATATACATATATACTGTACACTTGAGGGGGTGTAATTGGACTTGGTGAACAACTCTGGGATTTGTAGTACCCTAAAATCGCTTATTTTGTTTATTTACGTATCCATTTAGATGAAAATGTGCTTCATCACTCATTATTAAATTGTTAAGAAACTCTCTATTTTCTGCGCACAACGCCACGAAGCGTGTTGCCCAAATTAGTCTTTGATGGTAGTCAACTGGTAAAAGATGTTGGGTCAATTGGACCTTGTATGGATGCATGTTTAAATGACGTAAAATACGTTGAAGTCATGTTCTAGAGATGCCCAGTTGTCCAGAACGTTTTCGCGTTGAAGTTCCTGAATATTCTGCAACACTGACCCGTATACGATCAATGTTCACTTTATTCTGTATTATTCTTGGTCTTTCTGATCGTGGCAAATCTGACACTGCACCTTGTTGTCGGAACCGTGCAATTAAACGATTAATTGTGGTTTGGTTAGGTGCATTTCTGGTGTTGAAATAATTTCGATATGCTCGTTGCGTCAGTTAAATTGAGCGCCCATTGGAAAAGTAAAATTCTACCACTTTCGTTCGTTGCTCAGTCGTTAAATTTTGCATGGTGGTGTAACACTAATCGATGAATAAAATCTGAAAAAAAGAATAAAAAATATTAAAAAAAGTTATTCAATTTTTACACGCAGGCGTGACTTTTGTTCCACCCTGTATATATTTATTCACGACTTTCCAGTATGGAGCACAGGGCCATTACAAATGTATTCCAATGAGATCTATCTTGAGCTATTCGCTTAATTTCATTCCAGGTCTTCCTTTCAAATACCACTTCGTTCTCAAGCTGCCTTCTCCATGTGTGAGATGGTCTTCCCCTTCTTCTGCTCTCTTGTGGGTTCGAATCTATGGCAGTTCTCGTCAAGTCATCCGGTGGTTTGCGTAACTTGTGACCTAGCTAATTGCGTCGTAAGATTACCATTCGCAAAGGTGTTTGATTTGTGGCTGCCCAGAGGTCTGCATTACTTATAACGTTTGGCCAAAAGACATCGGTTGGCAAATACCTGCAATGCATTTATATCTCGGTGTAGCTGTCAGGTCTCGAATTCATATAATAGGGTTGACTTTACACTGGAGTTAAATATGTTAATCTTAGTTTTTCGTGCTATATGGGAAGCCCTACATACTGAGTTTAGGAGGCCAAAGGACTTTCAGGCACAATTGATATGCAGGCAAAAGAAGCATGTTATATGTTACAGTGAATTTTACAAATTTAGAAATATACAAAATTTATATGCAGAAAAGTTTTCTTCCTTTAATAAGAAAGCACAATGTATTCACATATTTTTGGTCAGATTTGCGGTCTTGTCACTATGGTAAGAAAATTCTGGAGTGCTACCAAGCAATAACATAGCTTTTTTACCAAAAGACACCAAGCCTCCAAAATGTGTGGAACTAAGACCAGTGGAGAGATGTTGGGCTCAAGTAAACATATAGTTCAAGAGCAAAAAAGATGTCCCACATTATTAAAAATTATTAAAATGCTCAAGCTGCTCAAAAAAAGCGTTTGTTTATATATATTATAGGTATTATATAAATGCTTTTAACTTTAATATTATTAAAATTTATTTGACATTAAAGTCATTATATTAAATACTTTTGCGTGAACAGACAGGTAGATGAGAGTAAAGAGAACAGGTTCTCAAGATGATCTTTAAATTTTTTTAGTGTAAAAAATTTCCAATAACCGTCCCGACAGCAATAAAAATATAATAGAAAAAAAAATTTAAATAAAAAAGTGCAGCATCTTATTTTTAAACATGTCTTATTAAAGGCTTTTTAAATTATCAAACCCTTTACCAATGTCCTCTTTAAATTAATAGACTTTTTCACGAAAGAAACAAAAAAAAATTTTGAAAATTCTTTTAGTTTTCTTTAATATATCATAGAAATAAAAAATTTTAATAAATTTAGAAAAGAATAAATTTAATTACTATTGATTAAGAAATGCTCTTAGTTTTTGCAGAATAAGTACATAAATATTTAAATTCACCACAACTAAATATATTTGCATTATGTCAACTAACAAAATAAATAAAACTCACTTTTACTTCGCATTATTCTTTCAGCCACTTAAATGAGATGAACAAAAGAAATAAATACTTCACCTTTAGCAATAATAAACTAATCTAATGTTAAACGCTTAAAGTTTCCAAAGACATTTTTTTGCCATAAATTTCAAAATGTTGTGATAGGAAATAAAATTTATAGCAATCATTTTTCATTTCAACACACGCACATATACACACATAAAATCATACAACTCCAAAGACAAGACACGAAATAAATAACACACTCCTAAAACAAGTCAGAAAACAAAAGACCACCTTTTAGATCTTGTTATTAGTAAATTGAAAGAAAAAGAATAAAATAAAATATAAAATTCCACAATTTAAGTTACTCACACTCTCAGCAGTCACATTAAGCATAAGTAAAAAGATATAAAAAGGATTAAAATTTAACAGGAGAGTAAAAATATATAAATTTTTTTAAATTTAAAAAAGCTATGGGCTTCCTTCATCACTAAACAAACATGTAAATTTACTCACACAAGAAAAAAAGGTGACACGATAAGCCTGGCTAATAAGCCATTAAAAAAGCATAAATTGTATTGTTAGCACTTTTAATAAATTTTACGCCACGACAAGTAAGTTCATACCAGTGGCTTAAGACGAATTTCAAATTAACCCTACTTGAAGAAGGTGAAATGTCAGATAACATTTTGTGTTTTTGTTTATTGTTGAAAAATGTTAATGAATTATACATTTGTCTTTATACATGGTCTTTGGCTTCATCTAATATTTATTAAAATATCTTATAGTTGTGAATCTTGTCATAAGCATTGGGTTCCCATGACTGTAAAATTTTATGATTAAAAAGGTTGGTAGAGAATCTTCAATGCAAAGTAAAAATTCTTTTCCAGCTATTTAGATTTAATATTTTTTTTATGAAACTTTGCCCACATGATAATCATCTCTGGGAAATATAGTTTTATATTCTGTGAAGTGGGTTGTGCCACAACGATATAAAGTTCTAATTATTTTTCAACTATTTCTATTTATATGTATTTTAGGAAACTTGCACATGCATTAAACTTTTTATTCAATAGAATTTAATAATTGGAGAAGTGGGTAGTGCCACGCCCATATAAAGTAAATATTCTTTCCATACTGTTCCTAATAAACAATTTTTGAATAAAATTTGCATAAGCTTTCCGGTCTCAACGTAACTAAAAGTGGTCGGTGCCACGCCCACTAATATAACCTTTTGCGACTCCTTGTACTTTAAATTGTTTTTAACGCTTAGACAACAGAATTTTGCAAATATTCATATGGACAGTGTCACGCACATAAAAATTAAATATTCTTTTTCAGATATTTCGACTTATTTGTTTTGTTTTGGAAACTTATAAGAAAATTATAGGAACTGTATCAGCTGCTTTCTTATAAATTTATGTGAATAACGTTATGAATAAAACACACGACATAAAGACGAATTATATGCTTCTTTTAACGCTTTAAAAATGGGTGTCATATGATAGGGCTTGACAAGTAGTATAAAGTATAAGAGAATTTCAAATCCAAGAAACCGTTTAAAATCAAATGGTGCACAGTAATTAAGACTAAATATGTATTTTTAAAAAAAAGGAATATATCAACTTGAAATCATAATTGCAGAAAGAATCAAGATCTCATAATGTGCGACGGACTGTATGGTGTTGGAATGGTTTTCAAAAATAATTATACTTAAGAAAGTAGTATAAAGTATAAGAGAAGTAGTATAAAGTATAATAGAAGTAGTATAAAGTATAAAAGAATTTTAAATCCAAGATACCGTTTAAAATCAAATGGTGGTATACAGAAATTGCACAGTAATTAAGACTAGGTATTTTTTAAAAAAAGGAACATGTCAACTTGAAATCATGATTGCAGCAAGAGTCCAGAATCATTTTGTAGCGTAAATATCTGTCATTTATTATAACTTATTGATTTATATAGCGAAACAACAGAAGGTGTTTAATTCGAAAATAGTGCATAGAAAAAGTGCAACTGAGGGTTATCAATTGCCCACCAAAGCTTATAGTGGATATGTTTCATTGGTATCATTACGCACTATATGTTTTATGCAGTACAGAAATTGTGATTCCGAGACAAAAAAAAAAGCTTAAGCCAACCAAAAAGTTTTAATGATAACAACTGAAGGTAAACCCTATAAAAATTATTTTCAGACTCAGAAAAAGGTTGCAAATTTGTTGTTTAGCAGCAATTATCGAATATCTGTAAGCAGCATGCTTCAATAAAATAATTAATGAAGAACTAGTTGGGAAGTTTTGCGTCATCTATCTTATGGTTCAGACCTTGGTCCGTCAGCCTTTTATTTTTTTCAATCAATGCGGACCGTTTTTTTGTAATACCTTTTGGTGAAGAACTGGCTTGGTTTGGTTTGTTATTGAACAAATCTCTTGGCTTGAAATTCAAGTGATGACAGAAATATGGAAAAATCAGTACCAGGCACTATTTTTTACAACAGTCTGTTCATTAATAAAGGGCAACGATTACAATATAATCAAATCATGAAAAGGCCTGTGTTTCATATCTCTACAGTCTAAATAATTAAACTACATAATAGTTGTGAAAAAAAAATCCGACACTATAATCCTGTGACATCACAAAATATATTTACTCAGTCCTTTGCGATCAAGTTTTTTTCTGATCAGTCCCATGACAAAAGTAGTGTAAAGACTAGTTCCTAGTAGCGATCCAATTATTTTTAACTTTTAATTTATTATCTGCAGCATTATTTTGTTTCTTTATAAGGATAAAGAAGTCCACAACCTACACATTTAACAGTTCAGTTATAGTTAATTAATATATTGTTTTCCAAATCTGTACAAATGTTTGTAAAATTCTAAAGCAGTTGAAATAAAATGATCTCTCTAGTCTTGCAGATCATTATGCACTTCTTTGTTGTCGTTTTTATAAATGCACGTAATAATAATGAAAGTCTAAAAATAATATATATTTTTTTGGATAAATATAGATGTTCGTCTGCATTAAATTTATGTTAATGGATTTACATTACAAATTGCTTGTTCGTGTAAATGGTGAATTGACTTCTTTTATTAATATAAATACCAAAACGATTTATTTGCATTTGCAGTTGTTAATGTCATGGTGATTGTTAATGTTCAGGTAAAGAGGGAAATGTAGATTTTATTGTAATTAACATGTGCTCAAATAATTCCCTAAGGTCGATAAGTTGCAGTTATGCTAAAAATCTGAGTCAGAAGACATTGAAAATGAGTTAAAAATTATTTCCCAAAAAAGGAAATTTTCACTCAATATGCAGGGAGTAAAATTTTTTTCCTTTAAACTTCATAAGCACAATTTCGTATTCATAATAATAATGATCATTGAGGTAGCAGTGATCAATATGCGTTTTATCGTGATGATTTTTTATATTTTCAGCAAGTATTTCCTTGTAATTTATATGTCTGTCTATGCTGTAAACTCGGGCTTTAATCAACAGGCGGTATTCATATTATTTCGACATTTAATTTCATACTTATAAAATATATGAGTTTTTAAATAGCCTACAAACAATCCACGCAAAACATATAAAGTAAAAATAGCTTTTACAAATATGGCGAATTTTACTGCTAAATTTTTTTCTTTTATTGATTTAAATTATAAAATCGAATTTGTTTAATTTAATTTATTATTAATTTACACATAATTAGTACTTAAAGCCAAATTGAGTTTTTGTGTAGGTTTGATTTTATTTTATTTTTACTTCTTATTTTTTAATCAAAAGGCATTAAAAATATTGTTGTATCATTGCTGTTGTTTTCCATATAAATTACTTAATTAATATAAAGTTTGTGTTTTAAGTCTTTTGTTTTGCTTTGATATTGTACCGTTCGTTTTGTTCGCTTGTTTGTCTGTTGTCTGTCTTAACAATAATTGTTAATGTTCTTGCATTTAGGTATTTCGTTTTGTTCAATTATAAATTGATTTTTATTTCGACTATAAATTATTTAAATTATTGTTTCGCTAAAACGGGAGTTTAAAGCTCGGCAATTAAGAAATTGTTTTGAATTCCTTTTTTTTTATTTATTTTTATAGCTGTTGATATTTAATGGCAGTGTAAGTGGTTATATTATATATTGTTGAATAAAACATGCAGGAAGTACATGACATTATCAGTAATTTGCTTACAGCCGATTTTTTTTATTATTGAAAATGTTTTGTAATAATAAATAAATAAAAATATATAAAAAATATGTTTTACAAACATGAACATGTAATAATTTTGAGATCGGATTTTTTTTACACAACTCGCAGTAAGTCTAGATGTAATCTTTGCTGAAATGTAGTATATATTCACCCATATATTTAGAAAAAGTTTTATTTGATGAAATAGAAATTTTTGTTGATAACACAAGGCAAAAAAATTTTAAAAATTTTAAAGGCTTCAAAAACCACTATGCAATTTTGATGTATTGTCGTTTCAGTAGTACAAATATTGTCCAAATTTTAATTTCTATGGAGATGTTTTTTTTTTTTTTAAATTTTAAGTAAAGTTCAAGATTTTTTTAGACTCTTCTCCACACAATTAATGATAGCTCAAAAACGGTAACTCCGATACTATTAAAATAAAGTTATAAAAATTAAGGTTTACATAGCCTTTAATCCGTTTTTATATTTCGTTTTAATCGGCTCAATAGTTTCGGAGTTATAATGAAAATTTAAAGCAAAAAATAAATTTTTTACGTGAAAATAGCATTTTTTGTTTTCAAAAAATCATGAAAAATCGAAAGCGGCAAAAATTGTGCAAATGTATTACGTTATCATAAAGTCACATATAATATCAATAAAATAGGATATCGATAATTAAAATCCATTGATATCTTTCGAATTTATTCACAATAAGTGATATCGCTCATTTTCACAAAATTTTAGTTTTTTTGTTTGATATACATCCAATTGAGTAGTTAATGTTCTTCTCCTAGAAAAATTGTTTGGAAAAAATCTTTTTGACATGTTTATGCTTTTCGGAATTGAAAAAACTCCTACTAATATAATAAATGTGAATATTTGTATGTTTGGATGTTTGGATATTTGTTACTCAATCACGCAAAAACGGCTGAACGGAACTAAATGAAATTCGTCACATAGATAGATAACAACCTAGATTAACACATAGGCTACTTTTTATCGCGATAATACCGCAAAGCCGTTACCAAACTCATCATCACACATCCTAAATGGGTTTTTTGTGTTGTAAATATTTTTAGTTTTGCTGTTAACACTAAGTCTACCTTTTATCCCAATAACTACGCAGACGAAGTCGCGGGCACAAGCTAGTAAGTAATAAGGAAAAGGTTGTTTAATTTTTACGATTTTGGTAGCAAAGTTATAAACGCTTATAAATATGCGTGCACTCTAAATTGCTCTTTTTTCCATTGGCTACCTGTAACGGATGATATTTTTGCATAAAATTCCTTAATATATTTTTATGATTCTTGGGAATAACAAACAATTTGCAGCACACACAAAAAACTGTACCCACACAAAGGGTTATCCCAAATAATAGCATCACGTCACTGGTAAGACCTTTACTGGAATATGGATCAGTAATTTGGGATCCCCAATATGATGTGTATATTCAAAAACTTGAATTAGTCCAAAAACCATTTTTGCTGTTCTGCCTTCGTAACCTTCGTTGGAATCCTAATACAAACTTACCGTCATATCGTAGTCGTTTACTACTCATTGCGCTCCCAACGTTACAAAGCCGAAGAGTTGTTTCCAATATTGCATTTGTCATAAATCTAATTCAAGGCAAAATTGATTCTACATATCTTCGACGTAAAATATGCATCAATGTTCCTAATAGGCAGCTCAGATCTTATAAACCGTTATATGCACCATTTCATAGATCAAACTACATTAACTTTGATCCAATTAGAAGAATTTGTGCTGAGGTAAATAAATTCTATGTTCACATTGACTTTAATGATAATGTTGCTGTAACAAGTGGAAAGCTGATAAAATTTCTAAACTCAAATGCGTACGTTTAATGTTGTTTTTATTTTTCTTTATTTTTGTAAATAAATTAAAAATTTTGCTCAACTGTAACTTTTATTATGTTGATTAAATTAAATAAATAAATAAATAAATAAATAAATAAATAAGTATTTATAAGAGCTCCTTGAGCTCTTTTCTTTTATTAAAGAAGCGTTTGCGATAGTGGTTATCAAAGTTTTTTTTTTTGCTGTTGACCTGTGTAATGTTAAGATATGAGAGTTAAAGATATGAGAGCTGTAAAATATAGCACAGTTGCCAATGACATAATTTTTCTAAATGCCTTTATTTAAAAAATTTTCAAATTTAAAATTTCTAGTTATTAACTTTCATTGACTTAACAAATTTATTTAATCTCTTTTTGTTTTATTAATAAAGTTGGAATGTTTCAGACAAATTGTTTGTCGGACAAATTTTTTTCCAAAAAAATGTAGAAGTTCCTTTTATTTAAGTTGTAAATAATTCCCTACAAAATATTTTTTTTTAAATAACTTCAAGTGAATGCATTTGATGAACTTTAACAAAAAGATGTGCAAGCTGTTGGTCAACTGAATCTTAGAAATCTTATAATTTGGGAAAACATCTTTAAATCTTATTTTGATTAAAAAATCTTTTTAAATAAGGTAAAATCTTATTTCTGGCATCGCTGATTAATATGTTATAATTACTAAATTTTCTTTATCCATTCTAAAATAAATTTAACATATAAACCGACTACAATTAGTATATTATCCATTTTTTAATGGGCTATGCATACTAACAAAAATTATTTCATATATATTTTAAAAATTTTTGCTTTTATATTATTCCAAACATATTACAATTACTGGGTGACCCAAAAAAGACCTAGTGATGTTAAACACGTATAACTGTTGTAATAACAGTTTTTTTTTTAATAATTTATTTTTATATGTTAAATACATTTAAAGGAAATTTAACGTGACTATGTGTGAATTATGACATCAGACAAATGACGATAATTTGGCTTAATACAGGCATTGGCTCTTTTAAGAAGATTTTGCATGACACGAATATTCTGCTCGAGTTGTCAAGGTGTCTGTGGTTTGTTAACATACACTTTGTCTTTTAAATAACCCCATTTAAAAAACGGGCTCAGTTAAACCTGGTGAACGAGGAGGCCAAGGGAAATCTGAATTTTTCGAAATTATGCGTTCACCAAAAACTTCACGCAGCATGTCCATAGTTTGCCTAGCAGTATGCGCACTGGTTTCATCTTGTTGAAACCATCTTACATCTTAAGATCCAACTTTAAAATTCTCTGTAATGTTGTTCTGGGCATACCCAATTGGCCGGAACGGAGACGAGTTGAGACATATGAATCATTTGTAACACTCTGCTGCACAGCTTCCACGTTGTCTTCAGTACGAATATTTCGATGGGCACCTTTTTCTGGATGGTCAGAAACTGAATCCAGTTCCTCACAAAGACGAACTAAGCTTGTAATCATGAAAGATGTGGGCGCTGATCTTACGTTAAAAAACGGCGTTAATTGATCGTTGAGAAGAATTATAAAAATAGGTAATTTTAATGCGTTGTTGTTGACTGTACGTATTCATTTTAAATTTCTAAGAGTTCAGTTATAATCTGCAAAAAGTAAAAATAAATTATGTTAAACAATAAAAAAGTTATTTGTGTTTTACATCAGCTGGTCTTATTTGGGCTAAGCGGTATTAACATTGCATGTCAGGAACCACGCCGACTCTTCTGCTTTCATCATATGCATATACAAAAGTTAAAAAAAATTTTTTATTTGGACAAAATGTGGTGATCTAAAGTACGGTAATTGGTTCCAGGAAAACCCGTGTAAAAAAAAAAGACATCGATCGTATGTAAAGCAGGTGATTGGCTTCTTATTTCTAAACCTTATTGAAATTAGTGAAATACAAGGAGTTTTTAAGAACAACTTTTCAAGTTTATTTTATAAAAAATTACATATATAATATGTATAGTTATTAAAGAAAAAAAATATGCAATCTAAGCTTAAAAGTAGTATAAAAAATGTATGGCAAGTTCAGGAACTAAAAGCAATTATGTAAAACAGCTCTGTTGTTAACAAAAGGAATAGGTTATTCAATTTTATTATGAGTGCTTTCACTTTTTTCATTTTTTCTTTAGTAGCATCTCTAGTGTATGATGAAGATTTCACAGATAGTTTTGTTCCAGAAATCACCGATTGCCTAATTGAAATTAATTTTTATTTATAGTTCTTACTGTAGGTATATTTAAACCGAACATTTTGCCAAGAAATATTGAGCGTTCTCCATTTCGCATGCGATCTAAAATTTCAATTTTGGTTTCCAAAGCAATGGCTTTATTATTTGAATTAAATTTAATAAAAAAAATAAAGGCCAAAAGATTTTGAATCGTGCTAAATGGAAAAAAAATCGTGTAAAAAAATTTATGCCCCTATTGCGGTTCTCCACTTTTGTAACAGTTTAGTTGTCTTTGGCAAATTGACATTGCCATTCTCAACTCAACTTACAGTTCACTATTCAGTTGTGTATCTATTTTTTCGCGGCATTACCGTTTTCAACTTTTAAAAAATTTGGTCGACAAAAACGTTGAAACGTTGTGAAACTCAACTAAAAACAGTTGAGTATCACAATACCTAAAATGAGTTTGGTTGTGCATAAGTTGGGTTGACTCTCACACAACCAAACTGAGTTGAGTGGAGAACCATAATAGGGGTATTAATGTTTGTTTATTTTCAAACCGTTTTAAATCAAAACCGTGTAAAAAAAGACCGCATAAAAACAGAATTAGATGTATTACCGTTGTTACTGCCACTGCCTAACCTTTATTGTGAATAGTACTTATTTTGGCAACTGTTATCCATTTTTATTAACTAATTAACATTTAAGTATTTCAATTTCAATCCAAGAAAACTTTGCAGATTCCACGCGGAAAATAATGTATAGAAATTCCATAGCTAGTAGCCATCTTTTTCAATATATTTTAGAAGTCTAATTGTGAACTAAACGTCTTTCAGTTAAGAAGCTAGCTTGGTTTCCAAACCATAAATTTACTAAAGAAAATATCAATACATCTATACTCGGTGTTCACGATCTTTTGGAAGCATTAAGCTTGGGCAGCTTCACCCAACAACCGTAATCTTTTGACTCAGAAATCTATATATGCCACGCTACCACGCCCATTATTTGGATCTTTTTACTACGCTAAGCACATTTACAAATAAAGTTTAAAAACTCTTGCTTTTATAGTTTCCCAGATAATTGTAAATAATATCAAAGTTGTATAAGAGGAAGGCATTGCACACAAATTTTTTTAAGAATATCTTTAAACTATTATTCCTTTCAGATTTGTAAGAAGTAACACGTTGTACAAGAAATTAAAAAGAAAACGGCCTTAGGTGTGGTCAGCCACACAGTTCGAACCCAAAACATATAGAATTTATATATTTATTTATATTTGGAATTAGAGTACTTTATTTATTAATTGCATTAATCATTGTCTCTTTAATAACAAAAGACTTAAGATACAAACTTCCTGTACTATTTTTTATTACTTACTGGTCTGTCACAATATTGCCATTTATATTGATTAAATTATCAATCTACATTATAAGAATAAAATAAATGTATTTTTTTTTTTTTTTGTAAAATATAGTAAATTATTCTCACAAAAAAATATTAAGCTTGTGTACATAAGAGTTGTTTGCACTATAAAATAGCAGATATATACTCCTACGCTTTTGCAGTGCAAATGACCGATGTATTGTAGCACAACATGCGCTTGTGAAATCATAATTATATTTTGAAAATGAAACAAAAAATTATTATCAAGGCTTTAAATTTAATATGCTATTTAACTCAATGTCAGAGAGTCATTTTTACAATTGTTGATTTAACAAAAGTGTACTTACGCACTTAAAACAATATTTCTTTTTAATATTTTTTGATTGAAAATAAAACCTTCAAATGGGATATTAACTAAAATTTAGCAAATACGTTGCTAGTATTGAAAAGAATAAATAGAATCTAGTTTAAAAATTATTTAAATTTTAGGTTAATTTCTTTCATATATATTTGAAACAATAGTTAACGTTAAAATGTAATAAAACTGGAATAAGAAGCACTTGTTTTTTACTTAATGTATTTTGCATTAAAATTTATTTCACGAATTAGAAATGAAAAAGTAATAAATTTTTTTGCCCTAGTTTTAATTAAAACAAATTGATTTGCTTAATTTCGATACCAACTAGGCGCCTCAAGTTAATTACTTATGGAAATATTACATCGTTTAAAGAGCAAATAAATTCAAAGAATTTAATTAAATCACATCTCCCCCACAGTGTTCAAAAACAATTAAATTCAATCAATAGGGCAATTAATTTTTAAAGTTAATAGTAAACATTTTAATTTCAATTACAATTTTAATACATTGGTATGGAATTAATCAATTTTCTAAATGAAACGAGTCATAGTTTAATTGTGTTTTTATGACTTTAAGTGAACAATAAACGGTTAGAAGTTTACTTCGTTTTTAACAGGTATTGAAGGTAGTAAATCAATAAAGTAATAACCAGAAAATGCTTCGTACTCATAATATTAACTCAATTATAATTATTGAAATTCCATTGTAGTTGTTTACTAGTTGTTTGCTTTAACAATTCTTTCAAATAGCGTAAAAATTCTACATTTTAAATAACGTCAAAGAAATAACCTATTTTTCTTAATTTCTCTAAATTTTTAAATATGTTAAAATTATAAAATTCAAATGTAAGTTCTGGCTTAAGTTTATTTATTCTATTATTTTTATAATTCAAATTAAATAAAATTGCAATCATTTTTAGGAATATTATTTAAGATTATTTCCGATATTAGCCGAGTATATATAGTAGCATTACATAGTGTATACCGATAAAGAGTGCAGATGATGAAATCGTAGCTGGTTTCGAAAATGCATTCCACTCCGCTAATATCGGAAATAATTTTAAAGAACACTATGGTTTTCATGGGCAACCACGTATGTCTTAAATCAAATTTTTCAGGAGAGCCACAAAACCGTTTTATATAAAACAACGGGTAAGGTATTGAACTTTTGAAACTTTTTTTACCATTCATGTCAATAAAGATCTCAAAGTTTTCTTATAAAAACTTCAGACAAATATCATTTAAAAATTTGATCATAGCGAATAGCAAAATAAACAAAGTGGTACGAAGACTAAAAGTGTGTGCAGATAAAGCAGCGTATGTCAACATAGGTTCTACACAAGTAAAATTATCTGAAAATTTATCAGAAAATAACTTTCAAATGTGTTCAGAAATAATATTGTCTGTGGTTGTGTGTTTTTCTAAGAAATTAAATTATTTGCCATTAGGCACACTTAAGCCAACATACTGCGAACGTTTTTTGAATATACAAAGAAGTTACGTTGTTATGCCACTAGAAAAATCGGAGTAGGTCCATCGTATTTCAGAAAAGTGTAAAGTGCGTTTAAGTCCAAGCTATATGGCATTATTAACTCGAAATCGGACAAAAGGAACATACGCGGTTGCCCATGAAAACCACAGAATATTCTTCAATGTGATTGCATTTAAATTTTATTTGAATAATTAAATTAAATAATATAATAAATGAACTTAAACCAGAATAAAAATGATTCACATTAGAATTTGATTAATAAAAAAGTTCGAATAAAATATTAATATGTAATTTGACAATTATTCTATTTAATAATAATCATGTCCATTTAGTTTATGATATGTTTTTTATTTTATATTTTATTTATTTATTTATTTATCTTATTTTGCAGTGTAGAACTGATTACCAAAAAATTTACCAAGCATTAAAAGCAAAATATATATAATTAAAAGAAAAAAAAAATATATCATTTAAGGTAGAAGTACATATCCCAGCAAAAAAGTGAAATTTTTCATGACTTCCAAATTAATAGTGAAAAATAATGTATTTTTCATGCCTCCTTAAATTCAAAATAGTTTGTCATAATTGATGTACTCGTAAGCGCATGCAAAACAGCTTAAACAATGTGTATAAATAAATAAATATGAAACATTTTCACCTAATATGCATGCGCTCCATGAATTTATTCGAATTAAGTGTTTATTAATATTTATATTCATATAAATACATGATCCCCAACGACACGTTAATGTTAAAAACATGCATGTTTCACCTAAATTAAACCTCTCCATCATGGGTTGTACCCATGCATTTACTTTTCATTTGTATGTCTTTTCTTGCTGCATATATAAATACTTATATATGTAATTAAATACAATATAAAATGAAATACAATTAACAATCAAACTAGTAATGATATAGATTAAAATTTTATAAGATATTCTTTGAATTAACGTGCTTTACTTAATGTTTGATGGCGATAAAGAATTGAATTCTAGAGGGCAATTGCGAATATGTAGAAATTCCACTGTGATATAAGACTTTTATATAGTAACCATCTCAATCTGCAGAAGAAAGTTTACTGAAGAGATGATCGGGCTGTTGAGTATAAAGTGTTTTGTGCATTAATACTAATACTTTCAGAATCAGATCAGAATAGTCTAGAGGTTCCATTTGAACCATTCACATAACGGATTATACTTTTATAAGAAACATTCAGTTTCACATTTAGCGAGCAGTTCACATCCACAGAGTAAGAATAAGGTAGAATTTGGCAAGGATCATTTTAATTTTTAAAGGTGTACAATATTGAGTTTGCTAAAAGACTCTCCGTATAGAATAAGTGCGCTCACAAGCGTGATTAATGTAGTCTGATAAGGTTATTAAAGTTAAACGTTTCTTTCCTTATTTTATAATTAAGATATTATGATAAATAAGATAATTATGTTGCTATTGTGTTTTATCAGCCTAAAAAGTCTGAGTAATTGACTATTAAGAGAAATTTTCAAAATAATTTTGTTTAAATAAAAAGCTGATTTATAAACGTATTTACAAATTACTGTTAATATATTTTAAATTAATAATTTTATTAAGTTTATTCGATTTTATAACATAACTCTTTGTTTAACTTTTACAATTTATAGGATTTTAGGTTTGACCAAACACTTTTCTACAAACCCTCCTAAATTTCATCAATATTTTATATATATTTTTATAACTTTCCGTTTGGTTTTTTGTTTTAATTTTTTTACGTTTATTAGTTTATTGCTGCAAATTTAAATGCTAATATAAATATGACAAAAAAAACAAAGTTCAATAATCTAACATTAAAGACAGTCATAACAGTTTTAAAATGAGGATATTTATTGCGGGATTCCTCGAACAAATTTATTGACCATTGATTTTTGTAGCTTTTTAAAGTGTTAACTTCATAAAAACCTTAGATTAGGTAAAGCTTAACAAAGTGATGTTAAAAAAATTGCATATTTTTTGTTGTTTTTGAAATGTTGCGTGTAGTAAGACCATAAACCACTTGAAGTAGAACAGTTCTATTGCTGGTACCAACCCGTCTCACGAAGAAACAAATATATCTTTCTAAAATTATAATTTAGTCCTAGAAGTCTTTAAAACAAATCAAAATTGAAAATAAAGATTAGTTTAATTGTTTGTTTTAAAGATTTCCAAGATTAAGTTGTAATTTTAGGAAGCTATATTTGTTTCTGGATGGTTGTTTACCCTCACGACAAATTCAAATATAGCCTTTAGTTTGCATTCCGAAATATTACTGAAATCGTCGGAGAACCGCTTACCTAACCACCTGATTCTATTCCTTTGTAGGCTCAGGCAGTGGCAGACAACATGCTCTATCGGTCTTCTCTCTTCTTTATCCTCACACAGTTATCCTGAGTAATGCGATTTTATATATTGATTCTAGCTCTTAATGAACAATATACCATTATAGTCCCAAAAGTGCCATTTAGACATATAGGTGGCCTAAATATACTTTCCTCTAATGTTTGACTTAGTGCCGATCCCCTAGGCCCTAGTTCCAAAATTTGGTTACCGACAACTTTACAGAGCCATACACATAATCTGACGTTGTAAAAGCTTATCATTCTTCTAACAGTTCTTACAATCCCTAACCATCGAAGATTTGAAAAAAAAATAAAAAATTTATTCCTTTAAATCATTACTTTGGGCGCTATAGCATTTGGTTCGACTTCAACTGAATACATTTACACGATCTCTTGTACAGTCGGACCTCGATTATCCGGTTAACCGGTTAACCGGTAACCCCGATTAACCGTGATGGCTAAAGATTAGTCTATTGTTTTTTGTTTGCAATGTTTTCAAATTGTTTGCTTCGCTTAACCGTGATTACCTTTATTATCCGTGATGGCAGAGTTTTTTTTTATTAACTGTAAATTCATACATACATATAATAAAATAAACATGAAAGCGGGGAATTCCCTTGTTTGCATACGATGAGTCAGAAGCATTTACAAGTGATTAGTTTAATTTTGAAATTTAAGAAGTGCTGGTGGTTAGATCTAAATATATTTAGTATGGCATCGTTACCAGTGATTAAAAGACAAAGAAACTTTTTAAATATTGAAGATAAAGTTAAAATAATTTACGTACATTCAAAAAATAATGTGAATGTTAAAATGCTAGCTCAAAAATATTAAAAAAAATATCTAAATTGTTAATCGATTAACCGCGAAAATCGATTATCCGTAATGCTTCTGGTCCCGACCATCACCGATAATCGAGGTCCAACTGTATTAAAATGTATAAAATTTTTGTTTGATATCAGATGGTTATTGTAAATTTTTAATAAGAAATATTTCTGTTGTATTAAAAATATTTTAGCCAAATTCGGTTCCTATTACATTTTTGGTTCTAGCTCTCTAGTGCTTAAAGCTGGTGGATAAACAGATAGATGAACAAATAGACATTCCTAGAATGTCTTAGAATAATACTAGGGAATTAGTTCTGGTTTCGTGTATCTTTAGAAATAAAAGTTTTCACAAAACAAGAATTTATACACTAGATTCCGTGCCTGTTTTTATTTGTTTTATTGATGTGTTTTTTTTTTTTTTGTTAAAATCTTTTTGCTTTCTATAATGAAAGAGCAGAAATCCTTTCACTCATAGACTTACTCAAAAGACCATTTTTGTTTTCATTCGCATTGTTTTTCTTTTCATTACATCGTTTTATGAGAAAACTTTTCGACTCGAGATTTACAGAAACGAGATACTGGATTCAGAAAATTTATAACTTATTTGATCATAAATAATAATTTCCACATGCTATAAATAGATTCATAACAAAATAACAATAGAATAGATTAATCTTTGTTGATGGCCTTTGCTATGTGACCACGAAATATCAATGTTATCGAATAACAATTTTTTGCGCCTTTTTAATTTAAAAAAAAATCAAGTTAAAGCTTAAAAATCATTTAACATAAATTAAAAATTTGTTTACTTTCATACTTATAATAATTTGTTTTTATTTAAGTCATAATTCTTTTGAATAAAATTTATAAACAAAATTCGTTTAAGAAAAATTTATTAAATTTAGTCATTTATTTTGTTCTCAGTAACATGATAAATCACTTTATTGTAAATAAATATCTTATTTGAAAGCTTTTTTTTTCTCAAACTATTAATTCGATCGTAAAAGAGAAACGTCACAACTCAATCAACAACATTTTTTGACGACATTCTAATGTTTTTGGCGTGTTGATTTATTTCACGTCGAATCATTAGCTTTTTGTTTTATTCTTTTTATTAGCAATTTATCATCTGTGAAATCATTTTTAAATTTAAATTTTTATTTAATGTTATTTTATAGCTCTATGTGTCGTTCTGGCGTAGTTACTTATCAAAGAAATATATTAACGAGTGCTTTAACCCATTTGTTGAAATAGGCGCATTTTTGTTTAATATTTTTTTACTCTTTTTATAACATGGAAAGTTGAAGTGGAGTTTATGTTGTGCATTGTTATTAAAAATTAAATTTTTTTATAAAAAAGATTTAAAAATATAATTAAAAAATTTGCAGCAATTTTGTTTGTATTTTTTTGTCAGTTTTATTTATTATGACAAACGATTTCTAGCCTTTAGTTTAGAAACAAAATGAATATATCTAATTACATAAATGTTTTCTGCCCAAATGTGGTGAATATATAGTTGGTAAAAATGGATTTTAGAAGAGTTTTGATCAAAGAATTATAAAAATTAACACGAGATGCGTAAGTCGTTCATAAGCTAAACAGAGGGTTAAAAATAAAATCAAAACGAATAAATTTATTTCGTTAGGGTTTTTATGGCAAATTTTTTAATCCTATTATACAAAAACAAAACTAACAACAAATATTAAAGGCATGTGTTCTCCGTCAAGGTTTTACGTTAACAATCTAATTTAATTACGTTTCAACTTTGTTCAAAAGCCAAAATCTAACACGAAACATACAAAGTTACTTTAAAGTTCCCTTTCAATTCTGATAGGTTTTAGGCATGTTTGTAAAAATTAAACAAAAAAAAAAATACAAACAAGCCTTTTTTAGCCGGCTTTCAATTTGTTTATATCATTATTCAAAAATCAAAAAAAAAAAAAAAAATATTTAAATTAAAAATTTTAATGGAGCCATAATGTCTGGTAGTTAAACTTAATTTTAATTTAGTTTCATGTGATTTTTTTTTGTATTTTTCTTGTCATACAAATCAACATTTTTATATTTTTTAATGAGTTTAATATCTAATGCGTCTAATATGCTTAATGATTTAAAATTTTATCACTTTTTGCTTAGATCATTTTTTGTACATTTCCAGACACGTTTTTTTCTTCTGTACAACTCTAGTGCACACATGTTTATTTTGTTTCTGAATACCCTACACAAAAGTGGTAAGCAAATAATAATTTTTGTAGGTGTTTGACATATCAAAAAAAAAAAATTCTCTTTTTTTTTTATCATATTATTATTGAAATAAGCTAACTTGGAAAAATTTTCGGAATTTAGTACCCTTTTTACGTCTGTCTGTCTTTCCATTCAATATTTGTAATCAAAGCAAAGGTTGTAATTTTGCATAAATATTAATAATAAATAGTTCATGAGACAATTTATATGTCTTTTTTTTCAATTCTCCTGAAATTGAAACTTAAATTTTCGGAGTTCTGCCAGGAATTGTTTTATTGACAAAACATCTGAGAATTGCGAATCTTTATATGATCCGATTACATATATGGACCATTTTATTTTTATATATATAGAATGACAAGCTAACAGACTTTACAAATTATGTATAAAATATCTCCCTTGGAGAAGTGTTCACACTTTGGTATTAACGTAAGACAGGAATGTTAAGGTGTTACCAACACTTCCGACTGGACCGCATACATAAGAGGTAAAGAAGACTTAGAAGGGGATGGAGCGCATGAGTACGTGTTGCATATCCTGCTCAGAATACAATGAGGGCATGGATAGTTTTACTAATGGGGTATAGAAAAATCATGGGTTAGGGAGTCTCAGATCACAGTTGAATAAGAATAATAGGTAAGCATACATAATGGGTGAATTAATTCTATGTAGGAGCGCACTGTCAGTCCACCCAGAGAACTGGATGACTGCAAATGTTGACAGTTACCAGTTGGCAATGTGAAAATATATTATAGTTCAGGGAAAACGCCTGTAATAGCAAATAATGTTGATTGGAAGGGATCTAAAGAATTTTGAGATACTTTAACTATAATTGGACCTGCCTTTTTGCAAACGCTGTTTTTAAAATCCAAAACTATTACTGCCGTATTCATAAAAATTTTAGGCTTATCACAGATTTATTTGACAGATATTGTATAGATATTTGTCAAATAAACCTTTAACAAACCTTTAATATTTTTAAATTGATTGTTTTTTTTGACCTGTTGATGAACTGCAAGTTTTTGGTAAAATAATCGAGCTCAAGGCCGAGCCGTTGGTTGGCGAAATATTAACCAAATTAATAATAAAGGAAATTATTAAAACAAAAAAACGATTATTTTACCAAAAACTTGCACTTAAATATTTTTCATGAACTCGCAGTAAGACTTTAGCAGTCTAATTTTAAATTCTAGTAAATGAGTTGTAATAAATATTCAATGCAAGCAATTATTTGTTTCATATTAAAATTAAAGTGTAGAGCATAATACGGATGGTCTCAAACCTCTAAATTTGTTTTTATTTTTATCGCATTATTTTTTTTTTCTTAATTTTTAATGACTTATTAAAAGCAACTTAAAATCATTTTGTTGTCATGTCAAATTCTTTTTGATATTATATTCAACAATTTATATAAAACACTGTAATAAAATACACTCACACTCAACTAAACGCTTAAAGAAATGTTAATTTGTTAAAAATATTATTTTAAAGGTAAAACTCACAAAATGTTTTTAAATGTTTTTTATTTATAACATTTGTTTTTAATATCACAACTAAGTAGGTTAATATGTTTGACATTTATTATAACATTTCGTAGAGGTGCGTTTAACAAAAAAAAAAAAAAAACTGAAATGAATTTTATAAATTGACTATTTGTTATAAAAAGTTTTGTTTTTGCAATCATTTAGTAAAATAAGATTTTATTTATATATTAAATGATTTTATTAATTTGTTTATAAAGAGAAATTAAAATGATTAAAATTTTAAAATAATTACATTCAATTAGATTTATACTGCATTTCACTTTTCTAGCAATGACTCAATCTAGTACTGTATTTTGTAAAGTGGGAAAATTATTTTCTAATTTGATATACCCTACAGGATGATTCAAATCTGGGTCAGATTGGATGGTGGTTTAAGATATTGGTCACTGATCAATGTTGATTGATTGTGATGGTTGTGGAGAAATTATATGTTGAAGGAATGTTACCTCAAGCCATAAGGTGAAGTTATTGATTCGTTAGTGTATTGGTATGTAAAATCGATATTGTTTTTTTTTTGATATTGCATGCTCAGATTCCTTTAATCTAGATTAAGGTTCGTTAGCCAGATTTATTTGTAATCCTAAGTCGTGTATTGTCTACATTGTTCCTCCTTTCCGTTTGCTTTAATGTTAATCAAAGCAGTTTTAAGGAGTATGTAACTTTGTTTAGCTGCGGTCACCGATTCAGCTCTCTGAGAGATTAGCGCAGAATTTAGTTTATAATTTAAATTTAGAATAAATTTTAAATAAAAATTTATTTAATTTTCCAGTTATTTTATTATTTATTTTTATTTTTAAATGATTCATCCGTTAACAGCCAATTGTATAAATTCACTATACCTGTGGCTTGGAGCTAAAAGGGCCAATGTCAAAATATTTACTTTTGAGAAAATTGGAATTGAACTTTAACTTTTATAGATGCTTTCATAGTGACATTGGCCAGCATTTTATTTATGAAGCTGTTCTGGGTTAAGTATGACTTTAGCTATTTTACCATAATGAAATCTAATGAGATTTGTTTTCTTGCTCTATTTCATTATGGTAAAACAATGACTAACTCAAAAGAGCAAAAAAGTGACATTGGCCCTTTTAGCTCCAAGCCACAGATATATAGTTAGTATATTGGCATTTCCATGTCATCGTACGTGACATTTGTACTCCCATAAAGTAAAGTAATTTTTCAAAAGTAAGATTAACTAAAACAAAGTTAGATCTTTATGATCCATCCAAAGGGTAATTTATTAAAAAAAAAATTAATTATGAAACAAAATTAGATCTTTATGTTCCATTCAAAGGGTATTTTATTAAAAAAAAAAAAAAATATATTCGAATCATTGTTGTCTTAAATATTCAGAAAAATAAGAATATATCGTACGTGACATAAAACAGAAGTAATTTTGAGGTATATATGGAAATATGAAAATGTTGGGAGGTTTTTTTTCTTTTTTAATATCTCAAATTAACCAAATATTTTCCTTTTAAAATCGATCACACTTAATTGGAAACAATCTTTAAATAATTTTATAATAATTCAATTCAATTTAAAATCGTGCGTGACATATCGTACGTGACAGATTTTTCTCTACTAGTATTCTTAGGTAATAAAATATGTATTGTGTTAAGAGAAAAAGTTAAGTTCTAAATTAGGCGCTCTTGCGACTGTTCAAATACAAATGACGGAGACAACAAATGTTTTTGCACTACGTACGTGACATTAAGATAACAGCCATGGGGAAAAAAAAATACCGCTAATTGGACTCTATATTTTCTTTTTTCTTATGGATCTTGTTAATTGTTGTTGTAACCTAGTTTTTAAGGAAAATTTACAATTACAATTTATTTTTACAATTTGGACGCTTACAAAAATAGTTGATTGCAATTCTTTAAAATAAGTCAAAGAGTCAATCAGATTAAACTCTTATTATTGCTCCTAAAATAATTTAATAAGCTCTTAAAACCTGCGCATAATAAAATTTGAGTGTTTTTCTTTATCAATAAGCTTATATTAGAAAACTTTCAAGAGTTATTATTTTTACAGTCGTGGTTGACATTTTCATGGAAATGCCCATATGTGATGCTTTATTCCAAACCTCAACTTATGTTCCTGCAGGAAATTTCGCCAAACCAAATTGTCGTAGTTTGGGGTAAAAAAACGTTTGCTGCTTAAGTCTTTTATTTTTAAAAAAGTTTGTTGTTTAAGTCTTTGAAAATGTTGCTCACATAATTAAGATTAAACTTAAAAATATGTTTGAATTAAGCCCATCTTCTAACAAAAAATTCAACTTTCTCCTTTAAAATTTTTCGAAAAAAAGAAATTTTCAACTTCTTCTCCCCAAAGGCAAACACTTAAGATTATTGTTCTGTCATCACCGTTTCTAGAAAGAAATCATTAATAATTTCTGCATTCAACAATATCACCATTACTTAAGTAATTTTAATGAAATTTCTCTAGACAATCTCATCATAAGCATTTTTAAAATACACTTAAACTCAAAATGACACTAAACTAAACAGCAACATCATCCTCGCCAAGCCCGAGAAAGGCAACAAAACCTAATACTTTTTTGTTTTCTTCTATCACAACAACCATTTAAAATGTTAATTTATTATTTATTATTAATTTAAATTTATTGTATATTTATATTTGTTTGTTTACAGTTTTTGCTACAACTAATGGCGCATGTATGTCTAGTGTGGAACAACATCTATTCCATACATTTGGGAGAATGACTGAGTGTATCAGTGCTATTGGGCATCATAATGTTAAAAATGATGGTGAAGGTGGCAGTGCTGAAGGTGGCAGTGCTGTAGGTGTCATGTGAGTATTAAGTGATGTTAGAATTATGATAGCTATTAAGCGTGTGTGTTTATATTGAATATATTTCGCTGTAATTTATTGTTTTTGTGTTAAACGTTCAGCTAAATTGTTTAAAGCGCAATATCTTTTATTTAAATTATTTGAAATTTTTTTTATTTATTGTAAATTTTTGCATTTTTTGTAGATTTATTAGTAATCTATTATTTGTTGTTATTTGCCCATTACATTTTTGCGCTTTGCACTCGTGGCTGGTTTTGTTTTATGAAAAACTTATTATTAATTTGTTTTCTTCATTGAGTTTATTATATTGTAATGTTAATTTATTTTATTTTATATTTATTATGCGAGTTAATAATATTATTGATTATTGGAAACACTCCTACTTTTTTCTTTAATGCTGATGTCTGTACCAGTATGTGTACTTTTAACTTTAACGTTTTTGTCTTTGTTTATGATTCAGTTATAAACGCTTTAATTGTGTTCAGTTACTAACAGAGTATGAGTTTCAGTATGTTATTTTCATTACCCTACAGTTGGTGATGTTCTATGTTATTATTTTGATGCGTTGGCATCTTCTGACTACAAAAAGATTGGCAATTTTTAATTCTGTTATAAGTTTTGTTTTTTTTTTCAACTCACAGGGAGACAGACAGCTTTTTAGATTTTATTCTAACGACTATTATGACGACTCATCAATAGTGTTATTAAGTATACCAGAGTATGAGGTTTTAAAATAGCTTTCAGTTAGGTTAATGCTTTCCGCTCAATAAAGAAGAAAACAATTTGTTTTTCAGGAAAAAATTAAAAATGTTGAATATTTTAAACATTTTTCTTTTAAGATTTGGTTTTTTCTAGCAACAAAGTAAGTGGTTTCTTTTAAAAAAGGGGCAACATTTTCATTGCACACATATAATGTATTACAAAATAACTTTAATATCGATTTGCCATTTTTTAGATCGTTACTCTCTATAGGGGGCGTGGTCAACTTCAATATATGAAAAAACACAAAAAAAGTTCTGTAATTTATATCTACGCGCATGCCGCAAAAAAATTCAAATCCAAATAGGGACATTTCAAAACCATTTTAAAAGATGTAGAAGCAATAGTTCCAATTTTTTTAACGTTATGAATTTTAGTCGTAGAAATATTTTTTTTTGCAAAATTCTCCAAATAAAGGTTGTCTCGGTTAGAATGCATTTTTTCTTGATTTTAAGATAAATTTATTTATTTTTTTATTGGATTGTAAAAGAGAAATGTTGTGATTAAGTATGAAATAAAATATTTATCAAATGGTCCCCACGGATTTTATAACAGGCCATTGCTGGTGACACATTGGATCTCGGATTTGAGCTCACAAAATATATCCAGTTTATTTGCAAAAAAAACGAAATTTTACAAAATTAAAAAGAACAAAAAAATCACACAATGATCATGGTGGTCAATTGACATCAGAATTTCTCGATATAATTTATTCTGGAAATCGATACTGCATTAAGTGGATTAAGTTCTGCACGGGGTGGTAGGTGACGTCGTCTTGTTGAAACCACGTGTTGTCTACCTAAAACCACAAAAAATCAGTTTTTATATTTTTGTAACAAAGGCGATAAATAAAACGTTAACGGTCACTGCGATTTCAACCTTATACAATTATGCTGCCTGACCAAAATCCATACCACAGAGTTGCTTGTCATGGATGAATTTGTTTCTCGTGAATTGCATGAAGATTTTCTAAGCCCCTAATTTAACAAAGCCATTTAGATGAAAATGCGCTCCATTGACGAAAACTTTTTTCGAAAAATTGTCATCAACTCATCTTTGCTAAGTAATGCTTTGTATAAAATTTTAAGTTGTTGAGAATGATTGGGAATTGATATGTCGTATTTTCGATGACATTCTTGTGTACAATAACAATTTTTTGAAGAACCCAACCAGTAAGCACTAGTGTCTTATTGTTCACAACGACCAAGTTTTTGATTTTTTTTGACCACTTGTTTAACATTGTGTGCGCTTCTCCGACTAAAAATTGTTCGAAGTTAACTTTCAAAAATTTTGTAATAAATTTTCACATTTACAACGCAGTATTATTTCGTAAAGCGGTGCCACTTGCTCAAAGAAAAATTAACACCAAAAAGGAGGTTTAGACTTTGTGTCTATGTAGGTGATATTAGCGCTTGAAAAATTAAGAATATTAATGACTCAATGTGACTTTGAATGGGCAGATCTTGAAAAACCAGAAGCTCCATTTAAGACTGCAATTGTTTGAAAATTAAGACTACAGAGTATTAGAGGCACTAAATTCAGTATTCAAAACTTCAAACCACTCATCTTAGTAAAATACATTTTACTTAGTCTTAAAATATGCAGGATAAGCTTTTAAATTAAATGGTACATAAAATACATTTCTTCCATGCTTCTATTGACATAGATGCACACTTTTGCCAAAAACTCCAATGCTTAATAGTCACACAACCCGAAGGCGACATGTGAGAGAACGTGGTCAGATCTTGCTTATAGTAGATATCTTATATATTAATATCACCCAATTAAGTAAAAGATATCTAAGCTGTCATATCCCGATATCATGCTCCTTTATTTATTTATTTATTAATTCTAAAATTTAACACCAAATAGTGACATATTGTTTATACAGTTATTGTTTGACAATTACATGCCATCTTTTTAAAAAGACTTTGCCCGGAAAATCCTCATGCACTTTTTGATATGCTGAAAATTCTCTATTAACCGACACTTAGCAACTTTCTTTGCTGTGCATTACCATTAATTTTCAATTCTTGTACCAACTATACTCTAAGAATATGACGATGCAGATTTAACTAAGAATGTACTGCAAAAAGTTTTTTAAAACTTGAAATTTAGTTCAACGATCCCGACATAATATTTCAGGATTCTCACCAATACATATGAATCGATAATTTTTGCTTGAATACTGCTTTTAGCAACAAGAATTAATGTTTCCCAGCAAAAAAATCTATGACAAAGAAGTGAATTTGCAGGGGTTCGACTAGTGACGAAGTAACACTAATGATTTTAACATTTGTGTGTCATTGGAGATCATGTGTTTGCATGAATATTTTAATGAACTGCACTCTTTTTTAACAAGTGCACAGAACTCATGCATATTTGATGAGAAGCATCGGATTTTTCATGAGTTGAATTTGTTTGTTTACATAAATTCTTTAAGATATTTTGCATGATGTTGCATTCGATTTTAAGCGCATCATTTATGAGAAATTATTTTGCAGTTAGGAAGTCATTTAGAATTAATGCTTCTACACAATTGATTTAGAAGTCTTGAAAATGTAATTCGCTTTGTACTACTTCTATTTTTTTTTTGCTGGGTTTAATTGTTTAATAGATCTTTTGACAATCATCTGTGCTTAATTTAAATTTCGAATTTATTTTTTGCAAAACTTAGAAACAATGGCCGCCAGAGTTTCATATTTTTAAATTGTTCTTTAGGGATAAAATGTGTTCTTCTTATGGATTGTTCTCACTTTATATGTTCTAGTTTAGAGCCACATTCTTCTTATGGATTGTTCTCACTTTATATGTGAGATGTTATACTTAGTACACGAAATGTAAAAAGCCACATGCGCATGTGGGTCTGACGTCACTAAAATGTTTGAGTATATTTTTTAAAATAGTCGTAGTGGCTGTATGCGGTAAGTTTTTTATATTACACAAACAAATACAGTCCAAAAATGCAAATAAAACACATGTCGTCGAAGCTTTATGATGGCGTTAAAATTACGTCACAGCCACCAACACTTCACAAGTAGTGGAAAATTTTATGGTTCATTTGGGATAGACTATACATTGTACACATTTTCTGTGTAGGGAATACTTCAAGTCTACTTATAAATATCATTTAGAGATTTATTTTCTAATTTATTTGCATGTTTGTCGTTAATTGTATTTGTCTGTCTTTCGTTGTGTCTTAAATTCATTTAAATTTGTATTGTTTATTTTTTTTTCTAATGCCTTGCTGTTGCTGTTGTGGTACTTTTACTGCTCTGATGTTGTGTGCTTGTTTGTTGTTGTTTTTTAATTTATCAATTAATAATGATAAATTATTATTCAATTACTGTCACACCTTCGTTGTGTCAATATGTTTGATTATTGGTTTTTTGTTGTTGCTGTTTATTTGATTTAGTATTATTACTTGTCAACTGATGATGTTGCTGTTATTGTTATATTTATGTAGTTTTTGTTTTGTCATCTTTAAGATTTCTACTTTATTGTTGTTAATATGATTTTATGCCAAACTCTTTTTTCGACTTTTTTTCCTTTGTTTTTCTTTTTTGATTTATTTGTTTAACTAATGGCATTTTTTAGCCGGCTTTGTCTTAGCTGGAGTAGAAGTGTGTATATGTGTATGGTTTAAAATTAATATTCAGGGTACAGTCAAGTTATGTTTAGTCCATCAGCCAGTTAGCCAATTTGTCTGTCCATCTGTCATTTTGGTTTTTATTAAATTGGCATTAATCTTTAACTAATTTCAACAGCAATTTTCTGAAATCTATTTATTTTTTTCCATAAACTAATGAGCAGACAAAGTGGCTCCTTAAAAAGTTGACAGCTAAAATTAAATAAATTAAAATAAATAGTTTTTTAAATATATTTGTGTATATTTACTTGTATTTGATTTACTTGTTTATGCTTTTTAAATTGAGTGTCTGAGTGGAATAAATTTTCCCTTGATTTATTTTACACTGACACACTTTTTATGGTAAATTGCTGATTTTTTTTTGTTTATTATGTATGTCTTGTATATTCTAATATGGTTTTGTTTTTGGAATTATAAAAAAAAATATTGAAAATAGTGGAATTTTTTCCAAATATATTTTTAATACTTTGCACGTTTGGCAAGATTTCTGTCAAGATTAATTTTTATTTAAAGTTGACAATATAAAAGATTTATACAGTTGGTAATAAATCAATTGACGGTTAGAAGAGAGCTTATCGAAATACTCAAAGAATTCGCTTTGTAAATAAAAACCTAAACATTACACAAACGGAAATGCTTCGGCTCATTCTTGTTGAGAATACAAAAGACTTAAGCAACAAACTTGATGAGCTTTAGATACTTCACTTAAACCAAATAAAATATTAATGAGGCTTCGTTTTTAAAAGCATATTAAACTGTACATTTCAAATCTTATATGGTTAAATTGTTATCAAAGCAATCAATCTTGTTGAAAGCCCTAAGATAAATATTTTGTTTTATATTAAAATCTAATCAGAGTTTAACTGAAACTTGTTTCTTTGATGAAATTCGGATTGTAAGAAAAATAATAACAATAACAAAATTTATAAGATTTTTATCATGTTTGTTTTATCCAATCAGAAGATCTAATTTTTTTTCTAATTTATTTGTGTAACTATAAAAATCATCTTGTTTTGTATATCAAAACGGTCAGACAGAATTGTTTTTGTGATTTTTATTCTTTCTTTTCAAACTAATTTAATGCAAAGCACCTGCTGTGCAAACTCACACGCCTCAGTTGGCGTTGTTATCAGATGATATCATCACCAGAAATTCCTCAAAATCAAGTAAATCCTAAAAAAAATGGTATACAATTTTTGAATCGTTCGTAAGTCAAAAGAACAGAAACCGTAATAGCCAGAATAGCACCAACTTTACAGTCAAATGGCTACCCAGCCCGCGGAGTCAGAGACCGCGTTTGCTTTTTCTGTAAGTGACCGTATTTTTTAATAAAACTGATGTTTATCCAAACTTATATTTAATTTTTGTTGTTGTTAAATTTGTTGTTGCATTTGATTTCATTTCTCTAAAATATCAATTAATTATATTTTTATTATTTTGATCGAACTGATTTATAAATAAAAATTTATGATAAAGCGGTAAAGTTGAACATATTTTTGTGGTTGTCTTATGTCGTACATGCTGCACCAGAGAGTTTGAATAACATCAGTATGATTCTCTAAAACTTGTTAGCTACGCCAATGAAAGTTCTTAACACATTTATATTATCAAATAGATTATTAGATATTTTTGGTTTTGTTATTTGTTAAATCATGATTAAGTTATGATCATTTCTAATTCATTGAATGACATAAATATTATAATCAGTTTAACCGAAAATTAAATTCAAATCACAATATTTAAATCTACGTTCTAATCTACACAACTGTCTAAACAAGATAAACTGGAATATTTTATATTTAATAATTTCTAAACGATTTGCGGTTTAGAGTAGCGGGATATTAAGAGAAAAGAAAAAATGATTGTGATGGCATGATAATAACACAAAGGTATTTAGTAAAAATTTTTAAAAAGAAAATTAGTTTTTGGTTGGCAATATAAACCACATTGTCATATTATTATGGTTATTGTATCCTGTAATTTCTAGGACAAAAGGGCCAGTACAAGTTTATTCCAGACGATTAAATTTGCTGATTAATATTTTGTATTTCTTCAGTTTGCAGCAGTTGGTGATATCTTACACGTGTTTTTCCCTGGGGCATCAAATCGATGACAGTCCTGGCTATGTTCCCGGTTAGTCCACATAGCGCATGTTTAATCATTGCATTAGATTTGTTTTCTTGCTCTATTTCATTATTTCACAGCTAAAGTCATACTTAACACAGAACAGCTTCATAAATTATATGCTGGCCAATGTCACTATGAAAGCACATATAAAAGTAAAAGTTCAATTCCAATTTTCTCAAAAGTAAATATTTTGACATTGGCCGTTTTAGCTCCAAGCCACAGGTACATAGTTCATGACAGTGCATACAAATGAACCGATATCACAAACAAATCGGACAGTTTTATCTTGGTTCTGATGGAGATCACTGCTAATTTCCATATTTGGCGTAGCATATAAAATATCGTATTGGATTTTGAAATTCAATGTGCGTTATCATTACTTAAGCCATCAGTATAAGTTGTAACATGCGATTATAACTTATACTTATATACTCATAGTAATACGTAATATATAAGAGTTAATTATAACTCCATTTTGTGTTTATATTAGGTTATATTGTAGCTAGCCAATAGTCTTGTTGCAACGCCCTCCGAATCTTTCTTGCATTTGTTGTAGGCAGTTGTTCGTAATTTTGTCTTAGCTGAATATAAGGTCATCCGAAGTTTTCTTGTATTCATTGTAATTATTAGCTCCTATTTTTATCATAGCCATTGTAACGAACCTTTTTTATTTGTTGGGGTAAAACTCACCGGTGCCAAGGCCCGGTCTCAAAAATTGATTTTCGTTTGACTGCTGCGAAAGGAAACACGTGTTTTTCTTAATAATCCGTTTTTAAACCTCGCGTTATTCATTCTTTTATCTATCAGGCTATTATTATTATTACTACTCTGTCCAGGTATTTAACACAACCTCTAAGTAATCATAATCTAACCTCTGGGCCCTGAATATTGCGTAACAGCCGACTGCAGAAGTGGTCTAGCAGAGAGATAAAGTGTGGGCGATGCTCAGGCGGTACGGTGCTAACGTATATTAGTGACTCTGCGGTACATTATGGTGGCACCAACAACGCATCCGTTTGAACCAGAGTAGCAATCCTGCAGTCTCTCTGAATTTTCCTTTGATTCGTTAAAGACAGCAGTTCCTCCAAATTTTATTTGTGTTAGTTTTAACCGTCAGCTTGTAATTTAGCGGTAGCCAATTGCAAGACTCTCTGAAGTTTCCTTGCGCTTACAGCGGTAGTTCGTTATTTTGTCTTAGCTGAATGCAAGGTCCCCCGGATTCATTGTAGGCAGTTGTCTTTATTCTGTCGTACCCGTATAAAGGGCCTGTTTATAATCGTCGTAACACTAACTCGTAATCTGTCATACCCAAGTGTAAGGCCTCCTGCAATTTCCTTATATTTGCCTTCAAACGAAATCATATTTTGAACGTTCTCCGGTTAGCTTTAGTAGGAAGCAAGCAGACCTTTAAACAAAAACCCGTGGGCAGGCTAACCCGGTTCGAAAATAAAAATCCTTCGCAAAATAATAACGTTACCAAGGTAACAAGGGGATATTTATAGAGTTGCATTGCAAGCATTCTCTCTTGTTGGTATTAATTTTAAGACTTACCTTCAACGCCTTGATTTATAATGATTTGAGGTTCGCTGTTATATCCCTGTGAGTGTAGGATAACATACAAATATCATCTGTATATTTAAGACATTCAAGGTATTTAGTGAGGCCTTTTACTCTGTCAGATCAAATTGAATTGACCATAATTATGCCAATAACGACGGTAAGAACTAGGGGTGAACATGTTCATTCTTGCCTATCGGTGTGGTTAACTATTTTTTAATCATTAAAAAATAAAAATCTGCTCTTACCGGATGTCTGAAGAACAGCTTTACATATTCTCTTTTTAATGTTTCACATCATCGTGTTCATTGTTATACCCGTTTGATTTTGGAATTTGTTGAGAACTTATCTTTTTGCAATGTTTACATCTAAACTTCTTTCAGCTGAGGATCAAGTTCGTTGGTAGCCTAAAGGTGTCCGATGAGAAGATGATATGATAATATTTTGGTCTCTACATTAAGCTACGAGACATCAAAATGTTTATAAAACCTATACAAATTTCCACTTCCCGATCTTGTATTTAATATTTAGAAAAGACGTATCTAAAATTATATTATATTATTTTGCAAAATTGTGTTAAAGAAATTACCAACAACAAGCATGTAATAATGTAAAAAGTAGTGCTGATACAAAACTACAACTTCAGAAAATTTGTCTAAGTATTTTCTCAATTTTCGTTTTATTTATGTCAAACTTTTAATAGATACCTTTTTATAACAATTTTCTTATAAATATTTAACTTTCCAAAAAATTTCCCTCATTGTTATTTAAATAGCCGTTGACACTTTCTTGTGTCTGTGTATTTTTCCCATCGTACTGAAACCTACAAATGTTTACTAGACAAATTAATTACCGAAAAAGAATCAACAAATTACTAAACCAACAATTAAACACAACTACATATATAAATAAACAATGAAAGGCATGACAAGGCTTTACGATTTGAAGAGAAGTTCACAAATTGTCACTTCATAAACAAAAGACTTAAGACACCTACTTACCTTAAATGAGCGAAGCAAAGACGCGCTTATTAAAAGAAAATCTTGTAATTTATTTAAGATTATAACAATAAAAGCATTACAGAAACCATCAACAAATTTATACAACATTAATATTTATAAACTTTCACACACACAGTCATGATGGCAATGATGATTATCTGCATTTATGAGGTCTAAATGTTTGTACTCAATAATCACTCGCATGAGTCTTTCTTTGCCTGTCTACAGCAGCTAAAGAAAAATATTTTTTTTTTAATTGTTTTTTAAACAGATTCTTGTTTATTTTTTTAATTTTTCATGGTGCATATAAAATGTTTGTTGTTTGCTGCTGGCTGTTGGTTGTGGCTGTGACAGGCATAAAAGTATCCAGAAAATGAAATACAAGCATAAAACAAACAAAAAAACCCCTTTAATGTTTTTCAAAATAAAATAAGTAAAAAAGTCTTTTTATGTAGACATATTAAACATCAGTATAAGCGACCAACATTAAAATATATAAAACCTTAAATTCATTATAATGAGCATGAACAATCATGAGCAACCGGCAGCAGACAATAAGCAGCCAAAAAAAATGAAAACTATTTTTAAAATCACTCTCTATATATTTTAACTCGTTTCGTTTGTTTTGTCAGTCTGGGTATAAAGTACAAAAATAAACATTTTAAATCTCTGTGAATATTACTATCGTCTTAAAATTATAAACGTCACATAAGTCAGCCTTACCCTCGTTTTATTAACGCTTTAGCTGCTTGTGCAGAAATGCGCTTATAAAAGATCATTCAAAGACCTTAAACAAAATCGTTGGCTTAAGTTGGAACACAAAAGTGTTGCTTTATTGCAATAATAAATGCAAACAATTTAAAATAAATATTGTTCAATTTTCTTCAGTTTTGTCCCCCGGTTTCTTTTTAATTTATACAAAATGTTCTTTGAGCTGCAATTTTAGTACCCTTCACTATGAATGAATGAAAATTTGTTGTATATTGAAAATTTGTTACATCGTTATAATATCTACGCAATTAATTTATTTAAAATATTCCACTATAAAAAGTTTTTTCGATATTTTCTTTAGAAAATATATTTATATTTATACAACGTTTTTTTTAACAAACATTGTTTCTATAAAAGACCTTTGCAATGTTTATCATATAAAATAATTGTTTAACATTTTTGTACTACTTAAAAATACTATTGCGATATATTAAACCAAAATATTTTTTAATATATGATTTTTATTTTTATTTTAATACTATAAAAGCCCGGCGCGCGTTGCTCCGCCCCTTCATGCATTTTAATCGCATTCTTAATTTTAATCTAATATCAAGTGCAAGGCTAAAAACTATAACTTTTTCTTTATGAGCGTGGTACTGCCCACTTTTCAAATTACGAAACTGTATAGTAATGACAGCTCAATAAGTGTGCAAAGTTTCAGAAATGTCCGTCTAGTGAAAGTATCTTAAAATTATAATTTTTTTAATGGGCCTAGCCCTGCCCACTTTTCTAATCACGAAATTATATAGTCATGACAGCTCAATATGTGTGCAAAGTTTCAGAAAAATCAGTCCAGTGCAAGTACCTCAAAATGATACCTTTTTTATGGGCGTGGCAGTGTTCACTTTTCTAAATACGAAACTGTATAGTCATGACAACTCAATATGTGTGCAAAGTTTCAGAAAAATCGGTCCAGTGCAAGTACCTCAAAATGATACCTTTTTTTAATGGGCGTGGCACTGCCCACTTTTCTAATGACGAAAGTGTAAAGTCTTGACAGCTCAGTATGTTTGCAAAGTTTCAGAAAATTCGTCCAGTGCAAGTAGCTAAAACTGATAACTAATTTTTAATGGGCGTGGCCCCGCCCACTTTTTTAATCACGAAATTATAAAGTCATGACAGCTTAATATGTGTGCAAAGTTTCAGAAAAATCGGTCCAGTGCAAGTACCTCAATATTAAAACTTGTTTAGGGGCGTGGCCCCGCCCAGTTTTTTTCACCCATAAACACTCCCTGGTATGTGTACAACAACTTACCAAAGTTTGAGCCCGATCGGTTTTACAGTTTCGGAGTCTATAGCTAACACACACACACACACACACACAGAGTTTCACTTTTATATATATAGATTTTTGTACCGAACAATGGGTAGCTTCTACAGGGTAAATATGTATGCAAATTATATGAAAAAAAAGTGATCTCAAGCTTGAATAAAAATCATATATTATCAATTAAAAGATCAAGAAATTTAGACGATATATTAGAATGTTTTTTTTTTATAAAGATGAAATGTATGGAATTTATATACTAAGCAAAACTTATGCGAAGATTGTTTTAATATTTTCTATGAAGTAAAGCTTAGCGATATTTTTTTTATTCGGAATATCTATGAATTTTTTTTTTTAATATTAACCTGAAGTTTTCTGCATACCAAATCTCTGCGATGTTTTTAAAACTATATGATTCTTAATGTTTTCTCTTAAAAAATATCAATGCGAAATTTTCTTAAGAATAAATCGAAACGGTTTATTTTTCCACAGATTAAAAAAAAATTTAATATATTCTCTAAAATTCTTCTTGGTTGTTTATTTTATGCAAATATTTTTGCAAACCATGGTCAAGGTTTTTTATTTATAAAATTTTTCTACTCAAAATATAAACGCTGTATTTTCTGCATAATACATCTACACTATGTTTTTAAAACAATTTTTATTTTGATCGGTTTTTCAGTTAAGAGTATTTAATATGTGCCTTAAAACAATATTTCTATATAATGTCTTTTAAAAATTTATTTAAGCATTAAAAAAAAGCAGTACTATATTATTCATAGAATGCAGCATATATATGCGATGTTTTCTATCAAAAATATATATTCGATGTTTTATTTTTTTATAAAAATTTTCGATGCTTTCTGTCAAAAATATGTATCACAAATATATTTGCGATGTTTTCAATAATGTATCCTTTTGCGATGTTTTCTATCAAAACTTTATTAACAATTGCTTTCGTAAAAAAAAGATGTATTTACGATGTTTATTAATTACGCACAACAAAAAATATGGTTGTGGTAACCATAATCGAAGAGCAACATACTATAATTGAATGGTATGATTCCGGTTAAAACATACACAGGTTGAAAATTATCATTAGTATGCTTAATTGAAGCATAATGCAATAACAATATATATGACTACAGTTGAAATCGACTAACTTTGCTTTCTTACGGCAAATTATTGCCTTGAGCTGTTAGTTGCAAATAATGATTTACTTACATTTTTCATTGCAATTTTTATACCAATATCTTCTTAAAATTTTCTAATTTATTTTCAAGTTTTAAAATTTTCTCACAATTTTTTTGTGTTTTTTCGACATTTCAAACTTTAAAATAATAAAAATTTATTAAAAAAGAAGAAGAACGGTTGAAATCAAATTATAATTCAAGAAAAACATAGCTTGATTGCTTTGTAATCACACTGTTGTCTCACCTATTATTTAATGAGTATTTTTGTCTTGAATATAATGTTGTATTTTTAAACGACAACCATATCGTGCAATCATTACAGTGCTAAAAAATACGTGGATATCTTGACAAAATATATGATTGCTTTAGCGAATATAATATGACTATCGTGGTCATGTCGTAACCATGGTTTTTCTTTGCATCTATCAATAATATATTTGCCTTATTTTCCATCAAAAACATATTTGCGATGTTTTCCATCAAAACTATATTTACAGTTTTTTCTATCAAAAATATACTTGCGATGTTTTTTTTATAAAAATATTATATATTTCTCCGATTTTTTTGATAGAAAATATTATTATATAAAAATAATCGCTAAAATTTTTTTATCTGCAATATTTATTTGGTATTTTTATTTTTAATAAATATTTTCTATGTTTATTGTACCATTACTACTTTTAGCTGTATGCGATTAACATCCACTCGTTCCGGGGCCACAAGAAAGCTAAATGCTTTTCAATTGTTGCTGTACTACAAGTATAGTTTGCAATGTGTTTTAATTTTATTTATTTATTTATTTTTTTTCTTAACATATTTCATTTGTTTTGGAGTCTTTAAGTCTACTACAGTTTCGTTTATTAAAGCATGAATAATTTTATTCCTCTCTAGTTTTCGTATGCTGAATTTAAATCAATTGTCGAAAAAAAAACTTCAAACATGTTCTTAAATTTTTGTAAGACAGCAAGTTTTTTTATTCATTGTTGATTTATATTTTGTTTACGTTTTGCTTACTGGCTACAGCAAAAACAAAAAATATTACATATTTTTTATTTAACCTTTTTATTATTAACGATTTTGTTGTCATGACTTTTGACTCTGGTTAAATTTAGTTATTAAATTAAATAAAAATAAATATCTAAATAAAAAAACTTAACAAGCACAATGTTTAGTTTTTTTTATTATTTGTAATTTATTGTGGCAGTATTTCTGTGTGCTCTATTCAAATGCCTGAGAATATTTTAATGCAAATTAAATTGACAGTTTTTGTTCAGATAATTTCGAAATCAAAATTGTTTTCATTTGCAGTTTAGTGTGTTGAGTCAGTGGATATTGTGCAAGACTTTTGATTGTGTCATTTAAACATTACAATATCGAAAACATTGAACAATGCATAGGTATATGTATGTTAATAAAATAAAGCCTTTCTATAGCACTACCGAAACAAACTATTAATTATGTTTGTTCCTTAAAAAAACCTGACACATAGAAAATGATGCAGCTATGATTGCAGAGTTCGCAAGAATAAATAAATTGATTTTAAATACTAAAGAAACTAAATTTCTAAGATTCAGACCATATTTGGCTCATAACCAGAATTTTAGTATTTTTTTAAATGGAAAGGAGTTAAATGAAACATTTTATACAAAATATCTTGGTATTTATTTCCAAAGTAATTTAACATGGGATAAGCATATCCAACACTTAAAATCTAAAATTGTATCCGCTTCTGGACTGCTTTACAAACTTAAAAATAAATTTAGCCGGAAACAAAGCCAATTATTTACCAATCTTTTATATGTGGCCACTTAAACTATTTGCCTATTATAAATGGACATAAGAAAAGTAATGAGTTAAAATCGTTGCAAAGATTTCAAAACAAGGCTTTTTAGCGATACTGATAAACTTTTAAACGATATCTTTATGCAGGGACGTATGTAAAACAATTTTTCGTATATACGGCTTGTTTACAAATCTGCTTTATGTTTACAAATCTTTAAATAATATTGGATTTCACACTAGTGAATTTTAGAGGAATCAACCAATATTCAATACAAGGCATGCTACGAACTTAACAATAGCTAGATGTCGATTTGAAACAACAAAACAGAGAGTAGAATACATAGGTAGTTTTGAATTTAATAATCTTTCACATAATCTAAGAAATATTGATAAAATTTTAATCTTAAAAAAAATTAAAAAATTATTTATTAGAAAATTTAGACATGCGGTTATGTAAAATTTTTTAGTGTTTTTCATATATCTCATACTTCAAATAACTTTATTCTGGGATTTTTTGGCCTAGAATACGTCTTGCCTTACGGTATAGGGAGCTATGTCAGATTGTTATTGTTGTAATCTTTATTTTATTGATTATGAGGAAACGGCGAGATAACTTTTTTTAAATTTTTTTTTTGTAGGTAAATGAAGATGTTATCTTTCGTTTGATATACATTTCATATTGGTTGATATCTTCCTAATATTTAAATTTCTCAAATGAAATTTGTTTAAACACATACACTTAAACATATGGGTGGTGTTTGATTGCGTTTTTAAGTTTGTAGCGTGAACACAAGCTATGCTGCTGTTTCAGTATGGACACAAACCTTCGGTTGTTGTTTTGATTGATGAAATATTGATTTAAGTGAAACAAAATGTTAAATGAGAATTTGAATTTAACATGGATATACAATTATAAAAAATATATGAAAAAATTAATTCATACATTAGTAAGCAAAATAACAATACTGCTTGATGCTGTTTGACAGCAGTAACTATTAAATAAATAAATTCATTTGCTTATATTATTTATCACGTATTCTACGTTAAACATAATGCCCGTGTCTCTGACACAGCCTGAAGGGACAGTCCGCGGCCGAAGTCCTCGGACAACTGTCTGCTGTTTTTTTTTATTTTTTTATTAATTGTTAAACGTGTATATATAGATATATTTTTAAATATTATATATTATATAAATTTTTTTTGCCAACTCGCCTCAATAATGTCCAAGCGACGCTGAGGCACAAATTATTGTATCAATAAAATTCATATGAGTAAAATATATATTTTTAAAAATGTAATTTTTCTTAAGAAAATATCACATTTAAAATATCCTTTAATTTTTCTTATAATAAAATCGCGTTTGTTTTTTTTTTTTTTGTGGAAAATATCAATTTTTCTAAGCACTCTTTTTCAATATTTTTTACGCACGTTATTTATAAAAATTATCGCACAGCTTTCTATCATTACACAGAAAAAATTTTAACACAACACAGATATTATTTATTTATTTATTTATTTAAGTAAGTCTATGGTATAAATCCTTACAGACTATTAAAATAAAGTGACAGAAATATATTACAATTACGAATTCAAAATCACTATGATATATCTATTAATAATACTAACACTAACAGAAAAGTCAATAAATGATAAAGATTATCATTAGCATAATTTCGACGAAAAAATTGCACGTGTAATGGGTTGAAATTTCTAGTTGGACGAGGTGGAGTATTGAAGGATAAGTTGCTTAGCAGGAAACTAGAGCATACATCTCCGTTAATCAATTTGATAACAAACGTTACATTCAGCATTGTTCTACGGCTATGTAGAGTAGTAAGTTTAATTAGTGCAAGTCTTGATTTGTAAGATGGCAAATTTGAAACACTATTTCGAAAAAGGTGTCGTAAGCAAAACAACAGAAATTGTTTCTGTACAGACTCAATTTTATCAGGGTACAGATTATATTGAGGATTCCAGATAATTGAACCGAATTCTAATATTGGCCTTACTAAAGATGTATAGAGCTGTAAAATATTTTCCATAAAAATTTTCTTTAGTAAAAATCATTAAATATATTTTTATACCCACCACCAAAAAATGGTGGGGTGGTATAGTCATTTTGTCACTCCGTTTGCAATACATCAAAATATTTATTGCGGACACCATTAAGGGTCCTGGTTTCATTGAAGAACAATCTAGCTACGTCCGTCCGTCTGTCCGACTATCCATCTATATTACTGTTAATGAATTTAAAAACTTCATAAATCCGACAGAATTAGAGGTATGATGATGAAATTTTATATATATACATTTCTTGTCAATATAATTATTATTAAATACAAAATTTAGGCTACACAAAAAATAAGTGTGGAGAATTGAAGAGTTATTTTGTTAAAAAATGTATTTTTATATACTTGCTGACCATATTACTAGTCCCTAAAAGATTTCGCGTTTCTCTGAAAAATTAGTGGCATATAAATAGTAGATTTATTACAAATGGAAATATAAATACCTATTTAGTTATTATTTATTTGAGTCTCTTCTTACCTCAACTACTGACTTCAAATAATTTTTCATAAAAAATACAAGTGTTTTTATGCTTCGATATCGGGTTGCAATTGTGTTTTTAATCTTAAACTCCTGTTTATTCCTTTGTGATTTTTCTTTATATGCTCATCTCCTAAAAAATCTTTAGAGTTCAGTTCTGGTAATTGGGAAGGTAAGTGGAGTTGTTTGGGTAAATTGTAAAGCAACCACTAATTTATTATATGCTAAGTATGATTTTTTTGGCTCATATATCTTTTTACAAATTCAGTTTTCTTACTTTATTCGCCAACATAAAGTCCCATAACGTGAATGAACCACTGTCGTGCTTTACAGTTTGCGTGACATTTTCGGTTTCAGTTCTCTTGAACTTACTCTCATCGCTAAATATCATATTGGCCATGAAATATATTAATCTGTCTACATGCCGCATTGTAAAATCCAGTCACTTTATTTTGTTGATTTTGCTATAAAATGGTTTTTCTCTTGGTACTCTTCTATTGAATTAAATTTTTGAACTGTGTCTAATTGCGGATTGATTTTTATACCCTTCACACAGTGAAAAAGGGTATATATAGGTTTGTCATTCCGTGTGAAATTTCTACAATTTTGATTTCCGACCCCATAAAGTAAATATTTTCTGAAAGCTTATGAATAGGGGAGTCGATTAAGCCCTGTCAGTCTGTCCGTCTGTCCGTCTGACCGTGTGTATGTTGAAATCAACTTTTTTAAGCCCCCCGACATCGCTTGGTGAGGTATTAAAATATCAGAAATATTTGGGAGTAGATCGCTATTGAAAATCAGAAACATCGGTACATAAGCAACTGAGATATGAGCAAAAATCCACGACCACCTCGATTTTTTTCTTCACAAAAACAACATTACATCAACAACATACATACATACAAACGTGTATACTGGTTAGATAAAACGTGGCATCGAATCCCAGCTGAGGCAAAAAAAAATTTTTTTTATTTTTTTTTAGTTTTTCTTTTTATTTTTTTTTTTATTTTTTATTTAATATATTATTCATATTTTTATTCATATTTTTTTCTTATTTTTTTTTAAATATTTTTTTTTTGTTTTATATTTATTATATATATTTTAATTATTTTTTAAAATTTTTTTTTTTATTTTTTTTTTAAATTTTTTTTTTAAATTTTTTTTTTAAATTTTTTTTTTAACATACATACGTAAATTTATAATTTTACAATGGGATGTTTTTATATGTATGTACGTATATCATATGTTATTGCATGATTAAACGTTGTGAAGGGTATATAAGATTCGGCACGGCCGAATATAGCGCTTTTACTTGTTTATATTGGCCAATTGTAGGAAGACAGTCCGATGACCAGTTTTAAGCCTGTAGACTTTGTTTGGACTGTAGTCTTTGCACGACTCCAGACACATTTGCAACTTTTTCCATATCCAGTAACCAATACTGTTATCGAGCTCAACATACTTCGACTAAACCCGACTGCCTTTGATATACCCCTACCACGAGACCCTTTAAGCATATCACCAGCCTGTCTAAATGTGGTTTACCATATTTATTCCAGAAAGTTTCTAGAGCTTACATATTGAAATCACTTTTACTGCACTAACCCAGGGTAATTCTGGATTCTGTTAAAGAGAATTTTGACTTCGATCCACCTTTCACAAGTTCTTCGGACCTATTATTTCTATTTCTAAGAATTAATCACTCAGTTGAAAGAAATCTTAAAAATTCGAAACTGATTTTACCTGCAGAAAATATAAAATTGAGATTTTCGACAGCAATTAAAAATTTAATGCTGAGAGTATTATGCTATTAAACACTATCGCATTCAAATTTTCTATAGAAATTACCATCCAATTGCAACTTTTGTGGAAAAGTATGAACACGTATAAAATACTTCATTGCATTAAAAGTAAAGGTTTATACACATCAAAAATTCAAAACATACAAAATATTTTTCCCTATAAATAAAGTAATTATTTTCAATAAAAAAAAATTTCGTTTGCCGCTTAAAAGATATTTCAAGTTTGCGTTTTAAGTCTTTTATTTTAATATCACTTAACATACCATACAAATCAAGTTCTTGACTTAAGTCTTTAGTTTATACACTCGTAAAAATTACTCGCAAAACAAATGCATCCCAAAACAATTTGTACAAAATTTCAAATAATAGCAATAAAACTTAACGCGATAATAAATTTTCGTTTTCTTTCTGGAGTTGCAAAACAAATTCGATATGAAATTTATTTGCTTAAGTAAATTGAACAACAAAAACAACAATAGAAATGCTAAACATAAAATCAAAAGAAAAATTTTAATGCTTTTAAGGCTTTCTTTTACGTTGTTTTGCTTTAATGCCACACAGACACTATAAACAAAACACGAGCTGGATTCGCGTAAGAAACACAACAATAACAAACTATAATGCGGTACTAAACTCGTACTAAATGAAATAAATACACAACAAAAGCGATAAGTAGCATGCAACATGTTACACAATATTTAAAAAAAAAAAAAAAATGGAAGACGAAAGTAAAAAACGCATATAAAACTACAACTTATTGTTAGTTGTACCACCAAACAACCAGTCATTTAGCCACATATTCATTCTATGCCACATTGAGGCAAGTTAACGAAAAAAAACTGCAATGTTTTATATTAAATTATTCTTATTTTAATTTTTATTTTCAAAAAGATGTCAGTGTTTAAGTAATTTATGTTCGTTGGCTTGAAATTTCTCACAGAAAACAAAAGAAATACCACAAACGTTTAAAGAATTTTAAAAAACGCTGACATTTTGCATTTCGAACGCATTCCTTAGGGCGATTAATCGCTGGATAATAGTGTATATTGTTTGGATTCTTAAGGTGTTCTCTTTCTCTCGTTTTACCTCCCCTCACTTATTCTGCGTCTTCGTAAAAAACATGCATCACAATAAAATCGTTTTGTTGACTCTTAAGTATATAAATTTATATAAATGTGGTGCAATTTAAATGCAATAGTGTTTACAAGTATGTGTGCAATATATGTTGGTTGGTGGGCGCTTCAACGTAATCACATACATCTCTACGTCTTCTTTATATCCAGCAAAACTACAAACAACGTAAGTAAACATCAGCCAGCAACATCTTTTAACAACTATCAGCAACAGCTACAACAACTGTAAGAATTAAAGAAACAAACAATCTCTTAAACAACATTTAATAGCTTGTGCAGTACATGGAGTTTATTTAACATTGACACTGATGATCATGAGCGGTACTCTTGTAGTTTTGCGATTTGAAAGAAACCTTAAGATTCTTTAATCCTGCGATATTCTTTTGTTAACTATTACACAGTAATGTGATTCTCATTCTTGTTGGTTACTGCTGACGAAGATGATCAGTGTTGCTGTATCCACAGCATCTGGCAGTGTTTAATTTTGCAGAGCTTTTTATTTTATTTAAAGACCACTAACATACAATTTTGGGCTGGTTGGCTGATTACTTTAAATGAAAAAACTTTAGTGCACACGCATTGTTTTTTACTTTCGCTGTGTCCTTAGTCATACATGAAGATGGATCAAAAGAAAAACAAATAAACATTTGATTCTTGTACTTTTTGGTTTTCCTAAAACTAACAATACAATGATGCAACTACTAAGCCAATGAGATATCATTACCCAAACGTACATTTCCGCAGCAGACATACAGATGTGCAAATGAAACATAGTTTTGTAATGATGGAACCAACCTTCAAGGAAATATTGTATTTTGGTATGTCTCTTAAAAAATAATGGCAGTAAGCAGTAACAGCCTTCTTATTAAAAAAAAATGCTCGCAATCTATCATAATCCTTTCCTCCTTTCTAAGTGTGTATTTGCTGACCGTTGGAAAGTAGCATATATTACACCTATTTACAAATCTGGTAATTGCAATGATGCTTCTAATTATCGGTCTTTATCTAAACTATCAAAAATTTAAAAAGTTTTTGAATACGCAATATTTAGTATATTATTATTTCAAAATCACTTATAATTTCGTAGCAACATGGCTTCCGTAATAATACAACTACAATTTCTAATCGTTCCGCAGCAGCTGATTCGTTTTAATTTAGGAACTTCTGTGTAAATAGGTAATTTTTCGTAAAAGTCTCGTTGCGTTGCGGACGAACCTGATAAAATTTGAATTTCTCGCCGTTTTAACGCAAAGGCAGTGTTGTCAACAACACTTTTATTTATTTTAAAAAATTTCTTATTTAAAAAAAATGTTCAAAGTAAAATCCACTTTAAAATTACAGAAATAATATGCAATCGGGGGTTTTTTTGGCGTTAAAAAATTTTTTTTGAATAATTGAAATTTTTCCCACCTTTTTTAAAAAATTTTTTATTATTAGTATACAAAAAGAAAAATTTTGTAATATTTTTTTAATTTGTTAATTAATTTTCCTGAAGATGCTACACGAAGGAGTAGCGAAATATTGAGAAAGAAAATAAAATATTGTTTAATTTGTGTTGCTTTTTATAAAATAAAAAAAAAAAATAAAAACTGTTGTATGACCTTAGGCTTGGATAACTAAATATAAAAATTTAATAAAAGAGGTCAAATAAAATAAATAATTATTTTAATAAAATGATTTTAATATAAAAAATTTACCTCAAGCTCAGAGTTAAAAACAAGAGTTTTTTACAATAAGAAATAAATTTGGGTAAACAAAAAAAAAGCTCATTGTGAAGTTTTAAAAATATTTTAAATAAAAATTTCATAGTTTAAACTTCTGCCATAATTAAAGAACTGAACATAATTAAAGAATAGAAAATGCCCTGGCATTACGAATTTTGTATAGAAAATTACATTGCATTGAGAATGTGTTATAGAAAACGCCTTTGCATTGAGATTTTTTTTTTACAGAAATGCCATCGCATTAAACAATTTTTATTAAAGATGTCATCTCATTGAAAATTTTCTACAGAAAATTCCATCGCATTGAGAATTTTCCACAGAAAATGTTATCGCATTGAGAATTTTCTATAAAAAATGCCATTGCATTGAGAGTTTTCTGTATAAATCGCCATTTCATTGAAATCTTCTTAAAGAAAATGCCATCGCACTGAGAATTTTCCATAGAACATGTCATGGCATTGAAAGGTTTCTATTGAAAATGCTTTTCCATTGAAAATTTTTTATAGGAAATGTCATTGCATTGAGAGTTTTTTATAGAAAATGCCATCGCATTACAAAATTTTTATTAAAAATGTCATCGCATTGGAAATTTTCTACAGAAAATGCCATCGCATTGGGAATTTTCTATAAAAAATGCCATCGCATTGAGAATTTTCTATAGCAAATGTCAACACATTGAAAATTTTCTATAAAAAATGCCATTGCATTGAATGTTTTCTATAGAAAACACTATTGCATTGCATTTTTCCATAAAAAATGTCATCGCATTGAAGAATTTTTATGTAAAATGTCATCGCTTTAAGATTTTTCTGTAGAAAATGTCATCGCATTGAGAATTTACTATAGAAAATTACTTAGCATTCAGAATTTTCTATAAAAAATGTCATCGCATTGAGAATTTACTATAGAAAATGACTTCACATAGAGATTTTTTTTGTAAAAAATGCCATCGCATTGATAATTTTCTATAGAAAATGCTATCGCATTGAGAATTTGCTACAGAAAATGCTATTGCAATGATAATTTTCTATAAAAATTTTCATCGCATTGAGAATTTACTATAAAAAATGGCTTCACATAGAGATTTTGTTGAAGAAAATGCCATCGCATTGAAAATTTTCTATAGCAAATGTCATCTCGTTGAGAATCTCTTGTACAAAATATCATAATATGGAGAATTTCCTTTTTAAAAATCTTCGCATTACACATTTCCTATAGCATATATTATTGTATTTTAAAACAACATTCGCATTTGGAATTTTGTATAAATTTTCTATAGCAAATAACTGTGAATGACGGATGTTCCAAAAACACTGTTATATATTTCAATTTTATTCCAAAAAAAACATCATTGCATTTAAAATTTTCTACAGAAAGTGTCATCGCATTGAAAGTTTTCTTTTATATACATATGTACATTAAGATTAAAAATTTTTTTAGAAATAAAATGTTTTGGAAAGTCTCTTAAAAAATAGCATTACATTAAGAAAATTTTCTGGCACTTAAAATTTTCAATAGAGAAAGTCATCAATTAGAAAACCTGCTTTCAAATTTATTATCTTTCCATGTACAAATGGTCAGATAAGCATTAAGAAACTTCAATTTTTTTTTATGAATTATCAATCTTAATAAAAAAATCTTTAAATAAATATAATTAATAGAAAAATTTTCATGGATAGAAAAATTTTTATACAATAAAAAATACTATTGCATTTCGAATAAAATTTTAGTCACATTATAAATTTTTTTCAAAAAAAATGGATTTTAACGAAGAAATTTCTACATAGATTTTGATATTGCGATGAGGATTTTATATAGAAAAAATCAATGAATTGGAAATTTAAAAAAAAAAAAAATCATCACATTGGGATATATCTAAAAAAATATAATTGCATTTACTAGCACTTTTTCAAAAAAAAAAAAATTTCTCAAACTAAAAATTTTCTATAGAGAATATGTTATTGCATTGCAAAATTTGTATATTAAACGTTATCGCACTGAGAGTTTTCTGTACAAAGTTATCATCCCAATGAGAATTTCTAATTGAAAATATCATCGCACTGGGAATTTTCTTTAGAAGTTAATGCATTGGATGTTTTCCATAGAAATTGTCACAAAAAAGTTGGTCATGTTCATGTTCATTTATTTGTTGCGATTTTTCTAAAGTTTTCTGCATTTGTTGTCGACTTTGATAGTTTTGTTTGTTGTTTTGCAGCTATTGATGATGGCTTCCGATGTTATTGTTGCTTCTGCTTAATGTTGTTTTTATTGTTACCGATACATGTTTGTTGTTGTATCTGAGTTGTGGAAAATGTTGCAATGTAAATTCGTAAAACAATAAAGAAATAAATTACTTTCAATTCCAGATTTTGCAATAACATCAAACCAACTAAAATAAAATATCGGGTGTCCCAACTAGTACGCAATTTGTAAAATTTAAATAAAACACAGATATTTAAACAAAAAAATCGTAAAACTTTATTATATCGTAAAGTAGACAGAATGAGGTTATGTATGGAACAATATATCGTGCAGATGGCACACACGTGATCTTTCAATGAAATTTTCAATGACCTTTTTGCATAAATGCTGCAGTATTTCATTAATGCAGCGTCCAATTTCCTTTTTTAAGGCTTGAGTCGTCGTCGGCTTATTCGCGTAAACCATTGACTTCAAAAAACCCAAAAGAAAAAAATCTAAAGGTGTTAAATCACACGATCTAGGCGGCCAATTCTGGTCTCCAAAACGCAAAATTACACGACCGGGAAACGACTGATGCAACAATTGAATTGTTTCTCTGGCTGCATGACATGTGGCGCCATCTTGTTGAAACCACATGCCCTCCACATTCATTTCTTTAATTCTAGGCAAGAAAAAACTGGTTATCATTTCACGATACCGAACACCATTGACTGCTTGCGCTTGACCTGCCTCATTTTCATAAAAAAAGGTCCAATGATTCCTCCAGTCCAAAAACCACACCACACAGTGACACGTTGAGGATGCATTTGCTTCTCGTGAATCACTCGAAATGCGAGTTCTGCCTATTGACCAAGCCATTAAGATGGAAATGGGATGATCGCAATTTGCGAACTGTAGCCGCAAAACTTTCACAATTTTGGTAAAACAATTTCACAATGAGAATGCGTTGTTCATTCGTGTAGCTCCATTTTTACTAACCTTGTACCTTCTACTAGCAAACAATAACAATTGCTCAAATGTCAAACAATGACAAATTCAAAAAATTGCGTTTTAGTTGGGAAACCCAAACAACTGGCAGTAGTAGTTGTTATTGTAGTTTCAGATGTAGTAGTCGGTGTAGTTAAAAAAATCATATGGAATTCAACATCAACACGACAAAAAGCGCTGAAATCGTGGTTATGTCCGACGCTCACCAACAAAGCACTTGTTTGTGCTTTTGATAAATAAGGAAAAAAATGGCGTTTCATTTTCTATGTGCCTTTGTTAGTTATTTTTTGTAAACATTTTTGAAAATTCTTTGCATTTTTTTGCTGTCGATGCTGTCTTTGTTTTAGAATAGTATTTTGTGTGAATATTTTTTTTTTTGTTGGATACAGCGTTGCAGTTTAATTCCGATTTCTTTTTGTTCTTTTCGTTCTGCTGACATGAACTTTGTGCGCTTAAAATTGCAATTCTTTTTCATCGTTTTTATTTTTTATTGCAATTCGTGAGCGTGCCAACCATACAGATTGTGTGCTATCTTAAGCCAAGTAAATGGTCATGGTTTTTTAACCAGCATTACAATTGGTGGCTCAAGTACCATCTTACTGCTATTACCACCACTACTACAACCATTTGAATAGTTTAATTTTTAGTGTTGTTTTGTTTTAGTTTCGCTGACTTGGATTGGTTAGGATGCCGAATTGGCTGTTTAAAAATACTTGTGTTTCCTTTTTTTTTTTGTTGCATTTGGTAAATAAGGACCACCCTGAGTGTAAAATTTGTAGCCGTTGGTAAATTTTGTTTATGGTATTGCTTTTTTTATTTTTTTTTTATTTTTAAATGTTTTTTATATTGACCACACTTAATGTAAGATAAAGTGTAAAAAAAGAATGGAAGAGAAATTGTTACAATTCCTGGACGATTTGTAAAACTGAAACATAGATCAACATGCTTTATGTGTTCTACAAAATTATTCTAAAGAGGGTATTATTGCATAGATTCGTAAAAGCAAATAATATTAAATTTAAATTCGTTCATTAAAAATGTTAAGAAACTTAAATGTAGTTCATTAAAGTCTCTTTGAAAGTTAAATTAAAGTTAAAATTATAGAAAATGTGGTTCCACTAATAATTAAAAAAAAAAAATATGACGTGTTAAAATTTATGTCGAAAATATAGTTGTATTGAGAATATTTTATATCAAATATCATCGTATCAAATATGGCATTCAGGAGTTTTTGTATACAACACTGCACAACAATATGGCAACTTTTTCTTGAGGATTAAAATATCATCTAATATTTACTAATTCAATGTTTCTAATTTCAAATATACCTTTAGGTTTATTTAAGCAGCTCTTATTTACGAGATATAGCCTTCACAAAAAATTCGTTGTGTTAGTGTGTTAATTTGCTTGTAATTAAGAAATAATTATGTTTTCTTATTATAATTTGATATGGCATCGTTAGGAAAAGTATGTGTCAATAATCCAAATTAATTTTGTTTAATTTGCGGAGATTATTCATATAAAGAATAACGTTTGAACATGACAGCTTTTATGATTGTGGCTTACGAAAATTACTATGGTCACACTGGAAATTCAAGACAACTCTTGGATTCTGCAAAAGGTATGAAAGTCGTGCGTTGAGTTTCTACGTTTGTAAAGAAATAAGAATAGGAATATCTTAAGATATGAAACCACCAGGAGCTGGACAACATGATGGTTCACATAAACAGCCTATGGCAAAAAATGGCAATACTGATAGTGACTTCGTTTGTGACTTGAAAGCGCAAAAACTATTCAACCAAAATAATTTAAACGACCCTGTAAGAGATCTGGACAAAAGACTTCCCTTTTTTGGCTTGGCTTCTACGCTAAAATAAAGACAATAAAAAGCAGAAGAAAAATACAAATTTCTTATTATCCCACATAGAGAACAAAATCTTCAGAGATGCAGTGCTGAATGAAATGATTCCGTATTTTGTAAACATGTTCCTGGTTAATTGGCTGCAATAATACTTTCATAATATGTTTTTAGTGAGTGACGTATATTCATAGACTTAACAAAACGTAGTCAAAACGTATTCTCTTACACAATACAAACAAGTAGAAGAAAAATGTACATCTTCTGCTCTGATTCCAGACAAAAATAAATATTTGGAACGCAATGGCTTCATATATGTTCATTGTGTTGTAAACAGCATGGATTGAGTTTGTTTGGGTTGTTAAATTATTTCTGGGGAAATAAGAAAAGTTATGAATTTTCCCAACATCGAGAACAACTGATGAAACACTTTTAAAGTCTTTGATGTAACATGAGCATCCATTAACACTACATTCTTATCCACCTAGACTATATCCCCACTAATCTGAGGGACCTCAGTGAAGAATAGGACAGACAATTCTATTTAAACTTACTTGTACCATAGAAGAATGCTATCAAGGCTACTGGAATGTACGCATAATTGATGACTATTGTTGTTGTATTTAGACTGAGTCTCTGCCTTCAGTTATAAGATTAAAATAAATTAGAATTATTTTTAAATTTATAATGTTTTACTTTATAAAAACATCCGTGTTATATGTTTTCAAGTAGAACTGATACATAAATTGAATTGAAATCCTTATCAAAAATTGGTCTAATACCAAGTGACTTAACCCAATCAGCAGAAGTACTGATGGGAAGTGTAACAAATAACCTTAAATAATATCTGTACCACTAAAGATCTTCCAAGAAAAATCTTATTGCAATTATAATTTTCTGAGAAGACTTCTCAAAAGGGTTATATTTCATGCCATTGCGCTAAAGGTTTTCTATATAAAATATTATTGCAGTGCAAATTTCCTAAGGAAATATTGTAGCATGGATGATCTTTTAAAGAAAAGTTTATCATATAAAAGTATTCGATCAAATATTATTGCATTAAAAAAATTCGTTATATTGATAATGCGTAGAAGAAATTAGTGTAACACTTAAGACTGTTCACAGAAAATAACATCTTGTTGGGATTTTTGTATAGCAAACATCATAATTATAATTATTGAAAGTGATCAGTTATTGTCAAGTTATTCAACTCATACACAACTGCGAATGTTAGTATGTATATGTTGAGCAAATGTTAAATATTTAAATGACGTTTTTATAAATACACAATATAATCATCAATCATTCTCTAGTATTTACTGGTTTCTTGTGGTTCACTCAGGCATAAAGAAATCACTGAATGAAATAATTTTTCAGTTGCAAATAAAAATAATAATTAATTAAAGTATTTAACTAATGGCAGCAATAGAATAATATTTACTTCCAAATGACAGTCTAAGTATAAGTATCATGCGCTGTTTATTTACTTTGTTCGATTACTTACCACACAAGTTTGTTGCTTAAGTCTTTCGTTTTGATATCTTTCAATTAACACACAAATCACATGTAACTATTTCTTAGAACTTGTACTTTACTAAGTGATATTTTTGTTCAAAGTGGTTGTTATTGTAATAGAAATCAGTTGTTGTTGTTGTTGTTAGCGGTAATGCTGCTGTTATTTAGTTTTGCCTTAAACAATAAATCTTATTATTAAATTGCATTTACATGATATGACAACTCAATTAATTATTTAAATTCTTATTGACAACATCATCAATTATTTAGTTTAATTACCGAACAACAACTAAAGAGTTTAGCAAGAAATATACGAACTATACCTATCACCATAAGCTACAGTCATACGGAGCAATAGCGGTAGCTATAGCGGCAGTTGTTTTTAGCATTTTTATCGTGTTAATTCTGTAAATTACCTCATTGATTTGATGACAAACAAATTGTACACAATATTCTATCATTTAAGCAACGCGAAAAAAATAAATATATAAAAAAGTTGATTAAATATTATGTTGTTTTATATATATTCTATTTAGTATTTGTAATTGTAAAAATATTTTGCATTTACAAGCCGTGTCATAACGATTTATCAAATATTAATTAAAACAAATTTTTTCACCAAACCTCACTTTAGTTTTAGAAAAAGAACATGTGTAAACTAACTTGTAATTGAATAAATATTTTGTAAATTTAATTTAAATTAATTTTTTTTTAATATTTCTCTCTAAATATAACTCTTTATGCCTAACAAATAAATACAATGTTAATGTGGTCGTTAAGTATTTGAAATATTTGCTCTCACATTTTACAGAGTGATTGATGGCTGGTAACACCCATATTATTTTAATTGTCTATTGTGTTCTTTAGAATAACTTTAAATGGCTTCTGGTGCTTGAAGCAGCATTAATGTAAAATGCAGCGCACATAAGTATATTTGCATATTAAAATTCCGCAGACACCAAGACGCTTTTAATACCAGTTTCGTTTCTCTTATAATTTTTAATATATTTATTTTACATTTAAGCATCAAGATTATGAAGTTGTCTTTTATGTACTAACATCTTGGCTATCATCATGATGGTAGCAGACTATATAAAGTTAATTGTTCTTGTTTAATTACCTGATATGGCGCCCAGTTCGAAATGAAAATTCCTTTGGCAGCAGGAGCGTTGCCGTTAAAGTATATTCTTATAAATATGCTCGCTAGGAAATATAATTTGATTGGAAATTTAAAGTAAATAAATTTAAATACTAGCAATTCCCAATATAAAATTAAGCTCCGTATTTATAATTTTTTTATTTAAAAATTAGTTTAAAAAGATAATCTAATCGCATTGAAAGTTAGTTCTATAACAACACGTTGAAATGTTTATGACATCAGCTTTTTACAATATTTTATGCAAATTTTTGTGAAAAATTTGTAATAAAAATTAAAAAAATTAATTAAAAATTAATTTATTGCATTACATCGGCATAATTTTTTTTTTAATTATTAGAAAACTAAAAATTTTCGGTTGATAAAAGTTGCTATAGAAGTCATCATTCCATTAAAATTTTTATACAAAATATATCATATCATCGAAGATTTTCATAAATATTAATTAATATTTAATCGAACTTTTTATTCTTAAATTATAAAGTATTACAGATTTTCTCTCAAATTGAATATTAAAAAATAAGCACAATCTTCTGGAGAGAATTTTATGTTGCAAAAATTATATATAAAACAATAATAAATTGATATTTTTATAAAAAAAAACTTTGCCTTAAAAACTCTTAATAGAAAATGTCATTGATGTAAAAAAATTTGCTCTAAAAATGTTATTGCATTAGAATTTATTAAAGAAAAAAAATCATCAAATTAATATTTTTATAAAAATAATAACATCGCATTTAAATCTTTCTATAGAGAACAGAATTGTATTTAAAATAAATCATAAAAAATAGCGTCGAATTAGGAACATTCAAAGAAAAATAACATCAAACTGAACATTTTAAAAAGAAAGAAACTTCGCAGTAAAATGTTTTTGTAGAAAATATCATTGAAAAAATTTCTTAAAGAAAATTCTATCGAATTATTTTGAGGAAAATATTTTCACTTCTTGAGGAAGTATTTGATAAAAAACATCGCAACTTGATTTAATTTCTTCTAGAGAATATGCCTTCGAACAGTTTTCATAAAACATATTATCGTATTCAAACTATCGATAGAAATGAAATGACATTGCAAGATGTCGCTAGCAGTTTTATCGCATTCAAAATCTTTTATACAAAACATCGTCGTATATGAAAAAATCTGCAAAATTTTAATAGATATTTTATGGGATGGGCCATTTAAAATTTTAAATTTGAACTACCAATTAGTTTCACTTTAAAAGGTAGAATAATCTTCACTTTAATTTTTGTGATCAGGTTTATTTTTGACATTTGCAAAAAGAGATGCTGTACGCTCGAACAGAATTTAAAAAATTAAAAACTCACTTTCTAAGTAGTGAGTCTTTAACACAAACTGTTAGAATTTACGTGGAAAACTTTCAAGAAGAGATTGACCTGCAGTTCAATTTGTGAAGCAAATTCATGAAAGTGGATCATTATTGGACAAAGAAACCCGTGTACGTTCTCGTCTAGTGCATTTAATCGAAATATTGCTGCTGTGATAGAGTATGTGCAAGAATATCCAACAACATTAATTCGTCATTGTTCTTAGAAGCGGAACACTCTTCATTCATGTTCTCGTCCAGTGCGTTTAATCGCAAAATATTACTGCTGTGGTAAAAGATGTGCAAGAATATCCATCAACATCAATTGATCATCGTTCTCTGGAACGGAACATTTTTCCTTCATGTTTTCATCCAGTGCGCTCAATCGAAATATTGCTGTTGTGGTAAAGGATTTGCAAGAATATCTATCAACATCAATTCGTCATCGATCTCACTAACTGAACAATTCTTGCACTTTTTTAAGAATAATTTTGAATTTTGAAAAGTGTGGTTGGTTGGATGGGGTACTGTCGACTCAGTCGTGGTAGTCATATGTATGTATGTATTGCGTCCCATTCTTAAATGATAAAGTACAACCTTTCCAATAAACCCAGAAGTATAAAAAAAATAATTAATCCTTTTTTTTATAGCCGATTCAAATTAAAAATTCAAAATGACCCACCTGTATAAGGGTCATAATTTATTTATTTATTTAATCAATACAGTACAACAAGAACTAGTCTTATATAATAGTACTGGGGAGATAGTGGCGCAATATGATTTTTATTAGTAAAAAAAAAATAAAATAACTTAAAACTAATTTTAGTAAATAAAAGAAATTTAAATTAGACAAAATTGAAAAAAAAAATTAATATTTATTTCAAAAATTACAAAATTATGATGTTTAAATTAAATTAAATAAAAAGAAAGCAAATAATATTACTAACATCAAATAAATATAAGTTAACACATTAAATATGTAAGAGTTATATATAATTAGTTTTTGTTACCCTAAATGATTTAATATTGCAATTTTGAAATGCTTTGCATTACTGATGATTTGAATATTAGGGGGAAGTTGGCGCCAAAGATTAATAGCATTGAAGAAAAAATGTCGCAAAAAAAAATTATCGCATTATAGAAATTATCGCATTATAGAAAATTATATTCAAGTTCAAATTTTTTGCAGAGAACTTTACTAATTTTTTTTTTTTTACATTTTTCTTTAGAAAAAATATGTCCTTAAAAAATTTAAGTTTTTTATAAATTATTTATAACATTGCATCACCAACCTTGCATTAATGATATCGCCATATAAATATACAATTTTTTATTATAAAATCATTACTTTAAAAAAATCTAGAGAAAATAACATCGAATTGAATATAATGTAAAACAAGTAGCATCGACCGAAAAAGCTTTATAAGAAAGTATTGTCTAAAAGATACTTTCTATAAAGAATTATACCGAATTGAATTTGTAATGTAAAAAAATATCGGCTCTTTTATATATTTTTTTAAATTTATTACAAAAAAAAACATCGCATTACTATCTTTGTTTTTAAAAATTAACGTCAAATCGAATATATATTTTCTCTTGAAAATATCTCAGAATTAAATATTTTCTATACGAACCATCATATAAAATTTTTATGTTGAACTGTTGAAATTTATTTAGTAGAAGATGCCGATAGACCGATTATTTGTTTTATTTCACTTAATATTATTTTTAAGCAAATATCATTCAGCTTATTCTGAAGCGTCACAGTCAGCGTTTGCTCTAGACGATAAAACGATTTCACTCTGTCAACTGGTAATATAATCGCCAATATCTCCTTCAGAGTAAGGTCCTTCATTGTATTTATACTTAATGTGATCTTACCCGTGATCTTTAATCTAACCAGCTTGTTAATGCTGGACGTTCGCAGATTACATGCGATGCAGTCTGAAAATCATCTAGGCATATTCTACATTGTATCATCATTCTCGATTTGCGTTTCTTTAAAGATACTAGAACCTTATTTTACTCCAACTAAATCCCAGTACGTTTACTGCACCCCTGCCAAGGCACTCATCGAGCACCGTTCGAGCCTGTCTGTTTGCGAATGCAATTTCATTTTTTTCTCTCGTTTTTTGAATATTGCTCCAAATTAAAAAAAGATAAAAGTTGCGAGACAAATTCTATTTAGGATTCTTATGTTTTTTCATTCTTTTCGCAAATTAAATAAATATTTAATTCAGCACTAACGCAGTATGTTGACTTACGTGTGCTTAATGGCAAATCATTTAATTTTTAGAAAAACACACACTTTTAGTTTTCATACCACTTTGTTTATTTTCGTATTCGCTATGATATAAGTAATTTTAAAAGAAATTTTAAGATCTTTATTGGTATGAATGGTAAAATAAAAGTTTAAAAAATTCAATACCTAACCCGTTGTTTTAAATAAAACGGTTTTATGGCTCTCCTGAAAAATTTGATTTTAAGACATACCATGCCCATGAAAACCACAGATATAATTATATTTAATCCCAATTGCTTGTTTGAAACCCGTTTATACTTATGTTTTTTATCACTAATCAGACATACATACAATAATTCTTCAACATTTCATATTGCCTGGTATTCAATACTAAATGAAATTGTCTTTAACGTATGTATTTAATATGTATAACAAAAATTTGGGGAGAAACAAAAAGTGGGAAAAACTAAAAATTAAAGTTTTTAACATATTTTCTTTAATTCCTAAAATGGTGAATTGTCCCCATTAACACAACAAAAATAATAAACTGCAACGGCAACGCATTGAATCGATTTTTTTTAGTTTTTCATTATATTCTTTGAATGAATGATTCTTGTAAGAAATTTTATTTTTAAGTTGTGGAGAGAAATTTATATTCATTTTTTTTTTAATTTCATTTGTCTCGCAAATTTTATTTTTAAAATTCGGAAAATAAAATGAATTATTCGTGACAATGTGGAAAATTTAATTCATTCGAATTAATATCATTCACAAAAAATATCTATTCGAATGATTTGCATACTATGTCTGCATGTGATTAACTTTACTCACCCTTGCAGACTTATAAGCTTGGTTTTCACTATGTCATCTTTTTTGTCAAATTGTCCAAATTGTTGGCAATTGTATGAAAGCGGGTTGTCATATGGCGTCATCTATGTTTGCAGTCAGTTATACACGCAGCCTGCCATCTAAACTGACATATAACTGAAAACGCCAAATTTTAGTTTGTCAGCAGATATGGCAGCATTTTCTTTCAAAGTAAATTTGACAACAAGTTTTCAATTATTTTTGTTTGTCGTTCGTCAGTTTTTTTTGTCAGTTTCTAAAATGCAGTGAAAACGCATTTGACGCAAACTGACGAGAATTCATTTGAGGCAGTTTTTGTTGGCATTTCATATGACATAGTGAAAACCAAGCTATAGAGTTTACCCATTTATAGACCCTCACCCATATCAACCCATCACCCAGACCAATTCTAGGGTTCGCTACACAGAATGTCGCTGAGGATTCCATCTGTCATTTTATTCCTCTTTAGTTAAATTTTTAGATTTTTGCGGAAAGGACAAAAATAACTATGAGTTCAAAGAATTACTAATTAATTTAATTATTTTTTATATGCGATATCTCTTTTTTTGGTATTTTATATAGAAAGACTCCGATCAGAATAATCTTACTTTTATGACTAGGAAATCCAACAATTATCTTATCTCGATTTAAATTTTGTTATCAAAAGTCCGGGGATAAAATGAAACGAAAATTGTTTATGTAAAATTTGATTAACTTCCTTTGAAAAATATTTATAACCGAATAGAAATTTTATTGCATTATGAATTATTTACAGAAGGTTTTCTCTCAAAATTGTATTATTGTATTGAAATTTTCAAATGAAAATTTACCTTTTCTAAAATTTAAATTTTAAATGATCTATATGCATTTCACTAGAGCTTATGGAAAATCTTTAGTACACCTTATATATTTTATTTAAATAAAACTTTTACCTTCTCCTTAGCAATTTACCCAACTACTCTGCCAAACTTAAGACTTCTTACATTCTTTCTACTGGTTTTATTATATATCTTTTTTGTCGGTTGTTACAGTTTTATTGTATATTTTCACTCTCTTTGCAATGTGGCTGAAAAGGTGTATCTGCATATAAAAACTATCTATAGATCATTATTTGTTCATGTGTGTGCGAGTATTGCATGTGAGTGCATTCATGAAAGTCTCCACGTGTATATTAATGTTATGGTAATTAAAATTCCACATGCTTAACTTGGCTTTACATACACATACACGCTCACACACAGGCACATACACATTCTTGAATTCCTTAAGCGTTCATTAACATTTGATAACATCATCTTGTTTCGATTTTTCTTTCATTATGTTGCCTAGATCTTCCTGAAATATTTAGAGCATCTTTGTTGTTATTTGTATGCATCTTCTCTGCCAACTTTTCACTTTATGCACACACAACAAACACACATGCTTCCATATTTTTGTATGTTTCTTGTTTGCTGATCTTTTCATCTGTGTTTTTTTTGCTTTTGCACATATGATCGTGTTAGACGATAAACCAAGAATTTTTAAAATATTTAAAATTCTTGTATTATACACAGCCTTAAGACACTGGCGAAATGCCTGTGGTTTATGGAATTTTATTGCAACGTTTTTTATTTCTTGTTCTTTTTTTTTAACTGAACCCACATGTTGACTTTTTCATTATTCTATATTTAATAAGTTGTAAATATTTTTATTATTTTCTTTTTTATTAAGTGCTAGTAGTTATTGTGTAAATATTCTTTCTTTTCCCCTATAAATGAGTGTTTTTATATAATTTTTAAATATCTGCGTTTATTTGGTGCTTATGTTGTGTAAATGTTAGATAATCTAAGTATTATAGTCAAACCCACTACTGTTTTGTTGCGTATTAAATGACTGGGTGACTGTTAAGGAGGCGCCTGTTAGGAATTAAAATTTTGCAATTAATATTTGAGAATGTCTTTAAATAAAACATTTATGGAAGTATTGAATGTTTTTTTTTAAAAATTTGTAATTTTTTAGGGTATTTTATTTTGAATGGAAAATATAATTGCGTTCAATATTTTATTTTCGTTGAAATATTTGTATGAAAAAGATTATAATTTCTGAAAAATTCTCTAAGAAATAAAGGGTCCGCCAATTACCTTTTTTTTTGAAAATGCTATAAAAGAAGTGCAGCTTCGACTGTGTGGCACGTAGAACCGTCCTGTTGAAAGCAAATGTTGCCAATATCCTGCTCTTCAATTTTTGTGAACAAAAATCCGATAAAGATTGCCATTGACTACGGCCACTCCTTGCTAATTTTCGAAGAAAATAGGCCCAATTATGCCTCTGGACCAAAATCCGCACCAAACAGTGACTCGTTTTAGCTGCAGTGACTTTTCAATGTATGCGTGCGAGTTTTCTGTGGCCCAAATGTGACAATTTTGCTTGTTTACATACCCGCCAAGATCAAAATGAGCTTCATCTGAAAAGATGATTTTTTTTTTGGCAAAATCGACCAAAGTAATGTCGCAATATTTGCCAAAGTTGTTCAAGCGTATACACAACCATATTCGTTCAGCGGAAGGATAAAACTAATTATGTGTCAAATCAGACATGAGCTAAGTATTACCATTCACGAAATAAGCACAAGTTGAAAAAAAAAACGTTAGATGGCGGACCCTTTACAATATCGTATAAATTTTTAAATGAGATCTATCATCGCTTTGGACAATTCATGACAATAGTATAACCGCATTGGCGCTTTCTTTTGAAAGAAGCCTTGTATTATAATTTTTGATAATTTCTAGATGAGAGCTATCATCGCTTTTGACACTTCCTGACGATAGTATAAACGCATTAATATCTCCCTTTGAAAGTAGCCCTGTATTATAATTTTTATGTTATTTTGTAATGAAAGCATAATCATAGATAAAATTTGTGCTAAAAATATAGTTGCATTCAATGGTTTTTCATAATAAAACTGATTGCATTGAAAATGTCCTGCTGGAAATGCAATCGAGTTAAAAATCTGGTTGATAGCAAATTTTGCCTGCCGCATTCCAAAAAAAAATATTTTAGGTTTTTGAAGAATTATTTGACAAATTTCTGTACAACAACTATCAAATAAATAAATCTTAAATATTTTTTATGAATACAGCAATGCTTCTTTATTTATTATTTATTTTTCTAAAAAAATTACATCTCATTGAAAGTTTTCGTAGGATATTGCATAAAACGTTATCACAGCAAGAAATTTGTCTGGGATGGGGTGGTGGCGATAGTTGCTTATAACTTTAAAAATCAAATACATCAAATCTTGTATAAAAATATAATATTGAAGAAGGTGAAGGTAAAGAAGGAGCCTAAAAACGACTTGGAGATGGTCGGCCGCTTTATTTCTTAATGACGAAATGGTATTCCGAAGTATCCTATTTTTGGCTGACCTGCTATAACAAATAAAACTTAAATTACTGAAGCAAACACAATCAAAAATTATTTGACAAAACATCACTCATTTCATTTAGAATAATGGTTTAATGCTGTTTTTAACCTAGTGGTGTCATAAATCTATTTTCTTTTCAAATTATTATTGAAATCAATGGACATACAGTCCCGCACAAAACTATTGGCACAGCAAGCATACTCAGCTTTATAATTAATTAATGTTATTAGAAAAAAGCTGTATTTTTAATATGCTCTGAAGTTTTTGAACTAATAGCAATATTTTTTTATATTTTTTTTATAAGAAAAGGTATAATTTTGCCGAACAAAAGTCTTGGCACACACAGACAGCATTTTGATTTATGTTTTGATTATGGGCAACCTTTTGGAAATCTGGCAGTGCTGTTCAGCAAATGTTTTTTTAAAGGTATACAAAAAATCTTAATTTTACCGTTATATCTTTTACACTGATGTTTTGATCATGAGAGCAAGACAATAGTGCGAAAAATAAAGCAAAACCCCAAAAAAACATCGAATGAACTTATAACTGAAGTTTAAGAGGAATTTGGCAAGAATATTCATCCCATGACTGTTCGCAAAGTCCTACACGAGGCTAATTATACTTCAATAGTTGCAAGGCGTAAACTGGTTTTAAAAGCAATTCTGTCAGTTTTTTGGATAAAGTACTATTCTCGGATGAGAGTGAACTTAACAGTTTTCGCTCTTATGGCCGGATTAATCTTTGGAGAAAGCCCAATACAGCATACCAAAAACAAAACCTTGCTCCTACATTTAAATACGGTGGTGGTGGTTTAATGGTGGGGCTGTATGTCGTCTGAAGGCGTCGGTGATTTGGTATTTATTGAAGGTATTATGGACAAATTCGTTTATTTAAATTTACTCAAAGAAAATATAAAAAAGTACCGAAAAGTTAAATTTGTCAACATCATTTACATTTTAACATGACAATTACCCCAAACATTCAGCTCATGTTGAAAAGTGGGAAAGAAACCACAAAAAAAGTTGGTGCATTCTATTCCAAGGCGTTTAAACGAGGTTATAAAGCAAAAAGGCTTGCCCACTAAATATTAAGAGTGGTAAAATTTATAAAAGGTTAGGTTATTAAGTATAAAGGTGTTAATTTAAAATGTGCTATTAATGATGTGCGATAGAATCGTAATGTTTTTATGTTAAACGCGTTATAAATGAATTAATAAAAAAATATGGATCAACAACAACATAAATGTATTTCTATAGTAGATAACTTAACTGAAAAGGCATTTCTTTTTTTCTTACAAAATTTTAAGAAATGCTTGCTGTGCCAATAATTTTGTGCGGGTCTATACATATAATGCAATGATTGTCCACCTAGACAAATCGATATATTGGTAATATTTAGCATAGAAACGGCTCAATGCTGATCGTTTTGCCGGCCTGGTTATCATGATAGTTTACTCTACTCGATTGTATTTTCTGGGTCCACTTGGGAAGAGCTCGATGTATACATTCGAGACGCTATTGCTGGAATATTAGTTTCGAGTCATTCAAAACTAAGTCCCACGCATCCGATTGCATGGTGTGTTGTTCTATATATAATGACATAATTGAAGCTTTAAAAAGAAGCCAGTGTCAATGTGGTATCTCATACCGTTTTTATAAAAATTTATTTTCCTGGTGTTCTTATCTGGTCGCCCTATATTTACGTTCAACAATGCTGCAAAACAAAAAATATTTTACTTACCAATTGGATACCAAAAATATTTTTTTTTTTTTAATTTTTCAAAAAATTTAGTGAAATAAGCAGTTGCTTTGGTAAGATTTAACTGATAAGAAATTAAAATAAAAAGAATACATATAAGTTAAAACGAATGAAAATTATGGTTGGTTTTTGGAAGCACCCTGTTGTTTTGCTACGAAAAACTTAAATGACAAACATTGGAAATACGGGCCAAGAATTTAGGAAACCATTCAGTTAGTCTTCAGCAGGTATGATTAGTAAACAAGAGCCCTGCTCATAATTTTGGTAACCATCATAACAGGCAGTCATTTCATGTGTGTCTTTTTTTTAAACCAATTTCTTAGTTTTCTTCCTGCTGTTTTTTTTTTCTTACTTTCTTATCTGATTTAGGAAATCTTGAGAATTTCTAAATTCTACACTCTCATACACACAACACCACAATAAATTTCTCTAAAATGATTTACATTTTTAAGATCCATAATTACATGTTACGGAACACACATCGCACACAAAGATAATGATCATATCATAGGATATGATCATGGTTGGGCATGAGCGTGATCATGAAACAAATTGTACAAATGAATGAAATTGAAACAAGACTAACGTGACAATAATTTGTTTTTTTTTCATTTCCAAATGTCGTTTTTTTGACTAAAATATGTGTAGATGTTTATCAGTGATATTGATCTTTTCTAATTATTTTTATACCTTGTTACAACTCCCTCTCTTTGTTGTTCTCTTAGAGTGAGTTTTTTTTTATCCTGATAAGAAAAATTTAAAATATTTTTTAATGATTTTTCTTAAGAATTAACAGCGGTGTAGCAAAAAGTGTGGTGCAATTAAAAAAAGGAAAAAAAAGTAAATTGAAAATTAAAATTTTCTACAATTTTCGGTTTTTCTTCAAAAAACAGATAACCAAAAAGAAGAAGAGAAAACGTAGCAATTCGCTGTTATCAATTTTATAAAATGTCATTTTGACACCGTACAAATGTGTGCAGTGCGATAACTTTAGTATTTATTTTAACATTTTTAGTATGAGTCATGCATCTGCCTTCGAAATTTGTAGACCCTTAATTATCTTGTCGTAGATTTTTCATTTTATTTCCTTTTTATTTATACCTCCGACATTCTTGTTTCAGCTGGTGGAAAATTAATTTCAATTCAATATTCTGCCTATAAAGGTTGTTGTTTCTTTTTTTTTTCATACAGTGTACAAGTTTTTGAAGTGTGTGATTAGCTTGATTGTTGTTGTTATTTTTTTATTATAAAATGTTGCATTACCAACATCCTGTGTTTTGTTGCATCCACTTTAAGTGCTATTTATCCCAACATTTAGGTTTTTTTATGTTGCTCGTTTTGCTTTTTATTTTATCAAAATGATGACGTTTTTTTATAAAAGATTTTAAAATATTTTAACTTAAAAAAAATTGAAACAAAAAAACAGAAAAGATGCGTCACCACTTGGTCTTGGTTGGTCTTTGTATTACACAATTAATAAAACAATTTGGATTTTTTATGAATCATCTGTGATTTTGGTAATGGTATTGAAATGTCAGAGAAATAAAACAAAATCTCTTAAGATAAAACTATTTAATTTTAATTGATCTTCAATTAATTCATTTATGTAGTGCATTTCCTGTAAAAATAACTTAAAGACTGATATGAAACTTAACACAAATTATATGAAATTGGTTAAAAATTTCCTAAAAATTCCTATCGTAAAAGTTCAAAATTGGTATATTATTTTATACACTTGTTAACAAAAATTTATTAAAGGAATGTCGTTTAAAGATATCAAGGGATGATATTTGCTATAGATAATCAGTAAAGCAAAGTAATTGGCTACATTGTACTGAGTAGCCTGAAAAGACGTGCTGATGTCAAATACACGTATAACTTTTTTATTTTGAAATATATTTGTTTTGTGTTTTTTTTAAGTTGCAATTAAATTGTTGGAAATGTTATGTATACATTTGCTTACAACAACATGTTCAAACTATTGAATCTTTCTATTCATGTTATCGCTTAATTGTTAAGACGCAGCGAAATTGTCGTCAACATTTTCAATTCAAGATCAGTTCCAACAGCCTTCACGATAAAAAAAGTTTGGTTTGTAGTTTTGATAATAGTAGTTTTGATAATTTTCTGGAAGAGCTGCTGATCAAAATATTTGCACTGAATGGAACATCGACGATAAAACGCTACAATCGATTTCCGGGCTCTCTTACAAAAAAATGGTCAACAACTTTTTGTAGTAGAGCAGTAATCTAAGTACCAAAATATGGTGTGACTATGGACCTGCTGCATACAATTTTTAATGTTTGATTAAAAACAAAATAGATATCCCTCGGCCACCTGTTTTTACGAAGAAATTTAAAAGACAATATTAATGTTAACAAGCCCTAGACTATTAAACAACTGAAGTAAAATATGTTCTGCAACGTAATTAAAAGAGAGTTTGTAACAAGCAAATTAGAGGATATTTGTCTAATGCTTCGCTGAATTTTAGATATCCACTATTAGTTTTGTGTAGTACTCTTGTAGCACAATAATGTGAGCATATCATATAATTTTTTTTGATTTTGAGGCAAGATTAATCAGAAAACCACACTAACTAAATTTTAGCTTTTTATATCTATTCTTGACGGCTTTGTGAGTTTTTAAATTTTTATTGAATAAAATTATTCCGCATGTTTGAGGTCGATTGTAAAATAGGTTTGTTATGGTAATTTCTTTTAATGCATTCAACATGGATATTGACAAATAAATAATCCTTTTTTCTGCCAAACTATTGTATTATAAAGAGATTAAGTATATAAATAAAAAGCAATAATAAAGTAGGTTGTCGTTAAAGTGTTCGTATCATCTTTATTTTCTAACATAATAACATTAACCAGAAAGCTACTTTTGCGAAATTTCAGCATTGCACATCTAATATTATTGGCTTTACGAACTTTTGAATTGTAGATTTTGTGAGAATTGTTCGTTAGAGTAGGCTTGAGGAATTAATTTCTTTTAATAAACTAAATTTAGATGTTGAAATATGAAATCCTTCATTCATTCAAAATCTTTGTCTATATAGAAGTTATATAAATTTAATGTAAATTATTATATTTAATGTTCTGGTATTATAATACTATAACATTGGAAAGAAAGCCTAACTTAGGAAATTTAACTATCGTATATCTAATTCTCCAGCTCGCATGACATTTTAAATTTTATTAATGGTTGATTATGTGAGAAGTGGGCTTTTAAGATCGTTTAAGCTCAACTTAAATATTGCATTATAGAAACCTTTATTCTTCCAAAATTATATAAATTAAAGGAAGGTGGGCCTTAAGGTGAGCATGTCACTTTCATTATTCGTTATTTTAATATTATTGACGAAGAAGCTATATTTGCATCATACACTTAATTTTGGCGTTTGAAATTTTGAATGGATTGCGAGGTAAATTTTTATTTATTTTGATCTATTACTCCTTTCGTATTATACAGATTTAAGCAATTTTCGTGGAAAATTTATATTTTTATTCAGTAAAGTTTTACTACATTGTGTTACTGCGTTTTAACTTAATGATCCACTCTTGCATTACAAGCTATAACTCTCGTTCTTTTTCTTACATATTATTTTCACTGTCAATTATTACTGGTGTACTAAAAATATTCTGGCTTAATTTCACCTCTCTATCTTTTCCTGTTCGAGCTATATCTTGCTTACAACATACGGACAGGCGGTCGGACATAACTGGATCATCCTAAATTGAAACCAGGACTTGGAATATGTATATACTTTGTGGAGTTTAAAATGAATTTTCCGATTTGCTATAAACTAAACAAAATATATGTATATATAGACAAAAAAATATATAGACAAAGTAAATAAGACTCAACACCATTTTTTTTGGTGGTAGGTGGGTGTAATAAATAAAACAAATCATAGTTACAAGTGTCCTACGTGTTGTGTTCTTTTTGGCCCAAAACAAAAATATGCAAAAATCACATTTTATTCTTTTCATGAATTTTTACCTTAAAGTGGTTCAAAAGTGTCTATTTCTTTAATTATTTATAAATTCATTAAAATAGAGATTCAAAAAGATCAAATAAAAATTAAATAAATCATTCCCTAATACCGCTATTTATTTTTTCCAAGAATATATTAGCCAAGAATACTGATGTTTAGTTTCTAAATTCAGAAAAGTATAAAAAAAAGCCAAAAGTATAAACAAATTTTAAATTGTACAATTTTTCCCCCGTCTAATGTCCGATTTTTAAGTGGATCAATTACTTATAACTTGAAATGTCAAGCCCTACATTGCAAAAAAATCAATAATATCTAAATTAATGTATTCGAATACATTCATTAATTTAGAAAATTTAAAAAGTACTATCTATATATATAAAAGTGAAACTCTGTGTGTGTGTGTGTGTGTGTGTGTGTGTGTGTGTGTGTTAGCTATAGACTCCGAAACTGTAAAACCGATCGGGCTCAAACTTTGGTAAGTTGTTGTACACATACCAGGGAGTGTTTATGGGTGAAAAAAGTGGGCGTAGCCACGCCCATAAAAAATTAGTTATCAGTTTTAGCTACTTGCACTTGACCGATTTTTCTGAAACTTTGCACACATATCGAGCTGTCATGACTAAATAATTTCGTGATAAGAAAAGTGGGCGGGGCCACGCCCCTAAAAAAGTTTTAATTTTGAGGTACTTGCACTGGACCGATTTTTCTGAAACTTTGCACACATATTGAGCTGTCATGGCTTTATAATTTCGTGATTGAAAAAGTGGGCGGGGCCACGCCCATAAAAAATTAGTTATCAGTTTAAGCTACTTGCACTGGACCGAATTTTCTGAAACTTTGTAAACATACTGAGCTGTCATGACTTTACACTTTCATCATTAGAAAAGTGGGCAGTGCCACGCCCATTAAAAAAAGGTATCATTTTGAGGTACTTGCACTGGACCGATTTTTCTGAAACTTTGCACACATATTGAGTTGTCATGACTATACAGTTTCGTATTTAGAAAAGTGGGCAGTGCCACGCCCATAAAAAAAGGTATCATTTTGAGGTACTTACACTGGACCGACTTTTCTGAAACTTTGCACACTTATTGAGCTGTCATGACTATACAGTTTTGTAATTAGAAAAGTGGGCAGTGCCACCCACGCTCATAAAGAAAAAGTTATAGTTTTTAGCCTTGCACTTGATATTCGATTAAAATTTAGAATGCGATTAAAATTCATGAAGGGGCGTAGCAACGCGCGCCGGGATTGGCTAGTTTAAAAGAATAAAATGTACAACTAATTAATTTTAATCAAATACACGCAAAGAAAAACCATGGTTACGACATGATCACGACGGTCATATTATTTTCTCTAAAACAATATTTGGTTGTCGAAAACAAGTAATATTTATTTTTGTTTAATTTCATCATATATTTTGTCACGTTAATCAAGCATTTGTTTGAATTGTATCATTTAATGATTACTTTTTGTAAAAATTTCAAAAGGGTTATCATTTAAAAATAGTATGATTTAAAAAAATTAATTTGACAAAAATAACATTATATTCAAAATCATTAAAAATTAAAAATAATCATTAAATAATAAATGAGACAACAGTATGATTACAAATTAATCAAGCTATGATTTTTTTTAATAATAATTTGATTTCAATTGTTCTTCTTCTTGCTGAATAAATTTTTATTATTTTAAAAGTTTGAGATGTCAAAAAAAGGAACAAAAATTTTTAAAAATTAAAGAAAATTTAAAAATAAACGAGAAAATGTAAAAAAATATTGGTATAAAATTGCAATTAAATTGGTGAGTACAATCAATATGTGTATGTTATAGCAAAAGACAATAATTTGCCGTAAAAAAGCAAAGATTGTCGATTTCAGTTGTAGTCATATATATGATTATTGAATGATATTTTAATTTAAAATAATAATGATAACTGGTAACTAATATATGTTTTAACGATAATCATACAATTCAATCATAGTATGTTGCTCTTCGATTATGGTTACCACAATCACATTTTTCTTTGCGTATACCAATTTAAGAAATCAAAGATCGTTAAAAAAATTATTAGACATAATTCAAAATTAATCTATTTTCTATATAAGAAAAAAAAAATTCTAAATAAAACAAACTAAGTAGTGTATAGAAAAAAATTAAGTTAAATAAAACTTATATCGTACAATATAGAAACTCTTTAAAATACGCAAATTTATTGGCATATTGTTCAAATTTATTTAACATTGAAATCTTAATTTATTACTTCGTATTTATAGAATTATCGATTTTTTTCGGAAGTCCTTCCATTAAAGATTTTACAGTTGCTTCTGCTACCCTTTTGGAGGAGGTGGTCTATCTACACTTAAAATCGGACATGTTCTGAGACACGTTTCCAGTGTTCTTCAATTCATTTTTTACAAGAGCCCATTACCTTTCCACAGGCCTAAGTTCTGGACAGTTAGGTGGATTTACCTCTCGTGGTACAAAAATGTTGGCTGGGAAGTTGAGGAAAGTCTGCTAGTACGTATGTTTCGTCATTCATCACACAACAGGTGTTCTTTTCTGTAATTTAAATTTTTTCGCTCGTTTTTTGCTTCTAAGTTCTTTATCGAATTGCGATCTGGAACTTTTTGAATTTTATAAGAAAACTCCAATAAAATAGAAATTTCTCGTATTGGGAAATTTTGTATTTTTTCAGAAAACATAATTTTCATCGTCTTAGTGCACGTCATATGAGGCTCCACGAAAAGCTCCCCAATGAAGTAACGCTAAGAAAGCAATCCCTAATGAAGTAAGCCCCAAAAAATTGGAAATAACACCCAAAAATAGTGATTGAAATAACATCGAAAAATAAATGAAATAAACCCCAAAGCGAAAACGAAACAACCCCCAATATTTGGGAGTTATTTCATATGAAATAAATCCCAATGATGAAAATGAAATAACCCCCAATGAAAAAAACCCCATCAGCAACAAAAATGAAATTATGCCCAAAATTCATAAAAGAGTCAGTTTTATTAAGGATTTAATGGAGTCAATATGGACCAACAGCAAAATCGCAAATTTATTGATATAAATCGTGTGGAGGCCCGCAGGCGTCTTCTTCATAATAAGGATATATGCAACTTCGAAAAAGTGCCAGCATTCATAATCAATTTTTTTTGGTGAAAGAACATACAAAGCTCGTTAAATAGTGACTACTTTTGGTTTTGTAAATGGACTAAGTCCAGTGCAGTTATTTTCCCTTATACGATGGAAGCAATTTCAGATCAGCCACCAACGAGCTATCCTAAAACTTTCGAATGGCTTGAAAATCCAACTCATGGGAAACGTTTTTATAGTTACAATATTGTAAAGAAGGCAGTAATTTTCTGTAATGGAGATGTAAGGAAGTATGGACAAAGAATTGTTCAATATTTTTATTTTTGAAACCCAACTACCAAAAAATTATTTTCATGTACATACATAAATAATAAACTTAATACATTATACGTAAGGAATGGTAAAAAGACAAAACGGTGCTCATGAATTCAAGATGGAGAAAATATACGTTGTATGTATAAATGCTGGCAGTTGGTTACACTTTGTTATTATGTACCTCCTCACTGCTTGGCAGAAGTGGAACCAACAACCGTCCGTAGACTAATTTCGTAGTCCGTCACGAAGATCGCACCATCCAAATCCAGAAAGTTATCATTTATGTATTTGAAAAGATATTGTAATATATTCACAGGCTAAAAGTTTTCTTGTAAAAGTCATATTTTTATATAATTTATTTACAAACACCCCCAAAAACCAAAAGCTTTAAAAATAAAATAACCCCCGAATATAAAATGAAATCTCACCAAAATTATACACGCTATGAAACAAGCCCCGAATTTTAAAAATTTGTTGGGTGTTATTTCATTGGAAAAAAATATGAAAAACGGCCTAAAAAAATTGGGAGTTATTTCATATGAAATAACACCCAAAAATGTATGAAAAAAATTTGGAGAATATTTCATTTCTCGTTTGGGCGTTATTTTATTGGGGGGCTTTTCGTGGAGCCGTCATATGATTCCTAGTTCCGCCCTGTGCGCAGAATATAATTTTTCGAAACAAGACTTTATATATTCTATAAGATTTATTGGTTGCAAAGATCTGTGTGTAAATGCAGAAAACTTTTAGCCCAATAATATTTGCCAGAAATAATATTAATATGAACAAATTTTTATTAATTACTTAGATGATCAACAATTGATCCTTATGCAAATACTATTTAAATTTTCCCTTTTAACTGTTACCATCACTTTGCAGAATGGTTTTTTGCTTTTTTATTTATTTAATAAAATTAAATTTTAATAATGTTTCACATATTTTCTTTTTTTTTAAACGCTTTTGTGATCTATTCCTAAACTTTGTTATGAGGTTCATTTCCATTTTCTATCCCGTGCTGTGTGTGTGTGTGTGGCTTCTTATCAGTAATTTTAATGCCCTCTTGCTAATTGTCTTCTCATTTATTTATTTTATTTATTTTTTTTTTTATTTATGTTGAGGGGTCTTTTAGGGTATTTAATGTGTGTTTCTTGTTAGTAAAACAACATAGTTCGTGTTTTAGTTATTAAGTTTTTAATATGTGCTGCTGCCACATTCCTTTTTGACCTTTAATTGATAAGAAATATTTGTCGTGCTGCTTGTTGTTCTCTTTTTATTTTATTTCAGTTTACTTTTACTATAAAAAAAAAAAATTTGGTTAATATTTGGGTTGTAGTTTCGAAAATAAATTAATTTGTGAACACATTTTAGAAATAATTTGTTTTACCGTCAAATGAGTCATTTGATATGTTAAGCTAAATAGTTAGGAATGCGACAGATAATTTGTTGGAAATTAAACCGATATACATAGATTGAGGTAAGTAAAACTGAATATATTATCGGTTCGTATGAATAAAAAGCAATGAATCAACTGAAAGGTTTTTGTAAATGAAAGATTTTTTTTTGGCAAATAAAATCTGTCACGAAATTGTCTTTAAGTATAGGACTAATCAAGATTTTAAGGCAAATACTTACCAATAATAGGGTTACCAGATTGTCCTGGGCGCTGTAATATTAGGGGTGGTTGGTTGACGTGTTGAGCTTCTGGCTGACTTTGTAATCCCGCTAATACCAAATCCACAAACATAATTAAATCAGCTGCCAATAACCATTTTTCTCATAAATAAATGAAAAAAAAAAATCAGAAAAATTATTTGATAATAGCTTTGTATTTTTCAATCCCTAATTACCTTTAGAACCAAGTTTTATAAAGTTATACGAAAAAAATTATCCCTGTGACGATATGGATTAAGAGAATTTTATGAAATTATTATTATTAATCAGGTAATTGCAGTTCGGAGAAAATTTTTTTGTTTATATTTTTTATATATGAAGTTTGACATTTGAAATTAATGAGAGAGAAGAGAAATTTGTTTTTTATCTATAGACTCTGACAGCTGAAACTTAAAATAAGTAAAGAAAAAAAATAATCAGCTGACGAAACAGGAGTACCTAATAAATAAATATGCCTTGGGTTTCATTGTCAAATCCAAAATTAACCGCTTTTGCAGTCAAAAAGGTTACTTTCCTAAAACCACAACAATAAGCCCCACAGCTGTTATTAAAACAATTATTGTTGTTTCTTATTATGAAAACAATAAATAAAACATCATCAATATTCATGAAAGAAAAATAAGAAGAAAAAACTCTCTTCTCAAAAACACAATATAACAAATCATGACATCTTAGGAAAGACAATCAGTCCATTCATTCAAGCAAGCATTCGTTGAACCATTTATCGATCAAATGATCGATCGTGTTTCTACTTTTTGTTTTAACAATTGATCGATTCATAACTCTTTTGTTCGTTCATTCACATCACATCGCTACACTTGAGTTGAAGTAGTTGACTTGACTTGACTTTGCAACTCAGTGATTCGTTCACCTGTTGTGGTTCTTTGGATGTGTCCATTTGTATCCTCATCAATTTTATACTCTTTTTTTGTTTAGTTATAATTTTATTTCTTCTTGACTTAAAATGCTACTTAAGAAGCAGTTATTGTTGCTTTGTAAAGCTATTGTTGTTACACTTTGTTTTTGTTATTACTGTTATGATTCCTATTGTTTGATTAAAAAAAAAAAACGAAAAACACATCACTATGGCAAACTTAATGTTACTGACAGCCACTTCTGTTACCGATTTAATGTACACGTTGATGATGACGATCATATTTATTTTCATAAGGATGTGTAATTGTTCATTTATAAATAGCATACAAATGTTTAAGGGTATTATGGGTCTTGTTCATTGTATTTATATTATTGTTCCTTTTGTTTGGCTTTTCTCATTTACACCGCTCCAATTAGGCTGTCAAAACTGCATTTGTAGGATTTTCAATCAAAAACACTCAATTCATTTCCAGAAAAAAAAAAAGAAATAAAACAAGAAGTTTATAAATATGCATATCAGTTGATCAAAAAATTTGTATACCGCTTTTATATTAATATTTTTATGTGATTAATATTAGAAATAATTTTATAATTTTGTATTTCATTTAGGGTTTATTAAAGTGCCATGAACTTTTGGTATTTTTGTTTGTGTTGTTTTATTAAGTTTTTAAAATGCAAGTAATTTTCTCTTTATGATGGGAATATTATTTTCCTAATTATGAATGAAATATTTTTAGTGATTCTGTTATGGGAACTACACATGTTAGATTTCATTGAGTAAATTTATTAATTGATAGAAATACATTTAAATGCCACTTAAAAATGGTTTAAAAGTATATTTTTTAAAAGATTTTTAAAGATTTCTCTTGATATTATCTATATTACCTAAAGTTGTTTGACCGGAAGCAAAATTGTAGAACCACACAGTTAATTCTGTTACAAGCGAAAAATTAAGAAGTTTTTATCTTTTATTAAGAATTAGGCCTTAAATAAATATATTTAAAATATTTGATTTTATTTGTATCATATTGTAAGATGGGATAAAAGAGGAAGGACGCCTAAAGATTCCTAATGGAAATGCACCGTAAGCACATAATTTATACCTCCTTTTAAACGAAAAGTGTTGCTGAATGGAAATCAGTAATATAATAATGATAATTGTGTTTTTCCACTAAACACAAGCTTATGGAATAATTACAGCAAAAACCTTTCTTGTTAATTTTGTAGACTATTCTGTATTAGTTAATTTATTGATGATATGACTCAAGATCAAAAAATCATTACAGGCGAACAAAAAATAAAGGAAACAATTTTTTACAATTTCTATGCCACCATAAGTACTGAATATGCTGCAAATATAATATAAGAAACAAGTAAGAGCGCTATATTCGGCCATGCCGAAACTTATATACCCTTCACAACGTGTAGTCATGCAATAATAGTAGTTTGTATCACCATTCCCCATATGAAATACGTACATACATATAAAAACATACATATATAAAAACATCCCATTGTAAAATTATAAATTTACGTATGTATGTTAAAAAAAAATAAAAAAAAAAAATTTTTTTTTAAAAAATTAAAAAAAATTTTTTTTTTTAAAAATTAAAAAAAAAATTTTTTTTTTTAAATAATTAAAATATTTATAATAAATATAAAACAAAAAAAAATAAAAAAAAATTTAAAAAAAATTAAAAAAATAATAATAAAAATATAAATAATATATTAAATAAAAAATAAAAAAAAAATTAAAAAAAAAAATATAAAAAAAATTTTTTTTTGGCTCAGCTGGGATTCGATGCCACGTTTTCTCTAACCAGTATACACGTTTGTATGTATGTATGTATGTTGTTTTTGTGAAAAAAAATCGAGGTGGTCGTGAGTTTTTGCTCATATCTCAGTTGTTTATGAACCGATGTTTCTGATTTTCAATACCGATCTACTCCCGAATATTTCTGATATTTTAATACCTCATCCGGGTCCATGCGATATCGGGGGGCTTCAAAAAGTTGATTTCAACATACACACGGACAGAGCTTAATCGACTCCCCTATTAATAAGCTTTCAGAAAATATATACTTTATGTGGTCGGAAATGAAAATTGTAGAAATTTCACACGGAATGACAAACCTATATATACCCTTTTTCACTGTCTGAAGGGTATAAAAATATATCGTTATATTTAATAAGACTAAGCAAATCGATAAAATTTTTTTGCAAAGGACATCATTCAACACAGCCACATAATTGTCAACGATGATCAAAATTATATAATCTGCAGCTCATGCCTGAATTAAATTCTTTTTATGTTGTTTACATATTTCATACCGGCTGACAATAAACACATAGAAGATCGAAGGACTTGACAGTGAAAGTTTGATAGCGCAGAAAAAGAGACAGGTGGAAGAGGCCTTGACGCAGAAATTTGTTTTACTTGTTATGAGCGGCCTTAGAGATAGTAACCATTTTCGATATGCGAAAAATCTGTTGAAATTCCTCTACTAAATGCAAAAATTCCAAATCGATTTTACGTAATTTTTAAAGCTATAAATCCAAAATAAAGCAAAACGAAAACATATATCGTATTCAATGCCAGTAAAGGTTTTAGTTTATTGTATTCTTCCAGTGGGGTAACTTTGCGATGAAGTTTAACAAGTTAGAAGCAAGTATTGGCATGAGTTGAAGAAATTATTCCACAACTTCTGTCAACATGAGGTTATTCATAGACTACTTACTTCGGCTGAGCCTTTAAAAGCTAGAAAATCGGCCCTGAAATACTATGCGAAGAAATATAAAGCAAAACAGTCTAATGAAGGAATGAAAGTAAGTAAATAAGTTCCTTGATTCTTGATACATGTTTATATTTTGAGGTAGTTGAGACAAATACAGTTACGAATTTTGTTTTAGATTAATCATTTTGAAAAACAATATGTACTACGGGCAGAAGGAGTTTGTCTGCACCAAGCGACAAAAACTTTTTATCTGATTAAAATTTTGGTTTTGCAATGATGCCAAGTTTTGTATTCTGAATATCGCTTTCCAAATATGTTCCTTTCAATAAAATACACAAATAAATAACTAAATGAAACGTTTTTTTCGTTTCCTGAACAATTTTAGAAATATCGCTTAATACATTTTTATGGGAAGGTATCGTTATGGAGGTGAAGAAAAAAATATGAAATCCGCATATGTTGCGTTGGCCATCTTGAATTTGAAATATTATAATGGAGTACACAAAAATATTTAATCCGAATTTATGTCATCTGACATTAAAAACAATAATCCGTAATTTTATTTCAGTTACGACCTTGAGTTAGCAATGTTTTCAATATGTAATTATTATAACAATAATTGTACAAGTAAAGTCGTTTCATTTGGTGTATAAAAAAGAATACTTCCTTCGCAAAAGATAAATGATTTTTTTGTGGGTAAATACTAGAACGGGATACTTGTCAATGGCTTTTGAACCAATAAATGGGTCTCCTCAAGACAAAACCATCAATATATCACAGTTTAAGATCCGACTGTAAATGCCGCAGATAAAAAGAAAAATATATTTTGGCAACCCCTGTGTGCGGCAAGAAAATTTTTTTTCGAAACTGGCTTGCAAACATTTTTTATATAAGGTGGTGTGCGGCAAACTTTTTTTTTTGTAAGGCGATACGGTCTAATGTACACAGATATTAACAAACACATGGACATCTTGCCTCAATCGAGTACCCCATGCATATGTTTTCGGAGAATATATACTTTAAGAGTTCACACATAGTACTATTGAAATTAAAAGCGAAATAAGAAAGGTATATTACCCTGCCACCACAAGAGATGGATAATACAACTCAAAAAATTAAAAAAAAATAAATGGTGCCGAAAAACCATTAGTGGTGCTGTAATATGCCGACTCTGGTAAGACTAAAAATGTGAAGAAAATTTTTCCTTTGTTTAGTTTTATGTAAATTTTTAATCAAATATAAATAAATAATCAAATCGTGATTTTTTTTCTAAATAAAATTCTGTTGAATCTTACGTGAAAATTGCATACAATATTTATACTTACGTTTTTAAGAACTCCTTCTTCTACTTAGTGAAAACAATAAATAAAATTTTCTTTATATATCTGCATGTATATATAAAATATTTTTATTTTATTTTTATTTTTTTTTTAATTTAGTTTCATTTTTGTTTGTTGTTTTTCATGATCTTTAAAATTATCATCATTTTTCGTTTTCAGTTATGTATAAAATAAAGAGTGTTATTATTTTTTTATTTGTTTGTTTTATAAATAAATAATTAAAAAATTATACATAAACAGAGAATTGCAAAAAAAAATATTAAGAAGTCTAAAAGAATCTTAAAAATACAATATAATCAAAAGAATGTTAAATTCAAATAGGTTGAGAATATTTTACAATGCTTACCGCTTAAATAACATTCATTTAGAAAAGTAAGACAGAGAACAACAAGAATGATAAAAGTGAAAAATAAACACACAAATATGGCTACAAGGATATTTCTTCAATTTATTTTTAAAATTACACTTATTTAGTAGTAAACTTCTAGTTTTTGTTTTGTTTTTTGTTTAAATTAAGAGATACACAAAATAGAATACATTTATAAAACATAAAAAATTATTACGATTAATTTTTAGGGTATTAAATTCTATACTTATATCATATAATTTATATTAAATTGTTTTTATTTATATGTGTATAATAGAATCCTTAAATGTAAGGATGTATTCGCTAAACAAACAAAATTATAATTGATTTATAATTAATTAAAATACATGTGTAATGTATATGTTTTTACATATTTATATTATTAACAATAATTTCGTGTTGTTGCTTTTTTCATATATAAATACATACGTAGAAAACAAGAAATTTGCGAGTTATACTTTTAAAGTTAGAAAAGTTTTAATTGTAAATTTTTAAGTATAGTTTTTTTTTGTTTGATGAAAATTTACATAAAATTAATGTTTGTTTTTGTTTTTATTTAGCAAAAACAAAAGCTAAGAGTATCTTCGGGAAAAAAGAGAGTATGCAAGAGTGTGGGTAAAATTTCAAGTATAAGAGATTATGATGAGTGAGTTTATTGTTGTTGTATGTTGTTAATGCTAAGTAGGAGGGTAGGGGAAAACAAAATGGCACTATGAGAAATGTACTAGCGTTTTAATTTGTTTTTTTTTTATTTATGAAATGGTTGTATGTATTTTTATTTGCATAAAATTAGGGCTAAGCTGGGGCATGATCTTAAACTACACCTATTTTTGACAGCCTAGCTGTCAAAATGGTTAGTTTTTGTTTGAGTTTTTGTTATTAATTGTTTTTTTTTTAGTTACTAAATACTTATGATTTATTTACTTATTTATGTTTACTTTTAAAAATCCGCAACTCTGTTTAGTTTGTTTTGTTTTTTTCTTTTGTTGTTGATGTTGTTGTTTTAAAACTAGTATTTACACTTACAAAGAAAAAAAAAATTCAATAATTCAGTCCACTTAGATTGCGTTTGTTTTCTGTTTAAAATTATATTAAATTTTTTAAACAAATAAAAAATAATTATTATAAACAAAAAAAAAAAAAATAAAATTTTGTTTCATTACAAAAAAAAAATGAAATAAAAATATAAAAATAATTAAAACTTATTAAAGCGTTGCAAACAGACCAAAGAGAGCAGATTTATGCATACTGACAATTACAGAGACACTGTGGCTTTTGAAAGCTTTAGTAAGTGTTCGTTTTCTTTCTCTTTCTCTCTCATTCTCCCTTTTAGCCAACCGGTAAGCCATCTGCTTAATTGGACCGACTAATGCTGGCTGATTCTGGGCATGTAGGATGTTTGATTAACACTCACGCTTAAATATCACGACATTTTATTGTTTAGAAACCGTGCGACAATGTATTCAACTAAAAATCTCTTTTCTCTATCCCCCTCTTACATAAAACCTAAGAGAGAGAAAGAGTGAGTATTTCTTACCGTATAAGAGTTGTTAGTTGTTGATATTAGTTTGTTTTCTTGTTTTTGGCTTCAATTTCATTTGATTTATGTTGCTAAATTGTAGTAATTAACCCGTTTGTGGCTGGTATAGGCCATTTGAAGTTGTTTTTACCGACACCCACAGCCTACAACTGTCATGTCCTGATAGTTCTTGAGCACTACGGTACTGTGATCGTTGAGATAAAGCATCGATATGCCCTCTAGCTGTGTAGGGACACAGCAGGCCTTTGGCACCTTTCCTGGATTGATACTATTGACTAAGGTTTGCACCACCGCATGATTGGTGGAATTTAAATGTTCCGCTATGGGAAACGGACAGCGACCGTGACAGTAAAAGGCATCATAGCCCGGCGGCGCTACAATCCAATCACTCCAACCCACATCGGCAAAATCCACATACAACGAGTGACGTCTACAAATCTCCTCATTGTTTTTGCGCCGATGCGTTCGCCGGTGATGGCCACCTGCACGTTTCGAACGTGTGCTGACATCCCGTATTGAGCGCGATTTGTGGCGACCGTCATCGGTGTAAGTGAACAGCAAAGGTTGTTTGCGCTGCCACTGTTCATGCTCTTCGTCTAGACTACGGCGTAAACGCACATGGTGATGGGGTGCCGGTTCGAGACTGGTCGTTGTCCTCACCTCGACTAAGAGACCAAAATTTTTATTCGGTGTAGCCAGCCACCGATGTAAGGCAGGTTGAACGTCTAAGCTTATCGTGTTTGTGCTATTCAGACGTATCGTCTTATTGTCCAACAACAAATAGCTGGGCTCCCGTTTTCCCCTCACGCCCACTCGTGTTATATCGTAGACGAGCACTTGATAAAGCGTACGATTCGCCACGCGGGGTTTCAAGATTGTATGACTAATGGCGTCACGTGTTAGTTGCAATTCGGCTGCTTTAAGCTTTTCCTCGGCGGGTATGCTCTTTATATCGAAATACAAACGAAACCGATGATGGTGCGGAAACCGATCGTCGATTTTACTATCTGCAATGAAAACCAAAGAGACGAAGACAAAGATGGATTAGTTATGACTTATTAAATTTTTTTAATAAAGCTTTTTAGAATTTTTAAGATGACTTCTGCCTAAACACTTCTGTCCTCGAAAAATACTTAAGAATATTGCCTCAACGTGGTCTTTTTTAAAAAAAGGAGTCTTTAAATATTTAAAATATTTATCTAGATATTTGAAGTACTAAATCTTATATTTTAGTGTTTTTAGTTAGCGCCAAAAACCTATAATATATGCCCATTTTCCTGTAAAAAGAAAGCAACACCCATATTACAAACTCCTGCTTCCACAACATCTGCCTACTTACTAACAGCCATAAAATGATACTTCAGTTAAATAAAAAACCTAAATAAGTTTTCAACACTTGTTGAAACCTGGAAATAAAATATAATTTTGCTATTTTTAAAATAAACCTTTCAAATCTCTTTCCAAATCAAAAACATTCTTACAGGTACTTAGTTACAACAATTTGCATTGATAATTCTTAATCCAAATACTTTGAAACTCTTATACATACAAGATGATATTTGAAAAATTTGTTTTTCTGTGGCATTCTAAGAAATATGCGAAGAAGCAAAGTAGAAAATGTTCAAGGTCATTGCAAGAATAACAATTGTGTTTAGGTAGGAGCATTTATATATGAGACCTGGTTTAATGTATTTCTCTTCCACTTTTCTTCTTTCTACATATTTATTCGCACACATATACTTATGTGTGTTTGGACATCTGTATATACTTCGGCCTTTTCTATTGTCTTAAGGATTTTATAGCCACCTTGTCATCCTTGTTTTCTTTTCTTTTTTTTTTTGTGTGAAATACTTATGAAAATCTCTGGCATTGTTTACTATGAATTGTTGTTTCTAGTGGTGTTACTGTTGCCGACAGTAATAAATGCACGTGTACATACATCCTTTGTCTTGATAAGTACTTGAGTGTAGGTTAAAGAAACAAATTAAAATTTAAATGCAAGTGCAATATAATTTGGAAAAATTGTAAAACACTTGTGAATTGATGTTATTTAAGGAATCTTTATTTTGAGAGGAAAAATATGTGTGTAATTTTGAAAGCATTTGAAGGGAACCAATGTCAAATGCTTTAAATTTTTTTTTGATTTTAAATACCATCTTCAAATGCTTAAGTTAGTTTTAGAGAGACAATCGAATATCTTGCAAAATAAGTAACTGTACTTTTTAGTTGTAGTTTAGAAAATGTAAACCGAAAACAAATACATTGTGGTAAGTGAATCGTGTGATTCGAATGCTTCAGATAGTGATTTCATAGTTTTAAGAATTATATTAAAGTAAGATTATATATTAAAAGGCAAGTAGATTTCTTTGAACAGAGTTTACACTCTCATTATACTTACAACCGATTTTAATAATTGATTTGATTTTTTTGCAGATATATACAATCTAGATCCTATTAAAATCGGTTTAGTATTTTAGGAGTTATAAGCCTTTAAAGTTGTTACTAACACATAAGGAAATCTCATGTATTTAATAAAACAAAAAATAAACCACATAATGTGTATTAATGCAAATAGTTTTTGTAAAGAATGTTTCATATTCATGGTTTCAAAAAACAAAACAGAGAGAGTGAGAGAGTAACCATTTAAACTCCCTTTTAAAGATGTTTTGTTGGTTAATTTTTCATACCCTTCACCTGTGGTGCACAAGGGTATATATAGCTTTGTCATTCCGTTTGTAATTTCTACAATTTTCATTTCCGACCCCATAAAGTATATATTTTCTGAAAGCTTATGAATAGACGAGTCGATTAAGCCCTGACCCTGAAGCAACTATATATTCCTCAGATCTGTGTATGGTATCAATCTCTTGGAAATATCCAGGAATGAATCGCTATTGAAATTCAGCACAATCGCCCCATAACTTTCTGAGATATGGGCAAAAAACCACGACCACCTCATTTGTTTCACAATTACAACAACAACCTACATACATGCTGGTTAAAGTAAACGTGGCATCGAGTTCCAGCTGAGCCAAAAAAAAATTTCATTATATTTTATTTAATATGTTATTTATATTTTATTTTATTTTTTTTTTTAAATTTTTAAAAAATTTTTTAATTTTTTTTTTTAAATTTTTTTTGTAATTTTTTTTTATTTTTTTTATTTTTAATATATTTTTTTTTATAATTTTTTTTTTTTTTGGTTTTTTTACATGTATGTACGTATTTTAAATGAGATGAATGGTGATACAAACAATTGTTTTTGCATGACTACACGTTGTGAAGGGTATATAAGATTCGGCACGGCCAAATATATCACTGTTACTTGTTTAATTTGATTTTCGCACTTTATTGGATATACGTACTTCGGCTAAGCGGCGCAGCTCAGGAATAGAGCTTGCTCTAATTTCTCTCGGCCTAAAGGCTGAGGCACAATCAGTATTTTGTGTTGACGGATCATAATCAGTTAAATTGTCGACTGCTGCGACTAATCAAAAACAAACAGCGGCGGCTGAAGGGGGATAAAATTAATATAAATTTTTTTTTATCTTCACAATAACAAAAAATTAAAAAATCAAAATAATAGTTTTGAACCAAAAAAAAAATTAGATGCTTCTGTGGCGGCTCATGCATCCCAAAAAAAAACGGCGGCTGCTGTAAAGCCGGTTGACTTCGCTTTTTGCGCACAACCATATGGTAGTTGTCAAAGTACTCGATGTAAGTCAAAAGTTAGAAGTTGGTCAACTTTCGTAGTTTGCGTTGTCAGAGACGTACTGAATGTGATAACACTCATAAGAAAACATGTATTTTAACTTAGTTGTCAGTTGAAAAAGTTGAAGTTTGACGGACGACGGATTCATTGTGCCCCAGCCTTAAGAGTCAGTTCAACTTTCGCATAATAAAATTATTTCTTATTATTGTGACACAATAGGGCTTTCGGTGTAAATTTGTATGACTACCAAATATCATGTTTCATATAAGAACAGACAATTGTTATGAAACTTTAAGATAATAAAATAAAAAAGTTTTATTTAATTTAAGAATGGTTATGCAAAATTTATTAACGTCGAGCAAATTGTTATAAAAGTTATGAACCGCAGAAGGGGGCGAAAATAATTCTGCTGCTCAAAATAAGGCGTTTGAAGTTGAGTGAATATATTATGGTTTACATTGTTTCTATATAGGGTCGCAGAGTATAGAGAGCTTCTAGAATTACCTTCTAAATAAAAACGCCTTGATAAAAATAAAATCATGCAAAATAATAAAAAAAACATGTGTAAATGGTGTAAATAACCTAACAATTAAATAAAATTATGAAGACGCAAATTCAAATCTAATAGATTTTATTTAGATGTAATTATACTACAACCAGAAAACTAATTTGTACAATAAATTTATGCAAAAAACAAGCTTAAAAAAAAAGGGACACTTAAAAGGAAGAAATACTTTTAATTAAGAAATTTTCTTTCGAAAAGGGCGTAGAAAAGGGGGCGTGCCATACTCATATCTGCCCATTGAATTCAATTAAAATATGTACATAAAGCTTATCGATTGCAGTAACAATTTAAATCCCTTGACTACACATATCCAAAATGGGGAAACACTTCGTTTAAAGAAGGTGAGCGTTAAAGTAGGCGTGTCATTTCTACTGAACTAAATTTGAATGTTGAAACATAGAGTCTAATATTTTGTTTAAATCTTTTATCAATAGAAAATACATAAGTTAAAAAAGTAATCCTTATTTGAAAGGTCAGCACAAAAGCGGACGCGTCGCTTTAATTACTTCCATTGGCAAAAAAAAAAACATACTTTTCATTTATATTTAAATTTGTAATAAAGCAAAGAGTATACTACTTGGGATTGATTTTCGTAAATTTTGATCAAAAACTGTTTTCGTATGCTACGACTTGAACAATTTTGTACAAATATTTTTTTGTAGAGTTGGACTAGTCAATAATACCAGTCTGGGGATTACGCTGGAGACTTTGGTATGTTGCACCACAATAGGCCACTGATATGAATTATTGCGCTTGGTTATTAAAATTATAATTTAAAATCGTAATGCAAAAAATCATATAAAAGTTTTTTGTACACAAGAAATGGAATTAAAAAATTGCGTCATAACGTTTGGTCGCTACCAAATTTCATTCCCGTATTTTGTTTTTGTCTATTGTACTTTGACTAGATAGACAGAAGGGCGACTAGTCTCACCACCATTTGTTAGTAATTCTATAGTAGATGCAATTATTGTCAACATTTAAACGTCGCAATGTATGTTAGCCAGTGCTAACAGCTGCAGCCTGTAGATACTTGCATGAATACAAAATTCAAAAAAAATTTCTATCGCTTTTTTTGAATTTATTTTTGAATAGTTCAATAGCTTTGTAAACTAACTTTTTCCTCTTAAACATTCTGGAATGATTTAAATATTTCAAAACTTTTCAACTTTAATCTATTTTTTTTTTATATTTTTTCGAACATTGCAAACACCTACATACATTAAAATTATCCAAGTGTCCTCAACTTATACCAAACGACATACGAAAATCTATTATTCGTGCAAAAAAAAGAGAGACACAAATTTTCTTCACTTACCTTTATGTGTAAAACTTCGCACAGTATTGGCGGATTTAGTTAACAATCCTGGTTTTGGTATATTTACAGAATTCAATTCATGGCCCATGATTTGGGCATACAATTGTTTCATCGCCTCTGGTATGATAATCTTGGAGCGATCGATTTTCGGCGGCCTCTTCATATTGAACAGTGACAATAAACTAGTTTCGATTTCGACTAGAGTTGAGGGATCGGGTTTTACTTTCTCAGCAATAATCTCTTGATTGCTAAAGGTGCGTGGACCCATATCAGGTAGAACAGCATTCAGTTGTGGTCGTTGAGATTCCACACTAATGGCACCATCCTCATTTTCGGAAATAGAAAGATCTAAGTCCATATAGAACGACGTATCTTTCATTTGTTTTGGAAATTCAAAAAATGTTGAGGTATGAGATGTTGTTGTACTGGAGGATGTCGATGCTGATGACCTTAATGTTGTTCTTGTTAAATTAGCACTAGTTTTTGTTTGTTGTTGTTGTTTTTGTAGAGAGGCAGGTAGTGATTTATGTTGTTGGTGTTGCTGCAACTGCTGCTGTTGCTGATGCAAATAATGATTATGATGGTGATGATGGCGTTTATGATGTTTTTGATGTTTAGAGGAACTTTTTTTATTTAGTGTTTTATCCTCTTCTGTATGAATTTGATTTTGTTGAGTGGCGATTTTTTGGTTTTGTTGTAAATTTTCTTTTTGTTGTTGCTGTTGTTGTTGTTCTGGTTCTTTTTTACTTTCTTTTACAGCCATTTTGTATTGATTTTTTAAGTTTTTATTTTTTTGTTGCTGTCGTTTTTGATTTTTAAAATTCTTTTCAAACACTTCGTTTTCTAAGTTGTTTATTTGATCGATTTCTTTAATATTCTTTATTTCAATTATAATGTTTTCCCCTTGATTTGGGTGTTTATCTGTTTTATCAATATTTTGCACTTGTTCACTTGTTTGAATTTTTGTTACTTTAGCACTATCACTTTTATGTGGTTTGTACACAATTGTTTTAAAATCTTCTTGCAGTTTCGTTTGGAAAATGTTGGGAAAATCCACTTTTTTTGTTAGTCCAGTTGTTTTTGTTGTTCTTGGCGGTTTCTCTATAATCGCCGTCGTCGAAGTTACGGTCGCTGTGTGATTAAAATCCTTTTTAATTGGTTGTATTGCTTTAATAAAACTCGATGATATATTATTATCCTCGGTGCTAGCAACTTGAACGATCGTTTGAAAAGTCGCCAGCACTGCGAGGAGTAGTAGCCATGCGCGCATGGTCGCTTGCAACTCTAAAACGAAACAAAAACATGAACACACAACGTTGTTAATCAAAGGGTTAGCACACAAGAACTGAAACTTAATTTTTAAAAATAATAGCCTTAACTTAAGACTGAATACAAACATCAACTGGCAAAGATACACGCAGTCTGGTTTGCCATAACTACATCGCACACATGAAAAGACTAAAATAAAAACTCACTCAAGAGTTTTACGAAAAATTATCTCCCGTAATAAAATACCTCTTGTTTGCTCTTTGCAAATTGCCATAGTAAAAAAGAGTGTAAGATTTAATGTTTAGAGAGTTAAATTGTTAACAAGTAATGTATCTTTAAAATACATACGTTGCCTGGGCATTCAAGTTGTTTTCGTTGCATATTTATTGTATTCTCTCTTTTAGCACAGGTACAAAATATCGAATTCCATATTATTCAAACAAAAAATTCTCTATAAAACTATAACATCTTGTATATAAATACATTACCTCAAATAACTCAATTTGTTTCAAATAGTACTCATTTTTAAAAAGAAACTCAAAGTGTAACTTATTTTGTATCTTTGTTTAACTTACTAACCTTCTAATAGTCTCTAATACTCAATTATACATTGCTACTCTTTCATTTTATATTTTCCTAACTTATAAACTCTCTTGCTTATTCACTCTCACGTTCTCTAGGAGAATGTTCATTCGTTAGAATTTTTAAAATACCCGGTGTAATTTTTCAATCGTTTACTACCGCTATCCACCCCTTTGGCCAAGAGTTATGTTACCATAATGTCTTATTCCTATAAAAAAAGGATAAACAACACAAACTGAAATGTACCTGCTATAATGCAGTTTTTGTGTATTTGTGTATATGTGTGTGTTTGTGTTTTATGGTACCTTGTTGCACTTGCGCATTCAAAATTTCTCGCGTAAATACTTGTACTTGTGTATACTTTGCATCTGTGGGATTAATAAAATTACAGGTAATTTCAAAACAATGGAACCTTCTTTAAATATACATGTAATTTTTTTCTAAAAATATTTTTGAAATCTTTCCCTTTAGCGGCCATGTCATAATATTTCTTAATATGTAAGCTGTTGTCAACAAAAAAAAAAAAAAAAAAGGGTTACGAAACAATAGACATAAAGGCATTTCAAACTTAATGAAGATTTCGCTACTTCATGAACAGAAACATATGTATATGCAAAAAGTTTATGGAAAATTTAGAAAAAAAAGTGACAAATAAAAATCCTCTTCTCTTTAATTTAATTTTCAATAAAAAAAAATTTGTTTTCTGTTTCAGGTACTGGAATTTTTTATTATTTAAATATACGTGGAGGGTTAAGCAACTTATTTATTTTATTTCTCAAGAACGAAAATTTTAAAAAATAAAGGGTGATCCAGCCATAATTCATGATGTTAATTGTGCGTTGGACGTTAACGTCAAGTTTTTTGCCCATGTTAATATGACATTTGTTTGTTTCAGTGTTTGACAATTTCAACCATAGAGGGGTATACAATTGCGCGGCCCGTTAAGATTGTTGAAGCTTTTCACAAAAATGGAAGTTCAAATTAAAATGAATTGTGAAAACACCTAAATGATGACATAATTAGGCACATTCACGACATTGAACCTCAATTTTGTCTTTGTGTTATAGAAAATATGGACCATCGAATAGAAGTTGGCCAACAAATACGTGGCGAGCATTTGGCAGATATTTTATTTTACACATAATTGACATATATTTTTCTGGTAAAAATTATTACGATAATTCTCTGAAAACTTTTCGTTTAATTTAAAATTAACATCGTGCGTTTTGGTCGGATCACCCTTTAGATTAAGGAAGGAAACGTGATTAAAATGTGGAGTTATTTTAAGCCTGATAGAACTTGAAATTATAGAAAAAAAAACCAAAAAAAATATTTTAATCAAAACAGAATTTGTATTCGGTAGATAAATACGTGACATAAACCTTCTTGACGAAGTGCATTAAGGACGTTAAATTTTGGTAAACTTTTTCAAGCATTACTGGCCCCATATCATACATAACATGAACTATCTTGACCTCTAAGGCGTCAATTGTTGTTAGCTTATCAGTATAAGCCAGTGATTTTATGTGGCTCAATAGGAAGTAGATAGAGGGATGTAAAATTACAGGACCTTACAGGTCAATTAACAACCTTAATTCTCAAAATAAGCTTATAGCCGAATTTCAATTTTAATAAATCACATCTCGCACGGATTAATGTCATCCATATTAGGGTTCGTAACAGCCTATAAACCTCACCAAAAGCTGCATTGTTGTAGATGTAACGGAGTCTATAGGTTCTGGTCTCATTTCATATTAAGTTAAGTCAAAAAGATGAGATTCATTGAACAAAGTTTAAAGCAAAGAAAAATAAATCAAAAACTATGAACTTGTTGCGAATAGCGTTTACTACACTATGAGAATTACGCCGGGGCACCATAAATGCTAACTAAGCAACGTATGAAAGTTTAATTAAGCGCTCATAATAAACACAAGACACTGGACATGAAAAGGTATTGAAGTGGAGAAAAATAAATCTATTGCAAAAAGCGAAGTACATAATTGCTGCTTTATGACAGCATTATTTAAAGTCTTTATTTAATGTTTTGACACTTTTAATATATTGGCACTGCTTTACATCTTGCTATAGGTTATTATTTTACATGCTAACATAAAAATATGTATTTCGCATCTTTATTTAACCTTTAATTTTGATTTCTTGTCTTTGGGAAGCCAACATACTTTTATAGCAGTCGCGAAACGGTCTAACGCGTTTAAGCGGGAGGGGAGTTTTAACAAAATTACATAAATTATTTGTTTAAAGGCTACTATAACTATTACATATCAAAAATAAAAATTTGATTTTGTAAATATCCTGGATTCGCGCTTGTTGCATATACTGACATATCGATCCCTGTGCGCAAAATTATCGTATGTTACGTTTTTTTGGAAATCGATTTTTTATGCAAATTGGTTCTACATTCATTAATTTATCTGCTGATAAATTATTATAGCGATTACTGTTTTAGTTATGGAGATAACACTGTGTATGTAGCAGAGTTATTTATGTTTTTATTTATTTGAAAGAAATAAAAACGCTCTACTGTAAAATTTTGTTTTTGTAACATAAGATAATTTCGCGCACAGGGGTCGATATGTTTATATGTATATACATGTATGTATGTATAGCATCCACATAACAAACAATTTTATACATAAGAAATTTAACACAGTTACACATATCTATCACAAACACCGTTAACAGTTATTACACCACCAACAATAACAACAATATCAACTTCTAAACCAGAAAAATTCAACAAAATTCACTATTTGTTTTTTACACGTGAATTATTAGTTCTAACAGTTGGTTATTTTATTGTTGTTGTTGTAATGTTTGATCTATATTTTTTACGAAAATAGTTCAGCAAAGTGTTTGCTATGTGCTTTTGCTTGTGTTACTGCTATTGTAAGACATATGCGTAGATGTGAGATTTAACTTACAGTTAAATTTGAGTATAGCGAACGATATATTTTCAAAATTTTTATCTAATATATTTTATATAAGTTTTGTTAAGGTGAGCAGTGATTTTCCCTTTTATTTTCCGTTAACAATAGTCAAATATTTCTTGAAATAGTCGTGACCACTAAAATTTATAAATCTGTGCCATAAAAAACAAGTAAGAGCACTATATTCGGCTGTGCCGAATCTTTTATACCCACCACCAATTTTGTGTATATTTAAAGCACAATACTTATTATTTTGTTAATCGCTATGGAATAATCTCTTTATAATAAAATATGTATCCTTTCTCTGAGTACATTTTAAGGTGAACTACACCTAGTCTTTAAATTTGTTTTCTGCATTTCATTTAACATTTCTCAATATCAAACTTTTTCAATTTGTTCCGTGGAAAGATACGAAAATGAGCAACGCTTTAAAGTTATTCAGGTTTTTTATAAAAATGGGCGTTCAAATCAAAATGCATTTTGTGCACTTCGTAATTCTTTTGATCAACATAATCGTTCAAATTCGTCCACAATTGGGATAATTGTAAAAAATATTTAAATTTCTGCAAAACAGGTCTGTATAAAATGTAAGAAAATCTGTGAATGCCTTCTTAGTTCGTTGAATGGGAACCATTGCTGCTTTTTGCGATAGTGTGGCATTGAAAATTTGGACCATCAGATAGAGGAGTGGCGCCAAGAATGGGGGGGGGGCAATTTGGCCGATATTTTGTTAAATACATAATTGAACCGTACAAAAAGAAATAATAATAATTCCGAAATAATTTGTTTTTATATAAATTCAACATCGGCCCTTAAAATTTAACCACCCTTTATAACTTCGATATGCTACTAAAATGCTTTTGTAAATATAGTCTTTCAATGAAAGTGGGCGTTATAGTAGGCGTGTCAAAGTTGTTTTTGCTAATGAGTACAACTTAGATATTTCAATATAGTCCTTTATTTTCCCAAAAACTTTGTCAATAGAGAAATTACATGAATTTAAGATAAACCGTTATATGGGAGGTAGGCGTTAAAGTGGGCGTGTCACCTAAACTTTCTGGCACAACAATTACATTGATTAGAAGGATCTATGTAGCAAATTTCATCATCATACCTCTAATGTTTTAGGTTTTTTTTGAGCTTTTACCGGTAGATAACGTGAAAAGTGGGCGTAAAAGTAGACGTGTCAATAAAGTTTCTGCTAATAAATATAACTTAGATATTTCAATATAGTCCTTTATTATTCCAAAATCTTTATTAATAGAGAAATTATATCAATTTCAGTTAAATCTTTAAATGGGAGGTGGGCGTTAAAGTGGGCGTGGCACCTTAATTTTTTGGCACAGTAATGACATTGCCTATGGGGATATACGTAGCAAATTTTATCATCAGACCTCTAATTTTGGCGGTTTTATGAGCTTTTAAATTTCATTAACGGTAGATAACGTGAAAAGTGGGCGATATAGTAGGCGTGTCAAAGTTATTTTCGTTAATGAGTACAACTTAGATATTTCAATATAGCCCTTTATTATTCCAAAATCTATATTAATAGAGAAATTATATGAATTTTGGGTAATACGTAAAACCCTGATTCAGAATATATATACTTTATGGGGTGTAAAATGGATATTTCGATGTGTTACAAACGGAATGACAAAATGAATATACCCCCACCATTTTTTTTGGTGGGTATAAAAATTCGTATTCAGTTAAAACAAATTTCTAAATTTAAACAAAATTCAATAATTATGGGATTTGCTTTATATGATGTCAAAAAGTAAAACAACAAAAAATACATATTTTTTCGATTATTGTTGGTTACGTATATTTAAGCAAGCATTTGATCGTACTAAGCGATTCAAATTGCAAAATTTATATAAAAAATCCTCGTTTTAGTTATAACAAAACTTCGCATTCGTTATACCGTGTTTAAACTGTAGTTATTAGTGTAATTGCCTTGTCATATACATGTAACTATAACCATTGTAATGACAACAATACAATGTATAGTGACAAGAATTAAATACGAACACAAAGAACAACCGAACATGTTAAAAAAAACACAAATAACAAAAAAAAGGAAAATTGTAAAACAAATTTAGAGAAGAGCAACATCAAAACAACACACACATGCTCATAAATCCGCGATCGCTTATAATTAACTAAGAAAAAAAAAACTATAGAAAGAAACCTGCTTTATTTTTCTCCATTAAATTCTTTTGTTTTTAATTTTATTATTTTCATAATATTTTCGAGTGTTATAATTTGTTGAAAACTAAAGAAAAGCCATCAATAATAATAATATTCTTAGAAAAAGTCATAACAATAAATAATACAATTATTAACAAATACGAAACAATAAAATCAAACCAGAAATTGATAATAAAAGATTTCATAAAAATTAGAAAAAAAAGAAAAAATCAAAAAAGGCAATAAATAATAAAAACAAATAAACACTCTATACGTCGATCATCATCATTATATAATTTAGGAAAACAAAATCTTTTATTTGTTTCATATGTACAATGTTAAACGTTTGTTTTGAGATAAGTCACTTAACAGAAACCCTACTTTTATAAAAGTTAAGAAAAGGGTGACGTTTTAAATATAATTTTTAATAAAATAACATTAATGACTTTGGAGGTAAACATTTTTCCCTAAAAAAACTTAACGAGTTTCAAAGTAAATGAGGCGAAATTTCTGCGATTCAGCCAAACTTTCAAAGTTAATTTTATAAATTTTGATTTTTTTCGGCCTAATGCACATGTCAGATTTTATCCAAACTTTGGGACATTCTATATATTTCCCACAAAAGTTTTAATATATGCATGTTCGAAGCTTCCAACGGAATTGCGAAATAATGTGCACACAAAAAAAATCTGTGGTTACGACATGATCATGACGATCATATGATATTCTCTATATCATTTTTTTAAACGCAGACAATTCATAGTTATTTTTGAATTATTTTATTTCGTCACGATTATCAAGCGTTTGTCTAAATTTTATTATTTAAAGATGTTTTCTTTTCATAAAAAGTTCAAAACGGTTGGTTGTTCTTTAAAAAGAGTGTAATTTAAAAATATTTTATGACAAACATAATATTATAAGGGATAATAAAACTATTATATTATGATTATATGAGATTATCTACTTATCATGTGCAGTTATAAAATGGTACTTGCAGGATACCTTAATTACACATCGAAATGATAACTTGCAGCCATTATATCATTAAATCTAATCATAGCATGGTGCTTTAGGATTATGGTCACCACAACCATGTTTTTTCTTTGCACGAAATGCTTTTAAAAATTATACTTTGTATCAATTGCTTTCGGACATATATTAATTCGGTGTTAGCAATTATGTATTTTTTTAAATTATGTCGATTTATAAAAAACGAATCCCCAACACGTTTAGTTTATTAATTTTTTTTTGCTTCTTGAGAAAGTGTATTGTTTTATTTTAAAAATAATTCCCATTTATAACTGATGATGTTAAAACAGTGCTCTCGCAATAACATGAACCACTCACAATATGAAGACATCATTTATATTAACTCTACTCTAAAAGAGAAATAAAATTGCAAAATCATATAACGACTACAGTAAGTCAAAGTATTTAACTTATGGATTTTAAATAAAACATGTTTGCATCAACTTTATGGCTGGCCACACCGCCGGACCAATTTTTTTTTTTAATTTCACAGTATGTTATTACATAGTTATCGGGAAGGGATGAGAAAACTGTATAATTTGTTTAAAATTGTTGATGCCACGCCCACCTTCCAATCTATAAAATATTTATTATCGCATACCTGGTAAACTGTTAATATGAGAATCTTAAAATTCTGTTTATTTCTATACACAGCTTAGAGTAAAAATCCAAGAAAAAAGGAAAATTGGGTGTGGCACCACTTAAAAACACAAAAATGGTTAATTTAATAACGAAAACACCGCGAATTTTTACATCTTGTCTAAGTAAGATCATGCAAAAAATAATGAAAGTGAAATAGTGGGCGTGTCTCTTCTCATACAATGTAAATATTTTTTGTACATGTCTCGGATACTGTAAAATTATGATTTTAAAACTTGGTAAAAGCTGCTTTCATATAAGTATTTATGCCTAGTCCCTCGAAAGATGAAAGATATATGAAATAGTGATGATATAGCGGAACTGAAGTCAATTTGAGTACAAAATTCTATATTTTACAGATCAGCGATAGATAATCGATGTAATCGAAAAATTATAAATTTTAAATGTCTGACGAATTAAAGGAGTGGAGTGGTATATTTTTGAAACCAAATTTTTCAATTTGATAGGTAATAGTTTTGGGAGTAATTAAACAAATAACCCCTCTTAAATTAGTAAGCTGATTTCGTGCTAATTAAAGTGAAATATAAAGTGCAGTTGGAAGTTCGACAAAATTGTTTTCACCTCTGGCTGCCTGCAATTACTTATTTACTATAAAACAAGTAACAGTGCTATATTCTTCCGTGCTGAAATTATATACCCTTCACAACGTGTAGCCATGCAATAAAAATTGTTTGTATCACCATTCATACATACATACATATATAAAACATACCATTGTAAAAATATAAATTGAGTTAAAAAAAAATTAAAAAAAAAAAAAATATATTAAAAAATAAAAAAAAGAATAATAAAATAAATTACAAAAAAAATTAAAAAAAATTTAAAAAAAAAATTTTTACAAATTTTTTTAAAAAAATATTTTAAAAAATATAAAAAAAATAATAAAATATAAATAATATATAAAATAAAATAAAAAAAAATTTTTTGGCTCAGCTGGGATTCGATGCCACGTTTACTCTAACCAGTATGTATGTATGTATGTATGTTGTTGTTGTAATTGTGAAAAAAAGAGGTGGTCGTTGTTTTTTGCTCATATCTCAGAAAGTTATGGGGTAATTGTGTTGAATTTCAATATCGGTTCATTCCTGGATATTTCCAAAAGATTAATACCATACTCAGATCTAAGGAACATATACCGGGTGTTTTTTTCAGTGGTATAGAACTTCGAATTGAAATAAAACACAAGAAAATCGTTTTAATGACCATCAATTTGGCTTTATTGGAAGGATAATTTTATGCCATTAATGTTTAAATATAATTTCAGGCATGTGGCCGCCGCGGCTGGTTCGAATAAAGCCAATTCTACAGGTCCAATTTTTAACCTCTTTTTCGAGCATATGGGGCCGTATGTCGGCAATAACGCCACGAATGTTGGCTTCCAATTCCCCTAACGTTTCTGGTTTGTTGGCGTAGACGAGCGACTTCACATATCCCCAAAGAAAATAATCCAATGGTGTCAAATCACACGATCTTGGTGGCCAATTGACAGGTCCATTCCGCGAAATTATGCGCTCATCGAATGTTTCCTTCAATAAATCGATTGTGGCGTGCGCTGTTTGGCATGTAGCGCTGTCTTGTTGGAACCACAACTCATCCACATTCATGCCATCCAATTCGGGAACAAAATAGTCGGTTATCATGGCTCTATACCGGTCTCCATTAACGGTAACTGCCTCTCCAGCATTATTTCGGAAGAAGTATGGCCCAATGACTCCACCAGCCCATAGAGCACACCAAACAGTCAGTTTTTGTAGATGTAATGGCGTCTCAAGGGTCGCATGTGGATTCTCTTCACTCCAAATGCGGCAATTTTGCTTGTTGACGTAGCCATTCAACCAAAAATGAGCCTCATCACTGAACAAAATTTTGCGATGAAAATCAGCATCGAGATCAATCTCAATTTTCGAAATAAATTTGCACGATTTGAAAGCGTTGTTCTTTTGTCAACCTGTTCATGATGAAATGGCAAACCAAACTGAACATTACTGACATTAGAGTTGCCAGATTTGACCACAAAATGCCAGTTTTATCTCTATTCGAAAAACAAACCTGTAAAAAAAACACCCTTTAGATGCTTCTAAAAGTTGATTTCATCCAACACATGGACAGACGGACAGACTGTCAGAGCTTAATCGACTCGTCTATTCATAAGCTTTCAGAAAATATACACTTTATGGGGTCGGAAATGAAAATTGTAGAAATTACAAACGGAATGACAAAGCTATATATACCCTTGTGCACCACAGGTGAAGGGTATAAAAATAATATATCTTAATATTTTAACACAAACGCTTGATCACTATACAAGAAAATAATACTATTTTTTTTTGTTATTGGTGAAAGTCTGTTCAAAAATATTATTCCTTTATTGAAAGAAAATGCTTACCCCGTAAAAAAAAAACATTGATTATGAATATGGGGTTTAAATTAAAACGTAGTAAGAAGTATAACGTCTATCCAGCAGTATGCAATATTTAAAAGTCTAACTCATTTTCTAGACAAGCCCAAGAAGAGGGCATGGAATTTTTAGAATTGAATAGAAGCGATGAATGTTTTTACGTATAATCTTTAGTTTTCATTTGACAAAATTGCTAATTCCTAATTTTCCCACATTTTGCCTTCGATTTTAAGCATTTGCATGGAATAAAAATATGTTATTGAAAACACTTTACAAGTTCACGTTATCTCTTGTGAACTGTACTTGTATAATTACCATGTCTTTCACACAATTGAAAAAAAAAACTTGAATAATGTTACTACATAATTTCTTTGGTACCTGAAGAAGATGCGATAGATAAATTATACATCAATAAATTAAATATTTCTTTTATTTTTAAGACCTTTAAATTTGCTGCTTTTTTCAATTTTGAAATTAGCAACGCACAGACAGCGGCGTATGTGTTAGAAAAGCATTCTAATAGAGAGATTAATATTTTCAATTGATTAGTTGTTACCTAATGCTAGCACAATTCGCGAAATTTTTTTCTGCTAAATTTTCAGTTAATTTGTTTAAAACATTTGTATACTTTTCAGCTTTTTTTTTGCACTAATTGTTTACCTTTAAAACACCAATTCAAGCATACAAAGTCTTAAATACCCAAAAAATATATTTTTTTCTACGATTTAAGTTGAAAAAAAATTAAATGTTTTGGCGTTTTTGCTTTTAAATTGTTTATAAATTTTTATACAATAAACAAATGATTTCTGTTTAAGTACACAAAACATTTATTAAATTTAAACCAACAAAAAAAAAGAAACGTAAGAAATAAATACAAATTTTGTGTTCACTCGAAAACTAAGTACTCAATTCAAGGTGTTTTAAAATGCGCCAATTTCGTACAAGATTATCAAATATAAATAATAAATGATTTTATCTGAGAAGGCAGAAATTTAAAAGAATATTTTTATATATTTTTTTGTTGCATAAAAATTTTTTACAGTTTTATTTTAATTATTTCTCTATGTTTCTTTAACTGACCGAATATGTTTAAATTATGTTATCGAGATTTTCTCTTTGGATTATAAAAACTAGTATTTGTTTTTAGATAAACTCTTTTTTGAATTTAAGCCTACGAGAGAATTTCTTTATGGGCTAGTATAAATCTAAACAAAATTTAAAATTTCTTCCAAATTATTTACCGGCTTATATTTATCACTTTTTTTTCAAGATGTGTGTTTATTAGGTAACTTTATTAACTGACTTTTCATTTTGAAGTGATAAATGATGATTTTAGCTTTGACGGATGTTTCCCTCGAGTTTTACAATGATGGGTGCAAGAAAAAAAAAACAGAGAAAGTTAATAGAGTTATAAAATATACCTGATTAGCGGACACGCACAACTTTTACAATTTTATTGCAGTGCATAATAGAAAAGTGAATATGATTGTAGCTGACAACTGACCGTTGGAATTTTTATGACGGGGAAATTCCACATAAAAAAAAACATGTTTGAAATTTTTAGAAAGATATTTAACGTTGAACGATTGTAATGGCCATTTATTTAATTTAAATACAATATTGCCCTACATGATTGAATAAATCTTTTTTATTAATTTCATCATGCATTTTATTCGTGGAATCGACGAATACCTCTGGCTCATTCACATTTGAGTTGATCAAAGTTCACTGATTTTTTAAATCTTTTTTGCTAAGCTGCTTAAATTTTTACAATTGCAGTCCCGTAGATATGATCTTTGAATTTCGCAATTGCATTTTCCGCATAAAAACAAAAAAACAAAAAAAAGATTTCAGTTTTCGTTTGCTGTTAGTTTTAGAACTAAGTGTGTACAAGTCAATAATTCAATGTAAAATTGTTTGTAAATAAAACTGGCATTTCATTGTTTTCGTATTGAGCGTAGTTGTTGAACAATAATTATTAAACTTACCGATTCGATTAAGGTTAAAAATAGGTAAAACAATGTTTGTTTCGAGGCACAATTATCATTTATCATATTATTTTGTCAGGTAATTATTTTTGTTCTCACTTATTATTTATCTAAAATGTCAAACTTTTAATTTTAAACATTTAAAAAGAAAAATTCTTTCTGACCTGCGATTACCTGATGAATAAATAAATAAGTAGGGGTTGTTTCTAAGAACTAATAACACCTTTAATTTAAACATTTTCCGAAATTACTGGGTTCCAAGAATTTATTTATATTTTCTACCCAATATTTAAATTAAAACTAATTTCGTGTGATTTTTTAATAAAATTTTGATTTTGTTAAACAAGTTAGAATTGACTCTAAAACTGGAAAATTTAAAATGATTTATTTTTAGCAGGTAGTATTTGTTTTTTTCCCCGAAAAATATTTCTGTGAGATTTTTGGAAATTTTTTCTATATATTTGGGAATTTAGAAAAAAGTATGTTTTGCAATACATTTTATTAAAAAAACTTATCTTGGTTGAATTTTTTCATCAAAATGTATATTGTTATTGTTTGGTTACCCACAACGATGTTTCTAAAAACGGGTTAATTAAATTGCTCTTATGACAATGCCTAACTGAAGTTATAAGTCTAGTGCCTACCACTAATGAAAGACGTCGGAGTAAATTTTCATTTCAATTCCCTTTGCTCTAGGGTTTCGCCATATAATCCCCCCTAATATTTTTCTGTGACTAAAAACGAATGATTTTATGTTTTAGAAATTTATAAATTTGTGAATATTAAAATAAATAATTTTTTTTATAGTTTTGTAGAAATATTGTGATTAAAATTTATACGTTTTTTATTTCTTTAAAAAAAAAATTCTGGGATTTTGGGTTAATATTATTTTAGTTTGTGAAGTTTTCTATTTTTTTATTGCAACAAAGAAAATCTTATTTTAACTTTTAAATCATTTATTTAGTTTTTTGGGACTGTGGCAATTTTAACTTGCCTTTTCACATTCAATAAATATTTTATTCACAGATTTTGATATAGAAATATTATTTCTTATATATTATCTATGTAAGTTTTCTTGCTATTTGTAAGATTAAAAAAAAATTGACATTTATGTTTAAGTGGGTGGTGTACTACAGTCTACTAAAAAATATGTTAAATCTGTGGTTTTGATGGGCCAACCATGTATGTCTTAAAATCAAATTTTTCAGGAGCTACAAAACCGTGTTAGTGCTGAACGATTTTTAAATATACAAAGAATTTACCTTGTTATGCCATTTAAATAATCGGAATTGGTCCATCTTATTTGAGAAATTTTTAAAACCAAATAAAGGCCGTCTAAAACCAAGCAATGTGGCATTATTAACTCAAAATCGTTTAAAATGAACATACGCGGTTGCCCATGAAAACCACAGAAATATTGTGTAAGAAAGTATATTTCGGGGATACTTTTTTGCTAGAGATTATCTAGAGCCCCCATTAGACTTATCTACGCCAATGGGCCAAAATGTATATAATTAGGTAGTTTCGCCAAAATATTTGCAATGAACTAATAATGTTCCGAAAAGAAATTAAAAAGTATGTGTAAAAGCATTTTAATAATTTCATAAATAATTATTATTTTCAAAACATTTAAAAAATTTTTAAAAGAAATTACATTATCTCTTACCTAATGGTCATAGCTTCAAACAAATTATGTTTGTTTCCCATATTAAAATGTTTGTTCTCTATCATTATTTTCGAAAAAAAATCAAACCTCAAACAATGTTTTCTACAAATATATTTTGTATTTTATATACATAGTTAAATATTTTTGTAACTCCTTAAGGATTCAAAAACACGTTTTAATTTGTTTTTGTAATAGTATTTGTGATAAGATAGATTTCAATATTTATATGAAGAACAAGTAACTTGTTCTTTGTTTACTTCCATCAACATTGTTAAATGTTTGCAATAAAGTTTTTGTTGCTGCTGATAGTAAGCAAAAAAAAAAAAAAATGAATAAACAACATAAAGTGTTACCTGAACAACAGATTTTATAGATAAAGTTAAAACAAAATAGAGATACACATTTATATAGCCGCTAGTTACATTTACTACTTTTACATGGACAAAGTAAATATTACAATAACAAATAAATTGTTTTTGTAATTACTACATACAAATGTTACTCTTAAATACACACTTTAATTTGGGGTCTAGCTAGTAAGGTGATAGGATGAGATTGGCAGACAGCTAAAATAATTAAATCTATAAAACAGCAATGTATGTAATATTAAAAAAATTGAAGAAAATTTTTATTCTCACAAATATGTTGCTAACAGAAAATATATATTTTTTACTCAGTTCCATTTGAAAAAAAAAAAAAAAAAAATAACTCAATTGTATCAAAAAAAATTTTAAATGAAATTGTATAAAAATGTTAAATAAAATGATATTAATAATACAATATTTAAAAAATTATTTATAGACAATTGTATATGAAAAAATATGCCATAAAATAAATAAATAATCTAAATGATAAATTTTTTCTTTAAAATTATTTATACAAAATTTCTCAAAAAAGAAAAAAAAAATAAATATTCATATATATCTATTTTTATTTTTTTTAACCTAAAATGTATGAAGAAAAAATAAAACATTCTTGAAAATGTTTATGAGCAAAAAATAAAAAAAAAGTTCTAAAAAGGTTTAATGATTTTTATGTAAGTTTTTTTTATAATCTAAGATATGTAAAAAAAAAATTTCAAATATTTTTTTTGTGAAGAATTAATGGAAATATTCAAGTAAAACTTATTTCAATTATTTTTTAAAAATTAACTTTATCCGGTTTTTTTAACTTAATATTATGTATTTAATTGATTCGATTTTATAAAAAACACAAATACTATTTTATAAATAATATAAATTGGAAATGCTACCAATATTAAATTTTCTGTGATTTACGAAAAACAGTTCAGAATGCTATATTCGTCCATACTGAATTTGATAATACCCTTTACCATCACATATGTACATGGGTATAGTGACGAGAGCGTAGCTTAGCCTAGATTTAAGATTAAGGGCCATTTTTACAGCTAGCCTTTAGTTAAAGGCAGTATTTTGTCGGACCGATAAATAGCTTTGCATTATAAAGCCTTCATTCATTATTTTTTTATCCAGTAAATATTATTATTATTACTATTATTATTAATAATAGTAATAAAAAATGGAAGTTGTAATAGTGCAAAGCTATTTATTGGGCAGACAAAATCCTACCTTTAACTAAAGGAAAGTTGTAATAATGGCCCTAAATGTAATATGGCTTTATGATTTTCGCAGTCATATTCAATATTTGAGAACAAAAATTATCCGCCATTTTGTTTAGGACGACATCTTGGATTTTAACTTTTTTATAATTTACTGCATTCTACTGGTCAAGCCATTTCATTTCACACTAATATTATCGGGGTTGCATTTTTTCATAATTTCATACTCATTAATATTTAATTCGTATACAAGTTAAAAAAACAATTGTTGTGTATAGCGTATTCCACGTTTGCATGGATATGGACAAATGGACAGACGGACAATCAATCAATCAATTAATCAATCGACTTCCATAGTCATAAGCTTTCATAAAATATATACTTTGAGGCGTCTCAAACGAATGTTGTAAAAATTTCACATGTGATGACAAACCCATATACATAAGTATACCCTTACACTCTCTGTGAAGGGTATAAAAAAAAACATTTTTCATTCCTTAGACATTCTTTTTTAAAATTGTTTGCCTACTTTTAGGGTATCTATTCAAATAAGCAATTCTAAAGCTGACTTTTTTTACAATTTTGTATGAAAGTCATATTGTTTATAATCATAATTTTTGACACCCATCTGCTCCGATTTGATTTAAGCAAAAACGTCTGTCATATTCGAAGTTTTTTTCTTTTTTTGGAAATGCAGTGTTGATTGGTGTAATAAAATGGTATAGGGCTTCTTATTTTTTTGTTTAATATAAGAGAATAAACTACATATTAGATTAGAATTACGATTCAATTATTTTATAGCTCTGCTTTGAGATATGGTTTAATATATTTTAAAAAATCTTCTATTAAAGAATCATAGTTTTAATTTTTAAACTATAGTCTAAGTAATCGAATTAGTTTTTTTTTCAAGAATCATCAAATTAATTAAATCAATTTATTGTCAATTAATGAAATATTTTCGTTTAAATATCTGACCAGAAACGGAAATTAAAAGTATAACTATTTAAAACAAAAGTTACAGGCACTTAAAAAACTACATTAGTTGAGGTTTTACAAGTAGTAAACAAGAAGCCGCTATTTATGTTTTCTTAACTATTATTAATTTATTTAAATAATGACAAGAAAGTTTAAGTACTTGTTTTAGATATGATGGTATAATCAACAATTATTTCAGTGACACAAACTTCATCTAAACTAATAGATTTTAAAATTAAGATTATAATTGAGTCTTTTATTTTTTTCAAGTGCATAGTATTTAAATTGTATGTGTTTATTAAGAAATTTGTTTAAATGTTTAAAATAACAATTTAAGAAATCTTAAGTGATTTGAAAAACGAAATATACTTTTATATTTATTTGAGTTCAAAGATTCGAATATGTAAAATTTTTTAGGTGTTTTTAAAAAAGTTACAGAAAAAATTAATTCAACTAACTAAGATGATTCTTAACTAATGTTAAGCTTCTACCTCTCCCAGGCCACTTTTCAGCACGATAAGCATGAATTTAAAGTATTTCCAATTATTTTCACATCCTTAATTATGAATTATTTTCAATAGCATTGCCATTAATGTTCACACATATTCTGTGAGTGTAAATGGCGTTTAAATATATTTAGTTCTTCATTTTATATTATAGTTATATTTTTTTATTTAAACTAAATTATTGTAATAAGATCATTTTGAATGAACAAGAAATATTTATATATTCCCAAAAAAAAAAATTTGCTGATAACTTAGAATTGCAACATTTAATAACATTTGTACATAAATTAATTTAAAATAGTAGGGAGCCACATTAATATAAAACTTAATAATATATTAATTGGATATCAGTATGGCAAAATTTACAAGAAAGATCCAAATGCAAACATTGAAAAGGCTGATAGGATTTTGAAGTAAAATTACATCGATTACAATTAATAATAGCAGGCTTTGACCAAAAATTCAAATTTTATAAAAATGTATTTAAAATATTGACTAGTAACCATGATGTAATACACTGTAATTACATAAAGTGATAGCACAAAGGAGAGTAATTTTTGTCTCTCTTTTTTTTATGTATGAAGTTTGATAATGCCCGGAGTTGAAATCATTTTTTTAAATATGTATGTAGTTTGACGTACTCCAGAACACAAAAAAAATAGTCAGCTGGGCTGGCACCGCCACCTTGTATAAGTGTACCCTGCTTGTAACTAAAAAATAACATCGACGAAAGAAAAACCGATGGACAATACTATTGTTAGTTAACACAATGCATTTACACATCTCTTTCGCCAATAATAAAACTAACGTGCCATTTCTGTGTTCTGATTCGAAATAAACACAATGCTGTGTAATATTGAAACAATTCAATACCACTCAAAACGCAGTATTTTCTAATTTTTCTAGTTTATCTATTATATACTTTAAACAATCAAAAAGTTTAGCAACATTTATTTGTATCTGCAAAACTAACCATTTTTGTTTATATCTGCACAACTAACAAACCGAATTATTTAGAATATCTTAGCTTTTCACCTAAGGTCTGAACGCCATACATATAGTTAGTATGCAGATAGTCATTCCGTTTGTTATTTCTACAATATTAGTTTCTGACCCCGTAAAGTAAATACTTTCATTTTCTTGAATATGAAAAATGAAAACTTTAAAACTAAAAAAAAATACCTTTAGCCAGCAAAAAATAAAATGTAGTCTAAATAAAACAAGTTTTCTGTAAGCTTGTAATTAGAGAAGTAGATTAACCAAAATCCATCTGTACGTGCATTGGTTAAAAAAACTTTTAGAATCGGGAACGAACTGCTATCGAAAGCCAGTATACATTTCTCCATCAATTTCTGAGATATAAGCAAATAAACGCGACTGCCAGTTTGTTTCTCATTACAATAAAAATCAACATTTTTCAGCTCTAGGATATTTTATAGACACGTGTGTTTTTTTTTTTTGTAAATTAACATGCCTCGAGAGCTAATAGAAAATTTTTTTTTGACTGTCAGATATTATTCTCAAGAAAAACTAGTAAAGCCGTTTGAAACTATCTGAGATATACGCAAATAAATACCTTGCTATCTTTACTTTAATATTACAAACAAAAATTAAATTCGTCAGCTTCTAGACAACCGAAAGAGTCAGTATCAAAACATAGTTCTTGCGCTGTAAAAAAATCAAAATATACTACAATATGGCATACAATAAATTTATATATTAATGACATTTAGTAATATTTACCCACTTTAGCCCTACTACTATTTTTACTGAATGAAAGTGATTGATCAGAATACAGAAAGCTACGAGTAAGTTAAATTCGAAGGTAGCGTCGCAAATAAAATGGAGGATATATGGGTTAAATAAATTAATTATGGCCTTACCTCTTTAATTTCCACAAAGTTGGTATCAAAAGAAAAATCTAAACCAGTGAAATACATTAAACTACTGAAAAGATGAAGTCCGGAATATAATAAGGGTACATTGGTTCCTTAAACCCATCAGGATGGGTATTAAATGAAAGGCTTGACTACCACAAAAATGAAAATTAAAGATGGCGTCGGAAATAATAAAGAAAAATGGCATATAGCATTATTTGTGAAATGTAAGCTAAGTTACGATATACGGTAAATACATTAAATATACCTATGTACATACATGATAGTGAAGGGTATATTTGGCACGGCCAGCACTCTTACTTTTTTTAGTTAAGGTACTTAGTTTACTTTAGAAGTTTCTAAACCAGCCAGTATCTCAACAAAATGGCCAGTAGCAACATTTTCCAAAAGGACAAGTTCTATGATAGATCAGTTGTTTAATAGAAAAGTTTTAACTTACAAAAAGTGTTAAATTTACTTCAAAGTTTTGTCACTTACTGTTTAAAGCATTTTAACCTATATTTTATAATTTGAATTTATATGAAACCAGCCGCCCGGTATGTGCTTCGCTACGTATCAAGTGAAATAATAAAAAAAAGCTACATGCATTTGGTCCAAAGATACAAAATTACCGATTTTACCCGTTTTTAGCGCTTTTCCCTCTAAATTCCGAAATTTCGAATAATTACAAAAATTCATTATAGATTGTTTTAAGGAGAGTAAAACTACGTTTTTACTTTTTTCTTATTGCTATCTCTCTCAAAGGTAAATGCTGTTAAAAAAAGTATCACAATTCAGTTTTTACCCGTTTTATCCCCTTAGAACTCAAAATTTCGAAAAAGTACCGACACCTATCCAATTATTTTTAACAGGCTCTATGGTCCTTTCTGATATTTTTATTAAGCCCGGAGATACTGTGTTACCGTATTAAACTTTTTAACCCGTAAACCGCTCGACGGATTTTGTGCAAACTTCACATAAACCATCTACTAAATAGTCCGAACAACGCCTAAACATTTGGTTCGGATAAGTGAGTCCGTTCTTGAGTTCTAAAGTCACAACGCAACAATTTTTTATATATATAGATAATTTGTTGTTGCTCCCCTTTTTAAAAACATTTTGTGTGATTGTAAAGTAGTTCCATTCCTAAATAATTGTCAATTAATTTATTGTAAAACTACTTTGTTAGTTTTATAAAGCATAAGTTAACGAATAATAAGTTGTGTGAAGGATTTTTCGACGAAAATTATGAGTTGAATTTGCTGAGGCATCTTTGAGATCTCGTTTATTCTTTTACAAGCCTTTAATCTGATCAGAAGTCTCCTAGCTTACCTCAAGCTGATCTCCCTCAAGAAATCGTCATTGCAGAAGAAAAATTATATAAAGTTTGTACAATTAATTTCAAATAAATTACTTAAGTTGAAACAGGTTCCATTCCTGTCTTCATTTAAATATCGCCTAAATTCCGTAGGTACCCAATACTGGCAGACTTGAAGTTATATCATTTGTTCAAGTCACCCATTCTGTATTTTCAACTATATACATATGCGGTTTACAGTTAGTCCTATAGGATTTGTTCGTCTAAGCTCCTAAGAATTAATTAGTTGGTTTAATGATCCCCGTTTAATCATTTAAAGTCAGCCCTTGCTTGTGTCAACTTTAATCACTTACAATTAAAGAACTAAGTAAATGCAAAAATCAATGACAAATTTAATTCCACATTCAAATTAAAGCTACACTAATAAGTTAATACCACTTAAAAGGAAAAAAAAATGCGGATAAAATAACACAAGTGTCTAAAATATAGTATTACGAAAAAGCTAAAAAAAAATTTTTTCAATACACAATTTTTTATTAAGTATAATAGGAGATGACCCAATATTTTGCCCGCTGGTTGGATACAATATCTACATATGTTTTATATTGTATTTAAAAATTAAAACAAACTTAAACAAACAAAAAATAATACAAGAAAAAATACTGCTGATTTAAACAGAAAAAATATCAAATTACTAATATAAAACACAACAAAAAACACCATCAACAATAATATAATGGTAATAATAATATAAAAATAAAACAAATAAATATTTAAAATATTTATATAAATACATTTATGTATGCATGTATGTATGCAGTTTGAAACAACACTTACCTCAGTCTTTAAAAGTTTTTGGTTACACAAATGTCTAAAACAATATCAATAATAATGATAATGATGAAGACGATGATGATAACGACAATGATGATGTTAATGATGATAGTGACAATAATGTCTATGTTACCAACAAACGCGGACAAACACAATTAAATGGCCTTTTACACACACTAATACATATATTGTACAACAGATCTACAGTTAGAAATTTATTTGTTTGTTTCCTTTTATATGATTAAATATTTTATTTGAAAATTTATTAAACATTTACGTTGAAAAAACCCGCACTCATTTTTTTCTATTTTCTTTCGTCCTTTTAATCAAACTAATGTTTTAACAAATTTATCCTTTTTTTATTTTTTATTTAAAAAAAAAAACTGCTTATAACCGTTTTTAATGTTTTATTCTTTTGAATTATTTTAAATTTGTTAAAGAGTAATTGGCTTGTGCGATTTAAATCACTAGGTAAAACAAAATTCTTTGTGAAATTCTTTTCTTTTATAGTTGTATATAAAATATATAAAATTTTTATTAATCTTTATTATTGTATATTTTCCATTTAGGTTAATTTTATGAATTTTTCTCTTCAGTTTTAAGTTGATTTTAAATTCTTTTAATCTTTTTCGATTTTTTTCTTTATGATATTGATGATTATTTGCTTGATTTTCTTTCGTATTTGTTGTCTGTTTTCTATAGTTGTTGTTGTTGTTGTTTTTGTTGCTGCTGTTGATATTTTTGATAATATTTTTGTTGCAGTTGCATACAAAGTACATCTATAGTTGGATAGTGTGCCACAAGTATTTTTAGGAATTTGTTTAAAATTTGTATACTGCATAATTAGTATGAAAATATCTGAAAATAAAAGAGAGTTAAACAAATATTAAAATATTTTCTTCTTTAAATATTTTTTTTTAGTTAAAGAGACTTTAACTGAGAACTTTAAAAAAAGAAAAAAATTAAGATTTTCTAAAATTTAAGAAGCTTCTAAATTATGTATATACTATTAATGGGAGAGCAATTATGAAATTCTGCTTTAAATTCAGTTATTTTTTAATAAAAAATTTAAAATTTATAAATGGGAAAATTAAGAAAACTGTTGCTCAATAGAAAATTTTTAAAAATATATAAGTTTAACAAAATATTTTCTAAATATTTTTTAGGAATTTTATTGCTATTTGTGTAGTAAATAAATGCAGCAGTGTAGGTAAAAAATGAGCACTACAAAAACAGGCAACACATTTTGTTTGATTAAAAATATTACAAAAATAAAAAGTATGCGAACTGTTGTCTAGCTCGACTTAAAAACAAGTAAGAGCGCTATATTCGGCCGTGCCGAATCTTATATACCCTTCACAACGTGTAGTCACGCAATAACAATAGTTTGTATCACCATTCATCCCATATGAAATACGTACATACATATAAAAAACATACATATATAAATGTTAAAAAAAAAAATATATATATATATATATGTTAAAAAAAAAAATAAAAAAAAAATTAAAAAAAAAAAATTTTTTTAAATAATTAAAATATATATTATAAAAATAAAACAAAAAAAAAATCCAAAAAAAAATATTAAAAAAAAAAATTAAAAAAAAATAATAATAAAAATATAAATAATATATTAAATAAAAAATAAAAAAAAAAATAAAAAAAAATTTTTTTTTGACTCAGCTGGGATTCGATGGCACGTTTTCTCTAACCAGTATACACGTTTGTATGTATGTATGTTGTTGTTGTAATGTTGTTTTTGTGAAAAAAAATCGAGGTGGTCGTGGGTTTTTGCTCATATCTCATTTGTTTATGAACCGATGTTTCTGATTTTCAATACCGATCTACTCCCGAATATTTCTGATATTTTAATACCTCACCCGGGTCCAAGCGATGTCGGGGGGCTTCAAAAAGTTGATTTCAACATACACACGGACAGACGGTCAGACGGACAGACTGACAGGGCTTAATCGACTCCCCTATTCATAAGCTTTCAGAAAATATATACTTTATGGGGTCGGAAATCAAAATTGTAGAAATTTCACACGGAATGACAAACCTATATATACCCTTTTTCACTGTGTGAAGGGTATAAAAAATTGTAGAAGTACTTATGGAATAATGTTGCCTAATCATCAAAAAATGTTTCTTACAACATTTAAGCAACATTTTATTTTATATGAAATAATAAAAGCAATAATGATTTCGTTACAAATTCAAGAAGCAAGAACTAATAATATTTTTTAATTCCTCGATTTTGAAGTAATTTCTATATATAGAATTCTTTGTGTAAAATAACTAAATTTTTTAAACATATTTCAACAATTGAAACAGACTTCTAGGCTTAAAATGAATCTAAGCGAAGTTTATATACAAAGTTGCGATATGACCAAACATCCATGTGTATAAACTTCGAAACCAATGCTCTTATTAATTTTTTTGTGTTTATGACGTTACGAAAAGTTTTACGAAGTTAATGTTTTGTTTGAATACAAAGCAAATGAAGTTTTGGAAGTTATACTATATTTTAATTTGTTAGCATTTGTTAAACAAAGTGTTAATTGAAACTCCTGACCAAAAAAAAAATTTGACATATGGAAGTTTAGTGTTAGTTAAAAAAATAATACATTAAAGAAAAAATCGTTTTTATGGACGAACAATGATTTTAAAATAGTGAAGTTTTGGTGACTTTAGTTCGTGCCAAGCATGAATCGAAATATTATTTCTAAATCGATGACTGTGAAAAAAGAAATTAAAGAATCAGTAAGAGTGAATGTATTAATGAAGTCATTGAGAATATGTAATAAATAATTTGTTAATTGTTATTGCAATTGCAGCATTTAAGGTTCACAGGACCCACATCGTTATTTTTTAAGTCTTAAAGAAGCTAAGTCCACATATTTTGAAAATTAATTTTTTGTTGTAGGACTATAGAGTAAACCAAAGTACATCGTTTGTAGAATGATATACAGTGCCAACTCGCTTAACGCAACCCTCGATAAGCGCAACTCCTCGATTATTGCAACTCGTAAATTGTTTGCATTGTTGACTCAGTTAACACAACTTTTAAATGATCAATTTGTCATTTTTATTTACATATTTTTTATTTAGATTTTTTAGTTTTAGATTTACCGCTATTCCAAGAATACTGAAATATGCATGTTGCACTTGTTCTTATATGTACTCAGTTGAAAGAATCTCTTTTCGTAAAAGGTTTTTCTATTTACATCGAAAAAAATGCCGGTGATTACAAAATTTGTAAAACTTTAAACAAAACAAGTAAGAGTGCTATATTCGGCCATGCCGAATCTTATATACCCTTCACAACGTGTAGTCATGCAATAACAGTTGCTTGTATCACCATTCATCCCATATAAAATACGTACACGTATGTATGTTAAAAAAACGAAAAAAAAAAAAATTGTAAAAAAAAATTTTTAAAAAAATTTTAAAAAAAAATTTAAAAAAAAAAATTATTATATATATAATATACATATATAAAACAAAAAAAAATAAAAAAAAAAATAAATAAAAAAAAATTAAAAAAAAATTAAAAAAAAAAATAATAAAAATATAAATAATATATTAAATAAAAAATAAAAAAAAATAAAAAAAATTTTTTAAAAAATAAAAAAAAAATTTTTTTTGGCTCAGTTGGGATTCGATGCCACGTTTTCTCTAACCAGTATACACGTTTGTATGTATGTATGTTGTTGTTGTAATGTTGTTTTTGTGAAAAAAAAATCGAGGTGGTCGTAGGTTTTTGCTCATATCTCAGTTGTTTATGTACCGATGTTTCTGATTTTCAATAGCGATCTACTCCCGAATATTTCTGATATTTTAATACCTTACCCGGGTCCAACCTATGACGGGGGGCTTCAAAAAGTTGATTTCAACATACACACGGACAGACGGTCAGACGGACAGACGGACAGACTGACAGGGCTTAATCGACTTCCCTATTCATAAGCTTTCAGAAAATATATACTTTATGGGGTCGGAAATGAAAATTGTAGAAATATCACACGGAATGACAAACCTATATATACCCTTTTTCACTGTGTGAAGGGTATAAAAAAGTGATATTCATAACAAGCCTGAAAGGGGCATATCTGTAAAAGTGATTGCGATGAATATAAAGTGCACCAATCAACAATATCCAGAATTCAAAAAAATTAAGCTGCATTAAAAAAATTCGTTTCAATGCTGAATTCGGACCAGGCCAGCGTGTTACAATAAGAGCTTGTGAATATCCAAAAATAAAAAACGATTTGTACAAGTGGTTTATGAAGCCATATTAAACCATAAAAGAAAATTTGCTCCCCAATAAAATTGAGACTCGGTTATCGCAACAAGCACAGTTTTCGCAACGGCTGAAATTGCTATTAGTTGCGTTAAGCGAGGTTGCTCTGTACTAATATTTGTTTTTTTTTATGCTTTGGTGCGAATTTCGGGCAACATAATAACACGATAACAGAGTTATTTCTCTCTAAGGTAAATGATATTAATGTGATTTTAAGAGGACGGCGAAACTTGCCATATAGTCCGTAAAACAAAGAAATTGCATCGGGCCATGTAATTCTCTTTTCGGTGATAAATATTGGAACCCTAAATAGTGTGGATTAACCTCATGTATTTTTTTCTGTTATTTGCCAACAAGTGAGCTAAAGAAGGTAATTTATGCGACGCTATTCCATACAAACCGCTATTTTCTGCTTTTATTTCAATAAATTAAATAGCAATCTACAACATATCTCAAAGATTACTAATATGTAAAATAGAACCCAAAAATTTTGTTCTTAATCGTACAAGGTTTTTTTATGCATTAAAGAAGATTATAGTTTTTAATTTAGTTTAAAAATTTTAACAAGATTTTTAAAACAAAACTAACATTTATTTCGTTGAAAAATATAAAATTAATTTTGAAATAAATTTTTTAAATTTTTCGAACCAGGAGTTTTTAAATAGAAATTAAAATGAAAAAAAATTAAATAAATTTTTTTTTATTAAAATTTAAGTGGCATATACATAAATACTTCTAAAAATTTCTGATTAAAAAATTTTGTTTATTTCCTATATATTTTATATGAAACGTTTTTAAATATTTATTTTATAGTATGTTTTTAATTTTAGTTAATTTTTGTAACTTATTTTTCTTAGCAAAAAAAGTCACCAAAGAAAAACTAGCTTTTTCTAATTCACACAGGTGTCTATTTTTATTATTATTTTATATAGTTTTTGTTGTTTATCTTACGTTCATAAAATAGTAGTATGTATTAGTAGTTGTTGTTATTTTTGTTATTTATTTTTGTGGTTGTTGCTAATAGTATTTGTTATTGTTTAAATCTTACACTTCTTGTCTAACAGAGAAAAAACCCGCTTTTTAAATATTGTTTATAGGTGCATGGTTTTTTTTTTTTAATTTTGATTTATTTATTTACATTTTCTTACAGTTTAAAGAAAAAATTTAAAAAAATAAGTATAGTAATAGATATTTGTTTTATTTTTGTATTTATTTTTGTATTTATTTTTAGTAGGTATATTTATTAAACCAATTAGTAAATTAACGTCATATGCTCCAATTTTGTTGTTGAGTTTACAAGCATAATTTTAAACACTACACAATATTTAATTAAAAGCACTTGCTGTAACTTAATTAAAAATATTACCAGTTTAGACAAGATATTTCCATTAGGTTTTATTTCACTCTTTTCAAAAAAAATGTTTATACTCTTTGATTTTTTTATTTTATTAATTTTGTAACACAAACTCAAAGTGTATTTGAACAAACAAAAAATGGGAAGAGAGAAAAAAATATTGTTTTTATTTAATTATTTAAAATAGTTTTAAACTCGTTCATTGCCGCTGAACGACTAACGCCTCACTGTCTACCTGATTCAAATAATCCCAGTTCGAAAAAATATACAACTACGAGTACAATACACAATACACCGACCAACACAATACCACACTAACACACATCGCATCTACAAGTAACGTTAAGCGTTAACGATCAATTTTGATTGTGGCCGTCGTATACGAGATCGTCGTCGTGGTTGTCGGTATTTTCGTAATGTATTGTAAAAAAAATATTATAAAAAACCCAGACAAAAGCACAAATCAAACAATTTTAAGAGAAAAAAATACAAAATTTTAAACCATGACCAGACATGCTATGGTTTGCTTGTAGTTTGACACAAACTTTTGAAACGTAAATGTTGTCTTTGTCAGTTAATTTTTTTGTTTTTTTTTTTTTTTTTAATTTTATAAAAAAACAAGAATTTTACAAACTATTAATGACAATATTAAACGTTTGTGTTGCAAAAACTAAAAGAAAAATATGGTTTGACACCAAGAGTTTTTTAAAGGTATTTTTAAATCCTTATCCTATGGGCATCAATTCGATGTTTCATTATTGGACTATCAAAATATTTGCTCCTGCTAAATATATAAGAGATAATAAAAGTAACGATACTGTAACTAGACCATTCTGGGGAGAGCAATGCCCTGAAGTGTTTTTCAATGAATTTTAAAAATTTAACTAAATCAGTATGTTATACATACATACATATAAATTTAACTCAGTTTAAGAATTATGTGGTGACATTTTTCTGTTAGACCAAAAAAAAAGGAAATAGTATTTGCTTAATCAAAATTCATACTGAATACCTAAATCTAAAATGTTTTATTTAATTTTTATAGGACACTAGATCAAATACTTAATTGCTTTCGAGATTCGAAATACTAACGGGACTAGACATACATCAAGCATGCTCAGTAAGTATTGCAATAGCCTTTGCTAAAATGTGTTTGTATGTGGTACACCGACGGTGCTTGATGAAAAACAAAAATTTTGGTTTTTCAGTGTAACCCGTTTAAGTACAATTTTACAAATACATCGAAATAGCTTGATGAGTGTTTTGATGGTGACTTGTCCCCTAGTCGCCTAATTCCTAGTTTTCGATGTTGCCATATGTTTTATTTTTTTTTTCAATTTTACTTAGAGATAAATATCAATAAATTAATAAAGGCAATAAATTTATAATTAAATTTCTCTGAAATGGTTTTCCAGTTTATAATGATTAATCATAGTACGGATGAGAATAGAATTAAATAATTGAAAGAAAGTGACCTACGAAGTAGAACATGATATGTACATATATAAAGATCATGCCGTCAACAAGCGCCCTTGTAAGCTGGCAACTAAAAAATAAGCAATTCAAGCAGCAGGTTTGTCTTGGGTTATTGCCTTTAGAGGCTTATATTTATTATGGGAAACCCTTAAATTTTGCATAATATTTTTTTCAGTATTTTTTTATATATCTCATTAAACATTTTTATAATTAAGAAATTAAAAATCTTCAAAAAATTTTTTTTAGATTTATTGTAGATAATCGACAACACTGTCCCCATAGTGATCCACCGAATACAATAAGTATACCATCACAAGAAGATCTTTATTAATTATAGCGGCGCTTAAGTTGGCAGCGGCTTAGCGCCAACTAGTGGTGTACGCCGATGTGTGTAAAAAGATCACCCAAAGTAAATAGGTATGTATGTATGTATAATTGTATCTACAAGTTACATATGTTTATTTAGGCTTCTTCATCATCTTCACCAGCAACAACAACATCATAATTACCAACGTTAACACATTTTAGTTATCACTATTGAAATTTCTCTTCACAAAAATGAGAATAAAAGCTGCAAATCTCTTAATTTACAGAGAAAAAAAAAACGCTCAAAAAATCTAATATTGTTCCATAAAAATCAGCGTTGTCAACTCGGTGATTTTATCACCGTTTTTGGTGATTTTTAACAAGTCGAAAGCGGAAAAATTGTGAGTCAGTGCTTGGTGATTTTTTTTTTAGTTTTTAGTGCTTTTCTTTTTATTTCGGTGACACCAAACACTAAAATTAAAATATATTAATTGAAAAAAATTTTTTGTAAGTGTAAATTTATATACATACTACCAAAATGTAACTTATAGTACAAATTCATGCAACTCGGCAAAAAAATAATATTACACTAAAAATTTAATTATTTATAAGATGGTATTGATTGCCCAGAAAATTTTTGTTTCAAAATGTCTAACTTTATACATATATGCATATGAGGTAATTGTGAATAAAAGAAATTCCTCTTTCTATCATCTTATAAATGACTTTTAGCGTCCCACAACTTTAAACGTTTAAAAATTTTACCAGAAAACTTTGAAATTTTGAGTAAAATTAACATAATTAATGTTAGAAATGTTTTATAACGTACAAAAGAAGATATTTTACCATTACCAATGGCAAAATATCGAATCCAGCCGATTTTTGGATTGAAGTTAAATCGTACAAACATGCAGTTAACTTTAATCCCTTTGAAGCATTAGCTAATATTGCCGTTAAACTTTTATCGCTCCCATGAATGTGATTAAATCTAAAATACGCAACCGAATGTCTTTTAATTCATTTAATGCCTTACTTCACATTAAAAATGGGTTTAAACGGGAAAATTTCTGTTGCGAAACCTACCAAATAGCTGATGAAGTAAATATTCTGATTAATAGCAATAATATTTATAAAGCATTACAATTTGAAATTAAGACTGTGTTGTGGCCAGATGATAGTGATAATAATGAAGAAATAATTGACTTTATCATTTATATTTGATATTATTTACACAGAGAAAAGCTTAAAACCGAATCGAATTATTAAACTGCAAGTTTATTAAAATTTTTCATAATTTTTAGTTAGAAATATTTCTATTTAATTACTCTAATATGTAATATAAAAATATTTAAATATTAAATAATAGTTGTACTTATTTGGTGAATAAATTCTTTAATATTTTGTACAACAAATTCACATATGTTTATAAAACGTCGGATAAATGCATCAGGTATGGAAAAATTAATCCTGTCGTAATTTTTTCTCAATGTTGAAATAAATTCCTTACAATGCATCACTCCTGAGATATATTGTGAATTGATAATTGCTATAATAATTTTTCCAATGTTTTTGTTTATTTTTATTTTCATATAAATATATGTATCTATGTAAATCTCTACTGACTGACTAAAAGATATTCGTTGTTTGATTTTTGTAAATTTTTTTGTTATTTATTTTGATATACATTTAAAAGTGTCTTAGTTTTAAAGAAATTTATAAAAATGTATAATTTTATTAAATAAATAAAAAAATAATTTACAAATTATAAATTTAGTGCTTTTTTGTGAGAATGACGCGTTTTTTCCTGGGTTATGGTGCTTTTTGAAATTTTAAAGTTGACAACCCTGATAAAAATATTTATAAAATACTCATGGTTTCCTAGAGAATAATTTTGGTACTCTTATAACTCATTTTGAGTGTTGCCATATGTTTGTTATTATTAGAAATTTCCTTATTAATTTTTAGATATAATAATAATATTAAAAGATTAAGAGCACTACTTGCTAGGACTATCGGTTCTTAATTACATTAACAATTAAAAAAGATTACAAAAATTGTTTTTAAATGTATCTTAAATGCAATAAAAACGCGTTTATTAAACACCAAAGCTTATATTTATTGATTGTTATACAAATTTCCCATGGTATTTAATTAGTAAAAAATACTTTTCATCTTTTAAATGCCTTAAAAATACAATATATAGTACAATTGAGAGAGGGATAAGACATTGTGTGTATAACACACGTATTTTACTTAAACAATATGTTTCATTTACTCTTCTCCCAAGAAAGGCTTTTGAGATAATAACACCATTGACTCATCTGAAACACTCGACAAAAGCGGTGTATCGGAAATACTTGATCCCAATGTTCGAACTGTTTAATACAGAGTGAATTAAAGTCTATTCACAATTAATCATATTTTACATTAGCTGGTCCAAATGTGAACTTACACTATTAGCACCTTAAAAAGTATCATAATTTGAAACTTTTATTTCATGCGAAACTTTCTATACAGAAACGAGGTATAGGTCTAATTCGGGGAGTTAAACCATAATAATCTTCTTATTAAATATTTTTCCATACATTATTACTTAACCTAAATGAGCTCAGTAATCACCACCATTTTTTTTTTCTTTAAATCAAATATAAATTTGTAGACTCAGTCAGGTTAAAGCAACTAAATAACGTAATTTTATAAATTTAAAACTATTTAATACTGTCTCGAACCCAGGTGCGGATACAGCTTCCGTTTTTTTTAAGGGGGCGAATTTAATTTTTATTAAAATATATAAATTATTTTTGTTTAATGGCTGTCAACACTATTACCTAAAAAAAAGGAAAAACAAAACTTGTTTTGTGGGCGGGAAATATACACTTTTCTCTGCCTGGTCCAGCGCTTGCTTAAACATGTACTACGTATCAATTGTGTATCCTTCGATACGACCATTATTAACATAATATAGTTGCATTTGAAATTAGAGTTTAATGTTAAACATATTTTTCTGTTCTGCTTTTTCTATTAAACAATTTTCATATTCAAATACCAAACCAGTATCATACATCGTATATGTTAAAAATAATTTATACAAATTTCATCTACCTTGTCCTACGTCTTACGTTCAAACTCAATAGAGTTTTTAACAAACCGAAATAGTGGGATCGTCGTAGTATATTTCTATTGGTTACAAGTGGATTTACAAAAAAGAAGAGAATTCGTTTTTTTTTCTAGAAAAAATTTTATTAAAATTTATCAAAAATTGCTAAAATTATAATTAATGTTTTTTTAGTAAAATGAAATTAAACAAGTAACAGTGCTATATTCGGCCATGCCGAATCTTATATACCCTTCACAACGTGTAGTCATGCAATAGCAATTGTTTGTATCACCATTCATCTCGTATAAAATACGTACATACATGTAAAAAACATGAAAAAATAAAAAAAAAATACAAAAAAAAAATTACAAAAAAAATTAAAAAAAAAATTAAAAAAAAATTTAAAAAAAATTTAAAAAAATTATATATTTATATTTTGTTTGAACTTTTTCTATATATTTAATTTTAATGTGAACCATTTTTTTATTTTGGCTTAAGTTCATTTATTCTTTTATTTAATTTTATAATTCAAATTTAATTAAATTGTAACCATTATTAGGAATATTCTTTCTAAAATTATTTCCGATATTAGCCGAAATCGTAGCTGATTTCAAAAATTCATTCCACTCGGCTAATATCGGAAATAATTTAAAAAAGAATATTCTTAATAATGGTTACAATTTAATTAAATTTGAATTATAAAATTAAATAAAAGAATAATTGAACTTTAGCCAAAATAAAAAATGGTTCACATTAAAATTAAATATTTTCAAAAATTTTTTAAAAAAATTAAAAAAAAATATAAAAAAATAATAAAATATAAATAATAAAGTAAATAAAATAAAATGAAATTTTTTTGGCTGGAATTCGATGCCACGTTTACTTTAACCAGTATGTATGTAGTTGTTGTTGTAATTGTGAAAAAAACGAGGTGGTCGTGGTTTTTTGCTGAATTTTAATAGCAATTCATTCCTGGATATTTTCAAGAGATTGATACCATATAGAGATCTGAGGAACATATAGTTGCTTCTAAAAGTTGATTTCAACCAACACACGGACAGACGGTCAGGGCTTAATCGACTCCTCTATTCATAAGCTTTCAGAAAATATATACTTTATGGGGTGGGAAGTGAAAATCGTAGAAATTACAAACGGAATGACAAAGCTATATATACCCTTGTGCACCACAGGTGATGGGTATAAAAAGTGAGCAAAACATATAAGCACTTGGTTTGGAATTATTTTAAATATTGTAAAATTTTTTTACTTCGTCAAGTCATTAAAAATAATTAATTTGTATGTAATTTTTTTTTTAATTAAACGTTATTTCCGATTTTTATTTGTATGTTTAATATAACAGGACTTAAACTCATTTGCTGAATTCGGAAGGATCATAAGCATCGGATAAACACGTGTCATACATTTTCAAAGTTTACAAAGATTTAAAAACTTAACAGTGAACAATAAAACTCATTTTCTTTATTTTAAATTTTTTGAAATTATGACAATAGGACACAAAGAACGGCTTATGAATACCCCAAATCTGTTCATAGAAATAATTTATTTTATTTTTTCCATTTTTTGAAACTGCCAGAAAAAAACTGAAATAAAAATTACAAAAATAGAACTTTTTTAATAAAATTGAAAGACTTTAAAAAATAATTTTTGGCAACACTGGTCGCATTACTTTTTGTTTTCTTTATGCTTAAATATGCCTGTTGAGTACGGTAGTATTTGGTTATAGATATTCTCCACTACCACTACATACATAAAAATCGAATTGTTAGCCGATATTTTTATTATTTTTGGTGTTGTTGTATCTTGGCGTATATTTAATTGTATTTCTATGCATTGATTTGTATCTTATAGAAATATCGTGCTTATTTTGCGTAATAAAAAGTAAATATTTTTGTTTTCTTTTACAGATCTGTTATTGTAAATTAAGGAATGTCACATTTTTTTTAATTTTCCTTTCTTATTTACACACTCACTCATACGTTTTATCCGTAAATATATAACGTTTTATCGCTTGCAATTTTGTTTGCAGGAGAAGCGAAAAAGAAAAGAAATTAAAACTAGATGGTTATATTAAATAAATTACTTGAATAAATACTTTATATACTAAACTAGATACTATCTGTTTGTATGTTAGCTTTTGTTTACAGATAAAAATAATAAAAAAAAAAATTTTTTTGTTAAAGAAATAAAATTAATTGTTTAATTTTATTAAATTTTATAATGAAATAAGATGTGCTTAAAATATATTAAAAATATTTGCAATGACCTTGTTGAAAGAAATTAGTAAATTTAATTTCAGGATTTATCCTGCACTTAAAGAAAAGTATATGATTTTTTAATGTTGATAATTTTTTTTAAAAAATATTTGATATATTTTTCTTTTTCAATCTTTTTGCAACAAAGTGAAATATTCCTTTAAGATTTAAATTCAATATTGAATTTCACAATTTTTACTTAATTCTAAGACGACCAAGTAATGGTCTTTAATCATTCAGTCAGTAAGTTGAAGAAATATAGAGCAAAATGTTAATTGTTTTTCACTTGAAAACGTTGTTTTTTTAACTTAAATTTCACAATTTAGCCTATAATTGCTCGAACCAAATTGGGGCATAAAATCAGTGGAAAATTGGTTTATTAGAAAATAAATAGTAGGGGTCTTTGAACCGATAAGATGCGTTGAAATTATATTATTTTCAAAATTATTGAACCAAAGCAGCTAAGGTAGTTGTGGTATATAAGAAGAAAACCTTACCCTATAGTCGAATTATTTAATGTATTTACTAAAAACTATACTTTGTTGGAACACGTTTTTGCCCAAGAACTACTAAGTTATTACTCTGTATTATTTTCAGGACCAGCAATGAGGTATATGTTCAACTCATTTTTAGTTGCACTGGTCTGCAGCGAAAATCGCCTTTAAATAAAAATATGTGGACTGTAGAAATTTTTACGTGCTAAATTCAAACCCTATTTTATTTTTTTATCGGGCTCAAATTTTTTTTATTGATAATATTGATAATAACTTGAGTACTATGTTAATAGTATAGGCGTCTTTCCTTGATTGTGTCTAATAAATATAAGTGTCTATACTTAATCGTAAATAAAATTTATCAACCGATTTTTATGATTTATAAAGAAAAAAAAAATAATATCCTTACTTGAAAATTTAAAAAACCGTAGACTGATTTAAAGGAAATATTATTATTAACCATTTGCAAATCGGACCAATCGTTCTCAAGTAATATGATCAAATATATTAGCATAGTCGCCTTATTTTAGGCAAAATATTTGGCATGCCCTTAAGAAAAATTTGAGGTCTATAGAAAAAAACTAAAAGCGGATTTGTTTTTGCGAGTTAAAAAATTCACCTTTTTTGTTTAAGGGCGAAAAAATTTTTTGTTTCTTGCAGACCAGTATTATTTGATTAACCATAGAGTACGAACGTTCGTCGATTTGTCTAGCACATCTCTCTTATTACTATTTTTCTTCCTATTGCATGCGCGGATCACGCTTACATGATGTATACACTTTGTTACTGAGTTGCTTTTGCTATGAGCAGTTTTAATATGTAACGAATTACAAAGTTTAATAGGAACGGTTTTGTACAAAAAAAAAATAATTTAATTAAAAAAAACAACGTTGAAGAAAAAACGTCGTCGAATCGACGATCATTAGTTGCGACGGATGTTAAATATGGTTTGTACTTCAGGTTTAATAATAATAAGTACCAAAAAATTATAACATAATAAATATAAAATATATAAAATTTTGAAAAATCTTTTAGTCTTAGTAAATAGACTTTCTTTGTTTAGAATATTATTTTAATTACATATTTAAAATGTTAAAATGATTTACAATTATAACGCGTAAATCAGTCCATGATGGTAATGCTTTATAATCATTTAAAACTAATCAAACTATTTGCTATAACTATAAACTTTAGTAATCACATAGTTTCATACAAATTTTGATACAAAGAGCTCTTACTTATTTTATTCGTATAATTTTCTATGTCAAACTTAAACTGAAAAAAATCAATATCTGCTTAGGAGTATTAAACTTAAAAAAATAATAAAAATGAAACCTACCTAAGTAAAAATAAGAACCATTAGCTAAGTAGCTGGCTACTCACTGGCTGTTTCAATGCCAAGTTCACAAATAAACTACTTACTAACTACTTACATTGAAGCACGGAAAGCAAAAAAATATAAAGAATCCAAGCTGTCTAACAGAAAGCAAACTTCATGGCTACAAAAGTAAAACTAAGAAGACATAAAAAACCTAAAAACAGAACCCCGTACTTAAACAAATTAAATTCATACAAGCCGGTATACATGTGCACATATTTACCGCAAAAAAACTCAACAAGATCTTAAACGAAAAAACAAAATAAAACTAAATTATAGCAAACAGACAGACAGAGGGACAGAATGGACAGACAATATAACGACCACCCGCGTGAGTTAAAATACAGCAAAAAGAGCAAACAAATTCATGACTAAAAAATTTTACAAAAAATGTGGTTAAAAAAATGTACTAAAAAGAACCAACAAGAAAAAGAGAAGGTTTTATTTAACAAGCTAGCAACAGAACAAAAAAAAAAAGGAGAAAAATACCACCATATTAGCCTTTGGCTAAGAGCAGCAGCAGATTCATACAGCACATCCTTCAAATAAATTCCAACCAACAGCCATTTGAATTTCAACGTTTAGAGTAGTTGTGGAGCCATTATGTGGGATATAAAATAAAAAATAAAAAAATCACGGCAACAGCAACAAATTTCGACATTCTCATACGAATAAGAAATGTTTTAAGAAAGAATAAAATCTAAAAACAAAAAAAAAATTAAACAATTTTTATTGGTTAAAACTAAATTGGGCTTAAAAAAATATTTTTTTTTTCCATTTTGTTTTAAAATGAGAAAAAAATATTTTCGTCACTTTCTGTCTCAAAGAACTCACCAAAAGTCTCGACATTTCGAGTGTGTTCTTATAGGAATGTGAAGAGCATCTTAAAACATTTACTTTTCTTACATTGTTTATTCAAGATTATAAAGAATAAAAAAACAAAAACAAAAAAAACGTTTAAAAAAATCCAAAAGTCACGATTTTATTGTTACAGCAAAGAATGTTGGGCCAACAATTAACAACGACTGCAACAACAACGCTAACATAAATTTAAAAATTAAATTAAATAAACTTTTACAAAGAATAACAACAAATAGAAACAAAACAAAAAAAAAACACCTGTTAATGTTAGCGCCGGGTCATTTTGTTGTTGTTGTAACATTAAGTCAGACTTAGGCCAACATAAATGAGCAGCGGTACAAGATCACGTTTTCAACGTGAAATCAACAAAATAGTAGAATATTGTATTAAAAAAAACTAAAACTTTTTTTAAATTTAAAGACTACATACATACTAAGGCATCTTAAAGACACATAAACACACATGCCATCTTATGGTTATCGCATGTACGTACATATGTTATTTATATCGCTAAGATACATATAATTGTTTACCACACACATAAAAACGTACCAACATGTTCAGGTATGCGCTTGTTGTGTAACTTACAAATTTACAGAATCAATATTGTTTATACCCTACAGAGATTCTCAAAGTCACAGTTGAAAATTTTTGACACTAAATGCTTTTTAATTATAGGCAATGTAACTGGATTGGAGTCGTTTCTTGTTTTCTAATAATAATTTTAAATTCACATGATTAACATGACCAACGTGTGAGTGGGAATAAACTTTTCGATCCGCTCAAGAATCTATGGACCTGAAAGTTGTACATATTTTTATACCCACCACCAAAAAATGGTTATATTCGTTTTGTCGTTCCATTTGTAACATATCGAAATATTGATTTTAGACCATATACAGTATACATTTATTTTCTGAGTTCTGGTTTCATTTTAGGACGAAACAGCTATGTCTGTCCGTCCATTGAAAAGACATAAAAGCTCGAACAAAAACAGCTAGTCGGATGAAATCTTGAAGTAATATCTCCTGCACATCTAAATTGTTCGGTATTGAAAATGGGCTTAATCGGTTTATAAGGAAAATATTAATAGGTTGTAATGCAATTATAAAAAAATGTCTTTCTGTATAAAAAAAATTTATTTCTTTTGCCTAAACGTAATGACGTAGAATGATTTAATTTCACAGTTTTATTTCACGAGTTAAAAAAAGATATGTTTCCCTAAAAGTTGTTCACATCCATATATTACGAGCAAAGTTATAGATCAAAATTACAAAAATTTACCCAGCACAGTGTCCCTTTTAGCCTAAAAGATTTAAAACTTAAAAAAAAACCTTCAAAATTAGAACTGGGGTTCTAAATTGTGCTATAGGATTTTAGTTAATATTATTGTTGTAACGTAAAATTGAGGTGACATGCCTGTTTTAACACATTTTTAACGATTTTTTTTTAAATGACATAATTTTTTAATGGATAAATATTTTGGAATAATAAGGGACTCTGGTTTTTAAGATTAAATTAGAATCAATTGTTAGAAATTAATCTGATATGCCCACTTTAACACCCACCTTTCGCATATGGGTTAATCTATTACTATTACTTAAATTTAAAACTTCATAAAACCGACAGACTTAGATGTACGATTTAAAAATTTTGCAAAAATATAGGATTTTAATTATGGAAAATTAAGGTAACAAATCCACTTTATAGTTGCTAACAAAATTATACATTTTGTGTTTTAAAAGTACTACAGAAAGGCACTGTGAATGTAGTGCTTAAGCTTGTTTAATTTACTTTTGAAATTTTTTTATTGAATAATAACAAAAGCCATGCACAAGTTCTAACGATATGAGACAAGAACAGTAAACGTTTAAATTTGTTAAACAATTTTTAGTAAACTTTTGCATAAATCGACGAAAATTAAGAGGATACTAAATTAAACGAGAAAAAATATTCTGCATTAAACAACTTTGAATGTATAACATACGGGGGACACTCAAAAAGTCTGAATTTGGTTTTTTTTTTTGTAAAAAGTTTTCTGGGATGCAATGTCCACTGTAATTAACCCAGTTTAAGATTTTAATGAAAAAAAAAATAAATTAATTAAAGCTTTTGCCACCACCCACCAGAAAAAAATCGAAGCTACGCCAATGAATAATCACTTTTTAGGTACCTACATGTCGTTCTCAGAAACCTTAGCAGTCTCCACTGGCAGTCTAAAACAACCAGTTTCTAAATAAGAAAAGTATGTACAACTTTTCAGTCAATAAATAAGCTGAAACAATTTCTTTAAAATTATTTTCTTTTTTTTTTTTTCTTTCACTATTACCCAAACTTTATAGCTTAAATGAAACATTTTATTTCTTTATAATAATATTTCAAGACTAAATGTCTGGTTATACCAAAAGTACAGGCAGACAAAATGACGATCAATCAATGAAAATTATACATAAAATATAAACAAAGAAAAAATTAAACATAATACAATAACAAAAAACGAAACCAAGAACATTAAAGAAAAAATGGTATAAAATAAAGGTTTTTTTGAAAAAAAGAAAAAAAAAAACAAAATAAAATAAAATAAAAATAAAAATGAACACGAAAGATATAAAATAAAAACTCAAAGGTTGTTTACATGAGAAACGATGTCAGCAGAATACCTGGCTCCAAGAGACGCCACATTAGCTGGCTTAAAAAAAGAACACTAAAAAACCGAAAAAAGAAACAGAAAGGCAAACAAAGACTCAGCCAGAGTCGTCTTAAAGGCTGGACATTTGGAAAGTAAAAAATTTTTGTAGGAATAAACTACAGCAACAGAAAAAAAAAGTATTTTTTTTTCAACTACAACTCCACCTACTTTTTGCGCTAATGGCCTTTAAGCAAAACTCAGCAACAAAGCAGACAAAAAAAAAATAAGACTTGAGATCTTAAACTACTGCTGGCTGCTGCTGCTGTTGCTTACGACGACGATGACGACTTAAAGTCTTACAAAAGCCACATACCAAAAACAAAAACTACAAAAAGAATAAAATCTGCAACAACAATAACGATGCTGCTTAGTAATCATATGACCAACAATAACGACGACACAATGTCTTTCATGCAATTTACAACTACAGCAAAAGCATTTAAACCAACTACATTCTACATGTGAACAAATTAAAAAAAGACAAAGCCGATACTCGTGGGCCCAGCTCAACTGCTGTTGAGCAGGGCTTAATACCTCTAAAGAGAATTTAATGTTTTGGAAACAGAAAATTTATTATATTTGAAGAAAAATGTTTCCATAATCATGTTATGAAAAGAAAATTAAGCTAAAAGTTTTTCTAAAATTTAAACAATATTTTTTGTTTACTATCTTCAGTGAAAAAAATGTTTCCAAAATATTCTATAGATAGAAAACTAATTTAAAAAATAGATTATCTGTAAAAAATTTTTCAATATTTTTTTTATGGCTTTCTTAAGCTTCCTTTAATTTTTATAGAGAGATATAATGTCAAAAACAACATCATTTTTAGGGCATTAATTTAATTACAGTAGAGGCCCGATAATTCGTAGTCGAATAGACCAACAGCTTTTAACGATTTTGAGTTTTCAACAGGGTTAAAAAATTTTTAAAACTCACTGAAGGTTTAAATAAAAAAAAATATTTAAAAGGGTTACAATATATTTAAACCAGACAATTCATATGTAATAAATAACAAAAATATTAAGAATTTTTTTGTCTTTACAACCTGCAGGATCTTTCACTATGAATACTATTTTTTTTACAAAATTTATGGAAGTATTTCAGAAGCTATACTAAGTTTTCAATAATGCATTATGCGTGGTTTTTATCTTAAACACAAAAACGGCCAAAAAAAAAACAAACGGCAATTGAAACAAATCTGCAAAAAAAACATTGTCTTTGTACTTTTCAAAACATAAATATTGTATTTTCGTACGTACTATTAGAGGCTCTTTACAAGTAAGTACGTTTTAAAAGGATCTTCTCAGCAAAAATACGAATCAACGTGGGGACCCAAATGTAGTGGATTTTTGCGAATAAGAAAGTTCTTCTCAAGGATCCAGAAGTTTATTTCGAATTGAGGTTTTTAATAACTAGTGTATGAATTATCGTGGTTTGACTGTATTTTGTTTTACAACAGTGCCATATTTTAACTTAGATTGAGCTGTCATATTTATGATTGCTATTCAGCTGTTACAATGCTCAATGTTTTGTCTTAATGAGTATAAAAATAAATAAAAGAAAATCACTGTTTAACGCTTTAATGATCCTATAAAATCAATGGTTCTTATTCACTTAAAATCTCACTAGAATATTACTGTTTAAGAAAAAGGTTATACAGCTATAACTCTCAATTATTTAAAACCTAATTAATTGTGATGATTACTTCAAAATATTTTATAGCAAGACGCATTACCAGATAGTACTTCAAACAATCAACTTGCTAAAGAAAATATTTTGTGAGCGTGTTAATTGTTGAAATGGTGTATTATTCAAAAACATCGTGCGATTGATTACTTTATTTACATAATGTCATTAAATTTTCGACGACTTCAAGGACAATATTATACGAAACATTGCCCAAGTACCACCACGAAATTGAGACTTAAATTTGGCTTTGTGTTGCAGTTGTACGAAGTTATAGAAGTTGTGTGAAGTTATGCTTCTAATGATATTAATTTTTTGTTTAAGTTTGTGTAACATGTGTATATTATTTTAATTAAAAATAGTATTATCTATTCTATTCAACTTCAGATGTAAACTGCTATCAAATTTAATATAAAACAAGTAACAGTGCTATATTCGGCCGTGCCGAATCGTATATACCCTTCACAACATGTATAAATACGTACATACATGTAAAAAAAATACATATATAAAAACATCCCATTGTAAAATTAAAAATTTACGTATGTATGTTAAAAAAAATAAAAAAAATATATATTAAAAACAATAAAAAAAATCAAAAAAAAAATTTTTTTTAAATTATTTAAAAAATTTTTTAAAAAAATTTTAAATTTTAATTTTAAAATTTTAATTTAAAAAAAAACGAGGTGGTGGTGGTTTTTTGCCCATATCTCAGAAAGTTATGGGGCGATTGTGCTGAATTTCAATAGCGATTCATTCCTGGATATTTCCAAGAGATTGATACCATACACAGATCTGAGGAACATACAGTTGCTTCTAAAAGTTGATTTCAACCAACATACGGACAGACGGTCAGGGCTTAATCGACTCCTCTATTCATAAGCTTTCAGAAAATGTATACTTTATGGGGTCGGAAATGAAAATTGTAGAAATTACAAACGGAATGACAAAGCTATATATACCGTTGTGCACCACAGGTGAAGGGTATAAAAATTATACGAAATACTGTAATAATGTTGCCTAAGCAAGAAATTATTAAAAATGCTGCTAATAATGTGAAAAGCAAACAAAATGTATTTGTCAATATTCAAGCAACATTTTATTTCAATTGTGAAGTAATATGAACAATTGTTATTTTGTATGAAATTAAAAAAGCAAATCAATTTTATTGTGATGACGATTTAAATAATAATTTTTTTCTTTTTTCTGTGGTTTTTTGACAGTACATCTTAAGTCGAAATAAAAAGTTTTTCAAGTTTCTTCATCATAAAATTACAATTTTAAGACGCTTAGAGAGGTAGCTTTACATACATCGGTACTGGACGTACTCGTCTAAACGATAAGGTCACTTTATTTTTTGTCTCTTATTGAAAAAATACAAAGAATAATGATTGACACCATGACCTAGAATACTTGTTATTCAAATGTTATTCATTGTTAAATTTAATGCTTACATTTGTTAACTCTAAGATATTTTATAAATGAAAATACCAAAAAAAAATTTGCATTTTTTAAAGATTTTAAATGACAAGGTTAGTGGATTTCACTAGAGCAAAATATGACATTTTTTTCCTAAATTTATAAGTTTTTCCATTTAAAACTAATGACGTATTAGTCGCATTAGCGCAAGGTTTGCCACAATTTTGGAGACCCGACGAGTTTCGATCAAATATTGGTGCCATAATTTTCTTGATCTTTTAAGTAATTTTTCACGCCACAAAGCAAGTGAACCAATTTTCACGATATTTATTCGACACTTTTCAAGTTAAGAAAAAGCTTGTTCAAGTCCCACTTTATCAATATAAGCAAACAATTTACGTTTGAATAAAATTGAATAACAAGTATTTTAGGTAGCGATACCAATCAGTGCTCTTTGTATTTTTGAAATAATAGAGTAAAAATTTAGTGACCTTATCATTTTAACGCGTACCTAAGAACAAAATAATTTTGAAATTGTGTAATAGGTTGTCATTATTTCATACATTACATAGTAATGAGTGGGTCATTACCAATATCATTGTTTTTAAATACAGAATAATGGCCTATTAGTATCGACTGTCATTAGTACTTTTTTCTCTAAACAGTAAACTAGTTTAATCCTAAAAAAAGACCTTCATAAATATTATTAATACGAGAAGTTATATTTTTTTAATATCGCAAAAGTATAAAACTTACCAGTTACAATTTAATTTGTTACTAGTTATTTGCCTTATTTTTGTAAATAAATTTGTAAGCGATGGTAATGAATTTTGGGACAACTCTAACTAGCACATGTATAGCTCCAATTTTACATGCTAAGTTACTAAGAAAGTAAAGATTTTACTGGAGGAACTCTGCCGTAATAATTGAAAATATTTCCCCTTATCAAAATATGCATATAAATAACGAAATGCGCTTCACATAAAAGTTCACCTCTTTGTACGATAAACTTAGAACTTTGTGCCTTGTGGTATTTATTCCAATTGACAATAAGAAGCTACAAGATCTGATGCTTGTACAAACTGCTTAAGTAATTTTAACAATACAGACACATTATTCAAATTAAGCGATACAATTAAAGTCACTATCATGAAGGTTTTAATATACTGGTTGTGCTACCTAATGTCCTCATTTTACCTAAAAGCGATTCTAAAGCAGACTTCTTATAATCTGTTTTACATCTTTGTTAACTAAAGCACCTAATACACGGCATGTTTTTTACATTTTACTTTAAATTTGTGCGACATATGTAAATCTGCATGTCTGTCAAAATTTTACTTTTACAGACAATTGTCGCTGACTGCTTTCTAGCAGCAGAGATTTCTGCCAACGGCTGATGTGAGATTTTTTGACAGAAGAAAATAGAGCACGCTCTAATTAAAATTTTGTCAGATGTCTCAACACATATTTTTTACAGAAGTAATGTTTTAAAGGTAACACATGACATGTTCGTATTAAGCAGTGTGTAATTCGACAAGTCAGATGTAACAAGCATGCCGTGTATAAGCTGCTTAAGAAGTAAAATTGTATGAATCAATTTATTTTTAAAACGTGAGCTGATAAATAAGACTTGTGGCTAATTCATACTTGGCCACGTAAAATAGATTAGTGTAAAATCTTCAGTAGGGAACAAGTGTGAGTTGGTTTACCACTGATATCTATAGACAGAAATAATTTATTATTATGAGTTTTAATATATTTTATACTAATTATTTAAAAAAAATATTTTCTTATATCTTTTCCGCTTCATCATCTATCCCAAAAGGTAAGCGTATTTCTGTACATCCTATGCTTTATAATATTTATCACTCATTTACACAAATAAATCCAGTAATAAAACCCGCAATAACTTAAGCCATTTCCCATGAAATATATCTCTGTTTCAATGCCTTCAAAACAATTGTAAATCTTCGGGTATTTAAAAAAGAAAAACGCAACTAACAGTCTCTATTAGATGCAGTATTTGCATTTCAAATTTAACAATACTAAACATTTCAACATAAAAAATCCTTAAACGAAACAAAAAGTAAGAAGAAAAAAAATATAAATAAATTAATAAGGCGCCATAATTTGCTCAACACAATGAAAACTATAAAATTCAATACCAAACAGACACAAAGAAGAGATCTGGCTGTAAGCGAGTACACAGAGAATATTAAGATGCCTACGATTGTCTGGCAAGTCAGTGGAAAATCCAAAAAAACACAAAATAAAGCGATTGAAATTTTAAAATTTTTCAAGTTACTTGAAACCAACAGTTAGTTGACTTTGAAAAATAAAACCAAACTCCCAAGCATACAGAGGCACTTACACTGTTTGTTTTTGAAGTGAATTGATGTGATTTGACTGACTTGCTAAGGGACGGACATACGGACGGACTAACTGAATGAGTGAGTGACTGGTCTGTCATTGAATCTGTAGTGGTGGTAAAAGGTAGTGTTTATTTATTATTGTTTTTCTTATATTTGTATCTGTTGGTACATTAATGATGACGCTTGGTGATGGTGGTCCACTTGAAACAAATTTTGACTAATTTGCCGCATCAGATTTCCAACTAATTTGACCAAAAAAATAATAAAAAAAATACAAAAGCAAGAATAACGAAAAACAAAAATACAAATGAAGTAACAAAACCGATGTAGTGGAAAATAGTCTGCACGACTGTTTAAATCAAAATGAAAACAAAAAAAAAATTCACTAAATTTTAAATGATAAATCAACCTATAAAAAGGAATGAATGTAAAACGGTCAGTTCAGCCAGACGAAAGGACTAAAAGATTTATTTAAAGTAGGGCACGACATAACAAAATTTGTGGTTGAGATTGATATACAACCGGAAGCAATAAAGTGTAAATTTCTTAAGAAATATGAACTCCAATTTGTACTGATCTCTTTTTATGTTTATTATTTAATCTTATAACAATGACAATCGGGATAATGCTGAAGAGCTCAAGGACATAAACTTAAAACTGAAAAATACAGACAAATTTTAAAAGAAAAGTAAAATAATTATTTTAATTAAAAAATTTTAAGGTACTAACATTATGAATTTATATAGGTATTAATACCAAAACGTTGTCTGTGTTTTACCAATTTCGAAAATGTTATGAAGCGAGGCCACAAGCGAATTATAAAATATTTTTTTAAATTGTTGTTAGTAGGTGGTGTTTGTTTCGAACAGTCTCCCTGTTATTTAATGTCATTATAAACAAGTAAGAAGGCTATATTCGGCCGTGCCGAAACTGATATTAACCTGCACCGTTTTTTTATGACCACATTGTAGCATAGCCTAAATTTCAGATTCAATATTATACAACATTTTGCTTTACTATTTTTGACGCCATATTTGATTGTAATTTTTTAGACTGTTAGCTGTATTTTACTAGTCGACTCGTATTGAAGGGGTTGAAAAAAAGTATTCGCCATTTTTTTAAAGGCGCCATTTTGTATTTCAACTTTTTAATAATTGGGTGAATTCTATTGGTCAAATCCTTTTATTTGATATCAATATTGTAACAAGGACACAGCCGTAATTACTATATTTGAATTATATGCCATGTTATTCCTTTTTTCATATTTTACTGAATTCTGCTAGTCAAGCAATTATTGGGAGGGTTGAAGTGGGTAAATTTTCAAATACAAAATTTAAAACATTTATAAATTTACTGCAGATGATTTTGTATTGCCAGCATAAATGGATTTTAAATTTTTTTAAAATGAATTATATTGCGTTAGTCAACCCCCTTAATTTGATGCCTGTATTGACCTTTTCGGTTCTCTAGAAGCTTAAAAAATTGGCTTACGTTTGAAAATTTTAGGCAAAACACCGAAGTAGATGTAGTTTGACGTTTATATCTCAGTTACTTTCAAACAGATGAGATAGAATTAAATAATTTTCAATACTATGGCTTGTAGTTTAGTATCTTTGTCGTGTCCAAAATTTATTTAGGGTTCTAAGAAACTTGATATATTTAAAAAACATATATGTTGTTCTAGAGAATTTTTGCCTATAACTTCTCCGATTTGAAACCAATTTGCCCAAATTTTTTTCAAAATATCTCGAGAGACATATTATATCTACAAATAGTAATAGTGTTAATAAATACTTTAGGCTAAAAATTTTGATTTTTGTGGTAAAAATATGGATAAACTGAGGCAGTCGTGTTTATGTGCTTATATCTTGGAAAATTATGGGGCGATTGTTCTGGGTTTCAATACCAAAATTTTGGAGATCACTCCTGATAAATAAATACTATATACGAGTCCGTGGGTTAAAAGGGGGCTTTAAAAGGTTGATTTCAACTCTTACACGGACGGATGGACGAACAGATGGACATTACCAAATTGATTTCTCTATCAATAAGGATTAAAAATGTATATACGCTATGAGGCCGCAAATAAAACTGAAGAAATAACAAAGGGAATGACAAACTATGTATACTTAAATACCCCTTTGCACTGTCGTTTGAAAGTTATAAAATTAAGCAGACTTTGCGCTTTTTGTTTTATAATAATTCATGTGTTTTGCGAAATCTAAATAACTGCGTCATTGTCTATCTGCGAAAAATTCCTATTTCTATACAAAACGTAAGAAGTAAACGTAAATAACTTGACGTTTACGCTAATTGGAAAATTCGAAACTGTTAGTGCGTTAGGTAGTGAAGTTGGCTGCAAAACAACTGTTGTTGGTTATTTGCTTTTGTAAATAGAAATCAAAAGCAATTCCATTTAAATCATTTTCAGTAAAATTTAGCGATGATATCTCCCTTATATTTCTATTAAGTGGTTTTTATTATAAAAATTAATACCACCTTGAAAATTTTTTTCAAGTATGTTATTTTGGCATAAAAGCTTGGCGGTAGATAATGTTGAGTATGATCACTGATTATGGTTTGGCTGTTAGTTGCAAATTTTATCGCATTTAAGTTTTAGATTCTGAAAAGTTTTAAATAAAATATATTTTAACTGTGAAAGTCCGTAAGGAAACTCATCTTCAGGAGTATACTTTTGTTAAATTCCATTAGAAAAATTTTTAATTTAAAAAAAAAAAATTTAAAATTTGTTAAATATTCTATTCAGCATTTTTATTGGATTTCATAAAATATTCTATTCAGCATTTTTATTAAATTTCATAAAAAATATTAGTTTTTTTAAATTTAAAAAAAAAGTCGACAAAATTGAAAAATATTCTATTCAGCATTTTGATTTTTATAAAATATTGTTTATTATTTATATATAAATATAAAACATTTCCATTAACATAAGCGCATTTTTGATGTCTTCTATCAAATCCAGCAACCATTTTATACTCGATCACACTGTCTTACAAAAATTTTTTGGTTTTTTTTGGTTTTATGTTTTTTCTTAAAAAATGTTCACATTCTTTCACTCAAAAACCTAAAAGAACAAAGAATTAATCCACTCAAATGCAACGCCCTTTTCCTCTGGCATCAAAAAAAAAACAACAACAATAACATATTTTTTGATAAAGATCAGTAGCAGCATGATGATAATGCAGCTTAAACGCCCCACTGTACCGAAACAAAAATTCACTAAATAAAAAAAATTTGTGTTGAAAACTAAAACGAAACAGAAATACATACATTTTTTTTTAAAGAAAATAAGGTACCATTTGTTAAGGTTATTATTTGTTAAAGGGCAATTAACATACAAAAGGATCACCAACATCATCACAATATCATCAACAGTCTTTTGTATTTGTGTAGGTAGCATTAGTAGCCGCTGAAATTTGTAAAAAAAAATTTTCACGTTTCTTTAGTGTACGAAACAAAACAGTCAATAATGGAGCGAAGTGAGTGGAGCGGAGCTCCTCCTGTATAAATTAAATAACAGCCAATAAGCATGAATCACATTGAAGGCAGAAGTATGAGAAAAGAAAACAATCAAATCTAAAAGAGAAATGATACAAAAATATGTACAACAACATCAATAAGAATCTTCAAAAATTACAAAAACAACAATAAATGTAATAAACAATTTTCAAAAATCACGATCAAGAGATTTAAAAACACCAAAAAAAAAACGCAACATCACTGTTGTCTTTATTAAGAGACTACGTGGCGTTTATTGTAATAAATGGACTCCATATGTATAGTTTTTTTAATTTTAGAACGTGGTTTCAATAGTATTGTAGAATTTTAAAAATAAGTCGAAAAAAAATTACACATTTTATTGAGATTTGATTAAAAAGTTCTTTAAAATTATTTTATTGATTAGAAATCTTATTTTAATGTTTAATCCCAAAAGGATTTTTGCAGCTCCTCGAAATCTTTTAAACAAGAAAACACTTTTTATTTTAAGAGTTTTTGTTTTTGCAATTCAGAAAACTACATATTTATTTCTGTGGTTTGGAGCTAAAAGGGCCAATGTCAAAATATTTACTTTTGAGAAAATTTGAATTAATGTTTAACTTTTATAGACGCTTTCATAGTGACATTGGCCAGCATTTATTTATGAAGCTGTTCTGGGTTATGTATGACTTTAGCTGTTTTACCATAGAGCAAGAAAACAAATCCTATGCAATGATTAACTCAAAAGAGCAAAAAAGTGACATTGGCCCTTTTAGCTCCAAGCCACAGATTTAAGGCTATTAATTATTATGCAGTAACTAATGCCAAATCACCGTGATTAGCTATATTATTAAGCAATACTTACACGGTGGGGCGAAAGTAACCATGGCGTTTAAAAATTTAATAAGATTTTCGTTTATATAATTTTTTTTTTTAATTATAAAATATACAAAATGGAAATTTAGTCACACTAAACATAGAAAATAGTGTCACTTAAGTGACTCCGTTTTTAGCAATGATGGACTGTTTTTATAGAATTTTCAAATCTTGCTGAAAAATGTAGCGAACATGCTTGAACATTTTTTCCCCGAATTTTTTTAAATTACTTGCTATTTGTATTTCGGGCATTGACTCCATCGTACTGAAGCCACATTTCATGGGCCAATGATAGTTCTTCAAAAATTACTCAAATCAAAACAAAAACTGCAACACTTTACGGGCTAATTGGTCCAAGATGTACAAAGCAATTATTAAGCCAATTTGGATATACGTCATTCAGCTATTGTGAACAGGCTTTTCATAGTTTTTCTAACGTTGAGAAACTACAAAGAAGACAATAAAAAATCTTACCGATTTAACATGGTTCATCAGAAATAATCTTAATGTTGCCATAAGCAGAGAGGAAATCAAAAACTCATGCACCAATTACTAGATGAAAATTTTTATTTTTTTTAATCCGCTTGAATGAGAATTTTTTAAGATCACAGGATTCAATTTTGGCTAATAGTAGCTGTAATATTTTTTTCCAGGGCTGGAATTGTAGCTTGCTTATACCTGTACACGAGAGACTTTATGTATCACCGCAAAAAAAAGTCCAGTGCAGTCGAATCGAATGTTCTTAGCGGCCAATGGACTGCCTCAAAACCGTAAGGATAATTTCTCACCAAAATTACCTTTAAAAATCTTCATAATACCGCGTGTCAATTGGCATGTTGAAGTCACACGTCAACCAAGTGTAATCCTTCCACTTTGGGCAAAAAAAAAATTAATAGGAATTACGCGTTACATTTCTTCAATCTTCACAATGAATTAACATAACTCGATCTTTAAGGACACCGCTCGATACAGCAGCAATATTTTAATCGGTAGGCACTCTTCGCATTCGGCTTGGTTTATTAATGACCAAAAAAGTGAAACTACTGCGAAATTTGGTCACATCAGCTTGAATAGAACGATCGTAAAATGGATGGATTTTGATAATAATATGCAAGCATTAAAAACCAAACAGTTAAAGTTTCAGTTATGGTTTAACTTGACTGCGAATTTATATATCAAAGTAACAAAAATTAAAACTATTTACAGTTAGTTTCATTTGTTGTTAATTTTCATTTTTAATTTCAAAAAAAAAAAAGAATTTCTTTTATAACCGCATGAACCGGAAAGAAGAATTTCGTTCCAGGTTATTAATAAAAATCAATTTACAATGTTTTGGAACCTTAAATAGTTTCAAAGAAGTTTTTTAAAATAACTTTGAGAATTTGTAAAGCTTATCTGATTTTTTTGCACATAAATTATATATTACGAACAACTTGGGAAGTCTTAAGAAGAACTGCAATTATATAATTGGAAATTATATTTTTTTTTCTACAGTAAGAAATAAGTTATGTTACACTTCCTAGATACGTTTAAATGCAAAGGATTTATTTGCTAGAATAATCTAAAAAAAAAATGTTTTTAATTACTTTTTTGAAATTCATAGAAGACCTCCCAGCAATTAAAAGTCATACCTATGTTACTGTTATCGCCTTTTAACTTCCTCTTGACTTGAAAACCGAAAAATCCTTAAAACTGTTAATGCTAAAATATTTCTAAGTGAATTTCCTCAGAAACACTTTTGCCCAAGTTAAATTTATTTAGGAGAAAACACGAATTATCAGGCACGCAAATTCATTTATCATTTTATTAAAATCTTTCTAGTTTTCGAATTTAATGCCTCTAATCGAAATTCATAGAAAAAATAAACAAACCTTTTCCCTTAGAAAAAAACAACAACCTTAATTCGATGTATAGCAAATTGATGATTTTTAAACCCAAAATAGATAGAGAGATCGTCGCAATTGAAGAAAAGAAAATAAATATAAAAAAAAACACTTAAAGTAGTATTTAAAATAAATAGTTATCAAATGATGCCAAATTTTAAAACACCTCATGCTGTTAAAGTACTTGAAATCACAGCATGCTAAAAGCGCTTTAAACAAGGATGTTGTTTTCCTTTCCTTTTGCTTCGGTCTTTGCTTCCCAGCAATTGCATTCATTCTTATTTCAGTTATATCTCTCATTGCATTAGAGGCGACAGTAAATAAATTTGATTGTTGCCGTCGCACGACATTTTCAGATTTTATACAACTAATACAACTTCATGATTTAATATTCACTTGAACAGAACGTGTCTTCTTTTGTTTCTTTGTGTATTTTGGTATTGTGTAAAACATTTGAATTACATTTGGTAGATCACAAAGTGTCATAGCTTCAAGTGTCTTAAGACTATAATTCCTTACAACTACATGCGCTATTTTAGGAGTATTTCGTTTTGACAGCAAAGGCAGGTTGTGCAAAAATATATACCTACTTTGCTAATTTATTCGGAACTATATGTCCCCGACATTTTAGCAGAATCGGCTCTCATAAATTATCTGTTGCCTAATTCAACTGACTTTCATCTTTTCAGTGCAGGCTTCCGTTTACACACGACGGCACAATACACATATCAAAAACCATATTTTTAAACCATAGTAAAATTGTAGAACAATACAAAAATATATCATGATAGTATACCCTATGAATTCACTAAATGTTTCTTGCTAAAAAAAACAACGGCGACTTTTAAGGACGACTCTATAGGTATCCTGTGTTCAAAGCCGTATACATTTGGTAGTTTGTTACTTTTGTTTGCATTGTTTTAATGTGAAAAATCACCTTGTTTATCAAGCTGTTTTTCTTTTTGACTCATAAAACTCAAGTATGTAACTGTCTGTCCATCTAATTTTCTTTCAGGCTCATTAAACTCAAGTATGTGGCTGTCTGTCCATCCGTCTGAACTCTGTCTATTTTTCTGTGTGATCCTTAAGGGTTTATTAGATAATACTATACCGTGCAAGTGTGTGTCTGTGTGTTTGCTGCGGGTTGGTTGAAGAATTTTGCAAGGTGAATAGATTATTTTATGAACCTGTTGTTATTAGATTTGTCAGGGTTCTTTTCATAAGAATATTAGGGTTTTCCTTTAATAACATTTGGCGAGTCCAACTAATTGATTTCTATTTTTTTTTAGATTCTTCTCAGTGACTAGAGCTACGTTCATATTTGACAAATATTTGGTCAAACAAGCGTGAACGACATTTAATGTATAAAATTGTTTAATATTACGTCAATATTCTTACACCAAATATCGTTAAATTATACAACATGCGATTGATATTGCAGATTCATTAAATCAACAATACGTTTTATCAAATAAATATTGATTTATTAGAGTAGAATTCAATACATTTAGGTGCTAATGTGTATTTTGTCAAATATTTGCTTAATGTTAATAGACCAAATAATAAGAAAATTTTACGACTCAGTAGTAACAAAAAAACATTAAAGTCAAAAAAATAGGTGACACTAAAGAAAATAGTTTTTTTAAAAGGTTGGTTAGAATTGTTTTTTTATACAACTATTAGTTGAGGTTATGGTGTATAAAGGATGATTTATTTGCTATTTGATTTTTCAATTTAAATTTTTTTAGTGTAAAAAAACATTCGTGACACATGGTAATGACAAAAAATAGACCCACAAACGTACAACGCTTGGATAACATTGAATTTCATTCAAAATTCATGCTGTGTTTTGTAAATTATCTCCATTTTATGGTCATTATAATCGAGCCACCGAGTAGGGTATTCAAGCTGTTGCGAAAATTTTACTTTATTGGACATCAAACAACCATCAGGTCTGCGAAAAGTGCGTACCGAGGAGAATATTGTTGTTAAATCGGACAGTATTAATGAAGGTCGCGATATGTCAATTCGTCGATATTGTCAACAATTGGACTTGTGTTATTTGACCACTTCAAAGATTTAACGTAAGGACCTCGGTATGACGCCATACAAAATACAGCTAAGGCAAAACCTAAAGCTGAGGAAGTAAATGACTATCTAAGAAAATTGGATGAAGATATATTGTCTTTAGCGATGAAGCTTATTTTTGGCTTAATGGATACGCAACATAGAAAATAGCCCAAATTAGTGTGGACAGCACTAGATTTTATTATTTTTTTTTTATTTTCAAAACCCGGTAAAAAATTATCAATTTTTTGATTGTTCTTCTGATTGTTTTTAATATAATAAAATAAAAAAAAACAAAAAAACTTTCAGTGCAATTACAAATTTAAGTTTTAAAGCTAAAAGGAAAGCAGGAAATTTTGTTCCTAATGTCTATTTTTCGTAAAATTCTTCAAAAAAATTTTTTTACGAATATAAAAAACATAAATTTTATACTAAATTGGTAAAATGCTGCACTGAAAATTTCTACATTGGATTGCAAAATATGTGCGTCAATCGAAAATGGAATACTCACATTAGCATACGACTAATCTTAGAAACTCCAAAAGAAAAGTTATAATTGGTACATATTTATATTTGATTAAGGTCGCGTTTGAAATTTAATTGGCCAGTTTCATGTGTGTGTTATTTGGAGTGTTTATGCACTAGTACACAAGATGCCTTCACTTGATTGTAATATAGATAAATTATTTGCTTAAATTTTAATAATTATCTCAAGGTAAAAGAAACTTAAATTTTTACAAGTTTTGATCTTAGTAATTATCGACTTGTACTATCGACTTATATATGATTGAATCTCTTCGATTTTATTCGGAATGCAATATCACAAAAGCCAGAGCAAATTTAAATAAAATATTTTGTAGGATAGAAATCCCATTAATACATATATTCAAGTTACTTGAGAAATTCCATGTTACCGGAAAAAATTTTATTTGGTGGACCAGTGTTATCGAATTTCAATTAATAGGTTCGAAATTCTTATTCCAGTTGAAAGGAACAAAATTAGGAAACAAATTAAAACTTCTCCCGTTCACTAAATGTATTAGCAACTTACCTTAAACTTAAACTTGTTAATGACTTCAAATGAATAGTTCAGTCTAGTAGAGGAGGTGACATAAATAAAAAAAAAATTTGAACGAAAATCAATACAAATTGACCGAATTGATTCAAAATGAAGTACACAGAAGGGTACACAACAGTTGACTTTTCCCATTAAAATAAAAAAGGTAAACAAAAATATTATCGCTTTTGCAATCAGTACAATACTTTAATGACAATAGCAATATTAAGCTTAACCATAATAATATTTGTATACCCTTTACACAGTGAAAAAGGGTATATACAGGTTTGTCACTCCGTTTGAAATTTATACAATTTTCATTTCCGATCCCATAAAGTATATATTTTCTAAAAGCTTTTGAATAGGGGAGTCGATTAAGCTCTGCCAGTCTGTCCGTCTGACCGTCTGTTCGTTTGTATGTTGAAATCAACTTTTTGAAGCCCCCTGTCTAGACTCGGTTGAGGTATTAAAATATCAAAAATATTCGGTAGTAGATCGGTATTGAATATCAGAAACATCGGTATATAAACCACTTAGATATGAACAAAAACCACGGCCATTTGGTTTTTGTTTTAACACAACAACAATATACAACAACAACATACATACATACAAACGTGGTATACTGGTTAGAGTAAACGTGGCATCGAATCCCAGTTGAGCCAAAAAAATTTTTTTTTTTATTTTTAATTTTATATATTATTTATATTTTTATTATTTTCTTATTTTTTTTTATTTATTTTTTTTTAATTTTTTTTAATTTTTTTTTATTTTTTTTATTTTTTTTTTCTTATTTTTTTTTATTTTTTATTTATATTTGTTATTTATATTTTAATTATTTCTTTTTAATTTTTTTTAATATCTTTTTAAATTTTTTTTTAATTTTGTATTTTTTTTTAAATTTTTTTTTTAACATATATACGTAAATTTATAATTTTATTTCATATAATATGAATGGTGATACAAACTATTGTTATTGCATGACTACACGTTGTGAAGGGTATATAAGATTCGGCACGGCCGAATATAGCACTCTTACTTGTTTTTGTTTAATTTATTGACAGAATGTTAACCTTCCGACTCAAAAACCATTTGTATTAGTCTCGACTAAGGTACTGCAGTTAATGGCATTAATGTTATACTATGTTGAGATATATATTCTATTTATGACAAATAAAATTTAAATTAAGTTTATATTTTAGTGATCAGACGTATTTAATAACACTTATATGACAACTGAAAATATTTTTATTTCGTTCTAAAAAAATTGGGTGTATAATTTTCTAAGAAATAAGTTTTTGTAAGATATATTTTCAATAAAATGTTGATCGAATTTATAAACCAATATACAAACATAGCCTTTTACAACTTTTTTTGTTTATTTAACGTTGTTGTTAGGTTCATTCGATTACTTCTGCATAAAGTCACGTATATATTTAAAAAAAAAATATTTTTTTCTCTTTAGTTATTAAGTTATTTATTTACACTTCAAGAACAAAATAATATTTTACATAGAATTGCATCTTCTAACTGAGAAGACTTGTGAGGTATGTACGGTGTAACCTGACGTAATTAGTGGTGCAATTATATACTGTATATAATAAAGGTGTATATTTGAGCATAGTATTAGTTGCGAATTTATTTTGGGACTGTGACTGTCTCTTAATTTTAATTTTTAAATAAAAAACTGAAAACAACAACTTTTTGAAGTTAGGCAAGAATGTCTTAAGTCAGAAATTTTAGTTTTTATTTAATAGCAAAAAAAATATGAATTTTTCTGAATTACTGCCTAAATAGCTAATGATTACGAATGGAAGCTATTGTAATAGACTTAAGTTTTTTATGTCAAGATAAAGAATGAAAACATTGAGTTTAACACAATTAAAATTTCAGACTGAAATTTTTGACTTAAGGCCTTTTTACCTAACGTCAAAGTACTACTGCCGTCAATTTGATGATTATTGGATCACAAAACGTTAATGATTCTCACTGCCTGTATCTAGCATAGTGTAAGACGAACAGATGTCTGCTCTTACAATACTTTATCGGGTATTCAGGATTAAAGTGGTATACTAAACTGCATGTAAAGCATTCTTAAAGCCTAATGAATACGATGAATTTTAATTTTATGAATTTATTTTCATATCGCCTTCAAATAAAAGCAGAAAACAAAAGTTACAGCTGAGTTGCTTTCTTGTACTTTACTCCTCTTTAAACTGTAAATTCTGCACGTTTCACATAAAATCCAAGAAGGCACGTGGTATTACCTTTCACATTATTCCTTTCAATTAAATCTTATTTATACACTCAACGATACAATAGTTTTATGTACCAATCACTGCAATTGTAACAGTATCGGCGATGCCTCAACAATTAAAACAAAAGATGTAAGAAAAATAAACCTGGTTATTTTGAACAACTGCTATATCATCTTTCAATACTCTTGTATTCTATGCTAGACAATTCTATACAAAAAAAACTTTTTTTTTTTTTTTTTTTTTTTTTTTTTGATAGACATCAAGTCACTAGAATTGAATACCGTCACTCAAAATCAAAGGCAAAAACAAAAAACAATAAGAATCAACGAAAAAAACTGTTTAATATTGATGAGCCATTGTTTTGAAATAAGTTAAAGATGAAAATCTAGTTTTAATATTATTCGTACTATTGATACTGGTTATTGCTGGTTATTGTCATTTAACATGAAAAACAAGTATGTATTGTTCAATTAAAATTTATTTCTTTTTTTTAACAAACAGTTTTGTTTTATTCTTAACGACAAGGTGTCTTGTTGTCTCGAATATTAAGGATAATAGGAGATAAATAATTTGAAATTAAAGAAAAATAGATAATCGAATCATTATAAGTATGATCAGTATTTAAAAGAATAATACTATTTTTTCTCTTAAAAAACTATCCTTAGGGGTATACTGTGGAATCTAATTCTGAAATATTTATAAGAAACTAGCCAAACCCGGCGCGCGTTGCTACGCACCTTAATGAATCAAAATGCATTCTGAATTTTAATTGAATATCAAGTGCAAAAACCTAAAAATTATAATTTTTTGTATGGGCGTGGCACTGCCCACTTTTCTAATCACGAAATTGTAAAGTCATAACAGCTCAATATGTGTGCAAAGTTTCAGAAAAATCGGTCTGGTGCAAGTACCTCAAAATCATAACCTTATTTTATGGGCGTGGCCCTGCCCACTTTTCTAATCACGAAATTATATGGTTATGACAGCTTAGTATGTGTGCAAAGTTTCAGAGAAATCGGTCCAGTGCAAGTACCTCAAAATTAAAACTTTTTTAGGGGCGTGGCCCCGCCCACTTTTCTTATTACGAAATTATTTAGTCATGAGAGATCGATATGTGTGCAAAGTTTCAGAAAAATCGGTCAAGTGCAAGTAGCTTAAACTGATAATTAATTGTTTATGGGCGTGGCCCCGCCCACTTTTTTCACCCATAAACACTCTTTGGAATGTGTACAACAACTTGCCAAAGTTTGAGTCCGATCGGTTTTACAGTTTCAGAGTCTATAGCTAACACACACACACACACACAGAGTTTCACTTTTATATATATAGATAAGTCTATTTTAAACTTAATCAACAACATAACAAACAAAATACTCTCTGAGGTAGTTCTTCCGCTGATAAAAATAGAGAAAGCTGTCTTCTGTTTTAACACACACACTCTCCGTAAATTACCAGATAATATCACCCAGAAAGCCATAGACTGAAACCAACAGGGAAACCGCCGTAATCAATAACAAGCGAACTATCCAAACTACGACTACAGTAAAAAAAGAAAATACAGATATTGTGCTGGTAATCGAATTTATTAGAATCAATTTGTTGCAACTCTGTGCTCCTTGGAGATGTAAAAGTAACATATATATAATTTTACTGATAAGCACTATCAATCTTTTTTTGCGTGAGCTCAAGTAATGGACTTTGAATATTGGTATTTAGGTCCTATGGACTTTGTAAATAGTAGGAAGATCAGAGAAAATTAATTAGTTTATTCATGGTTTTAAAAAACTGAAACAGTTCTTGTTATACATATGCCTATTACTAACCAATACTGTAATATAAGACATCTTCTTGTTGTATTGCAATTACCAAAAAAATAAAATGAAATGAATAATGGTTTTATATCGCAGTTAATTTTAATTGCCGGAACAACTGGTTCAGACTTCCTAATACTCTTTCGACTGCCAGTCACTTATAAAAACTAAATAACTTCGTTGGTGATAAACATGTCTGCAATTGGAGTTCAAAAAAGCACATGTGATTGGAAAATAGTGAAGAAGGCATTGCATTTACTGCAATGTTACTTCGATGCAACGAGATGACAACAGAAAATTTGCTGCCTAAATTGATGTAAATTGATGTTGAAATCTGATTGCCAAAGCATGTAAAACAATTTATGAAAAAATTTGTGATCGTGAACTTTTTTGTGTACACATACGAATTATTTTATATTGTGTAAGGATCCATCCTATCATTGGAGGGCCATTAAAAATATTTTCCATTCAGGTATTTTTAAAGCTAATAATTTTATTTTTCTCCAGCCAATGTTTAGTAGATTTTTTTATCGGCCGCGTATGGTATGACCTTTCTTATCGTCAACTTCCTTGAAGCTTTGAATTTTTATTTTTTGATATCGGAGTGAAGTTTTTTTTAACGTATACCCAATCACGAAGGCACGTAACCTTGCTGGACTCCTAGGCTTTCGCGTTTTTGCCAATATAGAGGTGTTACTAACACTTTTTGCCAATTGGTGCCAACATTAGAGGGAGTTAACTCTAATTAATGAGTTAAGATGACTGATACTCGCCCTGATGTTAGACTCTCAACATAGTGACAATAGGTTAGTGGCTAATGCTCGTGGTGGAGGCTGACCTGTGCACTTCGGACAACTAATAGCTTTGCAGGTGCTACTGCTACGGAATAATTGTGTGTCTTCGTATGTTGTTAAACTTGGCAAATTGGAGTGGACGGTTGGTCATTAAAAATTTAATCCTGTGGTAAGACAACTATCAGATTGTGTCATTAGTAAACTTAATTAAACCTTTTAAATCACTCGGGTTGATAAATGGCCAAAATATTTTTAGGATTCTATGGATAAGTCATTTGTTTTATATATTTGAGTTGTTCTAGAATCTTTAGTAGCTGCGTTTTATGATTCAAATAGGTAATTTATAAATAAATATTTAGTTTCGTATTGAGTGAAATGGCAAATGGGGATGAACCGTTTAAAACAAAGTTTCTTGCTTAAATCACATTGTTTTTAATTCAGCCAACGATATTAGCATATTGATAAGGTATCAGAGGGACAATAACTCGTTATATTTTTAGCCTGCAGAGTCACATGTACACTTTTTTGAAAATGTTTTTCCTATGTCATGTTATATTCTGTGACAAAATCCAAATATTATCTCCACATTCGAGATATTTTGTTAAATCACTCTCGCTATCAAACCTCACAGCGCTGTTCAAAATGGTCTTTGAAGATATAAATTTAAAAAAAATATAAAAAATGTAGCGTATAATCAGCAAAATTAGTGAAGGTCATTCGAGGTAATGTTCAAGCAACGTTGATTAAACTTTTGCATTTAAATTTTTAGGCTGTCTTTATAAAAACCTTTTAAATATCTTATTTGATACAAAAATATTTTAACTGCAGTTAAAGAAAAGTTTTTAAAAATCCCATTTTTACACCGAACGTGTTATGGTGGCCTCTTAAAGATGCAAAAATTTATATATTAATTTTCAACAATTATTTTACAGATAAATTTTTTATTTTATTATTTTTTTCCTATTTTTCATAAATATTTGTTTATCTTATATAATAATTTTTAAACAAAAACTCATTATTTTCTTGTTTATAGACAATCAGTAAACAGAACTTTTGCTTGATTTCAAAATATTAACAACTTTATTTACCTTAAAATATTTTAATATTTTTCACTTCTTGAGTTTCTTATATTTTTTTTTTTTTTGGTTTTTGTGGAAAAATAAAAAAGATTTAAATGCAATAACAATAATCATTAACGTCAAAATAAATTGCACTATAATTATACAATAAAAACAATTGTAAGCTTGTCTGTACATACTATAACTTATAAAAGAAGAAACACACCAATACCGCCAACTTTGGAAAATAATATAAATTTATGAGAAAATTAACAAACAAAAAAATCCCTCCTCAAAGAACCGAAAATGGAAGTCTTAAGGTCTTAAAAATTTATTGGCGCTAAGGCAGATAGATACATACCACAACCACCAAAAATATACACTCGAAAAATCTAATAAAACTTAATGGCCACAATAACTTTAAAATTAATAGTATATTGAATGGTTTGTTTAGATCTAACGATCGAACGATCTATTGCTTACTAGATCATTCGTTCTTAAAGCAGGAAAATCTTTTCCAAAAGTGAAAAAAAATTGTTAATCAAATAAAAAGGCAGAAGTTTAAACAAACAATTAAAAAAAAAGTAAAATATAAAACTAATCAAACATACCACACTCATAGTATCATTAAATTTTATTACTAATTAGGTGTGAAATGCAGGAAAGTTTCTGCTCCAAAATGTTTAACTTTTTAAGAAGTCAAAAAATACCAGTCTAGTGTTAATTGAAAAGACTTTGATGTTTGTAAATTGTAACAAAGAACAAAAAAAAATTAAATAGAATGAGAAGGTATCAACAAATAAAAAATATCACACCAAACATGCAATTGAGAATGGGGATAAATATATTAAATTGAGCAATACGTAAATTCTAAGCCACAAGAACATTAAGTAGCATTGACATCAAGTATCATCATAACTGTAAAAAGCAGCCATAACAGCAGTAGTAGCCATAGGAGTAGCATCAGCTAAGATATCAACTGCAGAGATGTGTTCTGGCAAAAGCTAAAATAAATTTAGAATGGGTGGGATAAGGTCTTCATAGGATATTTGAGAGTAAGAATTTACTAAGAATGAGATTAACTAATCGGTGCTTAACTTAACTAGATACTTAAGAGACGGATTAGAAAAGGGAAATTAGCATTCCTCAGTAAAAAGAATAGAACTGTTTATGAAATATCACATCTTTATGGCTTTACCGTATTATTTTTTAATACATTCAGAGTTTTTGCACGATATTTTGATATTAAATTAATTTGTCTTTTTTTGCCTGACTTATTACCCCAAAACTGTAGGCTGGTGAACTAGTTAGTAGGGTGCTGCTTTAACAATTGTTGCGAAAATTTGTAATAATTTTGTAAAATAATAAATACTAAAAAAATATGTTCCTTTCAATACAAACAATTTCAGTATTAGTTTCGGATTCTAACAGCCTTACAAATAACAGCCTTCTAATAACAAAAAGTTGGCATAAAGTTAGCATAAAGTTTATTCATAACACACATGCCAAACTCTGGCTAACGATTTGCTAAACTCTTCTTAACGAGCTGCCAAGCGATTTCCGACTGGTGAAAAACAGCTGTTCTGTGTCAAAAAAAATTTTTAAACAAAAGAATTCAAATTTCTATGCATAAATAATATAGGTATAATATATTGTTAGTTTTTTTTTAAATTTATTTTTAAATTTAAAAAAGAACAAAAAAAAATTAAAAATCAGGGATGATATAAAAAAATGTGGCATTTTTGAGGAGTATCATGCATCTTCAGAGTTGATTTATAAAAAGTTGGTAAACGGATAAAAGTTTGTTATGAATAAACTCTGTGCCAACGAGCTGCCAAGCTTAATCGGCATTCTAGTTAGCTGCTCGTTGTACGTAGTGTATAAAGTGTGGCCAACTTCTTGTTATGAATAAGGCCGTTAATATTTATTTTTATAAATTGATATTAAAAAAACATTTTTTTTTAAACTGACTAAAAAATGTTTAACTTTGCACACACAGTTACGAATTTAAAATAAAAAAAGTTAAAATTTATTACGTTAATCTACGCCTCAACATATCTTATCCTCAAATTAAAATTATCTTATCTAAATCCAAATAGACCTTTGCACTGTAGAAGTCATAAAAATCATTTATTCACACCAGAAAAAAAATTCCACCAAAAAATCATCATGCAACATGTTAATGTCAATATAAATAACAACCAATAACCATTGCGATAATCATCAATACTCTTACAGTAATCGTCATCATAATCGTTACCACGATCATCAAAATCATCATTAGCACCCAAACAAACCGAAAAATAAAACAGAAGACAGAGGAGATAATTTTAAACAACAATAAAATAAACTCTTTACATACGACACATAAAAGCGACTGAAACAAAAATATTTAAATATAATTTTTAAAACATTTTAAAAACACTGCAACATTTACATAAGGCAGCGATGATGATTATTTGGACAAAAGTACATTTTTTTTTAAGATGGGTTGGGTAAACAAAAAAAATTTTAAAAAGTACCATTGAAAATATGAAAAATAGAGAATTTAGTTTTTTTATAATAAAGGATTTATGAAAAAATGTACGGCATTTAAAGAATGACCCGGTGGACTAGTCAGTAGTATGCTAGTTTTTCAGTCTGATGATTTTGGGGGTTGATTGCCTAGACAACGGCAGAATTATTTTTAAATTATTAAATTATTTAAACAACCCTAAATATTGATTACATTGATCTTGCAAGTACCAATAGTATTGCTTTAAATTATGAAAGGTTTTCAGCAGGTCCAAATTAAAGTATTACACCATTTCCTAAAAACAAAACTAAGATAAGGAACTCACGATCTCTTAATAGTTAACCTGAATTATATGCAGTGGATTTGAAGGATGATCTTACCAAAATGTATACTGTTTATAAAATTGTTTAATGAAGTACTTAAAAAAATACTTCAGCCTATCATTTGTTTGTACAATATAATGAACACCAAGTAAAATGTATCATCAAATTTCGCGAGATTTTGCTAAAATCTATTTACGAATTAATAAACAAACTAAATAGATTTTGCTCAATGTAAAATCCAGACTTTAAAAAAAAATTGGTGATATACTAGAGTTTGTGAGTGAAAGACTGAGAGAGAGAATTCAATCAGATACATAATGGCATAAACTTACAATTTTCGTTTATTTCTCTGATTCGCAATGAATTGTATGAAGATATGAAAAAACCTATGATGTGGACACGAATGCAATCTTAAAAGCAAATTTTAAAGTTGGCTGAATAGACACAGAGTAAATAGAGTTAATAATGTTATTGGTTATAAATAATTTTGAACGACGTAAGTCCAGTTTAGGTTTGGTAAAATCAGAGTAAACAAAAAGTTCTCTCACAAAACGATGAATGTGGCAAAAATTTGCTCAAGGGTCAAAATTTATCGAGATCAAGCGGGCTACCACCACTTCTCAATTATACATATCCCTGCTATTATAAAACACAGACATATAACAACGTTAAGACAGTTTAACCTTTATTAGGTTAGAAATAAGAAATTATATTGATTTTCTTACGAAATTATATTCTGGGTGTTTATTCTAATACTATAAAAGTTATTAGTCAATATTCTACTTATTTATGATGCTTTATGTTGTACCATTTTTCTTTTTTACTTATAACCTTTACCTGTGGTGTTCAGTATTCGTTTCCTACTCCATAAGGTGTATGTATATTTTATGAATTTGATTGACCATTTTTTTTCGTTTGGTGTGACTGTTAAGTCCGTTTTTTGAAAACCCCCCAAACATCGATAAGACCCGTGAGTTTTATCAAAATATTACAAATATTCAGGAGCAGATCAAAATCATCATCAAAATCAATATTTATCAGACCTAGAATAATTTATAGACACGTTTGTGACTAAATATTTGTAGATATGAAATTTTGAACAAATCGATCACTAATCAGCAAAGTTATAGACCAAAAATTTTTAAAAAATTATATTTTTTTTAAATATATAAAATATTTTAAGCTTCTTAATATTTTTTGGACATGTTGTAGAAACAAAATTATAAGCCGAAAAATAATATCTTGGGAAAAAAATCGGTTTGAAACTAACTGAGATAAGCACCAAAATACAACCGCATTGGTGTTTTTTTTTTTGATCGCCCCAATATTGGTAATCCAGTAAAACACAGTTTACTATTAAAAAGTAAAAATCCAAGATGGCGTCATAAACATATAACGGATTTTTTTAAACCCCATCAAAAAAGGGCTCGACTTGTAAAATTTTGCTAAAAAATCTAAATCAAAGATGGAGTCGAAAATAATATAAGTAAAAAAAGTATAACATGAAATCTGAAATCTAGGATAAGCTACAATGTGGTCATTATAACTCCATAGGATGGTAAAGGGTATTATCAGATTCGGCACGGCAAAGCATAGCACTTTTACTTGTTTTTCAATTTAAACAGTTAAAACTAAGTAAGACTTTAGCTTCAAGCGACCTGGGAATACTCAAACTTCTTCTCAAAGTGATAATCTATTTATTTTTCAAATCTGGTATTTAGTTGTATTTATGTCTATTATATATTATATGTCTATAATACATATTAGACTTTCTGCTCCCTAAATGCTTTAAAATGGTTTTTAAGAGATAATTTTTAATAAAGGAATAATTGTTAATGGCCTTAATCAGAGACTATCTGATACATTATAGACTCTCATTGAGACTCTATTACAATTTGTACTTTTCATCTCTTTTCGTACACATGAAAACAAACTCATTTTCTTTTAAACACAAACATTTAATTGTGAACTGATCGTAGCAGTCAATTATTGAGGCAATTGACACAGAGTTTGAGTAGAAAATTGAAAAAGAAACTGTGGGAGAAGAAATGAGTAGAAGGAAACATAAAATTTTATGATTTCATAAATACATCAATTACAAACAGATTTAAATTTTAATTATTTAATTTTTATTTTTTTATTTATTTAATTTAATTTTCCATTAAGGGTGTAAAATGATATTGAATTTTCTAAAAAAAAAACAGCTAACCATCAAATTGATCTGCTAGTTGCACTTCTCTCCTTTTTTTTAAGTACAAAAACTGTTTATTCAAATACAACTACACATATAAACAATTATAGCTGATGTTTTGGTAACGATTACTAAACAATTAAATACTATTAAATGAAACATTGTATATTTTATTTACAAATAATATTCCAGACATCTTTGATATGATCGTAAATTATGACAGTTTCCTTCCACAAGACAACTGAATGGGTCCTTTTTTTCTACAGTCAAAATTGAAGTAAAACAGAGTTTAAAGAAATGTTTATATTAAGGAAAACCAAATTTTTTCAACAGTCACAAAGTCTAACAAGATCCTCTTTGAAAACTAATATTTTAGCCTCCTTGGCTTAACTTTAATTTATTAGATTTGTCTATACATTTCTTTAGAAATTTAAAACTCGTCTCATATTCCTAAGACGCCAAATGGTCTCCTTAGATGGTCATTTAATTGGTGTGTTCAAACATACGAACAAAACTAAATAAATACAGAAATTATTGTATAAATTACAATTCCTAGGAAAATGTTGTGAAAAAAGAGCGCAAAGAAATTAAAAATTAAAAAAAAAACATTTTATGTGTCTGGGTTTTTTCTGTTTTTTTTTTAGACAGGTGTATTTGTAGTCTTATAAAAATTTATGAAAGTTGATCTACTGTCATGAAATTAAAATACAGTTTGTATGTACATTAAACCGTACCTGAAAAAAGAACTCGCCTTAACCCTTAGAATTATTTTTCCAAAGCAGTGTCGATTTTTTTTTGGCGAATATAGGGATCTCATTTCTACATTTTTCTTTAAATCTAAGCAAAAAAAAAATTTTTTTAAATCAAAACTGCCCTGAAAAAATAAAGCATATTTCAGCTGTATGGTCTAATATACATATTTATATATTTAACAAATCTAATGAGTGTAGTGTGGGAAAAAAGTGTGGATATAGTTTTTTTTTGTCTGTATTTATAATATATAAAAAAAATATTTTAAATAATCTTCTAACTTTATTAACTGAGGAGAATAACAAAGCTATTGCTTGCCCATTGTATAGAAATAAGCCAAAGTCTCCTGCAGAAATTGAACTTCCAACCCTCAGACTGACCGACTAGCACACTTATGAGAAGTCAACCAGCAAATACAATTCAAATATATATAAATATATATGTCCTAAAAGGCGTATATGGAATACAAAATTGCCATTATTGTGAACTAAGTTCTTTTGCAAATGTCGATAGAACCAGTAAGCGCATTCCATATTTAAACTCCATTGATAAAGCTGATAATTGCCAAAAAAAAGAACTTTCAAGTACCGGCCCATATATAAAAATTATATTTTTATTTTTATATATATATATATATATATATATATATGTATGCATATTGCATGGTTTAAGGTCAGTGAAAATTCTCACTTTTTGTTCAGTTATTTACATATTTTGATCGTGTTTTATTAGAATTCCGAAATATTTTACTATATAGTAACCCTATTCCTTTTAAAAATCGGTTTTAGTAAACAACGCATGTTTTTAGAACATGCATATACGATACGCATGCTTTTGGGACCTGACCTTAAACCAAGCATTACGTAAACTCAAAAATTTATTGCCACACTTTATAAATAGTTCCCTGTCTTGGTGCTGTTTATTATAATAGCTTAATCACAGTTGTAGTATTGTTGGTTTAATAGTCATGAGGTTTGGCTGGTGGTTTGTTACGTTGTGCGCACGTGTTCAATTCCCATGGGAAGTCTGTTTTTCACGCATTTTTTTTATATATTTTTTTAATAATTATTTTATATAATTATAAATTAATATTTATTCGAACTTTATATATTTTATTTATTCTATTTTTTAAATTAAACATTAACATTTTCTAAATTAAATTGTAATAATTTTTTAAATTATTTCGATGTTATTTACAATAGAATAAATGATTTTAAGCCAGAATAACAAATGATTTACTGCAAATTTAAAATTTTACTTACATATATTTTTATACTCGTTTAAAAATGTACTCACTTCAATTCCCTCAATATTGGTGCCAAACAAAAGGAATTTTCCAGTAGAGTACAGTTAAAATGTAAAAAAATATAAATTTAAAAAAATTAAAAATCCAAGGTGGCGCCCTAGATAAATTGGCGGATATATGAGTCATATAGTAGTTACGGCTTTGTGCCCCTTAACCCCACAATGTTGGTATCAAAGGAAAGGGCTCGACCAGTAGAATATAGTAAACTATTAAAAAAGTGTAAAATCAAAGGTGGCGTCTGAAACAAAATGGCGAACATTTTTTTAACCCCATCAATATAAGTATCATGACTAGTAGAATACAGTTAACTATGTAAAAATTCAAAATCAAAGAGGGTGTTGGAAATAAAGTAAATGCCGTACAACATGAAATATGAAATCTATGATACTCTACAATGTGACCATTGTATCTATGTATATGATGGTGACACTTACTTGTTTTACCCTTCACCTGTGGTGTTCAAGGGTAAATATAGCTTTGACATTCTGTTTGTATTTTCTACAATATTAATTTCCGATCCCATAAAGTATATATTTTCTGAAAGTTTATGAATAGAGGAGTCGTTTAGGCTATGTCCGTCTGTCCGTATGTTTGTTGCAATCAACTTTTAGAAACAACCACATGTTCCTCAGACCTGTGTATGGTATTAATCTTTTGGAATGTATCGCTATTGAAATTCAACACAATCACCCCATAACTTTCTGAGATATGGTCAAAAATAAAAACGACTGCACCTTTTTTTCCATATTTTTACCAAAAAAATTAAAATTTTTCAGCCATAGAAAAATTTATGGGTACCTTTGCTATTATTTGCAGATATAATATATCTCTACAGATATTGGTGAAAATTTTTGGATAAATCGGGCTATAATTGTTAAAGCTATAGGCACATTTAATATATATTCAAAAAACTTACAAACGAAAATCAAATTTTTTCAGCTTCTAGACAACCGAGAGAGTCAATATTAGTATCATCTGATAGGACTTCATTAGCGCATTATAAGGCACTATAAAAAAAATTAATATTCATGATGGTCGCCACTACAAAATGGCGGAAAACAAATTTATATATGGGTAAAATCTAGTATTTTAAAATGTAAAATATTAGTATCAAATGAAAGGGAATTGACCAGTTAAATACAGTAAATTATGGAAAACTAAAAATCCAAGATGGTGGTCTAAGTAAAATGGTAAATAAATATGTCAAATATAATAATAACGGCTTTGTCCACATTAATTCGCAAAATATCGGTATTAAATGAAAGGGCCTGACTAGTAGAATACTGTTAACTATGTAAAAATTAAAAATCTAGGATGGCGTCGGAAATAATAAGAAAAAATGCATACATATATACAAAAATTTTAAAAGGAGTACTGAATGATAATTGATAATGCTTTAAGTAAACATAATAATGATAACTTACAACAATTATACGTTTTAGCAAAAACCATACAATTTAATAACTGCATGTTGTTTTGAAATTATGATTACTACAACTATGATTTTTTTTGAGAGTATTTGAATATATGTCTCACACGTCTGGATTGAAACTGCAAGATCAAATTGTTTTTTTTTTTTTTTTTTTGTAAAGCTCATATAAGAACTGTTTTTTAGTAGTTAAACTAAAGTTAGAATAAAGTTTCCTTAAAAAGTTACAGTAGTGAAAAGTTACTTGTTTTTAAATAACGACATAAAAAAATATTCCTAAGAAACTTCTGGAAAAAATTTAGCACCTTAGGTATAACACAGAATTTAAAAGAAAGCTGCTTTAACAAAAAGTTTTTTAAACTATAATATATCCCTAAAGATGATCTAAAAACATAGAAAACTACAAAAAATATAATTTGAATTTTATTGAACATAATAAGTTAGTGTAGTGAAAAGAAACTTGTTTTTAAATGATGACGTTAAAAGATGTTCCTGAGAATTTTCTGACTTTATGACTTTAAAACAGAATTAATAGAGCTTGCTTTAAAAAAAAAAAAATTTAAGTTATTTTACATAATGGTTTTTATTAAGTTTTTTTTTTAATTTATTTTGTTAGGTTGTTTTTTTTAAGTTTAATCTTTAAAAATCACTCTTTGGAAAAATGTCAAAAAAGGAGTAATTTTTCCAAATAAGTTATAGGTAACAAATTTATTTTTATTAATAAAAAGGCTTTTACAATTTCAATACCCGTCATTTTTGGAAAATTCCTTTAAAAATACTTTTCCAAATCCAATTTCGGCAGGACTTAAATTTTAAAATCATATTATTTGAAGAATAATGCCTTAATGAAAAATTTCCTATCATTAATTTAACAATTTTTACGATAAGATGGAAGTAATGTTATAAATAAAATGACTTGACTAGTAAAATACAACTAGGTAGTGTTTTTAACTACATAAATATGGTTATCAAAAATAAGGCCTTGAGTAGTAGAGGACAGTAAATTTTAAACAAATTAAGAATCCAAGACGGCGTTACTGTTGAATTGTTAACATGCCTACGTATAAAAGGCAGTAAAGGGTATATAAGATTCGGCACTTACATACAAAAAAAACATTATTTTTGTTTTTAATTAAAAACTAATTTTCCTTACTTTTTTGATGATACGTTGTTTTGTATCTTAGATAACAATATTAACTAAGTAATAATCATATGATAAATCCAATTTGTTTTTAATTAACAAAAATTACAGAATATTGTAATATTAAAATAGAAAACCAAAAAAAAAAACCAACAATAAAATTGGCCCCAACAGGGCTCGAACAGCAGACCTACCGATTAACAGTACTACAATACAACCACCCTGCTACACCACATATTGCACATTTGTATGATGTTATTCAAATAAACACAAGCATCGAAAATACTATGTTATATGTTGATGAAAACATGCAACACTTTTTTATAACGGATTATTGCATATTAGTAACAACCAGAGATGTCAATTTTATTATTTCAAAAAACAAATTTCTGATATTGTTAAATAAGTATTGCTGCCCTTTTGTACTCATTAAATTTTGTATGTTTCATAATTTTTAAAGAGTTGTTTTTAAATTCCAATATTTTGACATGCTTCGCAGATCATTTTTAAGAATATATTAAAAAATTACATTATAATTATAGATTGTAGCATTCTAAAAATGGCCATTTGTTCAATGATCTTCTCAAGAATTCGTCATAAAATTTGATTATTTTTTTTTTTTTAAATTGAATTATCTAAAATTTCAAAATTATTTGAAAAATAACACTAACGCAGTGTCATTAAGTGGTCCTTGGGTCACCACATCTATATAGCGTCATATGTGTAGCATTCTAAAAATGGCCATTTGTTCAATGATCTTCTCAAGAATTCGTCTTAAAATTTAATTATTTTTTTTTTTAAATTGAATTTTCTAAAATTCCAAAATTATTTCCATTCCAAAAATGGCCATTTGTTCAATGATCTTCTCAAGAATTCGTCTTTAAATTTAATTTTTTTTTTTAAATTGAATTTTCTAAAATTCCAAAATTATTTGAAAAATAACACTAACGCAGTGTCATTAAGTGGTCCTTGGGTCACCGCATCTATATAGCGTCATATGTGAAGCATTCCAAAAATGGCCATTTGTTCAATGATCTTCTCAAGAATTCGTCTTAAAATTTAATTATTTTTTTTTTTAAATTAAATTTTCTAAAATTCCAAAATTATTTGAAAAATAACACTAACGCAGTGTCATTAAGTGGTCCTTGGGTCACCACATCTATATAGCGTCATATGTGTAGCATTCTAAAAATGACCATTTGTTCAATGATCTTCTCAAGAATTCGTCTTAAAATTTAATTTTTTTTTTTAAATTAAATTTTCTAAAATTCCAAAATTATTTGAAAAATAACACTAACGCAGTGTCATTAAGTGGTCCTTGGATCACCACATCTATATAGCGTCATATGTGAAGCATTTCAAAAATGGCCATTTGTTCAATGATCTTCTCAAGAATTCGTCTTAAAATTTAATTATTTTTTTTTTTGAAATTGAGTTTTCTAAAATTCCAAAATTATTTGAAAAATAACACTAACGCAGTGTCATTAAGTGGTCCTTGGGTCACCACATCTATATAGCGTCATATGTGAAGCATTCCAAAAATGGCCATTTGTTCAATGATCTTCTCAAGAATTCGTCTTAAAATTTAATTATTTTTTTTTTAAATTAAATTTTCTAAAATTCCAAAATTATTTGAAAAATGACACTAACGCAGTGTCATTAAGTGGTCCTTGGGTCACCACATCTATATAGCGTCATATGTGTAGCATTCTAAAAATGGCCATTTGTTCAATGATCTTCTCAAGAATTCGTCTTAAAATTTAATTATTTTTTTTTTTAATTAAATTTTCTAAAATTCCAAAATTATTTGAAAAATAACACTAACGCAGTGTCATTAAGTGGTCCTTGGGTCACCGCATCTATATAGCGTCATATGTGAAGCATTCCAAAAATGGCCATTTGTTCAATGATCTTCTCAAGAATTCGTCTTAAAATTTAATTTTTTTTTAAATTAAATTTTCTAAAATTCCAAAATTATTTGAAAAATAACACTAACGCAGTGTCATTAAGTGGTCCTTGGATCACCACATCTATATAGCGTCATATGTGTGGTATTCTAAAAATGACCATTTGTTCAATGATCTTCTCAAGAATTCGTCTTAAAATTTAATTATTTTTTTTTTTTGAAATTGAATTTTCTAAAATTCCAAAATTATTTGAAAAATAAAACTAACGCAGTGTCATTAAGTGGTCCTTGGGTCACCACATCTATATAGCGTCATATGTGAAGCATTCCAAAAATGGCCATTTGTTCAATGATCTTCTCAAGAATTCGTCTTAAAATTTAATTATTTTTTTTTTAAATTAAATTTTCTAAAATTCCAAAATTATTTGAAAAATGACACTAACGCAGTGTCATTAAGTGGTCCTTGGGTCACCACATCTATATAGCGTCATATGTGTAGCATTTTAAAAATGGCCATTTGTTCAATGATCTTCTCAAGAATTCGTCTTAAAATTTAATTATTTTTTTTTTTGAAATTGAATTTTCTAAAATTCCAAAATTATTTGAAAAATAACACTAACGCAGTGTCATTTAGTGGTCCTTGGGTCACCACATCTATATAGCGTCATATGTGTAGCATTCTAAAAATGGCCATTTGTTCAATGATCTTCTCAAGAATTCGTCTTAAAATTTAATTATTTTTTTTTTAAATTCAATTTCCTTAAATTCCAAAATTATTTCAAATATAACACTAGAGCAGTGTCATTAAGTGGTCCTTGGGTCACCACATCTATATAGCGTCATATGTGTAGCATTCCAAAAATGGCCATTTTTTCAATGATCTTCTCAAGAATTCGTCATAAAATTTGATTATTTTTTTTTTTTTAAATTGAATTATCTAAAATTTCAAAATTATTTGAAAAATAACACTAACGCAGTGTCATTAAGTGGTCCTTGGGTCACCACATCTATATAGCGTCATATGTGAAGCATTCCAAAAATGGCCATTTGTTCAATGATCTTCTCAAGAATTCCTCTTAAAATTTAATTATTTTTTTTTTAAATTAAATTTTCTAAAATTCCAAAATTATTTGAAAAATAACACTAACGCAGTGTCATTAAGTGGTCCTTGGGTCACCGCATCTATATAGCGTCATATGTGTAGTATTCTAAAAATGGCCATTTGTTCAATGATCTTCTCAAGAATTCGTCTTAAAATTTAATTTTTTTTTTTTTTGAAATTGAGTTTTCTAAAATTCCAAAATTATTTGAAAAATAACACTAACGCAGTGTCATTAAGTGGTCCTTGGGTCACCACATCTATATAGCGTCATATGTGTAGCATTCTAAAAATGGCCATTTGTTCAATGATCTTCTCAAGAATTCGTCTTAAAATTTAATTATTTTTTTTTTGAAATTGAGTTTTCTAAAATTCAAAAATTATTTGAAAAATAACACTAACGCAGTGTCATTAAGTGGTCCTTGGGTCACCACATCTATATAGCGTCATATGTGAAGCATTCCAAAAATGGCCATTTGTTCAATGATCTTCTCAAGAATTCGTCTTAAAATTTAATTTTTTTTTTAAATTAAATTTTCTAAAATTCCAAAATTATTTGAAAAATAACACTAACGCAGTGTCATTAAGTGGTCCTTGGATCACCACATCTATATAGCGTCATATGTGTAGTATTCTAAAAATGACCATTTGTTCAATGATCTTCTCAAGAATTCGTCTTAAAATTTAATTATTTTTTGTTTAAATTGAATTTTCTAAAATTCCAAAATTATTTGAAAAATAACACTAACGCAGTGTCATTAAGTGGTCCTTGGGTCACCACATCTATATAGCGTCATATGTGTAGCATTCTAAAAATGGCCATTTGTTCAATGATCTTCTCAAGAATTCGTCTTAAAATTTAATTATTTTTTTTTTTTAAATTAAATTTTCCAAAATTCCAAAATTATTTGAAAAATAACACTAACGCAGTCTCATTAAGTGGTCCTTGGGTCACCACATCTATATAGCGTCATATGTGAAGCATTCCAAAAATGGCCATTTGTTCAATGATCTTCTCAAGAATTCGTCTTAAAATTTAATTATTTTTTTTTTTGAAATTGAGTTTTCTAAAATTCCAAAATTATTTGAAAAATAACACTTACGCAGTCTCATTAAGTGGTCCTTGGGTCACCACATCTATATAGCGTCATATGTGAAGCATTCCAAAAATGGCCATTTGTTCAATGATCTTCTCAAGAATTCGTCTTAAAATTTAATTATTTTTTTTTTGAAATTGAGTTTTCTAAAATTCCAAAATTATTTGAAAAATAACACTAACGCAGTCTCATTAAGTGGTCCTTGGGTCACCACATCTATATAGCGTCATATGTGTAGCATTCCAAAAATGGCCATTTGTTCAATGATCTTCTCAAGAATTCGTCTTAAAATTTAATTATTTTTTTTTTTGAAATTGAGTTTTCTAAAATTCCAAAATTATTTGAAAAATAACACTAACGCAGTCTCATTAAGTGGTCCTTGGGTCACCACATCTATATAGCGTCATATGTGAAGCATTCCAAAAATGGCCATTTGTTCAATGATCTCAAGAATTCGTCTTAAAATTTAATTTTTTTTTTTTTAAATTAAATTTTCTAAAATTCCAAAATTATTTGAAAAATAACACTAACGCAGTGTCATTAAGTGGTCCTTGGGTCACCGCATCTATATAGCGTCATATGTGAAGCATTCCAAAAATGGCCATTTGTTCAATGATCTTCTCAAGAATTCGTCTTAAAATTTAATTTTTTTTTTAAATTAAATTTTCTAAAATTCCAAAATTATTTGAAAAATAACACTAACGCAGTGTCATTAAGTGGTCCTTGGATCACCACATCTATATAGCGTCATATGTGTAGCATTCTAAAAATGGCCATTTGTTCAATGATCTTCTCAAGAATTCGTCTTAAAATTTAATTATTTTTTGTTTAAATTGAATTTTCTAAAATTCCAAAATTATTTGAAAAATAACACTAACGCAGTGTCATCAAGTGGTCCTTGGGTCACCACATCTATATAGCGTCATATGTGTAGCATTCTAAAAATGGCCATTTGTTCAATGATCTTCTCAAGAATTCGTCTTAAAATTTAATTATTTTTTTTTTGAAATTGAATTTTCTAAAATTCCAAAATTATTTGAAAAATAACACTAACGCAGTGTCATTAAGTGGTCCTTGGGTCACCACATCTATATAGCGTCATATGTGTAGTATTCTAAAAATGACCATTTGTTCAATGATCTTCTCAAGAATTCGTCTTAAAATTTAATTATTTTTTTTTTTGAAATTGAATTTTCTAAAATTCCAAAATTATTTGAAAAATAACACTAACGCAGTGTCATTAAGTGGTCCTTGGGTCACCACATCTATATAGCATCATATGTGTAGCATTCTAAAAATGGCCATTTGTTCAATGATCTTCTCAAGAATTCGTCTTAAAATTTAATTATTTTTTTTTTTTAAATTGAATTTTCTAAAATTCCAAAATTATTTGAAAAATAACACTAACGCAGTGTCATTAAGTGGTCCTTGGGTCACCACATCTATATAGCGTCATATGTGTAGTATTCCAAAAATGGCCATTTGTTCAATGATCTTCTCAAGAATTCGTCTTTAAATTTAATTTTTTTTTTTAATTGAATTTTCTAAAATTCCAAAATTATTTGAAAAATAACACTAACGCAGTGTCATTAAGTGGTCCTTGGGTCACCACATCTATATAGCGTCATATGTGTAGTATTCCAAAAATGGCCATTTGTTCATTTGTAAAATTCCAAAATTATTTGAAAAATAACACTAACGCAGTGTCATTAAGTGGTCCTTGGGTCACCACATCTATATAGCGTCATATGTGTAGTATTCTAAAAATGACCATTTGTTCAATGATCTTCTCAAGAATTCGTCTTAAAATTTAATTATTTTTTTTTTTGAAATTGAATTTTCTAAAATGCCAAAATTATTTGAAAAATAACACTAACGCAGTGTCATTAAGTGGTCCTTGGGTCACCACATCTATATAGCATCATATGTGTAGCATTCTAAAAATGGCCATTTGTTCAATGATCTTCTCAAGAATTCGTCTTAAAATTTAATTATTTTTTTTTTTTAAATTGAATTTTCTAAAATTCCAAAATTATTTGAAAAATAACACTAACGCAGTGTCATTAAGTGGTCCTTGGGTCACCACATCTATATAGCGTCATATGTGTAGTATTCCAAAAATGGCCATTTGTTCAATGATCTTCTCAAGAATTCGTCTTTAAATTTAATTTTTTTTTTTAATTGAATTTTCTAAAATTCCAAAATTATTTGAAAAATAACACTAACGCAGTGTCATTAAGTGGTCCTTGGGTCACCACATCTATATAGCGTCATATGTGTAGTATTCCAAAAATGGCCATTTGTTCAATGATCTTCTCAAGAATTCGTCTTTAAATTTAATTTTTTTTTTAATTGAATTTTCTAAAATTCCAAAATTATTTGAAAAATAACACTAACGCAGTGTCATTAAGTGGTCCTTGGGTCACCACATCTATATAGCGTCATATGTGTAGCATTCTAAAAATGGCCATTTGTTCAATGATCTTCTCAAGAATTCGTCTTAAAATTTAATTATTTTTTTTTTGAAATTGAGTTTTCTAAAATTCAAAAATTATTTGAAAAATAACACTAACGCAGTGTCATTAAGTGGTCCTTGGGTCACCACATCTATATAGCGTCATATGTGAAGCATTCCAAAAATGGCCATTTGTTCAATGATCTTCTCAAGAATTCGTCTTTAAATTTAATTTTTTTTTTTAATTGAATTTTCTAAAATTCCAAAATTATTTGAAAAATAACACTAACGCAGTGTCATTAAGTGGTCCTTGGGTCACCACATCTATATAGCGTCATATGTGAAGCATTCCAAAAATGGCCGTTTGTTCAATGATCTTCTCAAGAATTCGTCTTAAAATTTAATTATTTTTTTTTTTAATTAAATTTTCTAAAATTCCAAAATTATTTGAAAAATAACACTAACGCAGTGTCATTAAGTGGTCCTTGGGTCACCACATCTATATAGCGTCATATGTGTAGTATTCCAAAAATGGCCATTTGTTCAATGATCTTCTCAAGAATTCGTCTTTAAATTTAATTTTTTTTTTAATTGAATTTTCTAAAATTCCAAAATTATTTGAAAAATAACACTAACGCAGTGTCATTAAGTGGTCCTTGGGTCACCACATCTATATAGCGTCATATGTGTAGTATTCCAAAAATGGCCATTTGTTCAATGATCTTCTCAAGAATTCGTCTTTAAATTTAATTTTTTTTTTTAATTGAATTTTCTAAAATTCCAAAATTATTTGAAAAATAACACTAACGCAGTGTCATTAAGTGGTCCTTGGGTCACCACATCTATATAGCGTCATATGTGAAGCATTCCAAAAATGGCCGTTTGTTCAATGATCTTCTCAAGAATTCGTCTTAAAATTTAATTATTTTTTTTTTTAATTAAATTTTCTAAAATTCCAAAATTATTTGAAAAATAACACTAACGCAGTGTCATTAAGTGGTCCTTGGGTCACCACATCTATATAGCGTCATATGTGTAGTATTCCAAAAATGGCCATTTGTTCAATGATCTTCTCAAGAATTCGTCTTTAAATTTAATTTTTTTTTTTAATTGAATTTTCTAAAATTCCAAAATTATTTGAAAAATAACACTAACGCAGTGTCATTAAGTGGTCCTTGGGTCACCACATCTATATAGCGTCATATGTGTAGTATTCCAAAAATGGCCATTTGTTCAATGATCTTCTCAAGAATTCGTCTTTAAATTTAATTTTTTTTTTAATTGAATTTTCTAAAATTCCAAAATTATTTGAAAAATAACACTAACGCAGTGTCATTAAGTGGTCCTTGGGTCACCACATCTATATAGCGTCATATGTGTAGCATTCTAAAAATGGCCATTTGTTCAATGATCTTCTCAAGAATTCGTCTTAAAATTTAATTATTTTTTTTTTGAAATTGAGTTTTCTAAAATTCAAAAATTATTTGAAAAATAACACTAACGCAGTGTCATTAAGTGGTCCTTGGGTCACCACATCTATATAGCGTCATATGTGAAGCATTCCAAAAATGGCCATTTGTTCAATGATCTTCTCAAGAATTCGTCTTAAAATTTAATTTTTTTTTTAAATTAAATTTTCTAAAATTCCAAAATTATTTGAAAAATAACACTAACGCAGTGTCATTAAGTGGTCCTTGGATCACCACATCTATATAGCGTCATATGTGTAGTATTCTAAAAATGACCATTTGTTCAATGATCTTCTCAAGAATTCGTCTTAAAATTTAATTATTTTTTGTTTAAATTGAATTTTCTAAAATTCCAAAATTATTTGAAAAATAACACTAACGCAGTGTCATTAAGTGGTCCTTGGGTCACCACATCTATATAGCGTCATATGTGTAGCATTCTAAAAATGGCCATTTGTTCAATGATCTTCTCAAGAATTCGTCTTAAAATTTAATTATTTTTTTTTTTTAAATTAAATTTTCCAAAATTCCAAAATTATTTGAAAAATAACACTAACGCAGTGTCATTAAGTGGTCCTTGGGTCACCACATCTATATAGCGTCATATGTGAAGCATTCCAAAAATGGCCATTTGTTCAATGATCTTCTCAAGAATTCGTCTTAAAATTTAATTATTTTTTTTTTGAAATTGAATTTTCTAAAATTCCAAAATTATTTGAAAAATAACACTAACGCAGTGTCATTAAGTGGTCCTTGGGTCACCACATCTATATAGCGTCATATGTGAAGCATTCCAAAAATGGCCGTTTGTTCAATGATCTTCTCAAGAATTCGTCTTAAAATTTAATTATTTTTTTTTTTAATTAAATTTTCTAAAATTCCAAAATTATTTGAAAAATAACACTAACGCAGTGTCATTAAGTGGTCCTTGGGTCACCACATCTATATAGCGTCATATGTGTAGCATTCTAAAAATGGCCATTTGTTCAATGATCTTCTCAAGAATTCGTCTTTAAATTTAATTTTTTTTTTAATTGAATTTTCTAAAATTCCAAAATTATTTGAAAAATAACACTAACGCAGTGTCATTAAGTGGTCCTTGGGTCACCACATCTATATAGCGTCATATGTGTAGTATTCCAAAAATGGCCATTTGTTCAATGATCTTCTCAAGAATTCGTCTTTAAATTTAATTTTTTTTTTTAATTGAATTTTCTAAAATTCCAAAATTATTTGAAAAATAACACTAACGCAGTGTCATTAAGTGGTCCTTGGGTCACCACATCTATATAGCGTCATATGTGAAGCATTCCAAAAATGGCCGTTTGTTCAATGATCTTCTCAAGAATTCGTCTTAAAATTTAATTATTTTTTTTTTTAATTAAATTTTCTAAAATTCCAAAATTATTTGAAAAATAACACTAACGCAGTGTCATTAAGTGGTCCTTGGGTCACCACATCTATATAGCGTCATATGTGTAGTATTCCAAAAATGGCCATTTGTTCAATGATCTTCTCAAGAATTCGTCTTTAAATTTAATTTTTTTTTTAATTGAATTTTCTAAAATTCCAAAATTATTTGAAAAATAACACTAACGCAGTGTCATTAAGTGGTCCTTGGGTCACCACATCTATATAGCGTCATATGTGTAGTATTCCAAAAATGGCCATTTGTTCAATGATCTTCTCAAGAATTCGTCTTTAAATTTAATTTTTTTTTTTAATTGAATTTTCTAAAATTCCAAAATTATTTGAAAAATAACACTAACGCAGTGTCATTAAGTGGTCCTTGGGTCACCACATCTATATAGCGTCATATGTGAAGCATTCCAAAAATGGCCGTTTGTTCAATGATCTTCTCAAGAATTCGTCTTAAAATTTAATTATTTTTTTTTTAATTAAATTTTCTAAAATTCCAAAATCTTTGAAAAATAACACTAACGCAGTGTCATTAAGTGGTCCTTGGGTCACCACATCTATATAGCGTCATATGTGTAGTATTCTAAAAATGACCATTTGTTCAATGATCTTCTCAAGAATTCGTCTTAAAATTTAATTATTTTTTTTTTTGAAATTGAATTTTCTAAAATTCCAAAATTATTTGAAAAATAACACTAACGCAGTGTCATTAAGTGGTCCTTGGGTCACCACATCTATATAGCGTCATATGTGAAGCATTCCAAAAATGGCCATTTGTTCAATGATCTTCTCAAGAATTCGTCTTAAAATTTAATTATTTTTTTGTTTAAATTAAATTTTCTAAAATTCCAAAATTATTTGAAAAATAACACTAACGCAGTGTCATTAAGTGGTCCTTGGGTCACCACATCTATATAGCGTCATATGTGTAGTATTCTAAAAATGACCATTTGTTCAATGATCTTCTCAAGAATTCGTCATAAAATTTAATTGTTTTTTTTTTTTAATTGAATTTTCTAAAATTCCAAAATTATTTGAAAAATAACACTAACGCAGTGTCATTAAGTGGTCCTTAGGTCACCACATCTTTATAGCGTCATATGTGTAGCATTCCAAAAATGGAAAAAGAAATTTAATCATAAATCAGCCTAAGAAAACATCAACAAAAACAATAGAAATTGACCACTTTCATAAAATTAACTTTTTTATTGGTAAATAAAAATAAGTAAATTTAATGTTTAACATTGAAAATTTATAAGACAAACCAGCAGTATTTTATTAAATATATTATTTTTACATAGAATATTTAAATTATATTGATGTATAGATTTTTTTCCTATACATACATACATATAAAGTGTCAAGCTATTGAAAATAAAGTTTTATTTTGTGTTTAACAATAAAATAATGGGTCGTATTATTGGTTCCGCACGGAAAGGAAAATTAAATGGAAAGAAATATCGATATTAGCTTTATGCAAAGAAGACTTGAAATCCCTGTTGTTAATAATAATAAGTTGATATTTTTTCATCTGTTGGTAAAAAAAATTCGCCAGAAAATGCTTTCCATAATCGCGAAACGGAATGAATAATAAGGCCCATTATATATTTTATTTTTTGTTGCAATTTTAGAACAGATTTGCAAGATTTTACTAGCCCAGTCTGTAACTCGATCCCGTTGGTTGTGTAAAACTGTAAAAGAAAATATTATGTACTGGTATTAAACTAAAAAAATATTTTTTATACTTTTTATTTGTATCTCCTTTGATTATCGATCCACGACTTAATTTGCTGAGGAGTCCTATTTTTTAGAACTGAAAATTGGTTTGTAGCCTGTAAGCAATCTGCAAGACTAGGTAGTCTTTCCATGACCTTTAAAGAACCAAAATAGGAAGTAATCGCGTCCCTCTCTTCCTGCGTCCAACGAGAGCGTTTTGTTTTTCCATAGGGTGATGCTTAAAAAAATATTGGTTTATAGAAAGCAAAAATAATTGTTGCAATAAACTTTTGAATTTACTGATTTTTAATTAGTAGGTATGTATTTACATATAAATGTTAAGTAACGGCTAATGTCGGCAAAAAAAGCTACGTCGACATTTGGCAAATATTTGCATAAATAGGCCCTACCACTATTTTTTTTAATATTTATTTCATGTAATAGTTTTTTTAAGCTTAAGGTCTTTTAAATAATAAAAAAATTTTTGTTCTTTTTTTATTTTCAATTTGTTAATCAAACTATAAATTAAAAAAACATAAATAATAAGACACTAAACCAACAAAAAATAAATACATAATAAAAACTTGTATCCTGATGATGCTACACAAACAGGTAGCGAAATATTGATCAAATAATATAAAATAGAACAAACATTTTTTTATTATTGAAAAGACCTTAAGCTTAAAAAATGCATATATACTATAAAAAAGGTCAAAGAAACTAGTAATTATATTTATTTCATGTTATGTAATTTTTCTTATGCAAAATTTAGAAAAAATACGTAACAGTAAATTTATATTAAAATTTATTTAAATTACAATCATTTTTAATTTAATTAACATTTATTTACAAGGGCAGAAATTAAAATACTTTTAGTGGTTTTGTCTAGCTTGGCAAATATTTAACTAGTGTGAACATACCTTAACCTTTTCATTTAGATTATTCATCACAATTGAATCATTTAAAATAAATTAAAGGAAAGCCAGAATAAATTAAAAAACAATATTAGAAAACAAAATTAAGATAAATGAATTTCTAAAGAATTGAAAAACTGGAAATATGATTCGGAAAAAAATAAATATGTATATCTATGTATAAATGATATACAAATGTAAATAGCATTTAACAAAACTATTATTTTTATAAAAAAAAATTGTTAAAATAAAAGTTAAGTTCCATTTTTAAAGTATTGTTCTACTTTCATATAAATACTTACTGCTTCTTTTCTTCTTTTTTGAGATTTTATCTGAAACCATACTCTGCTCAGATATGTTTAATATATTGGGATCTGTGTTATTGTTTTGAGTATTTATTTCGACATCTTCCACTACTGTGCCACAAATTTCATCATCTTCATCATTTTCATCAATAATTGCGTTCATTAATAATTTAGAAACGCAAGTTATTTCCGCCACTGGAACAGACATTCTGTACACATTTTTGTGTATATCTTTATGATGTCCCATAAAGTTTGCTAATCGATCCACAGACGCCTCCTCGATATTTAAAAGAGATGTATATGTTGCGATGTGTTTTCGTAAGGTTGTACCTCTCAAACTTTCAGGTAATACCGCGCCACATTCTACTGAAAACTGCTTCAGAAGCGGGCATGCTCTAAAATATTTTTTAGACAACTTTGAACTGACCTTTTTACAAAATATGTATTCATTTGTTGTAGTTATCCCTGCGGTCTCTCTATATTTTATTATAAGTTCAATAGCTGAAATACATAACGGACTTAATAACACGCTGACAGTTCTTCCTAACTTTCCCCGAATGGTCAATCTTACAAATTGCTTTGCAAACTCTATTGATTCTTTTGATATATTTTTCAAAATTTCTTCTTCCAAATTATCTATTATATTTTCTTTATTATAATAGTTTGGGAGTGTAAGTCTTTCGATTTCTCCAGGTCTTCTACGATTAAAGATTTGAATAAAAATTAGTGTGGCCTTTATTAATTCCAACCATGACTCATAAGAAAATGCATTTTCCAGAATTTCTATTTCTTTAATAATTTTTCCTTTCAAAAATAAATACAGTTTTTTAATATCGTCTTTAGACGGAAGAACAACTTTTTTATCTCTTTTTTGGTTGGCCTGATCTTCAAATGCCTTTTTGTTTATGACCGTTGGTATCTCTTCCTCCCACAAAAGCAAAAAATCTTCCAAATTCTTTTTTAAAACGTCGTCCTGTATTTTTATAAGTTCTGTTCTATGTTTGTAACCACATTTTTTTATTAACGATGTTAAGTGCTGTGCTACAGCAGGCGTTTTAAACCACATAAGGTCCTTATCCCAGTTTGCAACTTTGCGTAAGGCTTTTACACAACTGTTAAACATTTGCGGCTTAAAAATGTCTTTAAATTCTTCTACTTCTGGGCATAATTCTTTAATGGCAATTTTAAAGCGTCCCAGTAATCGCAAATGCGATCTTATCATGTCATGTTGATGGACAGAAGTATACTTGTCGGCCAATTTATTTCCATATTTTATTATGAGTTCATCATACTGAATAACGCTTGTAATTTTATCATCTCGTAAAATGGGAAAAATTTTACACTTTAGGATTTCGTTTGCATCAACATGTATATATTGCGTTAGTCTCTTACTAGATGAAATATTAGTTCGAACATTTTTGCTAGAACTTCCACATTTGTTTATATGCAATCTTAAAGTTTTTTTGGAATAAAATCCTTTGCAATACTTGCAGCAAACATAATTTTTAGCGTCGTTATTTCTTTTGGTCTGTTGTTGTCTGCTTACAATAAGTATACCACTATTTAGAGATTTTGTCGTGTTATGCAAAAAATCCCCATCCTTTCTTATTTTATTAATTATGTTAAGACGATCTTTGTGTTTTTTGGGTAACTTTAAAATTGTCTTTATTTCATTTTCGTTCTTGTGCTTAAGTAATAAATGCCTTGCTATTTTAGTCTGAAGAGTTTTACAGAAAACGCAAAAATGTTTTTTAGTTTTTGCACTGTAGGGGACTTTTACCTTTGTAATTTCTACGGGCGATGTTATCTCATTCACGCTTTGTTGCATTTCCTGAGTGCATGTGCTATTTAAATTTGAGCTTTCATTAGGAATTGTTATGTCAATTGTTGAATCAGGCAAATATTCAGATAAACTTCCATTTTCGGTGCTGTTATGGGTAAATCTTAATTCATCATTGGTAGTTGTGGTGTTCTGTGTGATATTTACTTGAGAGAGGCTATCTTTTTCAGTGCTATTGTGGGGAACGGTATCCAAATTTGAATTTTCTATGAACGTTAAATCTGAATCAATGTGATTTTCAATAAACGACAAATTTGTTTGGTTTATGCAGAATGTTCCGTTTGTTGATGTGGTATTTATCAAAGACAAAGAATTGTTTGAAGATTTATTTTTAAAGCTGTTTTCACACTGAAGATTTGTGACTTTTTTTTTTGGTGTATACGATGTCTGCGGTTCTATATTAGCAAAAGACGTTTCTGAATTTGGCGAAGAATTTAAAGATACACATTTCTGTGGCGTTAGTTTAGAATTATATTCATTAACTATCCCTTTTTTTTCAATAAACGGCAATTTTGTTTCCTTTTTATTAATTTGTTTGTTTCTTGATCTAGTATTCACGGGAAAAAGTTGGTTTGAGCAATATGAAGACACTGGAGAATCTGCAATTTTTAAACAATTTTCACTCTGCAGAGCTTTACATGTGTTATTTGGTGTAAGTGATGTTTGTGGCTTTTTCTTAGCGAAGGATATTTTTAAATTTAAAGAAGAAGATGATGATAACGATGATGAAGAATATGATGACGATGATGATGATGAAGAATATGATGACGATGATGAAGAATATGATGACGATGATGATGAAGAAGATGATGATGAAGTAGATGATAAAGAAGATGATGAAGAATAGATTGGATTATTTTTCTGTAACATTATTTTGAAATTATTGTAAATTAAATCAGCTTGTGAATTGATATTTTCATCTGTTGTTTTTTTTTGGGATTCATTACATCGTTTTGATGATATTGATGCCTTTCTTTTTGCGCCAACACTAGGTTTGTTAATTTCTATATTAAATTAAGATTCGTATAATACACAAAAATATTTAGTTTTAAAAACCATCTAAATTTTTTATCTGATAATTTATAATAATAGATGTATTTATATACTATAGATATAATGATGTTATAAGTTTTTGCTTACATTTGTAACAAAAAAGTGGACTTTGACAAAGTAGGGCCAAACGTCAAAATTGTGGTAACAAATATGTACATTATTGACCACTGGTCGATTGCAAAATTAAATAAGTGATATAATATTTAATTAAAAAATTACGAAGGGGTTCTGATATAAAAGATGTTCTAATGAACAGCACTCCATTCTAATAAGTGTATAGAACTCATGCATAATAGGTGAAAAAAACCGATGTTTCATGAGATAATGATGTTTCTTTACATTAAATGTAAAAGATATTTTGCAGGATTTTTCACTAAATTTGAAGCACATCGTTTATGTATGTAAAATTATTTGGGATTTAGGGAGGCATTTAAAATTATTTATTTTTCAATATTGATTTAGAAGTCATGAAAATATAATTCACTTTGCACTACTTCTAATTTTACTGGATATATAAGTCATGACTGATTTATTTACTATTACGGTAAAATTGATAACCTTATATCTAATACATTTAAAAAATGTTCGTAAACTATATATATAAAAGAGTAACGTGACTGACTGACTGATTCATCATCGCACAGCCCAAACGCAAAGAGCTAGAAACATGAAATTTGGACAATCGGTTCCTTTTTCAATGTATCCACTAAGAAGGGATTTTTGGAATATCGTACTTTAAGGGGGTAAAATAGGTAATCTTATATCTGCTAAACTAAAAATGATACAAATTAAATTAAAAAAGTATTGTAATTTGCACAAAAAATAAGCTGACAGGTGTCTGGCCTTTTTTGGAATTTTCAACCCCTAAGGGGAAAATCGAGTAAAAACTATAATTTGGTACTTTTTTGGTACCCATGTAACTTCCAAACGCATAAAGCTAGGAAAAAAATTTAAACTGTACTAAGTAATCCGCGAAAAAATATTAATAGGAATTCGGTACTTTTTCCAAATTCATATGTATAAGGGGTAAAAATTTTCCCTTTTTTTTAAATAAACTTTTCTTATATTATTCAATGGGACAAAATTTGACAATTATTATTTCCTAATAGAATATGGACAACTATTAAGGTGAAATTTTTGGAAACTTTTCTGGGGACCAAAAAGGGGAAAATTCCGGAAAATGTATGTAATTCCTAATTAGACGGCCAATTTCACAAAATTTTTAATTGGATTTCACTTGACATAAAAAATTATGAAATTTAGTAAAAATTTAAACACATTCATAACGGTAGAAAAGGGAAAAATCGGAAAGAGTTTGGTACTTTTTAGAACATAATTACTTTTATACAAAAAAGAGTAGATTTACTAACTTGAAATCATGTCTATTAAAATATTTTGTTACATAGATATTTGAATATTTTAAACTTGGAATTTGGAACTTGGACCTAAAATGTACTTTTTCGCTTTTTTATGGTACTTTTTGTATTTTCTATGTGTATAAAGGTAGAATTGTAAAATAAAGGACTATTGATTCCAGGTAAGACTAAAAATGTTATGGGTGACCAAAAAGGTACTTTTTTGAATTTTTATGGTACTTTTTATATATTCTACGATTGCGAAGGTAGAATTTTAAAGTTAGTAGCTACTGATACAAGGTGAGACTAAAAATGTTATGGGCGACTAAAAAGGTACTTTTTGAATTTTTGTGGTACTTTAGGTATTTTCTACGTTTATGAAGGTAGGATTGTACAATCAAGGACTATTGATTCCAGGTGAGACTAAAAATATTATGGGCGACCAAAAAGGTACTTTTTTGAATTATTATGGTACATTTTGTATTTTCAACGTTTATAAAGATAGGATTATACAATCAAGGACTATTGATTTCAGGTGAGATCAAAAATGTTAGGGGCGACCAAAAAGGTACTTTTTTGAATTTTTATGGTACTTTTTGTATTTTCAACGTTTGCGAAGCTAGAATTTTAAAATTAGTGGCTATTGATACAAAGTGAGTCAGAAAATGCTATGGTCGACCAAAAAAGTACTTTTTTGAATTTTTGTGGTACTTTTTTAATTTGCTACGTTTTTAAAGGTACAATCAAGGACTTTTGATTCCAGGCTAGACTAAAAATGTTATGGGTGACCAAAAAGGTACTTTTTTGATTTTTATGATACTCTTAGTATTTTCTGCGTTTATGAGGGTGGGATTGTACAATCAAGAACTTTTGATTCCAGGGGAAAATGAAATTGTTATGGGCGACCAAGATGATACTTTTTAAATTTTAATGGTAATTTTTGTATTTTATACGTTTATGAAGGTAGGATTTTACAATCAAGGACTTTTGATTCCAGGTGAAACTGAAAATGTTATGGGTACTTTTTTAAATTTGTATGTCCTACGTTTGCGAAATTGACTATAAGGATATCTGTAGCAAATTTCATCATCATATCTCTAATTTTGTCGGTTTTATGAGCTTTTAAATTTCATTAACACTTGATAACGTGAAAAGTGGGCGTTAAAGTAGGCGCGTCGAAGTGTTTCTGCTAATGAATAAAACTTAGATATTTCAATATAATCCTTTAGAATTCCAAAATCTTAATTCATAGAGAAATAATATGAATTTGAGATAATGCGTTATATAGGAGTTGGGCGTAAAAGTGGGCGTGCCACCAAAATTTTCTGACATAACAATAACATTGACTATAAGGATATCTGTAGCAAATTTCATTATCATACATCTAATTTTGTCAGTTTTATGAGCTTTTTAATTTCATTAAAAGTAGATTACGTGAAAAGTGGGCGTTATAGTAGGCGTGTCGAAATTGTTTCTGCTAATGAATACAATCAAGATATTTCAATATAGTCCTTTATTATTCAAAAATCTTTATCCATAGAAAAATTATATGAATTTGAGTTAAAACGCTATATGGAAGGTGGGCGAAAAAGTGGGCGTATCACATTTATTTTCCGTAAGAACAAAGGCTCTGACTAAAAAGCAATGTTTGCGAAATTTCAGAATCGTACATTCAATTTTGGCAGTTTTATTACGTTTTGAATTTTAAATATACCAAAAAATACACTGTGCGGTATAAATTTTCGTACATTTTGTTCTACAACTCCTTTCCTAATGCATAGATTTAAGCAATTTACTCAGAAAATATATATTCATAGTTTCATGACTCTACGTTAAGGCGTTTGGACACAGTTCCATTTTATTCGATGTGCTTTCAACAGACGGACGGACATAGCTAGATCGTTATTAAATCAAACCCCGATTCATTATATATATACTTTATGGGGTCTAAAATGGATATTTCGATGTGTTACAAACGAAATGACAAAATGAATATGCCCCTACCTTTTTTTGGTGGCGGGTATAAAAAGTATTAAAAAATGCAACAGTGCGTACATATCAAATGAACAGCTGATTTCATTAGCAAAGTACAATATAGTTGTATACATTTAATTTTACGTATCCGCACATTTGCTTAAGCCAGCAAAAGCACATTATAGTTAGGCCTTTACTCAATTTGAACCATTGAAAGATACACAATGGAGCAACGGGTAAAAGTTATTCCGGCATATTATGAAAATGGGCGTTCAAATCAGAATGCGTTCGTTTGTAAATTTTTGGAATATATATTTAAACAATTTTTTTTTGCCTATAACTTTAACGATTAGAGCCCGCTGTAACCAAACTTTCTCACGAATATATCTAGAGGCATATTATATCTATAAATAGTACAAAGGTACCTATAAATTATCCTATCGCTGAACAATTTTAATTTTGGTGGTAAAAGTACGGAAAAAAACAAAGGCTGTCGTGTTTATTTGCTCATATCTCAGAAAGTTATAGAGCGATTTTGCTGAATTTCAATAGCGATTCATTCCCGGATATTTTCAAAAGATTGATACATACCATACACAGATCTGAGAAACATATGGTTGCTTCTAAAAGCTGATTTCAACCAACAAACGGACAGACTATCAGGGCTTAATCGACTCCTCTATTCATAAGCTTTCAGAAAATAAATACTTAATGGGGTCGGAAACGTAAATTGTAGAAATTACAAACGGAATGACAAAGCTTTATATACCCTTGTGCACCACAGGTGAAGGGTATAAAACGATCATAAAAATGCGACAGTTTTTTTTGTCGGCCAGAATATTTTTTAAATCTACTTTAATCAAAAATTGCTTGCGAATCATCATGGTTCATTTTGAATCTTGTTGCGAACCTCGAAGAATTTACTACCATCTCCAATTTTGATAACACAAAATCGCTAATTTATCTGTACTAGCTGTCAACAACAAAACATAAACAAAGGAAAACAAAAAAATTTTCTGTAAAAAATAAAAAATATATGTTTAAACATATATGTATATTTAAATTAAAATGAAAAAGAGAAATAGTGAAACGTATTTTAAAGTGTAGAAGAAAATAAACCTCATAAACATTTTCAGTCTCAGCTCGGATCAATAGTTTTTAATTTCAAAATTCTAGCCTTATAAACGTAGAAAACACAAAAAGGTCATTCAAAATGTGAAAAGGTACCTTTTTGTTCGCCCATAACATTTCCAGGCTTATCTCGTATCAATAGTCAATAATTTCAAAATTCTCGCTTCACAAATGTTAAAAATAAAAAAGCACCATAGAATTGCGAAAAAGTAGCTTTTCGGTCGTCCATAATATTTTCAGTCTCACCTCGTATTAATAGTCACTAATTGCGAAATTCTAGATCCATAAACGTAGAAAATACAAAAAGTATCAGTAAATTGCAAAAAAATTTATTTTTTCTCAACCATAAGATTTTTAATCTCAAACGGAATCAATAATTCCTTATTTCACAATTCTAGCTTCATAAGCTTAGAAAATACAAAGAGTACCATAGCAAAAACCCCTTTCAATTTCAGTGTCACCTATATTAACTAGTCGCTAATTGCAAAATTATAGATTCAAAAACGTTTAAAATAAAAATAAATGCGAAAAAGTGCCTTTTTGGTCGCCCATAACATTCACAGTCTCACATTGTATCAACAGTCGCTAATTTTGAAATTTTAGCTTCATAAACGTTGAATATACAAAAAATGTCAAAAAGTACCTTCTTGGTCGCCCATAACACTTTTTGCGTGAGCTCGGATCAAGTTTCTAATTTCAAATTTATAGATATATTATCGAAGAAAATACCAAAAGTACCATAAAAAAGAGAAAATGTAAATTTTTCGGTTTTCCATATCAATGTACAAATCCCAAGTTTAAATTTTTAAAAATCTACATATTTAACAAAAAAATATTTTAATAGACATGATTTTTTGCATAAAAATAATTATGTTCTAAAAATACCAAACTGTTTTCCCGAATTATCCCATTTCTGTCCTGTTGTTTAAATTTTTACTAAATTACATAATTTTTTATGTCTAGTGAAATTTCTATAACAATTTATTTATTGGCCCTGGAATTAGGAATTATTCTTATTTTCCTCTTTTCGTACTTTTTTTGTCCCCCTAAAAGATTCTGAAAATTTTTCCATATGCTATAAGTCGATAATAAATAAATTTAAAAAAAGTACTAAAAATAGGGAAAATTTAAACTTATGTGTTTGAAAAAGTACCAAGTTAAAGTATAAATTGGTCGCCCATAACATTTAGAATTTGACCTCTGACCTCTAACCAGTAATAACTAATTCTAAGAATCTATGATCACAAACTTAAAAATTTTCAGTCTAGCCTCGCATCTTCAAAACTCTAGCTTCACAAACGTAGATGATTAGAAAATACCATAAAAAGGCGAGATAGTACCTCTTTGGGCGCCTATAACATTTTTAGCCTCACCTCGTATCAATAGTCTCTTATTTTAAAATTCTGGTTTCTCAAACGTAGAAAGTACAAAAATATCATAAAAATGCGAGACACTTGCTTTTCTGTCGCCCAGAATATTTTCAAAATCTACTTTAATCAAAAGTTTCTTATTTCATAGTTCTAGCTTCAAAAACGTATAAAATACAAAAAGTACTATAAAAATTCAAATATGTACTTTTTCGTCGCCCAAGACATTTTCAGTCTCACATGGAATCAATAATCCATTATTTCACAATTCTAGCTTAATAAACGTAGAAAATACAAAGAGTACCAATTAAATTCAAAACAGTACCTTTTTAGTTGCACATAGCATTTTCAGTCTCAGCTCGGATCAATAGTTTCTAAAACAAGTAAGAGTGCTAAATTCGGCCGTGCCGAATCTGATAATACCCTTCACCATCATGTACATAGGTATAATCCCACATCGTAGCTTAACCTATATTTCATGTTATACGGTATTTTTCTTTATTATTTGCAACGCCATTCTCGATTTGGAATTTTAACATAGTTATCTGTATTCTACTAGTCAAGCCCTTTCATTTGATACCCATATTGATGGGGTTAAAAAATTTTTTCCGCCCTTTTGTTTCAGACGCCATCTTGGATTTTAAATTTTTTAATAATTTACTGTATTTTACTGGTCAAGCCCTTTCATTCGATACCAATATTAAGGGGGTTCAAGAAGTTACATTTTAAAATACCAGATTTGACCTATTTATAAATTTATTGTCCGCCATTTTGTATTGGCGGCCAACATGAATTTTAATTTTTTATAGTGCTTATATTGCGCCAGTCAAGTCCTTTCAGATGATACCAATATTGACTCTCTCGGTTGTGTAGAAGCTGAGAAAAATTGATTTTCGTTTGTAAATTTTTGGAATAAATATTTAAAAAAAAAATTTTGCCTATAACTTTACCGATTAGAGCCCGCTTTATCCAAAATTTTTCACGAATATCTCTAGAGGCATATTATATCTATAAATAGTAGCAAAGTTACCTATAAATTATTCTATGACTGAAAAATATCAATTTGGTGGTAAAAATATGGGAAAAAAAACAGAGACAGTCGTGTTTATTTGCTCATATCTCAGAAAGTTATGGGGCGATTAAGCTGAATTTTAATAGCGATTCATTCCCAAATATTTCCAAAAGATTGATACCATACACAGATCTGAGGAACATATAGTTGCTTCTAAAAGTTCCAACACCAACCAACACACGGACAGACGGGCAGGGCTTAATCGACTCCTCTATTCATAAGCTTTCAGAAACTATATACTTTATGGGGTCGGAAATGAAAATTGTAGAAATTACAAACGGAATGACAAAGCTATATATACCCTTGTGCACCACAGGTGAAGGGTATAAAAAAGAAAAAGTACTTTTTTGGTCACCCATAACATTTTCAGCCTCACCACAAATCAATAGTCACTAATTTTTTAAATCTAGCTTCATAAACGTAGAAATACAAAAAGTACTATAATAATTCAAAAAAGTAACTTTTCGGTTGTCCTCAACATTGTTAGTCTCAGCTCGGATCAATAGTTTTTAATTTCAAAATTCTAGCTTTATTAAAGTAGAAAATATCAAAAGTGCCATAAAAAGATAAAAAGTTAATTTTTAGATTTTCCATATCCATATACAAATCCCAAGTTTAAAATTTTTAAAAATCTACATATTTAACAATAAAACGTTTTTATACACATGATTTTTTGCATAAAAATAATTATGTTCTCAAAAATAACCAAATTGTTCTCCCGAATTTTTCCCTTCCTGCCATTATAAATATGTTTAAATTTTTTCTATTTACATAATTTTTTATTCCTAGTAAAATCTCTATTATATTTTTTTCTAATTGGCCCTGTAATTGGGAATTATTCATATTTTCCACATTTGGTACTATTTTTGTCCCCCTAAAAGTTTTTAAAAATTTCATTCATTTTCTTTAAGTCGATAATAAATATCAAATTTTGTCTAATCAAATAATTTTAGAAAATTAAAAAAAGTAATCAAAATAGGGACAATTTTTAACCCTTAAATATACGAATGTGAAAAAAGGGCGAAAACCAACCAACATTTTTTCGCAAATTTAAATTTTTTTCCTAACTTTATAGAAGTTATATAGTGTAGCCAAAAAATTCCAAATTAAAGTATTGAACCGTTTATTCCCTAGTCGTTGAAAATTAAAAAAAAGGCCAGACATCTGTCAGCTTATCTTTTTAGTAGTTTAAAATACCTTTTCAAGTTAATCTGTATCATTTTTAGTTTATTTAGGTATCTGAATAGTTATCACAGCATAATAATAATTTTAGGACAAATTTTACTTAAACTATTGTGAAATCCTAGAACATTATGACAATATGACATATTAGGACACCTTGTGAATGCAGTAATGAGTTTCATCGAAATCATAACTTTGTCTTTTATTTACATAAAAAAATTAATCCTATAAATAAAATGCCCTTTATTAAACGTATTTTTAAAGTTTATATGTATTTCGAGTTGTCATCTTAGAACACAACAATATTAATTTTGGAATAGGTAAAGTACAAATTTTTTGAAGACAGTTAACTTCAGAATATATGTATGAGTAGCTGAGATGTAAAACTCGTTCGTTACAAAAATTTAAAAAACTTGTTCGTTTCAAATATTACTATACTATTTTTTATATTTCAGTAAGTTTCGATTTTTTAACTGTCAAATTATTAACTAATTCGGTTAGCCACAAAAATTGGTTGATTAATGTGTAAAAAACCTGTCTTGCATTTGAGCTACTCATATATTAATAAATTATTTTATATTATTATTCAATTTCGTTGTCGAAATTTTTGGTATCGCAAGGGAAATACGTCGTGTCATATTCTTGGACTATTAAATATTTCAAACTAAATAATATAATTTTTAAATGTAATTTGTTGATTTCGTTACCTTTTGAAATTTTTGTTGGAATACTTTGAGCTTCATTCAAACTATGGTTATCTTTTCTGGAAGCAGAATCTTCACATTTGATTTTTAAATGAGATAACGAGTTTTTATCATCTACAAAATGAAAAATTACCTTAAAGTTGTTTTGAAGTACTTAACACAGTGGCGTCAAAATGAATTTATACATATACATATCTGTGTATTAATATAAAAAAGGACGTATCTAAATTTCCTGTTTCTTTAGAGCAGGAAAAAAATAAATTTTAAAAGCTGGAATGAGTTAGGGTTTTTTATGTAGCTATAATCAGTCAATTTCCGCTATAGATCACCAAATTTTTAAGGAAACGTTAAAAAAATATAGATACGCCCTTTTTTACATTAAGACCTCAATATATACCTATTTATATTATTAAAAATTTCACTTATTTTACTCACCACTGGTTCTAATAATTTGGGCTAAAAAACTGCCTGATGCACATTTGACAGTACATTCATTTTGGAAAATTTTGGACACCCTTTTTGATGAGATGACTTCATATGACGTTGTGTTTTTGAAATTTATCAGCGAAAACATGGCCACAGCTTACAAATTTCACATTTCTTTTCTAAAATGTTAAATGAAGTACATATGTATAAAATTAAAAAAAAAAGATCAAAAAAATTGCTTACCTTTAACAAAAGAATTTATAGTTGGTATCCACAAAAAAATATTTTATTTCAATCGTAGTACAAACTTTTCAACAAATCAAAAAAAAAATACCTATAATTTACAAATAAGTTCACAGCGTACTCACACTACTCTCAACGAAGGCACAAACATTTATGATAAAGTTTCATCAATTGTATGTATTTCAACAAGTAGTTAAGTTAATATAAATAACCGTTATAATGGCACGTTGCCCATTTTCACCCACTGTGTTATGTGTATTCTCAATTAGTATGACTTTTTAGCAAGAAATATTAGATGGCGAAGTGGTGCAATGGTTCTGTCAGTCTTTCATATTAGTTGGCCTGGGTTCGAAACCCAGCAGAAAAGATTTGTTTAATTTTTTTTTTATTTTTAAGCATCATATATGTAAAGACTTACATAAGTACATACTTATAAAAGAGTAACGTTACTGACTGCCTGACTGATACATCATCGCACAGCCCAAACGTAAAAAGCTAGATACATGAACGGGTCCATTCCCGCTTTTTGGAATTAAAAAAAAATATTTATAGAATATAAATTAATTACTATATGTATCTATATATATGCAGAATCATTTATTTGAAATTTTTATATACATTTAGGGGGACAAAAAATGTACCAAAAAGCGGAAAATATTTATTATTCCTATTAACTGGGCCAATATAATTTGTAATATGGGTAAAACTTAAGACATATTCATAACAGGGTACAAAGAGGAAAGTTCGAATAGTTTCGAACTTTTTTAAACATACATATTTATTTTTATACAAAAGAGAGTAAAATTATTCACTTTAAATCATGTCTATTAAAATATGTTATTGTCAAATAGATATGTATTTAAACATGGAATTTGTTCATTAAAAAGGAAAACCCAAAAAGCTACTTTTTGTCTTTTTTGTGGTACTTTTTGTGTTTTCCATATTTAAGGTACTTTATCTCTACGTTTTTTAAGACTTTTAAATTTTTTAAAATTAGAAACTACTAATCCGAGCTAAACCTGAAAATATTGTAGACAACAAAAAAGGTACTCTTTGAATTTTTATGGTACTTTTTGTATGTTCTACGTTTATGAAGCCATAACTATGAAATTAATGACTACTGATTCGATGATAGACTGAAAATGTTATGGACGACCAAAAGAGTACTTTTTATACCCTTCACCTGTGGTGCACAAAGGTATATATAGCTTTGTCATTCCGTATGTAATTTCTAAAATGTTCATTTCCGACCCCATAAAGTATATATTTTCTGAAAGCTTATGAATAGAGAAGTCCTTGTCCGTCTGTTCGTGTGTATCAAATAAAAGGGCTTGACCAGTAGTATACAGTAAATTATTAAAAAAATATAAAATCCAAAATGGCGGAAAATTTTTAACCCCATCAATATGGGTATCAAATGAAAGGGCTTGAGTAGAATACAGTTAACTACGTTAAAATTAAAAATCAAGAATGGCGTTGAAAATAATAAAGAAAAATGGCGTATAACATGAAATATAGGTTAAGCTACGATGTGGAATTATACCTATGTACATGATGGTGAAGGGTATTAACAGATTCGGCACGGCTGAATATAGCACTCTTACTTGTTTGCATTTGTATGGTACTTTTTGAGTCTTCTATGCTTATGGAGCTATAATTTAGAAATTAGAGACTATTGGCCATAGTCTTTTCTTACATCTTTTTTTATTTTTTTAATCAAATTAGAAGTTGTATATACTTATGTATGTATGTAGATAATTATGTACATATTTTCAATTTCAAAGTGCCATTAGATATACAAAGTAATGACAACTTAGCAGAGGTATTTTTACATACATAGGTATATATCTACATACCTACATACATATGTACTTAGGAAGGTACTTATTTATATTCATATGTATCTATGTACATACATACATACCTACTTACACATACATATATGTAAATATGCATACAAATCATCACTATTAGCATATACTACATACATACATAGAGTTATGTACTTGTGTAAATATGTAGACTCTTATATACTTATGTATGTAGGTACATACATACACACATACGTGATTGCATTATGCTAATGTACGTACATACATATGTAAATGGTATGTATAATATTTACATACATACATACATATGTAGGTACATGCATGCATACATATATGTACATAGGTACATACATAAGTATGTATGTTTGGACAGACAGGATGATATTCACAAGTCGCAGTCGCTGAGGCAAAATGCTACAAATTATTCCTTCATAATTTCCTAACAATTTCCATAAAATTTGCGAGCTAATAAAGCCAAAATTTTGGTCATTAGGTACATTCATACTTATGTATGTATGGACATTGGTACATATTTAAAAAATTCTATACATACATACATACATATCTACATACATAAGTAGGTACGTCTAAAAAACATATTTATATTTATGTACATACAAATATATGTAGGTATAAATGCATATGTATGTAGTACCTATGTAACTATGCCACTTGTTTTTAATATGTAAGTATATCCTCATTAATTTAAAAAAAATTAAAATAACAGTTATAATGTCATGTTGCATATTTTCACATTTTAAATTTTGTTTGCATTTGGTGTAGCTTAGGTAAAGCTTTGGCATATTTAACAATAATAACCGTGGTGGTGCAACGGTTCTGCTGGTGTGGTTAATGAAACACGTCTTTGAGTTCAGAGCTTGTTGGTTGCACAACTTGTTTTTTTTGTTTTTTTTTTAATATATTGGAAAGTAATTAAATATTTTTTAACCGTATTTACATAAGTATATATGAATGCATACTTACATAGTAATGACAATTGGGCATTGTATACCCTTAACACGGGAGTGTAAAAGGGTAAACGTAGGTATGTACTTAAGTATATAAGTTTGTAATTTCTATGGAATTCATTTGTGACCCCATAAAGTATACATATGTATGTATATATATCGTTGATCACGGTAAAAAGGCCCTAAATCAAATAATTGTAAATTTACAGGAAAAGGCACAAACGTATTGTAATGGAAACAGTATTATCATAATGTAATTTATTTTGCAAAATTGCTTGTAAAACTTATTTTTGATGCTATTGCACTAAATTGTTGGTTCGAGGTGTATTTGTGTGAAATGTATTGAAATCACTTATATATGTACTTAATTTCGTAAAAAATGGAGTTAGGGCTTTTCTACAACTATCATCGACATGTATAGATATATTCCGAATCTTCATAGGAACTTAGATAGAGGAAGCCTCCGCGTTTACTTCAGACTCTTTTAAAGTATCAATTTATCAGATATGATAGAGGAAGTGATTTAGCTGAGTCAGACTATCCGTGCGTTTGTTGATAAACGTTGAAAAAAACAAAAAGTACCATAAAAATGCGCCCATAAAATTTTCAGTCTCGCCGTGGATCAATAGTCATATATGTAAAGAATCTAGATTCATAAACGTAGCAAATAAAAAATACCATAAAAATGCGAAAAAGTACCTTTGTGTTCGCCCATAACATAAAAGTGTAGAAAATACAAAAAGTACCACAAAATTGTGAAACAGTACTGTTTTGGTCGCATAACATTTTCAGTTTCATCTCAGTTCAATAGTTTCTAATATCCAAATTCTTGCTTCATAAACTAGAAAATACAAAAAGTGCAATAAAAAGGGGAGCACTTTTGAGTTTTCAATATCGATATAGGAATTCCAGATTTAAAATTTTTAAATATATATTTAACAATGCAAATTTTTAATAGATATGATTTTAAATTGGCAATGTGATGTTTTTAGAATCCAAGCGCTTGCTTTGAGTGGACGTTTTGCGTGTAACTTGTTTTTGTTACAATAACAAAACACATGCATAATTTTAGCTCAAAGTGAAAGTTGAGATTCTAAAAACAGCACATAAATCCACTCATTTTTGTGTAAAAATTATGTTCTAAAAAGTACAAATCTTCTTTCCCGAATTTTTCTCTTAATCAATATGTTTACATATTTACTAAATTACATAATTTTTCCCCATATATTCTTTATTTTTGGTTCCTTTTTTGTTTTCAATAATTTCACTATATAATTGTTATCAAATTAAATTAAATATTAAATAATCTATGAAATTTAAAATAAAAGTACTAAAAAAGAAATAAAATTTTTACCCTTTATAAGTACATGCTAAATATCAAAAAGTGCCGAAGATATTATTCATTTTTTTTCACGTGTTAACTGATGCAACTTGAATTTTTTTTATACCTTAATGTGCTTGTAAGTTACATAGGGTACCAGAAAAGTACCAAATTATAGTTTTTCCCCTTTTTCCCCCTTAGTGGTTGAAAATTCCAAAAACGGTCAGGCACCTGTCTGGTTATTATTAACATTGATTGCATTTTTTATGCTTTTTTATTAATAATTTTTATTTTAAAATTGATTTTTTATTCTAAAATTGAATATTTATTTTGCCAATATTGATTTAAAATTCTAAAATAAATTTTTTTTTTAAATACATTTTTATTTCCTCAAAATTACGTTGTATTTTTAATTTAATCTTGAAAAGGTATTATCGCAAGTATATTGATATAAGCTTTTCCATCTCTGTAGCTTAAATTTCTTAATATATAAGCGATGTTGTATATTTTCAAAATAAAGTTATATGTATGTGCTTTTTCATTGCTTAATATTTATTTTGATAAGCCGTAAACAGTCCAGCCAATGGCATGGTTAAATAGTTTTGCTGGGTTCGATTCCTGGCGATTTCTGTCCGAAAAATTTTTTTTATGTAAATTATAATTTTTAATTATGTGTTTATATAATTTTAAAACAATATTAAGTTTTATTTATTTATATCTACTTATGTACCTACACAACAAAATACAATTTTATTATAAATGTGTTTTTGTAAATGTCCAAAAACATAAAAAATTCAAATTACGTACCTACTTAGGTACAAGCTATGTACATATGTACTATGTACGTAAGTACATATTTAATGCATATTATTAAAAATCTTTACTATTAATTTTTTAACATTGTTATTAAAGTTATGAAAAAAAAATAGTTAAAGAGTTTATTTCTTATAAAATTAAAAAATATACATATGTTTACTACAAATTATTATCGTTATTTTTGTATTAAAAAGTTTACTTCATCGGGAATTTGAACCACAAACCTAACGACTACAAGCAAGCAACACAACCACCACACCACACAGCCACTATGCAAGACTTGTTCTTAATGTGTTATAACAAACCACAGATTTCTTTACGTTTGCATTAATACAAATTATCCAATAAGTAGGGAAACCATCACGTTATTGATGAAAATATGGTAACTCTTTTTGCAAAAATTTTTTAATTAAACCAAAAATTAAGCTATTTAAGCTGTATATATAGCTTAAAGAATATTAAAAAATTATTTTAATTATATGGATGTATCAATTTAGAGTAAAATCTAAAAATCTAAAAAAACGACCCCAAACAAACATGACCTAAAACCATGCGTAAGATATATAAAAAATTCGGGACCTGACCTTAAACCATGCAAATGTCCTTAAACCATGCAGCAGAACGAAAAACTGACCCAAAACCATGCAATATGCATACATATATATATATATATATATATATATATATATATATATATTTTCATCAAAAACTAGGTAATGACTTGCTCTAACTAAGCAACAAACTTTTCAATGACTATCACATATCGTTTGTCTTGCTAAGATTTAATTTAATAATGACTTTTCTCAGACATTTGCATGATTTTGATAACAGCGGCAAAGCATTTCATGAACAAACTTATGACTTATAGATTTTCCGTGATTTTTAGATTTCAAATTAACTTTTCGGAGAATAATCAAACCCAATTTTCGTCCTTAAAAGAACCGAACGTCTTCTTCTTTAAATCAAGTACTAATTTATCGCTATAAAAGTAAGTCCCTATTTATAAGAGACCGTAATAAGTACTTATACGAGTCCCTTTTTGTAAGCGAGTGTGGTTAGTACTTGCATTCAATGACATCGACGTGTTAAAATAATGGGTTCAGATGCCAAATTGTAAATAGTGAAAATATATTTTTAGTACATCAGATTGCTTAAAAAATATCTTTCACTATTTTGAAAACTAAAATAAATTAAATACTTTTTAAAGCCATGATTTTTCTTTTCAATACAGAAAACATCCCACTAAATTTGAATGTACAAACAATTAAGAGTTCCTAACTCTTTAATATTTTATTACCTAATTGACTCTGATATCAGGACAAAAAAATCAAATAAAAAACAGCGAATAAAATTAACTCTATCACCAAAACTAAAATTTAACTAACATTCATATAGGAATCAAATCTAGAAAACTAGAATCGGAGCTAAACACTGAAATCAAATTGAGATTAGCTGCTTCTGCTCCATTAAAAAAGATACAAGCCTCTTGAAACTGTATATAAACCTCATGTAGGAGAGGACGCTAAGCTTTCGAAGTCAGAGAAAGATGGTTTAGTTGCCCTTAAGAGATAACTGCAATGACTCGCGAGCTCTTGACCCTACCAAAGCTGGAGTAAGAGGCGCTATAGTAGTAGTTTTTCAAAACTCTAGCGTCGTATATGGTTGCCTAGTAGAATTTTCTTTAAAAATAAATGTTTTTTCAAAATTGTTCTATATAAAGGAAACCTTATTGAAAATATTTTTAAAATAATTATCAAGTTTTTTGACCTTTTTTAATTTAAATATTAATTAAAATTATTTAACCTTGAAGTCTTTTAATTATTCAAATAATATCTTTAATTTTTTATTAATTCTTAAAAATTTAAAAAAAAAATCAAAACAAATATATCCTGACGATGCTACACAAAGGAGTAGCGAAATATTGGAAGAATTAATAAAAAATTAAAGATATTATTTGAATAATTAAAAGACCTCAAGCTTAAATAATTTTAGTTAATATTTATATTTTTTAAAGTAAAAAATTATATCGAGTTCTTTTTAACAACTTTATTTAAGTTTTTTTCAATTAAAAAAAAACAATTTTAAAAAAGTTTAAAAAATATTTTTTTTAAATTTTGTAACGAAAGAAATTTTTAAAGAATCGTCGGTTAAAAGAAAATTATTAAGATTTTTTGTTAAAAAATTTATGAAAATTTTTTGTTAAAAAAATTTATGAAAATTTTTTGTTAAAAAAATTTATGAAAATTTTTTGTTAAAAAAATTTATGGAAATTTTTTGTAAAAAAAATGTATGAAAATTTTTTGTTAAAAAAATTTATGAAAATTTTTTGTTAAAAAAATTTATAAAAATTTTTTGTAAAAAAAATGTATAATTTTTTGTAAAAAAAATGTATAATTTTTTGTATAAAAAATGTATAATTTTTTGTATAAAAAATGTATGAAGATTTTTTGTTAAAAAAATTTATGAAGATTTTTTTTTTAAAAAATTATCAAAAAATTTGTTTAAAAATTTTATCAATCTTTATATTTAAAACAAAGATGTCAAAATTTTTTTTAAAAAGGACAAGAACAAACTTTTCTTTTTTATAAATAATGTAAATATTTTTAAAAATTTACTCAAACATTTTTACGCGACTATCCCTTAAATTGTCCTTTTGCCTCTCTGTCGAAGAAAGTTTTAATTAAATCAAACTTAAGGAACACTCTGAGGATTTTTCAACATAGCAACTCTTGTTTAGCAAGTTTTTTTCTTAAATATTTTTGTTCTCTATGAATTCAATTGATTTAATGATTCCTTTATAAAACAAGGTACACAACACATTCGTTTAAAGCCTTTATTTCAATGAATGAATCGAAATGTCTAGTGCTTAGTGTAGACAAGAGTTTTTATTCGTTCGAGTATTTGTTTAGATTTTATTAAATAATTCATCAGCATTGTGCATTAAAACTATTATTGACAATGTCTTAAACTTGTCATGGGCATGTTGTGGCATGTGGCCATCCAACGTTGAAACTATTTTTTGATTTGTAATTCAAAACATAAACTTCACTGATCTTTGTCATCATCTTAAACGCTATTATGATTGTTATCATTGTCGTCTGCATCATGCAATACAGAGTATGTAGTGGCCATAAATGGCATAGAAAACAACAAGAATGCTGAATGCTTGAAGAGGAGTTAGCTAGTAGGCATCATCAGCAACGACATCAGTTCATTCATTTATTTAACATTATGAATTTCATTAATATTTACTCGTAGTTTGTACTCTAGTATTGTGGCACAAAATGGAATAGTGTCATGTGTATGTGGAAACGTGTTTCAGCGAGTATTATGTTGAAATGAGCAGCAAGCTGCAACAGGCCCATATTAGTGACTGGCGTAATGCGCCACTGTATACACACCCATACATATACACATGCATACTCTTTTTTCTAACCGGAAACAACTCATTATCCTAATTAAAACGTTCACTCTGCCCAACCATAAAAGGCAAATACACGCGATCATTTAATATTGCACTACAATAAAAAAAGGAAAATGGTGCAAAAAAAAAACAAAAGTTCCATCTAAAGATTATTTTTCTATAACCAAATATAGTATAACTAAAGCGCCTCAATCATTGTTGGCTGGCCATTCACTAATGTCGCTGATGTTTAGAATCTAGAGAGGAAAAATGTCCAGTGATTCATTGTCATGCGTCACATTACAACATGCCATAAATGTTGGCAACAAGTCATTTGACGTGTGGACAATGCAACAGCCAGCTATATGATCAACTTATCGATAGAAAAACAAAAACTAAAACATCTGCATCAGTCTTTTTTTCTTTTCATCTTTTTTGTAAATGCGTTGTTGCATGGTCAACAATAATTTTATATGCGTAACTGCATCTTTGTAATATAAAATCAACAACATCTTAAGCATATACTTGAAACATTAGCAACTGCATCATCGCAATATTGGCATACATGTTGCAATAATTCCTTATTTCTTCATTCAGTACTCTTTCCTCTGCTTGTCCGCATAGAGCATCAAAAGGAATGTAACACAAAACTATGGTACTTGCATACTGATCAATCACTTTATATACAGTGATTTAAACCACTGTCATTTGGTTTATCTAAATGCGATTGCGTAAGTATTTGTGTGTGTGTTTGTGGGTCTGTTTGTATAACATTAAACTCCTAAAGTTATTCAATGACTTTTCAAGTACTAGAGCCAGAAGAAAAATAGGAAAAAGTAAGCAGAAGTTGCTGAAGGAACCGCTTAAAACAAGCACAAATTGTTGAGACAGTGGAGTATTAGGAAAAATGTTTTAAAAATATGTTTACTTTTTATTGTTATAAAAAAAAAATGTTCAATAGACTCGCCTTTCATGGTAAATTGGTGGTCACCTATTGACGAAAATTCATTCGCAATAGTCTAGTGTTTTTTTTTACAGTTTTTATCCAGACCACTGTGCTGTGTGTAAGTACAATTGGCGGCATGTTTGCTGGCATGACTTTAACCATTTTTGGCTTTAAACTTCTTTGGACTTTCAACAACTCCTCATTTTATTTACATTTAATTCATACTTTATCAAACAAGGCAAAGAAGTCATTGAAGAAAAATTTTCTTAACAGCTACAGATTTACTACCTTAAAAGATCGATACAACAACAAAACAAAAACACATCTGTAGCCAGTGATCATAATTTTGCAATACAGCATAGTAATGAATGAATTGTAATTGTAAATAACCATAAAATTATTTAATTTATTGCAAAAACTTTTTCAACAAAATGAACAACTCATGTACAAATTTAAAAACAAAAAAAATCTCAAATAACAACACACTTTTAAAATTATTAAACACGAATAGTTTGGAACGACATTGAATTTTCAAATTTCAGTTTAGGTTTCATTGCTCTAAAAAATTATTACATTTTCTTTTTTTTTTTGTTAAATTCCAGACAACATGTCTGCTTTATTGTTTTCATTTAACATGTAAAATTTTCGCATTATTACACAATTTTCCACAATGTTTGTGTTTATGTTTTTTCCTCCAAAATCTAAATTAAGACCCGCCAACAAATTGTGTATTTTCCTCTCAAAATTGTTTCAAATTTTCATAATATTTAAACGAAAAAAAAATATTTATTGCTACACATTGTATAATTTTATTTTGAATATGATTATACTTGTTTATTTAGTAATTGTAATAAGACTATATTTTAGTGTAAGTGTGTCTGTAATTTAGCATATAGACAGATTTCTTTAAATCTTATTAGCAGTCATACGATATATGATTTTTAACACTATAATTTTTTTTTTATATTTAAATTTTATTTCAAAATTTATTTGTTTACATTAAATAGAATATTCAAAACTTATTAATAGATTTTTAAGCAGATAAAAAAAGAAAACTTACGTTATTACTACGTTGTAGTAATTGAAGAAAATTTTTGTGAAAAATATTTAGTTTTGGGATGATAATACACACATACCTGTAAATAAAGAGGTGAGAAATTTTATTAATTGTGTGTTAATTTTTTATGAATACAAATTAAAAAAAACTTATAAAATATGGCAGACGTTTTATCAAAATAATAATAAAAAATCAGAGATCATGATTTAAATATTCGTATGATGCAATACTGTTATAACTCAAATTAATTCATTATTGAACCGTGTACATATTTTTTTTATTGAACGCAAGATGTTTCTTATGTTTTCAATAATAAATGAAAAACAAAATTTAAATCCATTTTTTCAAAATTATATTTTTGAGTTATGATACTGTTGTTTCTTAATGGAATTGTAAAATATGCCGCTATGTTGTCAATAAAAAGGAAACAAAAATACCGTAAGCTCAGCTACTTTTAGGTAAAACAAATAAAAAAATTATCACATTTTAATTGATAGTCAGTCTGTCGATTTAAATCTGTCACAAAAAGGAAAAAATTGCTTTAGTCGAGATAAGCTAAAATTGAGATAATCACGTCACTGCAATCTCGAAATTCAAAATTACCCTCAGGCAAACGTTCAACTAATTTGGACAACTTAACAGGAAGTTATAGTGAAAAAACTTAATGCCTATATTTCTTCAAAGAATGATATCATTTTGAATAATAACTTATTTTAACTAATAACTAAGTTAAATATACAAAAGTCAATATGCTCTTTAATTTATAATGCACAGAACTGATATTCAAATTTAAATTTATTTTTAAAAAACAACTCTGAGCTTAAAAGCGCTTTTCTAAAAACCTATAAAAAAGACATAAGCAGCTTTTTCTTATTGCCACAGAAATATTGCGTGTACGAAGAAATAGCGAAAAAAAATTCTCGCAATCGAAAGCGATCGAAATTGTATTCACAGTGCAAGTTTTTTCTTCTTTTAGAATATATATTATAAGGTTTCTTGTATCTAGATTACGTGAGAGAATTTCGCTTTTCGTTTTTTCGTTTTTAATTAATATATATTTTTAAAAAAGTCTTTTCATAATTTTGACTCCTATGGTCAAATGAAATGGACGATGATTTAATGTAGTGTCCTTGCAAGTGTTCTTCTGGAATTGGTCTTTAAGGTTTGTGATTTGTTTAAACAAATTTATTCTAGTTTGAAATCTTACTAAACATTTGTTTCGTTATTAGTATAAATATTAATCAAAAAACCACTAAAAATATCGATGAAGTGGAAAATTTAACCACACGTAAGTTTTATATGGCTCCAATTAAAAAAATGTTATCCTTTAGAAAGTTCATTGACGTAAATCACCTAAACGTTTACAGAACTTTTAAAAATGTACTAAATCGCTTAAATATTAAAATTTGTTTTTTAGTGAAAATACTAAAAAATATGATATTATTTTGCACTACGTAGTTCACAATAATTAAAACCAGATATCAAAGTGATTGTATTCCAAATTTTATCAAAAAAAAAATATTGTACTGCTGTGTTGCGTTTGTTAAAAAGAAGATTTGGGAAAAGTCTATCGCAAACTTATATAAAAAATTCACGCGACTGGCTCGACAATGGGCAATACTTATAATTCTCGTCATACTATGAGAATGTGGCTGCTGTGGACGTAAGTGTCCAACTTAATCCAAGAACATCGATTTCAACAACTCGGCATTTGATGCACCACCTCGATATTCAGTACCATGATTTACCTATTTTTAGTATTAATGTTAACCTTATTGAAGCTCTAATTGCATATCGAATTTGACTGATAGTTCATTCTTTCAAATGATGATCATTTTTACGTCCGCATTTATGTCAGTTTGGTACAGAGTTTGGAGTGGTAACCCTATTTTTTTAAATTTTACTAGTCATACCATTATAGTCAATGGACATAGAACTGCAGGGGTAAATTAAAGACAATCTTGGTCTCAACGTGATGGAGATTTATAATACACAACTCATTAAATAATCAATATCTTGCTCACTAGGCTTAGTAATCGTCTATGCGAAATAAATTGACCTTCTCTCCATCTACACATTCTTGTTAAATTATAAGAAAATTAAATAGCGTTTCATAAATAATTGAAATATTTCTATTACTTATAAAGTCATAATAAAACAAATAAAATAAGTTAGTTTTATTAATTTTTTAAAATAAAACCTGTATTAGGAGCACCCTGTGAATCGCCATCAATATCAAAAAAAAATCAGTGCATACGCAATTCTCTTTTTAGCATTTAATCGACAATTTTTCTTTGCTTATATTATATTTTCGCTCAAACATTTTGATTAGATATTTAAATGTTTGTTGAATGTTATGTTTACAAATTTTGTTACTACACAATAAAAAAATTCACAATTGTCCAAAATATGTACTTGAAAGTTTACCTGAGCGTAGTTTTAAATTCCGAGATTATAGTGATGTGTAAATCACAATTTAAGCTTAAGTTGACTTAAGCAGTTTTTCCTTTTTGCCAAATATTTATACACATATTTCTAAAAATTAAAAATTGATACAAACGAAATGAACCACGTGCTTTTAATTATAAACCATAACATAGAATTAAATAAAAAACTAAACACTCGTTTGAATTGCTTCTTATATTCTTTGTTGTTTTTTTATCATAGATTTTTGTTAAAATGTACTTACTTAAGTTACAAATACACAATTACACATTTAAATAAACAATAAAATTTCTAGTGATCTTTGCCGTAAATTAGAAAAAATTATGTAAATGTCAATCTTTCGACAAAACAATTTATTTAACATCATCATCGTTATTCGCGTGAAGTAAAAAGCGTGTGTGTTTTTTCAAAGTACTTAATTTTACGCACTTATATTTACGCAGTATTCATACATATTTATTATAAACACTTTTATAAACATTTATGTATAAGTAACTCATGTACATATATACATACATACATAAAGCACTGCACAAAATCTTTAAAAATACTAAAATATATTAAGCAGTATAACAGTTACTTCAGGTCATATATTTTGTTGTGTGCAAAACAAATAAGGGGGAATGTGAAAAATATCGCAATTTTTTCCTGTATAAAATGCCAAACTAAAATGTAAAAAAGATCAAAAAGGCAAGTAAGAATTAAAATATTTCTGTCTATAAGCTACTGAACAAAAAATGACTCCTTGTTTATATTTTTGTAAATTCTTATGAAACAAATACTTTAAAATTTTGTTTAAATTTTTGTTTTTTTATAATATTTCTGAAACTATAGGTAGTTACTAGGTAGATTAAAAAAATTGTCAAAGAAAATTTATTTTAGAATTGGGTTGGGTTAACCGTTCTCTCAACTGACTTTGTTTTTACAATAAAGATATATCTCAAAATTTAAGACAATTTAAAATATTGAAGATCATTTTTAGTTTAAAATAACCTAAGAAATAACTTTTAGTACTAGGGCAAAGAAAAAATTGTCTAAATCTGTGTAGACAACACCAATATCCACATTACCTAACTACTTACACTACAAAATCAAAAATATTCGCTAAAAACTTTAAAAAATATATACTAAGAACAAAACATATGAAATATATTATATACTTTACTGTAGTGACATGTATTTATTGATAACAAAACATATAAAATTCAGACAACAGTTTTTATATAAAACCCTTATCGAGGATAATTTATAGAATTCACGTGTATTTGCCAACAAAACATCTTGAGTCCAGATAAGACAATTTTCATGCTTTTTAATCTAAAAGGTAAAATCTTTAAGACGCTTTTTTTATCTACATGCCAGCTCCCTTTATAGAAATAAATTTATTTAATTGCTTTTATTTAGCTCGTATATGTTTTTATTTTCTTTTCTATAAAATTGGAAAACGTATTTAAAAAATATTTCTCAAAAGTTCACAAAATTCCGTTTTGTTTATATAAATTAACGTCTTGTTTAGGATTAATTTAAAAAAAAAAATTTTCTTCTTTTGCTCTAGAAATATTTAGAAATTAGAAATAAGCTGTTTTGTCAAAAGTCCACAGATTAAAATAAAGGTTGCATATATCGTATATGTAAACCAATAAAGTTTTATGATACTTTGCTTAAATAAATTGATTTTCACATAAATCAAAAAAAAATAAAACAAAAATCCCTGCAAATGCCTTGATACAGAAAAAAAGTTGGTCAAAAGTGGTTTTAAGTTATTGTCTATAAATATTAAATTGAATGAAAATCTCAGCCCTGTGGTGCGTCTCACTAACTTTTAACGATCCGACAATTGTTAAGTTTGTTGGCACTTGCTATTGTTTGCACTATCGATTTTGCTATCCATTAAATACTTTTAACGATACTCGACAACTGTTATATTAAAGTGGCATCTTTGTCCTCACATCCCTCACACATGTGGTCGCGGCATAGCCGAGACTTAAAAAAGTGATTTTTGAGTCGGGTATTATAATTATTATATTATAATTATTGTCGTTCCGATAACAATAACAATTGTTGTTAATTTTTTTAACGATACGATTATTGTTAAAATAAGTTAGTGAATCGCACTACTGGTCATAAATAATACTCACTCTCTTCGGTTTGTTTTTATTTATATGATGAAACAGTAACATTCTGCGCAAGTCGTATATCTTGAATCATGCAAATAAATGGTTGTGCTTGGGCATTGCTCTACTGCACACATACTTATTGAAGTAGACATGTGTGTTTACATGTATATTTGTATTTTGTTACCATGTGCTAATATTTGACTTTTGTTTATATAACACATTCAAAATATAACTTATTACACTACTGGAGACAGAATATTTAAAGAGTAGATTCTTAAAAAAGCAGAACAAAAACAAATCTAGTTGTTTAAAACTAATTAAAAAAATATACAACAAGTATTTGCAATGTTGCCAGGCAAGATTGCAACTTAATTTTAACATACTGAATGTGCTTCCTTTAAGAGGAAGGTTTTGATTCCTTTTATTCTCTCTTGATATATGTATTTATGTATAACCCCTGATACTGAAACTTAAATCCAGCGCGACAAATTTTTCAATTTATTCAATACAGTTTAAAGATTTTCGTCAAATTTGCTTCATATTTATCTTAATGTAGTACTTGTTGTGGTTCTAGAATGATAAATAATAAACATTAAAAATAACAACAACATAAATTTGTTTATTTGTTGTTGCATGTTGTAAATCACTTAAAATCTGTCATTGGTTTAACTCTTGTAATATTTGTGATTTTAGTATTTCTTTTTTGTTTATTTGATGGATTTAAGTTTTATTCTTTTGATGGCAAAGAAACACAAGTGCATATTTTCATCTGCTGTTCTTTTATCGTTTAAATTTTAAACCCACCCAGGTTGTGGATAATTTTTTTTTTTATTTATCAAAGAGCAAACGCCGAAGTAATTATTCATTTAAAGTAGGTATTGATTTTGTAAAAAGTTTTAAACACTATTTTGGCGGTCTTTTACTGTTGTTTTAATTGATTGGAGTGTATGATAAGAAATCATTAAAATCAGGATCAAATAACAGATTTTTACGCTACATGAGATGAAATTTACATAAAATAAAATATAATAAAAAAAAAAAAATTGAAGTAACAAATGGTAGAAAATTATTGAAATTTCTAGAAAACTTTATAAATAAAAAAAAAACATCATAGTTAAACTAGAAAACTGTACAAAATTGCACAACATTTACCGAAATTACTTGGTTACAAAAAATTTACATTTTCGAAGTCGAAAAAGATTTTATGGGAATTTAATTTTAGGACTTAAATTTTCCCTATTTTGGCCTGGCCGTGCAGCATATCGATATATAAAACTTTATGTTCGATATATTTAAGGTTAAATATATTTTTAGTCACTTTGTAAAACAAAAATTAATCTTTTTGGACAATTTAACCCTCTTGCTTCCCCACAAAATTATAATTTTTGCCTTTTTCAAACAAATCGTATAGAAGAAGGACGTTTAAAGAAATATTCTTCAAAAATTGTACATATGACAGCAAAAACTAGCTCAAAGTAAAATATTACGAGTTAAACCCTTAGCGGACAATAACAAGGGACTTCATTTAAGTGAAGTTTAAGTAAAAATTTTCTCTATGAACAAAGAAAGCGTTGTGATCCAATCAAATAAGACCCGATAAAGTTTTTAATCGTTCTACGAGAAAAAAGATTATAAGCTTCAAGATAATTCTGATGACAAAGGGTACGTACACCTCTCCTAAAGATACTTTCTTTACTACCCTTTACTGAATACCGATCAATTTACATACGAGTAGCTTAACTAACTTAACTGATTAATTGAAGCAATACATAGTGAAGTTAATACATGCACGCAAAGAAAAAAATATGGTTGTGGTAATCATAATCTAAGAGCAATATACTATGATTGAATTATAAATATATTATTGCCAATTACCATTATTATGTTTAATTAAAGTATCATGCAATAACCATATATAAGACTATAGTTAAAATCGAAAATCTTTGCTTTTTTACGGTAAATTATTGCATTCTGCTTTAAGTTAGATAAACTAATTGTACTTACCATTTTAATTGCAATTTTTATACCAATATTTTTTTACAATTTCTTGTTTATTTTTTAATTTCTTAAATTTTTTCAAAATGTTTGTTTGTTCATTTTTTTGACATCTCAAACTTTTAAAATAATAAAAATTTATTCAGCAAGAAGGAGAACAGTTGAAATCAATATATTATAAAAAAAAATCAGAGATTGATTGCTTTCTAATCATACTGTTGTCTCACCTATTATTTAATGATTATTTTTAATTTTTAATACTTTTGAATATAATGTTATTTTAGTCGGACTAGTTTTTTTAAATCATACTAATTTTACACGACAACCATACCGAAATTTTTAGGAAAAACAAACATTAAGTGATACGATGCAAGCAAATGCTTAGTTATCGTAACAAAATATATAATGAAATTTTATAAAAATAACCATTATTTGTTTTTGACAACCAAATATTGTTATAGCGATTATAATATGACTATCGTGATCATGCCGAAACAATGACTTTACTTTGCGTTAAGTATTAAATGGACAAGTACAAAATCTCACCGATTGCCAAACACCCGCAAGGAAACTTAAAAGTGTATATAATCGTCAAATAGTATAAAAAGCCTAATCGAAAAATGCCAAACATCCCTAAACGACATAGCCAAAAAAAGGTTACACACATATTTGAGCGCATGTAATCAAATTGCAATGATAATTTACAAAAATGAAATGGGGCTCATACGCATATCTGTAATCGATGTAGCATTTTATTTTTGCTTTTAAAAAAATCTACTCATTTTCGTAATTTAGCCAGCGTGATCAATTGAAAGAATTATATGCCAGAGAATGGACTGCGTTAAAGGACTTTGGCCAGAAGGTTCTTTTACAGTTTTCAATAATAGAAATAAAAAAAATAAAAAATAAAATAAATAAAAATATAAGTTGAGTTGCTTCGTCAAAAATTCTTAGTTAAAATTAGTAGACCCATAAGGATTCAAGTGATTTATTTTTGTATCACTTAAGGCTGGCTCAAATATACAGTTTGTCTGATTTTAAATTCTCTTTTTTTACCAACCAAGCTTAACTTTAATTTGTTTCTGCTGAAAACAGTGCACAATTACATCGTTATAATTTGATAAATATTTATATAATAATATTTTACTCGAACTTTGTTTACTAAATTTTACTGTAAATCATTTTTATTTTGACTCAAGTTCATTTATTCTATTACTTTAATTTCGTTAAACATTTTCTAAATTAAATTGTAATCATTTTAGAATCTTGAAAATTTATTCCGATATTAGCCGAGTGGAATGTATTCTCGAAACCGGCTACGATTTCAACATCAGCACTCTTTGATCGGTACACTCATATGTAATTTGAAATTGTATTTATGTTACAATTCAATGAAATTAGAATTGGGGAATTATAGTACTTATTTTAAAATTTTTCTTTTTCCTTTCCTTGTCAAATAAAATTTTTCTACATTTTCATTAATATTCGTACTACATTTTTGTTGTATTTTTAAAATACGTTTAAAAACTTTCTATAAATATTTATCTGAATATTTCCATTAAGCGAAAAATTAAATGATACGTTCACGTTTGATAAATATTTGCAAAAATAAACTGAGCTTTTTAAAAAATATTTATTTAATCTTAAGTGATTTTCTTTCACCAAATATAGTTTAAACATTCACCAAAAGACTGACATTAAAATTTATTTTAATTTTTCATTTAGTAGAGCAGCATTAATTTTTGTGATTACGTGTATTTCATGTAAGTATTACTTTTAAAACTATTTACCTTAAGTATGCTTTTAAATATCAAAAGTCATTAAAGCAATTTTATTTAAAAAATATCATTAATTAATTATATATATGTTTTCTCGCCACTTAAAAAAACATTAAAGAAGCAAATAATTTTTAAAAAACTTTTTTCTGTTCTTGTTAAAAAAAAGTGGCCCAAGATGAAAAAGAAACAGAAGAAATATTATAAACATCAGAATGTTAACAGATTTATTTGCTGAAAAGTACAAAATATTAAAATAAAAAAAAAATTTCCGTAAAAAGTGTTAAAAATATGGCCACAAGTCTAGCACACTTAAGACCAATACCAGATGTTGATAACAGAGAACTTTTTTAAGAACAAATTGTATACGAAATTTAATAAATTTTAAACAATTTAATTTGGCAAATGATGAGGCAACAAATTTTCTTTAATTGCACTGAAAAATATAAATATAAATTTATATATAATTAACAAGTAATAAACAAAACAATACACAATTTCAATAAACATAAGTATAATTTAATCTTTAAGGAAATTTTGCAAAAAAAAAAAAATAATTTATAATTTCTTTATGGATTTTAATAAATAGCAAAAAAAAACCTTGGTTTTATTTATAGTTTTTTTAATCTTTTTTCTTTCGTTTTTTATTGCCCTAAAAGTTGCGAAATAGAATCTTTGGTTTCTTATTTGTTTTTGTAAAAAAATATTAAGTTTCTGTTTTTTATTTATTTTGTTTTCAATATAATTCATTTCAAGTTGTGTGTTGTTGTAAACAAAAGCGTGCCAGTAGTTTTGTTATCGCTAAAAATAAAAACAACAAAAATATTGTTTGTTTTTTTTTTCTGGAAAAAATAAACTAAAACTCATATAAACAAACATATATAAACAAATATGCAGTACTTTTTTTCAGACCACATTGTTGTCAAAAAGGCCACAAAGGTTGACCAGTTCTTTTAGCTAGACTTTCATATTGTAGGTACCAGACGAATGGCAAAAGATAATTGCTAACAATGACCAATACTTTAAGTAAATTAATATTGTTCAGAGGTTAAAAAATTCAGTACTTTAAAATTAGACATCAAATACAAGAAGTTCCTTTTTTAAGCAAGAAAAAATAAATAAATCCTCCAAAGTTTATATTATAAATTTACTTTCTTGCAAATTTATTACTGCAAAATTTTCAAAAAAAAAAAAAAAACATAAAGTGCCAATATTTATATGCATTTCACTTGACTTGTGTTAGTTTATAAATTTGTGGAATTTTTTTTATGAATTTTCTGTTTGCCCATTCACTTTGTCTAGAAGAACAACCCAAAATGTTTATTTATCTTTCAAATGCTTTTCCCCAAACAATCACTGTAATAATAACAACAAAAAATGCTTAACAAAACTATAATGAAACATAAAAATAACTTGTTGCACGTAAAAATCTAATTTGGCAAAAGCCACTTCAGAAGAAAGAAGCTGTCGAATCAACGTGTTTATGAAAAAAAAAAAACATAAATTGAAATTTAATTTACAGAGGTGTAAGACAATTGTATTGATGAAGAAACTATTAAATTCTGTGGCTTAAGTTTTTAAAGTCAATCAGTGCACTTTCAACAAAATAATTAATCTATATAAATAAAAATCAAATGTGATTTGTTGGTAGATAATTGCATCATTTAAGAACGGATGCACGGATTTCGCAAATTTTTATTTTTGCCATAAACAAGCTTGCGTTTTTAAGGAAAGGAAAATTTACCACGACCACTTTTACGCCCAATTTTTTATTTACATAAAATCGGACCGTGTTTTTTTAAATTCGTTTTGAGAATTATAATACGATCTTGCATAGTTAAGCTAAAAATGAGTTGGAAAAGAATGCCGAGCGTTGCATGATTAAGATAAATGACTTATAATAAATTTAAATAAAAAAGTTTGCATAAATAATAATTTAAACACACATGGCACGGCGTTTTCGACATACAGGAATTCATTGCTCTGTGTCTAGGTTAGGTTAGTTTGAAAAGGAGGTGCACTGAATGCCCAAACCTATGACAGGTATACACTTATTCCCAATTGACATGTTGTGCGCTCCATATAGAAAACGGGAATCCCAAACAAAAACCATAAACCATGCTCTATGTCTAACGCCTTAATAGTACTTAAAAATGAAAAATTAAAATGCAACTATGTTTTTAATACTGCCAGCCACAGGATGGAGAAATTATAACAGAAATGTATTTATAAAACGAGAGAATGTGAACATGAAGAAAATTACATTTGATAAGAATGAAGAAAGAATTTAGAAACAAATGCTTTGCTTCCCATTTTCCAATTTCATTAAAAATTTTAACCTAAATAAAAAGTAGTCTTAAATCTGATTTGTGTGTAATAGTAAAAAGTGCTGATGCTGAAATCGTAGCTTCTTGTATCAAAAATATTCTAAATGTTTACAATATATTATAAAATATTGAAGGAAGTTTAATAATTTATTTAGAAATGGAAATAGAAAGGATCGGAGAGGGGAAGCGTTATTTATCTCCCATTGAATACAATTCGAAAGCTTTGTTGGGACCAGCAAGGCGGTATCAAATAAGTAGGCGTAACCAATAGAATACAGGGAACTATGTATGTAAGAGTTAAAATCCAACGCGGCGTCCTTAATAAAATGGAGTATGATTTTTTTCTCAACCGATTAACAGGGGTATTAAATAAAAGGATCAGACTACTAGAATACAGCTAACTATGTAGAAATTCAAAATCGCAAATGTCATCGGAAATAATAAAAGAAAATGGCATATAATAAAATATCTAAGCTAAGCTACGATGTGGTGAATAATCTATATACATGATGGTGACAGATATTAAAAGATTCGTCACGGCCGAAAATAGCATTCTTACTTGTTTAGTAATACCAATTAGCATTTATAAATGATTTAACCCGTTTTAGGATATAATTTTAAAGTCTATCCGAAACCCTAAGACTGACAGAATCGTACACTGCCAACTTGTCTACTAGAGAACTCTTTTTGTATATAGTGTAGATATGTATGTATATCCGTTAGTTTTCTTTTAAGTACTTTGTTCTCAGTTGCAATGGTTTTTATGATAATAAATTTTTATTTAATTCACGTAAACATTTCAAAAGAAAAAGAGAAGTATCTCCCAGCAACTGCATCATAATGATATCCATAAATTGTTAGATTAAATGAGCGTGCGAAATAAAACCACACGCCTTGCCGTTGTTATCGTTTTAAAATAACCATAGAGTGGGAGCTAATGAATCGATTCAAACAAATTTTTCAAATAAAATGTTGCAAAATATAAAAAATTAAAATAAAGAAAACTGCACCACAATTTAAACTAGACAAAGTCGAATACTTTATGTGCTACAATCTGGAAGAGCAAAGCAGGTCTTTGCGTATAAAACCTTATAAATTTACATTACCTCTTTGGTGATGAAATAGCCATGTAAAATTTTTAGATTTGCGGTCTCTAATAGAATGTAGCAGATGCTTAGCTTTTGTAATTGATGTAGCGTTCGCAATAACATAAAAACAAATAAATTTATTGTTTTAATTTTTTTCCATTATTTATTTAAATTTTGTTGTTAAGTGCGAGTGTTTTTTCTGGCAAATGATTTTTACTATTTTATTGTTGTTGTTTGAATTGTGTTTTTGTTAAATACGCGCTTGTGTAAATAAACACAGTCAAGATGTTAAATTGGCAAAATTTGCAAAGTTCTTTTTTATTTCTATCGCATTTTGATATATAATTAAGTAACAAAGTGTTTACACTAGAAACGAAATTAAAATTCAGAAAGTAAGCTTGAATAACCTTAACAATTTTTAGGAGCTTATTATTATACTCATTAACTTTGTGGTCACAAAAGTAAACTGACTAACTCAAATAAGAAAAAAACGAAATTTATGTACTTTCGTTATTTAATTTTTATTTTTTAACCCAAACATCCTTTCTCTAACCTAGTTCTTATTTTAGATATAAAAAAAAATCATATAGACTTAAGTCACTTTGAACTCTCCTAACATTATTAATAAGCACCAAGATATACTAAATTATTAATTTTCACAATATTTTATTTTATTTAAAAATACTATATTATGTATTAGGTTGCTCACACAATTTAAATTAACACATTTGTTTAGGGAAATATAAACATTTAATTTGACGTTGGATTAAAAAGTCTCCCAGGGCAAAAATGAAGCCATAGTCAAGCCATGAACAACGATATGCGATATGATAAGATCGGACTTTAAATGGCGGCTCTATTTTGGGGCTTTTCCTGTTTTAGAAACATCATTGACAAATATTTGATTCTAGAGGGTGACTAGCACAACTTTTTTTTATTAAAGCCAACCCACCTTAGTAATGGTATTATCAATTCCTTAATCACTTTTAATTTTCAATAATCGTTTAATTCCATATAATCTCAAAAACAAATAAATTATTCAATATGAAACAAAAACAAAAGTTGTAATAAACTTTGAAGTTTAAGCTTTTTATTTTGCAGTAAAGAATTAAATTTTCTTTGAATTAATATCTCGTTAACTACTTTAGGTGCATTACCAAGTTTGGTCAAAATATTGCACTGTTGTGTGCGCTTAATTATCTTTTTTTGTCCTATACCATAACTGTTTTATTTTCAAAAACCTTTCCAAACATTAAAATAGAGTTACCTCAAAAGTATGTTTTCCGACCTAGGCTTTTATTGCTTGTGACCACAGAATTAAAGATGTATGTGTTTTACTCTACGAAAATTCTCACTGTATTTGCTATGTGCGTGCGTCTGTCTCTCGTGTTCATACCACAAAACATAATAAACTTTACCCAAATGGTTGATTAAAACCTTATCTTTATCGGCAGTAAATATCAGTCAAATTAAGTGAGTGTATATAAAAAAATCTTGACCTTACACAACAATAATTCATTTTAAAATTTTTCAAAAAAGAAAGGTTGATAACAAATTTTTTTATAAATAGAGCAAAAAATAATTAAACAGACTACGTTGGGCACTTAATACGAAATCACTGTTAAAGCAAGCATGGTCTCTTCAAGTTTAGCTATTTTATTGTATGAATTTTTCTTATTGTTATTATTATTCGTCGATGCATAGAAACTACAAAATCATATGAATTTTTATAAGATATAAATATAAGATTTTTTTATAAGATAAAGTAACATTGTTAACAGAGTGAGTGCGCAGGAATGAAATCTAAACAAAAAAAAAAACTTACGGCTCCTTTCATTGCATCGAAACTGAAAAAACATATCTGTGGACTTTAGATAATGCGAATTAAGTCGAAATAGGATTTTTCTTCTTTCATAATAAGAAAAGTAAAATCTTAAAAAACTTAAAAAAAAAGTTTAATTAATTTGAAAAAAAAAATTTTTTTTGTTAAAAATTCACAGTCTAAAAAATTTCGACACATTTACATCGATACATTAATGCAAGGTAACCAGACCATCTTTACAAAATTTGAAAAAAATTTATTATAAATAAAATTTACTCAGTTTAAGGTTTTCCACCCCGAAAAAAAAATCTTAAGTCACACCCAAAAAATCTTCAGCTACGCCTAAACTGTTTTTAATTTCGTCATTTTTTTTTTCTGCTCTCTTTAAATATTTCAATATTCGAAATAAGTTCGATTACTGTCTATCAACGAGTTTTAAATGTCACTTTCTATGGAGAAATTCGCCATGCTGCAGTTCTGTTTCCTCATTTAGTTTGAAATTTAATTGACATAGAGCATCACTTATATTTAAAAAAATAAAAAATTAATAGAAATTTAAAAAAATTCAATTTAAAAATAAATGTAAAACATTTATTGACAATTTTATTTAAAAGGAGGGAATTGTTTGCAGATATATTTTATAAAGAGGAAATATTTGGAAGTGTTCTAATAATTTAAAAAAAAAAAAAAAGGAATTGCTGAACATTTTTTTAAGAAAACTTGTGGAAAATTTTTAAAAAAGAAATTTGTTCAAAATTTCCCTTAAGGAAAAATATATGTAGATTTTCTCAAACGAAAAATAAATTCAAGAATTTTTAAAAAACTTAAAAATTTATCTTTTCTTAAAATAATTGTGGAAAAATTTTGTACTTAAAGCAAATTTTTAAGAAATAATTTCAAAACTGTTAATTCATATTATAGGAATTTTTTGTTAAATTTTATCAAAGAGTAGGTGGGAAGGAAAGGGAGTGCCAGAAGCAAGAGGCACTTTCAACGCCCACACTCGGAGACCCATGTGTGTTCCCTTTGAAATGAAAAAAACAAAAAAAATAAATTAATAAAAACAGGAAAACCTATAATTGTTTATCTACTAACTATCCGACCCTAAGGATAAATCCAATCATATTCTCTAGTTTGCATTCCGAGACATCACTAATCATCACATCGTGGAATCGTTTACCGAATCACATATCTCTATAGTTCTGTAGTCGCGTACAGACCCAGACAATATGCTTCACCGCTTTTATTTCTAATCCTACAGTAATTAGTAATGCCGCGATCAAATCTACCGATCCTAGCCCTTACTAGACAATACTGTATTATAACTCCAATAGTGTCCCTCAGACATGCCCTATATAGTCCCATTATTATACGTTGCCTTAAGTTAAAGGTAGGATTTTTAATACCCGATAAATAGCTTAGCATTATTACAACTTATATTTTTTATTGTAATTATTGTTAACAATAATAATATTTAATAGATAAAATAATAATAAATGAGGGCTTTATAATGCAAAGCCATTTATCGGTCCGACAAAATCCGCCTTTAACTAACGGCAAGTTGTAATAATGGCCCTTAATCACAGAAGTACCATAGAGTCCCCCAACTTTACCATAGGCCTTGAAACCCATTACACTCTGCACTCCCGAATGATTCGCCCAAAATAGTGGACTATAGGTGATCTTCCTATACCTTCTTCGAGCGATATATCGATATCGTCTGTAATTTCGTTGCCTAAAACTGCACAGTGCCCTTATACAAAACACAATATGACGTTAAAGAAGCCCGAAATTATGTGAAAAGCACTCCTATATTCCCTAACTAGCCTAGATTTGACATAATATACTTTCAAAGTCTTGAGAGCTACCTGACTATCCACCCTTTGCAACATATTCTATTATAAGCCAGATGGCCAGTATATTTTCTTGTATTACGCTACCATTATCAGAATGCCTGTGCACAATCCTCAAACAGTCCATCGGATTCCAGCCAACAATCTCTCTCAGGGATTATAAACTAGAGTGTCCATTCAAAACTGTTCTCTGTGACCACATAGTCTGCCACTTTTCCCTAAAATTGGACATAATTCGGAGACCAGTTTTCCATAAAATCCTAGTGTGGCCGATATTAAGTATTCTACCCAACCCTGACTCACGTAGCCTAAATAAACTCCTTGCCGCCATTCTCTTTACCCAAATCGCTATAGGTACGGTACTAAGGACAGCGAGGTGTACTTCTCATGGTACCAGTAACACCAACTCAATCACAACTCTGAATCTATGTTAAAAGCTTCCTATAGTAAGCCTTCTGCAATACCACTCACCACACCGTACATCCATATGTCCGATTCGGTCTTACCATCATCATGTACAATAAGTCCAATTTGCATCTTTTACTCGTATGCCTCTTGCCTATAGAGTTTCTACATGTGTAAAAGGCTATTTTCACCCTCTTCTGTGTATTTTTCTTCTAGAACAGGATTACAATAAGATATCAAAGATTATATTTACCAAAAATATTTTTTAATAAATATTTTTAAAATTTTTGTAACAGGAGAAAACTGATTTTAAATAAACACTTTGTCGATAACTAACCAAAATAAAAGAAAGTAGGAAAGTGTTTTTCCTAAAAAATTTCCACAAATACAGAATTGAGGCCAGAATAAACATATCTCTCCTATATAAATAAATAAAAATTCTACAACTTAATTAAAAAGTAGTAGAACTAAAGAAAAAAAGTCGTCCTCTTTAAGCACTGCGGGTGTTGTGTGTTTTATCACTTCCACTAATTGACTATTACAGTGGAAAATATCACTGGCATCATGTTTTCTCTAACCAAAAAAAAAAAAAGAAAACGAAACAAAAAATATCTTAAAAAATACACAATATAATTGCTCATTATTTCCAAGAATTGTACAATTTTGTTTTCTTTCAATTTACTTGTTTTAGCGACTAGCAGCCACTGTTAGGCAATTGGATTGCTTGCATTTGCCGTAGTAAATTTTGTAAATTTGTTTGCCATTTCAACCGTACCATAATTTAATTGTGTTTATTATAATCAACCATTTATTATTGTTTTTATTTGATTTCAATTTAAGAAAAAAAACGAAAAAAAACGTTGATAAACATTTGGTGTTGTTCGTATTTACAAGACCATCTATTAAACGCTGACCTCAGTAAATTATACAAAATTTAGTGGGTGATATATTTACATAAATAGTGTTTTTTTTGCAGTTTTGGTTTTTTGCAAACAATATAGCTGTAAATTTCAAATTCGATTAAAATAAAAAAATAATCTAACAATTTGAATTACGAGGAAACAAGACGGCGTAGATTTTTTGATTTAGAGGTTTTAGGTGTAAGGTGTAAGAGAGGTGTTAAGATGGAAAATAGAAAAAAAAATATTTAAAATTTAGAATATTTTATTTGTCAGGAAGCCTAAATTTTAATTCATTTTTGTTATGTTTTGTATAGGACCCCATATTGGATCTTAACTTTTTCATATTTTACTTTATTCTACTCGTCAAGCATTTTTATTTCATTCCCACATTGTGGGGCCTGATGCCATCTTGGATTTAACTTTTCAATGCAATTTAAATTTAGATCAATTCTTGCCTTTAACTATTTACTGACGCTGGAAATCAAAAATCAACAATGAATTTAAAATCTCTCTTTATGACTGAGAGAAGTAAACTACGAAAAGGAATATTGAATAATTTTAAGAAAACTAGTTATATCAGAAATCCCGATGGAAAACATCGTCGCTGTCAATTGAAATCAATTTATATGTCCGAGAAATGCAATGTGCATCTGCTTACGAAATGTTTCAAGCAAAACCATGAATAAAAAGATTTTTTTACGTTTTTTCTTAGAACTTAGAGTTGAGCCATGTCTTAATTGCATGCGTTAGCAATATGTTAAGGAACAGATGGATAAATTGTGAGGCAAATGGAGTGAGAAGAAGGGAAAAAGTATGTCGAGGAACCCCGCAGGGAGGTATTTTTTCTCCTCTATTATGGGTAACTACCATACATAGTCTACTGAGGATTATTTCGAACGAGGGATTCAAGCCTATCTGTTAGAGGAACCCCGCAGGGAGGTATTTTTTCTCCACTATTATGGGTAACTACCATACATAGTCTACTGAGGATTATTTCGAACAAGGGATTCAAGCCTATCTGTTAGATGATGTTGCGATACTGATCAGGGCGACGAATAAAAATTCTTTATGTATGAGAGCAACGGAGGCTTTAAATATTTCCTATAACTGAGCAAAAGAGCGAGGGCTCAATGTCAACCCGGACAAGACTGAAATCTGTTTGTTTACGAGAAAGAGGAAGATACCGGTGCATAGCTATCCCATCTTTCGGAATAAGACAATTAAGATTGATAATAAGGTCAAATACCTAGAAATAGTACTTGATTAGAGACTATCCTGGAAGGACCACATTGAGTGTAAAGTGGAGAAAGCTCAGAGAATATGGGCCCTCTGCAGAAGAGCGATAGGCTCAAAGTGGGGCATAAGCCCAAGGATGACACATTGGCTATATACGAGTGTACTGCTTCGTTAGTGTGGTAGACATCCTTAGAGAATAAGGTGAATATAAAACCTCTTCAAAAGACAGTGCTGCATTAGTATTTGCGGCACCATGAGGACCACATCGACTATGGCCATTAAGAATATATTATCCATTTGGCCAATAGAGCTACAGGTGAAATATGAAGCGGCCTTAGCTGCCACAAGATTAATGGCAATAGATGAATGGCTAATGAGAGAACATAAGACCAGATACCAAAGAATAACGGATATCTTACCGATGGGAAATATTACGGAGATAACATGTGATAAAATCCCGATGAGATGTGAGAATACTAACTGCATCACCATAATACCGGAAGAGGGAGAATGGGATGAAATAACCAGGATGGAAAACACCCATGAATCGATCTTTACACAGACGGTTCAAAGATTGGTGGCCAAACTGGATAGACCGGATAGACTATCAGTGATTAAGACATTGAGAAAGCATAAAGTTGAATCCCGGAACGTCCTGCAATGCAAAAGAGAGATAAACTTACATGCAAATTAAGAACATCTGGAGATAATATGGATACCAAGCCATCACGGGCTGATCGGTAACGCAAAAGCCGAAAAATTATCCAAAATTGGAGCTCTTCTGAGTACTATAACTTTGGAGAATGCTAAACCCTTCAAACGATTTAAGGATGAGCTTAAATGTTGGGCGATGGAGGAACATGTCAGAAAATGGCAAAGCACTGATGTCTGTAAGGTGACAAGACCACTATAGGTTGACCCTAATCTTGGGGAATCAAAAGAGATTCTGAGACTAAGTAGACCAACACTTAGGAAACTAACCAATGTAATTACAGGTCATACGGAGTTGAGAACCCATCTAGCTCCCATGAAATTATCTTAGGAAACAACATGTAGAGCATGCGAGGAAGAGGATGAGACTTTGGTACACTACCTCTGTCATTGTCCTGCGTTTGGGCATATTAGGAGCGAAAATTTTACGTGGATACTATGCGGAACTTGGAATACCTGGTGAACTCGAACTGGAGATCCATAAGGAGTTACATTGAGGGACCTGGGTTCTTGGACTAGTCCGTCATTTATGGGAAATTATGTTTATGGCTTTTGTTTGGGAATTCCGTTTTCCATATGGAGCGCACAACATGCCAACTGGGCATACCTGTCATGGGTTTGGGCTTTTAGTGCCCCTCTTTTTCAACCTAACCTACCCTAACGTTTTTTCTTTCGTTAGTTTCCCTTTTTACTACTTATTTTAAATATTAACAATATAAATTTAATTATATATTATTTTCTACTAAACTAAATCGCTTGTGTGTAAACTGTTTGTACTAAAAAAAGAATTCAGTAAAACGGTAAATTAAACAAAACCTTTCACTTGCAGATAAAACAACCATATAGAATAAGCACCAGTAAGCGAAGTTTTAAACAGTATTTTCTGGGAAAACCAAAAATAGAAAAATTTGTTTGACCAGATTATTAAAAGCAGTGAGTACTCATTTCTTTAAAAATCTTATTGTTTAAAATAAATAAAAATTTAATTTCGAAGCGAATAGGGTTAAAGAAAAATTTAAAAAAATATGAGGAACTTTTGAATACCTTTTAATGTCAAATTAAAACTTTTATGGAACCGGATTTGATGTGTCCACCTCGAAAAAGCTACATTTAAAACTCCTTTTATTTACACAAATATAAAATTTTTTTTTTATTTTTTTTCTGTCGTTTATAAAATGTTTCTAAAATAACTTTGCCTCAACAATTTATGCTGACTACAAATTCCACTTGAATGTAAAAGCAATAAAACAAAAGATTCATCATAAGCAGATGCTTAACCATAACGTCAGACACCTTAACTCTACAAAAAAAAAAAAAGTTTTATATTCAAACTTATTAAAATGTTAATTAATGCACAGAATTAATTCTTGTAGTGATGAATGACTAGGCTTAAAAATTTTGAAAGGTCTTAAGGCACAAGCAAATATAAAATTTATCTTGGCATTTAGTTTGACGTAAAAAAACATATAAGAGATATAAATTAGTTTATTTTTAGATAACTAGTTTAAACAGACGTAAATCGTTTAATAAATATGGTTTATTTGCATAATATGTTACAAATATTTGAATGTTTTTCAAATAACTTATAAAATTACAAACATAATGTTGTCTAACTATTTCCTTGTTTAAATTAAAAATAAAAAACACAGTAATAATGTAAAAATCAGATAATCAAAGGTGTTAAAGCTTCATCTACTTTACATTAATTAAAAATGGTATGCGCACTGTCTGCATTAACTATATGCATATTTCTATTATTATACCCTTCAAACAAAAGGAAAATAGGGCATATAAAAATACTAGCTTGTGCCCGCGACTTCGTATGCGTAGTTATAGGGATATAAGGAAAACTTAGTATTAACCTAGATTGTTATTTATATGTTTGTCAATTTCATCCAAACATTCACATTTATTATACCTATTACAGGATTATTAATTAAAATTTTACAAAGCAAACAACCAGTTTAGGCTGTGATGATGAGTTTGCCAACGACTTCGCCTGGCTATTGCGATAAAAAGTAGCCCATGTGTTAATCTAGGTTGTTATCTATCTATGTGCCGAATTTCATTTAGTTCCGTTTAGCCGTTTTTGCGTGATTGAGTAACAAATATCCATAAAGTATATATTTTCTGAAAGCTTATGAATAGGGCTGTCGATTAAGCATTGTCAGTCTGTCCGTCTGACCAACTGTCCATGTGTATGTTGAAATCAACTTTTTGAGGCCCTCCGACATCGCTTGGGCCCGGGTGAGGTATTAATATATCAGAAATATTCGGGAGCAGATCGGTTTTGAAAATCAGAAAAATCGGTACATAAACAACTGAGATATAAGAAAAAACTCGTGGTTTTTTCACAACAACAACATACATCACATACATACAAACGGGGTATACTGGTCAGAGTGAACGTGAACGAATCCCAGCTGAGTTAAAATTTTTTTTTTTTGTTTTTTTTTTTTTAACATACATTTCATAACATACATAATTATTTATTTTTTATTTTTTAAACAGTTTTATATAGAAGTCCACAAACCATCACTAGAACAAATTAGAGGTTTCCGTTTTAAAATAGTTTTATTTTGCTGCAATCCGCAGCAAAAAGAAGGTACTAAAAGTACCTTCTTTTAAACCGATTTTTATGAAACTTATCACTTATATTTGCTCCCTGTAAATATAATTTTATGTTTAGAAGAGTAGAACGCTTCTACAAAGTAAATACTTTTTTTAACTATTTCTACAAATCGGTTATTGTTATAAGTGAATTCCTATTACAAAACTAAGATAAAGTTAACAAAATAAGGGAGATGGGCGTGGAACTTCGTATGGCAAGTTAATATTTATAACTAGACATCCAAAGAACTAAATCAGCTAAAATATTTTAATTTTTTGTGGGCAACTTTATTACTACTTTATTACTTTGTGAATGTTCGGTATTACTGTAAATTCAAAATGGCTATCACAACAAAATTGCGGTTTACACTCTATACTTATATGATTCTCAAATTAAAGACTTGCTTAGTAAAATACAGTAAACATGTTATAATTAAAAATCCAAGATTTCATTCGAAACAAAATGGTTGATTATATAGTTAAGATAGTAAATATATCGAAGTTTAGTTATCTAATCTGATTAAACTTTTTTGAGAGAGGTGTACGATGTGAAAAAGCGTGAATGCATGGTGTGTATTTTCGTCAGAGCATCCTACGCTTTGTGCTCTGTAACTTGCAGCGTACAAACTACATTAATTCCACTTTTTGGTGGGGAGGCGTACGACGCGAAATGGCGTAGAATGCATGGTTTTGACTTTCAGTTTTATGGCCTCAATTAAATTCCGACGTCAACTTGCCACAAAGATCATGCGATTTAACGCAGTGTGCTTTTTTTTCTTTGAGATTTTTTAAAATATCTGGTTTATGCGAATAAGCCATAAACAACTTCTGTGCTTAAAACCGGCCACATCGCTGTGAGAAAAATCATGGATAATTTCATGAAAAGAGAAATGGCCTGTCATCAGAGCCGTGAAGGCCATTCGATGGATATTTTATTTCATACACAATTTTTTTAAAATAAAAATTGTGTTTTTGTTCAAATGAAAAAGTCAGTTCTGACTGAGACACCCTTTTCTGCCAGAGATTTTTAGAGTCACCCAGATAGACTGTCGTTCTTACCTTTATTTTATTAAACTCAAAATTGTTATTTTTAAAAAACAAAAGTTGACGTGAAATAATCGACTAAAATAAAGATGTTATCAAATGAAAAACTTAAAAAAATATGAAGTATTTATCTTGTTTCACAAAATTGTTTCTGTTTTCTGCTAGAACTGCAAAGCAAGTATGCAAAAATCTATGTATATCGTTGGTCATAGGTAGAAAGGCCATTATTCAAATAATTGTAACTTTAAAGGCAAAAACGTAATAGAAAGTGTATTATCAGAATGTAATTTATTTTTTAAATTGATTGTAAACTATTATTTTTAATACTATTGCGTTAAACTTTAGTTGCGAGGTGTATTTGTGGGAAATTTATTGTATAGTTAGGGCCTTTCTACTCGTGACCATCGATATGTACATACATTTAACGATGATATTTAGTTTAACAGGTAGTGTAGACACAAAGGCGTTAAAAAGATTCATATTTGGGTATGTTTCAAGGGAACAAGGTTTGATATCAGGAACTATCGTCATTATACACAAAGACGGCTAATACTTAGTTTATTAAATAGTGATGAATTATTTAACCGTTTGAATTAAATTGACGTCATTTATATAAATGATTACATTTTATATTCAAGTATGTATTGCATATCGGCAATTTTTAATTAATTAGAGAGTCATAGGTTTTGTGTGATTCAAACATTTTAAGTAACGCCTTGGGATATGCAACTATTTGTTATGATTAAGAAAACTGTCAAATAAAGGAAATCTGAAGAAACAAAATCGATGGGAATGGCATGAACGAAAGTCTAATCAAACATGTGACAAGCCTGTATATTTTTCAACAAAATATTTAGTGAAAGTTTTAAGAATTAAAAAATTTTAAATAGTTTTTGGAAATTTACCTAAAATAAGCAGAGATGTAGCCTATTTTTACCTCTGTGCTGGCTTAAACTACAACGACATCATTATCGTCATCACCAGCACCTTCAAAACCTTAAAAAGGAAGCAAAAATTTAAAATCTTTTACGCACTGCATATAAACCGTGTGTTTCTTTCTAGCGTTCAAATCGATCGATCGGTCATACAAATCAACGTGAACATGTCAATATTTAAATAAGAAAATTTTCAGATTTTAACAAACTAGAATCAACATGATTTAAAAACACATTCTGACATACACACATGCACACAAAGCCCAACATACAAGTTTATACAATTACGTACGATTTTTTTTAAATTCTCTCAGTAATGATAATGATGAAGTTGGTATGAAGCATGCAACAGAAGAAAATTTATATAAGAAACACAAAAGCAACTCAGTGACAAACAGCAGAGGAGAGTTTGCAACAACAGCTAGAAATGCAAATAACTGCTACTGTACTAAAGAGCTCTTTGTTGTTCTTGTTGGTAATGCTACAGTGACGGCAACTTCATCTGCGAAATATCAGCCTTTAGAATGAAGTTAGTGCTGCTGATGATGAACTAACATGACTCAAAGGAATGTTCTTTATTGTTGAAGCCTGAATACCTTTCAAAATGTAGATTTAAAAGAAATATAAAAAAAGTTCTTTAACATGCTGTTAGAGACGTTGGTGAGTTGATCAGCAGGTGCACAATGGCCAATGTATTTTATGTTTTCGATCAATTTTACTTTGCACTAAAATTTTCTGTAAAATTTTTGTTACAAATTTTTTAAAAACAGTTTACTTTATAATTATAATTATAAATTTAAAATTTAAATTTTTTTTTTTAAAAAGTATGGACATCAATATTAAAGAATCAAACACAATATAATTTTAATTAACTGTAAGGCTGGCCCGACAATACCCCATATGAACAACGCAATTTTAAAGTATTTTTTTAAGGTCCCACCTTATAGAAATATGTCAAACTACGTTTTTGTTACATAGAACTTACAAATTTCAAAAAAGTTGTTCTACTTATTCATATATATTCATACATATTCATATTTCCATACAACTTTCTGTAAAAATATATTTTTTTAAAAATGTACAATATTAAATGAATAAATATAAAGGGCAGTATTCATAAAAAATATTTTAGATGTTGTAGAGAAATTTGTCAAATAAGCCTTCAATAAACCTAAAATATTTTTTATGAATACGGCCCTTTATATTTATTCATTTAATATTGTACATTTTTAAAAAAATATATTTTTACAGAAAGTTGTATGGAAAATATTTTAACATTTTGATAAAAAAATTTTTATTATTATTGTAATTTTTTGTTTACAAAACATATTTTAATTTTTAAATTTTGATGAAAGCTTTGAAAAAGAAAAAAATCTAATAATTTTTTTATTATACCCTTCACACAGTGAAAAAGGGTATATATAGGTTTGTCATTCCGTGTGAAATTTCTAAAATTTTCATTTCCGACCCCATAAAGTATATATTTTCTGAAAGCTTATGAATAGAGGAGTCTATTAAGCTCTGTCAGTCTGTCAGTTTGTCCGTGTGTATGTTGAAATCAACTTCTTGAAGCCCCCCGACATCATCGGACCCGGGTGAGGTATTAAAATATCAGAAATATTCGGGAGTAGATCGGTATTGAAAATCAGAAATATCGGTAGATAAACAACAACATTACAACAACATACATACATACAAACGTGTATACTGGTTAGAGAAAACGTGGCATCGAATCCCAGCTGAGCCAAAAAAAATTTTTTTTATTTTTTTTTTTTTTAATTTTTTTTTATTTAATATGTTATTAATATTTTTATTATTATTTTTTTTAATTTTTTTTTATTTTTTTATTGTTTTATATTTATTATATATATTTTAATTATTTTAAAAAAAAATTTTTTTTTAAATTTTTAAAAAAAAATTTTTTCGAAAGATCTTCACCCGGCTGATGGCGTTTATTGCTAAGCAAAGTCTCCTTTTACAAGTGAGAGAGTGAGAGGCAGAAATTTGTCTTACTCTCTTTACTTTACCTTTTAAAATTGAGCAATAAGAAGGCCGACAGAAATTTCCATCTTTTTATTATTTTCTCTGTCGCATAGTGTTTAACTCGTATAATAAACAACTAAACTGATGCTGAGCACAGAGCCAAATATCGTCTGAATACTTTTCAGTTTCACTATTGGTAAAAAGGGACTTAGCACTGAGTTTTCATGAAAAAGAAAATAAAATAACTCTGTTGTATCCACAATCAAACAATAAAGTATATTACAAGTGCACATGAAAATTACAATATAATATCTCGATATTATTTTCAACTCGATTTCATTCGTGCATAAAGTATAAAACGAAGTCATTTTTTTAACCTCCTATTATACGTTCAAATAGTTTAACCATTATTTAGTTTAGAGTAAGAAATTATATTGATTTTTATTATTAAATTATATTCTTGATATATATTCTCGTTCTATAAAATTGTGTATGCTGTACGAAAAAACTTTTTATTTTGAATCCTCATAGAATGAGGCCTTAAACTCTGAATTTGCTTTGAAGAGTCTAATACTGAACTTTATAATATTGAACTTGATTTGGAATGTACAAATTAATTTTCTCTTCTTTTTATATGCTTTAATATTTATTAAAGTTATTTAAATAAAAATAATTCTATTTATATTTTCAAACATATATTCCATTGTTGAATATAATAAAAAAAATCGTTTCAACATTAATTTTATTTTCATAAATTTAAAACAGCTTTTCACGGCATATACGTATATACGTATGCATCGCAGCAACAAACACAATAATTATAAAACACACGAATTTTGTTTTTATATAAATTTCTACATATGTTTGTCACACAGTTTCAATAATTTTTAAGAAACTTTATTGTAAAAACTTTCTATTCTCGGTTTTTTATTTTTTAAAACTTTTTCAACAAATTGAAACTGCAAATTATTTATTGTTGAACAAAAATAGAAAGAATATTTTTATTATTTTTAAAAAAAGTTGGTAAGTCTGATAAATTGTATAAAAAAGAGTACGTGTAAAGTCTAGTAAAAAGAGAAACGCCAACTACTCTTTTATGAACGCTCCCATTTACCCAAATTAACCAATTTTCAACACAAGAAATGTAAAATTTGGAGCCCTCGGTATATATATTTTCTTATTTGTCAGATATGTTAAATTTTTATTTTCAAACAAGGCGGTGAAAACATTTTGTTACAATTATTTCATATTAAAAAATATGCAATTAAAATTTGTTTTTAAATACTTCAAATAAAAATAGTGTCTTTATAGGAAACTATTGTTATGCTATTTAAAGAAGTTTCTAATAAAAATTTTTTTTTTTTTAATTAAAATTTTTTCTCTATCACAAAGTTTTTTAAAAATGTATTTATTAAAAATTTTTTTTTTTGAAATTTTAATATAACATTTTTTTCAATTTTTTTCCTTAATTTCTTTCTAGATTATATTAATTTTTTTTTATTCTTGGTAAAAAAATTATTTGTTAAAATTTTCTTTTTTTTCTATCACTATCCCATTGTGCATGTATTCTGCAATTTTCAAAGTTCACTGTGGTTGTTTTTACTTTAGCTGTAGTTGCCTTTAGTGTTGTCGTAAGTAAATCGTTAAAGATGATGATGATGTCGGCCTCGTTAGGAGTCAACAATGCCGCATTTTCTGTTTACTTTTGTACACTATAGTTTGTTTATTGCAGTTGATGTCTTGCCTCCCCAAGCCACCATAAAACATCAGTGCAACTTAACTAAAAAAAAAAAATATGCACTGGCGTTTAGACCTACACAAAACAGTTTGGAAAACAAACGAAAAAGTTCTTTTTTTGCTTAACTAAGAAGATAAAGGAACTGTTTCAAAGTTATTGCTGCCAATAATGATGAAAATGACGAAGTTAAGAATATAAATAAATTGATGGTTACATTTCCATACACACAGGTACACATAGACAACTTTATCCATCTTAAACTCAAATCTCTGCATGTTACTTTGTTTGCCGTCATCAAAATCATGTGGACCGACCAATGTTGCCTCATCTTATGATTGATGCAGTTTCTTTGAGTTGTTATGCATGGTATTGTGTCGGTTGGATTGAAACATGTTAAGTGGTTTTTAACCTGTTGAACTTGAGTGTGTAGCTATAGGTTTGAATGCGATTATTGAATCTTTATGTACATTTCTGTTCTCTTCTATTCCATCAATTTGCTGTTTATTTTATCATAATTTTTATTTATTATTTGATTATTTAACCATCTTCTACCAGTACAAAGAACTAAATACTATAAGTATGGCCAAGATAATCATCATTTATACGTTCACGGGTATGTGTGAATGTAGGTGAGTGAGTGCGTGTGATTTTGTTTGTCGACTTAGTCAAGTTATTAAATAGTTATGAAAGGAATTGTTTGTTTTCTTGTACAAGAATGTATAGTATGTTCTTATGTTTACTTTTCAATACCTCGTTTGTACTTTTCGTTCGGTTCTTTCTTTTTTTCTAAACATTATTCTGAGAATTATGCAAATTAAAGGATCCGTTTTTTTCATTCTTTCTGTAGTTCTTGCATTTATGAACTCTTTCGGGCTCTTTTTTTTTTTTTTTGTTTATTTGTTTGCATTTGTTAAACAATAAAAGTGCTTCTTGTACTTCTTTATCATTGTTTAACTGCTACTTCTGCTGCTGCCCACTACAAATTATTGACAACACCATAAAGATTGAGCGGCAGCATCAGGAGCATGTATGTATTGACTTAGATGACAAGCAAGAGAGGTGTTTATATAATTTTTACATAATTAATTTTTCAAATATTTCACACGCTCTTGCTCAAATACTTTAGAGCGTGAGATGGGTTAAGTGTACTTAATGTTACTTATGGGTGCTAATGATGTTTACAAAACACCTTGTTAAATGTATTAGTTTATTTTAGAAAATAAAACAAAGAAAACTTTTAAATAATTTGCGTAGAAATAACTAAAAACGTTAAATTATTAATTTAATTAAAGCTGAACCTCGTACATAAATAGGTAAGGAGACTCAGATGTCGATGGAGCAAATGATCCAATATAAAATGGTTGGTAGGCTCCATGGAACGCTCATAGCTGATGGATCTATACACAATGACTGCATGGATATTGCCATCAGTACCTTTACTGATTGGGCAAAGTACCTTTACTGATTAGGATAAGGATGTTGAACAATGTGAATTAATTTTCTAGTTCGGATAAAATACATGTAGCGCCACTGGGCTTACTGCAGAAAGCGATGCCGATTAGTAGCCATGAGTTTACTGACTAGCTAAGGGGGTGGTAGGGGTACGAAGAAAAATATTTCGCCAAGACATTAAAAATCATAATAAAGAGTCTGAATCGTTTTTAAATTGTATGATAAGTTTTATTATTAACGAAACCCCACCCATATGTTTCCAGAATGCATTACCTATTTTTAGCCTTTAAAACAAAAGTGACTGATGATGGTGCCCAGCGTAATTCCGACTGCAATCTCATTGGATAGAATCAACTCTGTCTTTCCTTTTTGCCAGTTCACCTGCATAGCCATCACTATTGACGGGGATTTAAACTCAAGTAATGACAAAAAATCAACTCGGCCTTGCCAGAATTATATTATATATACTCACTAGCAGAGACGTAGTAGTGTGCAAGTTAAGTGCCAAAAAATCTTTCTAACTACCTACCAAAAAGTTGCCTTAAATAATTTTAAGGTATAGAAGGCGATATGAGAAAACAAACCAAGTTCACTTACAAAAACGAAACAGTTTATCTGACTCAATATGCTTTCCTATACTATTCCCCTCCGGCAAAAACTAAAACTTACAAAGATAATTTTGAATCAACTTTATTTTTTGGTACGATCTGATTTTTAATATAATTATGATCATATTTTGATCAATTCCAACATACCAAGCGGGGATTCAGGGAGAAAGGAAAAAGGATATTTAAAAGCAAGTTTTCTTCTTTTGACCAGTAACAGTGTTCATAGCCGTGAAACAAACAATCAAAATATTTTAATATTAATATATACATATGCATTAAGTCTCAATGAGCCCTAGGCATACAAAGCCATATGATCAATAGGAAAAAGTATTTAGGGTGTCACTGGTTTCGATGCATACCGATAGTTCGATTTTATATAGCTGGTCTACGTAGTATTTCGCTTCTCTCTGCAGCCTTTGCTAACTTTTTAGCTTTCATAGAAAAAAATTATTTCCAATGAAATCCCAATATTTTTAAAGATAATATATCCATAAATATCTTTAATTAATATTAGAATAACTGAGTCTATTGTTGTTAATGGCAAATCAGTTAACCTAACATCTATTGAAAAAAAGAAGCTAAAACATGTGAAACAAATGTTTTATTTAGGTGTTATTAGGGTGATCGATTATTCGACTTTTTTAAGAAACCGGTTTTCAAATAGTTTGAAATTTAGAATTAAAAAAAAAAACCGGTTGATATTTTGAAAATTGAAAAAAAACCGGTTAATCGGTTCGAATATATAACACATAATTCCTTAAAGAAGAGAGAAAAAATATTGTAAAAAAGATTATAATTAAAATTTTATCTAAATATGAAATTTTTACAGTTTATATACGTTTGGCTGCACAATTACGCAATAACTGACATGAATGCATTTGACTTATTTGGTTTTAATTAGTTGTATTTAAGGACAAAAGGTACAGTTTACAAGTAAAATAAATAAACAGAATAAATTAATAAGACTTTTTATAAGGCTGTTAAAAATTTGTATATGTCCTTCTGTACATTTTTTAAATGTTTAATAGATCTTTTTAATTAATATGCCCTCACGTATTTCGTATGAAATGATTTCTGTAATTTGAAATACATTTTAAAGGCTAGAGAGAAAATCTTTAAAAATGAATCTTAAAAATTATTTCTTATACCCCTGACAGACATACAAATATAGGCATAAACTAGTTTGTATTTAATTGTAATTTAAGTTGACAGACACTCAATGCCATTAACTAAAATTAGAATCTGGAAGGACGGATTATTGGTTGGTAACTACACTTTTTACCTAAAAGTGATCGATCAGATAAGTTCATTCTTCAATTACCTCTTACTTTTAACGTTAGGTTTATATCCTATAAAAAAAATAATATTTAAGCTTAATTATTTTTCTTATTTTACAATTGTACTTCAAACAACAAAAAAATTTCTTACAATATTATGGAAGAATATTTAATAGTTTTTATTTAATTTTCGCATACTTTGGTACGATTGGTTACAAAGATATATGAAAATAACTAAAAAAAAAAATAATACCGGCTTTTTCGGATAAAAAAACCGGTGTATTCGATATTCGAAAAATCAACATTTTGTTAAAACCGCCAGCTGAAAGAGGAATAAACCGGCATTTCCACCGGTTGTAAAACCGAGTCGATCACCCTAGGTGTTATGCTTAACGAAAATGGAAAAGGCTTTATCGATTTTAACGATAAAACAGCAGAAACAGAAAGATCATATCTTGCATCAATAAGAATTTCCTAACAAGAAGATTAGTGACAACAAAAACCAAACTTACTGCCTACGAATCAACGTACTGTACAACAAAAGATGAATTCAAGCCATCAAAGTAACATATTTAAGACTAGTAACGAGACTAACATGTTCTGACAGAATCCGGAATGATATTAATCTCTTTATTCTTACAATTGAGCCTCTAGTGGCCAGAATTAGACGCAATAAGTTAATATGCTACGGTCATGTAGCTAGAATACATAAAAAAAGCTTACCGAAGAAGATTTTTTAAGCAAATCCATCTGGTAAATGTAAGCGCGGGCGAAGATGACTCTGCTTGCTAGACTGTTAGAAAATCATTTTAAGACAGAGGAATCGATCCAAGATCCTTGAGGACAAGATGACCGAAATGTTTAAGAAGTCTGGAATATGTATGTATGTTTGTAACGCTATACGAAAATATGGATCTGTGTTGTTTAATTATTGACAAAATAAAAAATCAAAAATTGTTTGAACGTTTTAGTAAAATGTAAGCAAAAAAGGAAATCGTCATACCGACATCCCACACCTAATACCCTCGAAATTAAATACAGAAATCACAAGCAGGAAAATTACCTTAAAAACAAAATTGTCACACGTCTTGTAAAAATGGCGACCTTTATTAACGAACTTTTCATCTATTTTTTATTTTTGAATTCAAAATATATTTAGTGAATTTACCAGATGTTCTGGGTGTCGCATTTTCATAATGTGAAAATTTTAAAAATTTTCAAAAGGTTAAAAAAAAATTAAAAACCAACAATACAATATTTTTTATTTATTTAGAAATTATTGGGGTATTAATATATTTTTTGTAAATTTTGAGTTAGTACATTCTGTTTGTAATTTAAAAGTTTTCCTTTAATATCTCTATAGTCTAATAAAACATTCATGTTTTGTACAATCATTTCAATTCTTTTTAAACCCTTTATTTTTGTAACGCTATAAATTATTTCAAACATCAATTACCTGTAGCATTTTGAAAACAAAACATTAATTGTTTCGCTTTTAAATTCGCAATAATTTATTTAATTTAATTCACACACACACACACACACATATCGTAATTCCAATAGAAATGCCAAAACATATTATTATTTTTATACTGAAATCAATTTTCTTTTAAAAGCGAAATTTTCCTTCAACACACCAACTTTTGAATCAAAGAAAAGATTTAGATTTCTCCAAAAATTATATGTGTATTAGACCTTGAGTATTTCTGGCTATAAAATTTAAATATATTTATTTATTTGTTTGTTTGTTTATTTTAAACTGCATCATTTATTGTTTAGAAAATGAAAAGTAAATTTTCAGTTGAAAGCAAAACTTTCACTAGAATTTAAAATTCTAAAATTAATTAATCGTTTATTATTAGCATTTAATTGGAATTATTATTAGTATTTTCAAGGTTAAATTTGAGCGGTTATTGGCAGTTTCAAGTGTTGCACTATACTTTGGGCAACAACATATTTTCTACACTGTTGTAATAACACTGGTCTTCATGAAAAATTGCATTGGAATAAAGATATGTGGACTATAGAGATTTTAACGTGCTAAATTAAAATCCATTTTTAGTGTTTTTCTATCGGGCTCAGATTTTTTTTATGGAAATGAATAATATTTCGCCCAAAACAAGGCGGTTATGCTGCTACATTTTACAATGATTTTGAAATTGATTAGACCGATTTTGATGAAAAAACCAGAAAATGGTAAATAATAAAATTTTCTTTCCATCTGCTGAATAAGTTTTTTTATATTTTTAAGTGTTGAAGAGTTATTCAGAAATAACTAGCGATTTTTTTCATGCAAAATGGGTACTATTATTTGTTTTTAAAATGTCATTAAAAATTATTAGACTAAAAGTTTTACACTTTTATCTTTTTTAAGAAAACTAGGAATATTGTGAATAAAATACGCTATAAATCATTAAAATCAGTCAATGCAAAAAATAATTCTACCAGTGCTTCAAATAAACAATATTTTTGTATTTGCCGCCAATTGTAGAGTAAAATGTTGGCAGCTTAAAAAAAATAATTTGGCAGCTTATAGTTTAAGGTCACTAAAAACAGCTTCATGAAATAAGTAAGAGTTTTCGTTGTTTTACAATATTCATTTCATTAATTAGAAACATTTTTTATTGTAATAATAAAAAAAATTCGAGAAGACCAAATCAAATGTCAAATCAAATTGCTCGTCCAAAAGCAAGCCGCTAATATTTCACTATCTTGGACTGTATACAGCGTTGTCAACTTTGAAATATTAAAAAGCACCAGAACCCAGAAAAAAATGCGTATTTAAAAAAAAAGCACTAGATTGTATTTTTATAATTAAAAAAAATATATATGTATATATAAATAGTTTTTAGTACAAAAAATGACTAGAAAACAAGAAGTAGTTACAAAAAGAAATATCAAAAAAAAACGTAAAACAAAAAAATTCAAATTAAATATACATTGTACTCTACAAAAAATAGTTTTCAGTTTACTGAACAGGTACTATAAATATGTGTAAATTTAAATATCAAATATATAACCTATTATTTCCTCATTATCACTTTCCTCCGGCCATAATACTGTTTTAATTTCAAATTCTGATGTTTTATAAACATCATTACTATCATATACATCAAATTGCTTATTGCAAATTACTGACAAATGGTCGATACTTCTAAACGAGCAATGTGTAGCTAACTGACCTTGCGCTTTCTGTTTGGAACCAACAGTTTTAGGTGTTATTTGAAAACTTAATTTTGGTTGCATATGACGTTTGTCGCTAAAAGGGCTCATGGCTTTTATATGTTTTTGGGATGCAGCACGTCGCATTAGGTCTGCGTACCTAGCATTTATGTTGCATTTGCAATAAAAGCACTTTGCTTTTTGTTCATTGCTTAGACATGGACGAGTCCATTGTTTTAGTTCACTCTGTGACTCCCAAATCTTTCTATATTTTTGTTTATAGTTTGCTTTTTCTGATTTCATTTTCATCTAAAGTTACAAGTACAAAATTTAATTTCTACTAATTTTATTGTTAAAAATTGTTTTTAATTACCTCTGAATGATTAATACTGATAAATACAGAAAACAACTAAACGTACATTCAATTTCTACTTTGCTTTTTAACAAATTTCTGTTCAATTTAAATATAAAGCACTTTTAAAGTGCTCAGTTCAGCACTAACATTTGTGTTTTCTAGCATCCAAATAAACTCTATATATAAAAAGTGTTGTTTACTTTATTTTATTTATTATACGAAGCTTGGCAGTTAAGAGACAGAAATGTAAACAGAAAATATTTTGGCTGTTTTAATAGGACTACCGCATTCGATATGCCATGAAGGCAAGTCATTTTTAGAGTTGCACAAAAAAGTAATCAATATATGGTTGTATTTATAGTACAATATCTATCGTGTGCATATTGCTGTATTTAGAAGTATGTAAGAAAACTATTTAATTTGTTGTGTAAAAATGAAATGCTTGCTTTTTGAAATAACGAAAATTTATTTTGTAATGAATGAATTGAATGCGTCGAAGAGCCAAAAAAGCACTAAAAACAGTGCATTATGCACTAAGTTGACAACGCTGAACACTAAATTACTGTCCATGCACAGCCAGGAGAGTTCATTGAATGGCTTATATAGAAAAAAATTTTTACGCATATAAATTTGTCACGTGAGGGCCAATATTGTCGATGTAATGGTCAAACGACATTATTATTTGTAATATGAAATAGAGACGACCGTTTAACAAGTGTTTTTCACATCGAAAAATATAAATAAATTTTTTTTTTCAGTGGCTCTGCAGAAAGTTTGTTCTTTTGCGTACATATACATTGGTACTTAGACGTAGAGCTACTGAGCATCAACAAGTGAATGTGGATTCTTAGAGCAAAGCCGTCATAAGCATGGTGTAATTACATAAGGTGATAGCGTAAAGAGAGCAATTTTTGTCTCTCTTTTTTATGTATGGAGTTTGACAATTTACGGAGTTGAAATCATTTTTTTAAATATGTATGTAGTTTGACATACTCCAGAACACAAGAAAATAGTCAGCTGGGCTGGCACCGCCACCTTGTATAAGTGTACCCTGGTCATAAGTGGTGAAGCATATTTTTACCTTTACATTTATTAAAATTCAAAATAATTGCGTTTATAATTCAGACAACCCACATGTGATTGTCGAAAAACAGAAGCACTGTTCACTTCTTTGAAAGTCAGACAGACTAGTGAAGCAGTGACTGTTACTATGTTTAATATCGCGATATGCTAGGGTGCTTTCTGCCTAACTAAAATAATATTAATATGGACGGTATGAGTTTTAACAGGACGGTGCCATAAACACCAGTAATATCTTGTATGTATATTTGTATATTAATGAGAAGTAACAAATCATAAGAAGTAATTTCAAAACATTGAATATTTTTACTTTCAAAAAACAAATGACTGAATACACGAATTCCTACCACAAACTGATCAACAGATAAGTTATATAAGTTTGTTCGCTTGTTACTTTTAAGAATCGTTATCAAATATGTTACCCGAACAATTGTCAGGTATTGTTCACTACCGATTTCATTGTCGAAGGTCATGGTTTAGTGAGTATATTTTTCTCTTAAATAACACTAAAACTTAAAAAAAACTTAAAAATTTCTCTATATAGAAAATATTTGATAAGTTTTAGAATTATATAGAAATATTGTACCTATCACTTAACTATAAGAAATTTTTTAATAATTTCACACAAAATAAAAAAGAAATCACACAAAAAGCTTTTTATATAAATTATTATTTAAAATTCAATTTAATGCAATTTGTTAATGGCACATTCCATCACTTAGTGCTTTTAAATTTAAAAAATTAAAAAAAAATAAAATTGTTCTGCTTTAGTATTGCTTTCAATAAATATAAAAGATCAAAAACCAAAAAAATTTTAGTTAAAATCCTTATTTACTTAAACTATACTATAAATTATTTTTAAACAAAAAACACCGGCCGGGTTGAAGAAAAACGGCTTTATACTACATGAATTTAAAATTTATTCATATTTTATTCAGTATTAAGCGTTAATTTTCAAACAATATAAATTTACAATTTGCAATAAGAGAGAAACTTTTCGAATCAGTACAAGATTTTTGTAACTAAATTCATTAAATAGGGTTGCGTATTCAAAAGATTATTAAGTATTAAAACAGACGTAAGCTTTTCACGAAATTTAATATGGCCATTTTGCAAAAAAATTTTGGGTAACATTTTGGCTTTGATGAATTGGACCTCCCTCCTAAATATAAGAGATGATTTATAATTGTTGACACAAACCTTTGACAATTCCATAGAAATCAATTTATTGATGCTATTATAGGATATCGATGTTTATTACATCGATGAGAGAGTGTTTGTATATGACTATGGTATATATCATGCAATAATTGAATTTCTTTACAAATGGTCTAGCACTAAACATTGTTTATCATATTGCGATATTGGGTAAGATAATCACTGCTTGGTATTTTTTATAGAACTCCAACGCAACGAGATTTTCCTTACATTTAAAATATGTAAGTCTGCAATTGTAAAATATGTAATACACACTTTAAAATATTTAAGGCACTCATCCGTCATATCGACCCCTGTGCGCGAAATTATTGTATGTTACGTTTTTTTAGAAATCGACTTTTTCGAGCAAATTGGTTGTTCATCCCTAAATCCATCCGCTGATAAAATATTATAGCGATAACTGTTTTATTTATGAAGATAACACAGTGTATATTTAATCGTATGTAGCAGTGTTATTTACGTTTTTATTTATTTAAAAGTAATAAAAACGCTCTCCTGTAAAATTTTGTTTTTGTAACATACGATAATTTGGCGCACAGGGGTCGATATGTTAAATCCGTCGCCATTAAATTAAAAATAAATTTTTGTATAAACTCTGTCTTATTCGGTACGTAGTCACAGTCAGCGCAAAACACTTAAGTTAGGAAAGTTTTTACTTTTGACAGTTTGACAGCTTTCATTTGATTTTTACTACGATTCATCTGATTTAATATTCGATTAAAAAGTATTTATTGTGGCCACATTTACCGTCGTAACGTTTATATCAGTCGAAAACTGTGACGGACGCCGAATTCTATGTAAATCGGCCAATATTCTGTCCAACACCATATATGTTAAAACAATTTAAAAATTTTGCAAACTCAAGGTATTTTTTTCAGCTTTAGTGCAGCGAGAAACAAAAATAAAATATTTGACGTTAATTTCCTTAGTTTTATTAGTCATGTTACTTTTGCAGACGTAATTCTATTTCAGCGTTATTGTGTGTATCAGCTGAACTTAGAACATGCATGAAGTTACAGATCAACATTCTAACACACTGACTTTATGCTCCTACTTTCAATGTCTCGGTGTTTAATGTCCCAAGTGTTTAGCTTCTCTAGTTAATCTAGTTTTATTAAGTATCAAAATTTGTTTTTTACAACAAATTTAAATCTTGTGTAAATGTTATTTATTATTTATTTATATTTAATAATTTTAAATAGTTTTAATTATCCTACAACACATTTGCTAATGCTTTGGTATACACAAAACTATATTCTAAACCTTTTCTTTAGATTAAAAATTTATCGCAAAGGTTGACAAAGCACGCACAATTTGTTTAATAAGTCTTTGTTATTTGTTTATGTTTAACTTAAAAGTTTTGATTATGAATATGGGAGTAAATAAATAGTGCGCAGCTTTAAAACAAATTCATGATAACCTTGAATTTTTTTTATTATCAAAAGAAAACAATTAAAAGCCCCACCATCGCCACTAGATGTAGTAGTTCCATAGTGTTCATTCTTTATTGATGCTCTTAATGAAATGGTCAAGGTTGTGTAAATATCGCTGTGTTCATAATATCGTTTTTTGATACTCTCGTAATCAATTAATAACTGTGTGTAGTTCTTTTGCTCTTTCCCAAAAAAACAAAATAAAAATTACATACAATATCATAATCTACGCATCAATTGATTTCTTTCAATCTATGCCAAAACGCAACAAGTTTTTGCTGTTCGTTGCTTGTTTAAAAACGGCAGGATATCACAATGGGTTGTCGTTGATTTTTATTTTATTTTTCAAATTTAGATTTACCCATTCTTGGTTTTTTTTTTAGTTTTATATGAGAATCTATTTTATCAGTGATTTTGTGGTTGTTATGGTGCTTGTTTCTTTATTTAGCTTTTGTTTGGCTGTTAATAATTTTTTTAATTCATTCGATTAAGATTTTTGTTACTTTTCACGTTTTGCTGAGAGATGTTTTTTTTTCTTTTTCCTTGAGCATAAAACGCTCAGCAGGTGTGTAGCGAAATATAGTTTATTTTTTTTTACATACTAATTTTGCTTATTTAATTTTGTTCGTTGAATAAATTTGAAAAAGTTTTCAAAATTCCAAACTCAGCTTGTCTATGTCATTATTAGGGTATTCAGTTTAACTTTTTTTATTGCTCTATTAATTTAATAAGGTTGAAATTAGGTTTTTCTATTTGTTTTGTTGAAGCATTCCACGGTGGTAAATTCTGAACAGAATTTTTAACAATTTCTTGTATTACAAATGATAAATAATATTTTTAAATGAAATGTAGAAAATATTGTGAAATAATAATATTATAAAGAAAAGCTGATAGAAATGACCTCATAAGCGCTCATTCCTTAAAGGCATGACTAACAACATGAATGAATGGTATTATCAGACTCGGATCGGCTGAATATAGCATTCTTGCTTATTATTTTTGCTCTACATCCAACTTAGGGTGAAATAATTGTATTAATTTTAAAACTACCGAGAAGTAGTAATAGTTATTAGAATCAAATTTTACCTAGTAGAGCTTTAATAATAAAACTTATCATAAGATATCGTTAAGATATGGTTCCTATTTTGTAAAAAAAGCTATAATTTCGATAACTAAATCCTGCAATCTCAGTATATGGTTCTTGGTAAATCTATTTAAAAAAATGTTTACTACCCTTCTTTTGCACTGCTTCGGTATTATTATTTTATTGACCTCTCTTCAGAGTTCACAAAATTAAATAATAATTCTACGGATATTTAATACAAAGTTCTTCAAAACTTAAAATCAGGTTATTTTAATGCCTATTGTTTGGGTGACCCGGTGGACTAGTCAGTACTGAACTAGTCGGTAGTTTGGGGGTTGCGGGTTCGATTCCCGCCAGAGACACTGGACTGGTCTGCTTCTCTTTTTCTTCTATTCTAACTATTTTTATTCTTATTCTATTCTTCTCTTTATTCTATATTAAGGGGTTACAATGGACCGTAATGGTTTCCCGGTGAGGGTAATCTTGCACCAGCCTTACCTACCTAATATCTGTTGCTTACAATAACTTAAGGTAGAATTACATTGTTGACATTTACATATGTGCAGGTCTTTTCTACAGCGACGTGAAAAAAATCAACAGCAGTTCATCAACTCAATTTGATTTTTAACGATGATCACCACTATGAATAGTTTTTAGCGATGGTTTACTTAATTCCATTGTGGTCGTAGTTAGCTCAATGACGACTTTCGTAAAAGTTTTATACCAAAAAACATTAATGAAAATGAAAAAACATTAATGCGTGAACCAGTAGACATTCAATATTTTATGAAAATTTTTCTACGTTGAATAAAATTTAATTTGACAATAGCTTAATAAAAGGCTCGTGTCAATTGGTTGCAAGAAATGCTCAACAATACCATTGCGTTGCTTCAAAACAAGTGTATGCTAAAGTGACAGGAAATGAATTGTGGATTTATGCGTTTGAACTTAAAAGTAAACGGTAATCGCCCATATGGATCTTTCAAAGCAAGCAAAACCTTACGAAAGTCATTCAAAGTCATTTAGGAGTACCTCAATCGTAGTAGAAAAAGTGCTTCGCGAGTTGGTTCACATGCATACAAAAGTGTACTGATCTTCGCAAAGAATACTTTGAAAAGCAATAAAGTCACTGTCGATGATTTGTTGCTTTTAATCCCGAAATGTAAAAGGCAACGGTCGTAATTATATAATTGTAAGATTTTACATAATTATATAATACCACACGTATAAAAATTATTATAGAATTAACATAATATGATCTTACCTAATCATAACGATGATCCACAATGATCATTATATGTTTGCACATCATCATAATATAATTCCATATAGTCACAATATGACTCCAACTAAACTATTACATGTACAGAAAAATATTGTTTAATTGTAATTTTATTATTGATTTATTTAGCTTAAATATTTGTATATTTTAAATATTGTAATACAGTGCACTTGCGGTAACGTGAACACCTTCTAACGTAAACACCGTCTAACGTGAACAAGCTTTTGCTTTATCCCTAAAACAATTTTTTTTCACTGCAAATGTTTTAAGGGAATCCCCTTTTTTGTATGTATGGCATCGAAATTTTAAGTCTTTTTCTTATGCGAAGCGGTGAATCAGTCACCTTGAGTGTTAAAAATCTTAATGTTTGAGTTAAAAAAGGAAGCCTTTATAGAAAGTTTGCAAAAAGGAATATCGTGATCTTCTTATGAATTATAAGTAATAATTTTCAAGAGTGTAGAACACTGCTTATTATTGTCCAAATTTATATCTCTCATGAAACTCGACAATCACTAATGTGAACAATTTCTCTAACATGAACTGCTTTGGTTTTAATTAGTTCACGTTAGTGCGAGTGCACTGTATATGATATTGTATATTTAACTTTACTTGTTTAACTTTACTACTTATTATATGAAATTTGGATTTTATTATCGTCAGATAATACTAATACTCTACTGCATAATTAACAATGCTATACCATAAGTTGCGATTGTATTAAAATATAAAAAGTTAATACATACAAAATCAACATTAAAATCAAGAGATTTATGAAGCATCTATATATATAAAAGTTAAACTCTGTGTGTGTGTGTGTCTGTTAGCTATAAACTCCGAAACTGTAAAACCGATCGGACTCAAACTTTGGCAAGTTGTTGTACACATTCCATGGAGTGTTTATGGGTGGCACAAAATGGGCGGGCCACGCCCATACAAAATTAGTTATCAGTTTTAGCTACATTCACTTGACCGATTTTTCTGAAACTTTGCACACATATTTAGCTGTCATGACTAAATAATTTCGTGATAAGAAAAGTCGTCGGGGCCACGCCCCTAAAAAAGTTTAAATTTTGAGATACTTGCACTAGAGCGATTTTTCTGAAACTGCACACACATATTGAGCTCTCATTATAATACAATATCGTGATTAAAAAAGTGGGAAGTGCCACGCCCATAAAAAAAGTTATAATATTAAGCTTCTTGAACTTGACCGATTTTTCTGAAACTTTGCACACATATTGAACTCTCATGAGTATATAATTTCGTTATTTAAAAAGTAGGCGGGGACACGCCCATAAAAAAAAGTTATAACTTTGAGGTTTTTGCACTGGACCGATTTTTCTTAAACTTTGCACACATATCGAGCTGTCTTGACTTAATAATTTTGCGATAAGAAAAGTGGGCAGGGCCACGCCCATAAAAAAAGTTATAATTTTGAGGTACTTGTACTTCACCGATTTTTCTGAAACTGCACACACACATTGAGCTCTCATTATAATGCAATATCGTGATTAGAAAAGTGGGAAGTGCCACGCCCATAAAAAAGGTTTAATATTAAGCTTCTTGCACTTGACCGATTTTTCTGAAACTTTGCACACATATTGAACTTTCATGACTATATAATTTTGTGATTAAAAAAGTAGGCGGGGCCACGCCCATAAAAAAATTATAATTTTGAGGTACTTGCTCTGAACCGATTTTGGTGATGACTATACAGTTTCGTGATTAGAAAAGTGGGCAGTTCCACGCCCACTTGATATTCAATTTAAATTCAGAATGCATTTTTATTCTTTAAGGGGCGTAGCAATGCGCGCCGGGCTTTTCTAGTATAATATATAAATAAAAATATATGAACATTATATATTTACTTAAAACATAATAAAATATATTTTTTTTATTTTAATTTTTTTTTATCGCACACCCTGAAACTACATATTTTGCCTATTTTGTAAGCAAATAGAATCAATCAATAAAATAAACACCCTTTGACTTTCAATAGAATTTCAGTATTCAATTAAACACTTGATGCATTTAAACAATTATTTATTCATTCAATCATGCATGTTTGTTAATTTAACACGAACCAAATAACTATTTCACATCAAAATGAAAAGTGAAAAAAATTAGAAAAATATATATTATTAGAAATTTTTTCTATAATTAAAGCAAATAAGTAACAAACAAAAAGTAATTTTTATTTTATAACAACAATTTTAAAATAGCAAGATTTGATATTTAGTAAAAAAAAAACCAGCTAGAATTAAACTCATATTTAACCGACAATTTGGTGGCTAAAATGCGGTTAAAGAGGGCGCCTCCTCAGAATAAACAAATAAATAAAAATTGATTTTTTTCACAATAATAATAATTAAGATTGATAACGTTCAAACAAACACGCAAATGGCTTTTTTTTCTCATTTTATTTACTACGGGTATTAGTTTTACTTTTTTTTTGTATTGTTTTCTATTAAACAATATTTTCGTATTGTTGTTTTATGATTGCCATAAAATGATGACCATAAAAAAAAAAACTTTATATTTATTAATACCATTTATAATTGTTTATAAGTTTATTTATAGTTAAAAGTTATAGTTGCATGTGACACATTTATAGCATCAAAATATGTCAGATGAATTTTTAATTGCAAAATAAAATTGCAATGCGTTTTTATAGCTTTTGATAAAATGAAATACCTAACAATTCCCCGCAAATGATTTATTATAGTATTTTGTACAATGAAACTGATATATTAATTAGAAATCAGATTTTATGTACATTTTTAGAAAAATATCGATTTTCCTAATCTTGGTTTATAGAATAGGGCTGAAACAATTTTAGCGAGATAAAAGAAAATAATAAACAGAGAAATAGGGTGGCTGTTGGTAAATTTCATTTTAACTTGTCGTAGGTAAATATGAAAAACTTTATCGATAATTTATATTTGCGTACTAAAAGTCATTTCTGTACCTGTGTTAATTGATACAAAATTAAATTGCAATGAAATTAGCTGCACATGCAATTTTATTGCATATATGTGACCTTTTCCGAGAAAAGGGACCTAGTGTGTGAAAATGAAGTTTTGAAAAAAAGAAGATTTAAAGTTTCATAACGCATTATCACTGTGAACACACCTTTAGTTGGGAGATGTGATTTGGTATAGTAAGTTATGATTGGGTAACGTCATGCCAACAAAAAAAAAATTAATGTTTCTCATTTTTATCGATTTTCCCAAGTTTGTTTTCTACGTTTTTATGGGGTAAATAAATTTTTATCAGAAATCTAACTCATTTCATCTTATTCTACACCCTTTTAGGTACCAGAATCCACTCTTAAGTCCAAACCCGTTTTTCGACACACTAGGTACCTTTTCTCGGAGAAGGTCACATACATATGTTGTTATAAAAGATTATTTGTTTTAAGAAAAAGATTCCATACATGAGGCAATGCCAAAAAATACCTCCATTTTACGGTCAACTAATAGGCTTTTACATTGTTGTGACTAACCCGTATGCAAAAAGTGCATAACGAGGAAAATATTGCTGCTGTATTAGCAAGGATTAATAAAGATCGTTGTCGAAATCGTCGCCGTTGTTAACATTTCGGCTTGTGTTATTCTACCACCTGAAAGACCGCGGTATGAAACTATACAAAATACAGCTGCTGAAAGAACTGAAGCCTAGTGATGTACCACAACGTCGTCTGTTTGTTGAATGGGCCTTAGGAAAATTTGATAAAGTTCCATTCAGCTTTTAAAAATTGCTTTAGCAATTAAGCTCAATTTCGACTCAGTGGGTATGAAAACAAACAGAATGGAGGAAATGGACTTGGTTAAGTTTTAGTTTCAACAAGACAATGCCACATGTCACATGCCACACGGCACATAATACCATGAACCAATCGTGGGCGAGTTTGGTGAGAAAGTAATCTCACGTATTAGAGCAGTCCACCGGCTGCCCATTATGCGATTCGACCCCAATTAAACAATTTTTTGTGGGAATACGTAAATTTTCTTATATAAAAGTCAGCCACATTTCCAGCCCTGAAAAACAATACTACAGTTGCCATTACTGATCGGCCAAAATGCTAAAATGTATAGACCACTTATAGAGTAGCCGCAAGAAAATCTATAAAAAGTAAATGGCAGGCATTTATTAATCACTCCAAATAAATATTTCATTAATTTTTTCAAATTTTGTGTGGTTTTTGTTTTTAAACCCAAACGGTTAAAAAATCACTCTCTATTATAGGAAAGAGAATAATGGGGATGTGAGGTGAAGGCTTTTTAGTTTTTATCAAAATTGCAAGTGCATGCTGCGTTTATTTAAGGAAGTCTAACAGCGCCATCGAGTATTAAGAGTATTATGTAATGCCTTGTATATTATTATTGAATTTCTCATTACTGTTGAAAAACGATGCTGTAAACTAGTGGTTAATATATATTAGAACTATTTGTTTCTCATTGTTATGATTTCTATGAGTGTTTAGGTTTCATGAAGCCCTAAAGGAAGCTACAAAGTATCTGATATCTAATACAGGTCACAAAGTCAGCCTCGATAACGACAAAGAGAGACAACAAGATCAATAATATCTGCTACTTGTGTTTGCTCCTTTAAATCAGATGCATTTAACTAAATTTAAGTTGACGGTGTTTACGAAGCTGTCAGCAGATCGAGCGGTTCTCAGCATTTATGGTGCCCCACTGCTCTGCTTCTTTGGCTTAATCCAAGAATTGTGGAATCTATCTGGCAGTTTATTCCAATGAAAATTTTTTACGGTTCATTGCTGCTAAATTTCACGGTACTGTATGTCACAATAATAAAAAGTTTAAAGTGTAGAATACTTAAGTTTAATTTAATAAAAACATAAAATCTTAAAGCCCTTTTCCATAGGCTAGTACTTTAGACGAACAAAAAGCATCAAACCTAAACAAAAATGCACATCTTTAAAATCTCTTCTCCAGGTGTAAGACTTCTTCACCAATTTGGAACGCAATATCTCATACGACAAAAATGTTTTTTTTTTCTTTTTAGTTTCTTGCAGGAATTCACATTTAATAGTTTTTCAAATTTATTTATAAATCGCAATATTTTATAAATACACGTATGAACAAACTCTATGCCTATAAGATTTTTCTCTTCTTCTTTTTTTTAAATTTTTTTCTGCGCTTTTTAATGTTTCATCAACCAGTTTGGTGACATTCCATGAAGATTGGAATCTGTATCTGTAACGTGCTCTAACTATATGAGAGACTATTGCTTGTTGTTTTTGTGGCTGCAATATTTAATGCATTCAATATTCACGTTACGTTACAGATGTTCAAAAACGTATTTAAAGATGATTTTTATATAAAGTGATTTGTTATTTTTGTTTTATTTTATTTATTAAAAAATCATGTGGTTGAGTTAAAATCATTATTGAAACAAGTAACGTAGACATTTATTTACTTGTATGTACATACTCATACATTTTATAAGATTTTTTTTTTTTTAATATGATTGTGTGTGTGTAAATGTGTGTGCGTTAGTGAATGTTATTGTTTATTATTTATTTAATTCTTTTGAATACATTGTTGAAAATAATCTTTAACCGGCTTCTTCGTTCTGCTGTTTTTAAATGGAATATGGAATATTTATTAGAGTATGATGAATTTCTTTGTAAAAAAGAAACGTTCAATATGTGAGCTTGTTTTATTCTCGATTTTTTAAAAATATAGATTAGAGTTTTATATTATGTTCTGATTGATTTTTTCAATGAAAGTTTAGCTTGGTACATAAATATTGTAGTAGGTATGTAATTAGAACACCTTTAAAAAAGAAAAAATAAATAAAATTAAAAAAAATTGTTTTTGTCGAACCTTGCCTTTATACATTTAAAAAAAACCAAACGTATGCGTCGTCTTTTTTAACATTAAAAAAATCGAACGTAGGGGTTGCCCTTTAATATTTTTCTTGGTTTTTTTTAATTTGACATTTCTTTTAGTGTTTGATAAGTTCAACCACGGAGAGGTACACAACTGAGCAGCGCATTAAGATTGTTGAAGCCTTTTACTAAAACTGGTGTTCAAATTAAAATCAAGAAAAAAAAATAATCTTCAGCGATCGTTAAGATCGTCAGGATTCGTTAAGAAGTAGAATCGCTGCATTGGGCAAATGAGTGAATGTTTAAAAGCCCATGCATCCACAAAGAGCGACTATTTGGTGCGGCGGCGTCATCGGACCTTGCTTCTTCTAAAATAAGGTCGATCAAGCAGTTACCGAGAATGATATTCGCTATTGCGAGATAATAACGAACTTCTTGTGGCCAGAAATTGAGGATATGGACCTGGATTATATGTGGGTCCAATAGGATGGTGCGATAAATTGAATTATGTCACTGAATATGTGGACAATCGAATAGAAGTATGCCACTGAAACCCTGGCTAGCATTTGGCCTATATTTTTTTGCACACATAATTATCATAGATCATCTATCATAATCAAAAATATTAAGAAAATTTTCTGAAAAATTTTTGATTTTTTTTAAATTACCATCATGAATTTTTGTTTGACCACTTTGTTTTATCGGCATTTATACTCGCATTTTAAATTATGTTTTATTGATGTTTTTGGATCGAAAACCCCAATATTTTGTTAAAGTACCCCGATATAATATTTAACTACTAGCTCTCAGTTCATACCACCCTTATGTGTCAGCCTCGCAAAGAACAATAATACCCATTATACAATATAATTTGATTCAATTAGATAATTTATCGTTTTCTTCAATGAATATGAAATTAAAAATTTGTAAAATTTTTGTTAATCAATGTTATCTGGCACTGCCCGAGACAACTGAACCATAGGCTAAGATGGTTAGGTAAGCGATTCCACGATTGAGTGATGTCTCAGAGCGCAAACTAGAGGATACAATTGGATTCATCATGGGGATCGAATGGCTAGTAGATAGTCAATGAAGTCTTTATAGGTAGGTTTTCCATATCATTCGTTCTATATTCTTTCCTTTTTTCTTTAGTTTATCCCATATTTATTTTAAACATATTAAATAATAATAAAAAAAAGCAATCAATTTCTAGAAATATATTTTTTTGTGAATTTTTTAATTTTAGTATAAAGCTCACTCTTAAAATCAGAAAAACGCTCATGAAAAAGACTGATTTCCAATTCCAGTATTATGCGTTGCAGGGTATAATTTAGTCGAATCTAATCGCATATATCTTTCTTATAAAAATATGTTTCACAATTTCTTTTTTTTTTTTTTTTTTCATTTTTATTTAAATAAATATACGCAAAAATAGAATATAATACTTGTGGTGTGACAGACTAGTCTCGAACACAAATCCTTCCGGCAACCTCTGAAATGGCAAACAAGAACACAACAGACTTGTTCACCGTGTCACTTTATTTATTTCATTTTCTGTTTCCTTTAAAAACACAAAAAAAAAACCAAAAGTTTGTCTAAAATTTTTTAATATTTTTTTTTTCGAAAATTAAAATTCTTAAATTACCAAAAAAAACGAAATAAATATTATATAAATAATTTTAGAAAATATGTCAAATAAAAAATATTTTTCATAGATTAAGTAAATGCTACTTTATTTCAACTCCAACTGTTTTGTTGATTAGTGCTTATTTTTTTTACTTCATGTTGTTGTTTATTTCTTAAACTCATTTAAAATATCAAATTTAGATCAGTTTCATATTTTTCTTTTTTTATTTATATTTTTATAAAAACAATCTGTCTGCTGCAGTTAATTACAAAGTAGAAAAGACAATGATGATATAATTTGTTTATATTGCATTTATTTATTTATTATATATTCTATTGTAGTATTTTCCTTATTTTTTATATATATATTTAAATATGTATAGATGTACGTATTATTTAATAACGAAAGTGAATGCTCTGAAGGATGTTGACTTTAAATTATTGTAAAATAAATCAATAAATAATAACTATACAAGTACGTATTTATATAAGCTACGGTATAGTATAAACATGAACTAAAATCAAAAATTTAAGAAGTTCTTGTTAAGTTACCAAAGGTGCTCTGAATTGTCATTGCATTGTCAGTACATAATGTTAAATTTACAGTACCGTACAATTTAATAGCATGTAAAATTTTTGATTAAGAATGTCGTTGCTGGTAGATTGGGTTTTAACAAAAACTATTTTAGGGGGGGGGGGGGGGGGGGGTTGGTTTGTGAAAACATCCCTCAGAATAACTTTTAGTTTTAACAACCCGCTTTAAGGGACCATTTCATATATACATAGTTTTACAGATGATTCTAATATAATTATGCTTTATACACGTTGAACATTTCTTTTATTGTCATTTTGTGGTGCCACATTCAACATTAGTCAACTCCATGTGACAAAATGACAACACCCTGTCGATCTGTTTTTATAACTGCATTAATGACTGATTGGAAAGATAACCGATCAGATTTAATGCTTAATCGGTTTGCAATTTTTAACACCTGTTGGAAGAATCCAAGGTTGCCACTAGTATACACATTTAAAATTGTTTGCGTTGACATAAAATGACTTACGACCTAATTTGTAAAAATTAAAACAGCTTTATAAAGAATTAGCCGCCCGATACGTGCTACGTATCAAGTGAAATAATAAAAAAATTTAATTGGAATATCAAATCACCTTGGAACACCAAATTTCAAAAAAGTGTTATTAGCCTTCTAGGATCTTTTTAAATTTTTCTGCTACATGCATTAGGTCCGAAGATACAATATTACCGATTTAACCCGTTTTTAGCCCTTTCCCCCTAAATTCCAAAATTTTGAATAAGTACAAAATTTTATTTTAAGGGGAGTAAAACCACGTTTTTACTTTTTTTCTATTGATATCCCTCTTAAAGACAAATGCTGATCAAACAAGTACCAAAACTCAGTTTTTACCCGTTTTATTCCCTTAAAACTCAAAATTTCCAAAAAGTACCAGGCGTCTATCCAATTATTTTTAACAGGCTCTTTGGTCCTTTCTGAATTTTTGTGATATCTTTATTAAGCCCAGAGATACTGAGTTACCGATTTTATCCTTTTTTACCCGTAAGCCGCTCGACGGATTGTGTGCAAGCTTCACATAAACCATTTACTAAATAGTCCGAACAAAGCCTCACCATTTGGTTCGGATATGTGAGCCCGTTCTTAAGTTATAAAATTAAAACAAAAAGTGACATTGATTTACATATATATAGATTTAAAAAACAGATTGTCTATGAAAATTGTATTTTAAATTTTAATAATTTTTATGCATAAGGCCGTAAATGTGTACAAGCCAGAGCAGTTCATTTAAAATAATTAAAATCGCAGAAACATAGAATGGCTCATAATATTCATATGATATCTATTTTAAAAATAGAAACTTCGCAACTTTGACAATTGAAATCGGCCATATTGTTGAAGCTTCAGCTATCGAATTGGCAATCAGTTATTCAGTTTTTTTTTACAAAATTACCATGGACGGATATAGCATTGCACTACACGTACAAATAATAAAACTATTTTAATAAAAAAGGGTTTTCCCTTCAGGCTACTTTCCTCGCGCTTCACCGTTTAACGGTCACCATATCGTTATATTCGGAGAATTATTCATTCGCAGTGGTGGATAAATTTTAGTCAAATTGGCAGTCATTTATTCAGTTTGATGTACCAAATCAACATGGATGGATAAAGCATTGAAATACACGTGAACTGTGAACTATTCGTACACATAATTATTCGCAGTGTGATGGATAAATTTTAGTAAGCATTAACTAACACTTTCGCGATGACTAAACGCAAGAACTGCCGCAGAATCCGAAGCATGCAATTTTCAGTCACTCACAAGAACTCGAACTTTTCCATGCTTTAACTCGTTGAATTTTCTCCAGTGCCTTGTGCCTGCAAACACACAAAATTTAATCTTCGCAGCAGCTAAAGGTAAATTAATATAGAATATAATGCTTGTTTGCTGAAGGGGCCCTAAGAAGTTTGAAACTGAGCCTAATTTTTATCAAAAAATCGTGTTCAGCGATAAGGCCTATTTAAGATTGAATAATATGTCAACAAAAAAAAAAAAAACTGAATTTCAGACGATAGTAATTATCATGAGATCAAAGAGTTTCCATTGCACCACCAAAAAGCTAAATGTTTATTTCTTGCGATGTTATCGGTCCATATTTTTCGAAAATTAGTCTATTAACATCAGCGCAAGCGCTATACACCAAACAACACTAACATTCTTTAGACTGAATTGAGTGTTGTAAACTTCACTAATACACATTCTGCTCGTTGGACTTGAGGTCAGGGTCATTTCAAGTAGAGATTATGTAAACTGGCTACTGAGATCATCCCATATAATCCTGTTGGAATGATTCAAAGCCCATACCTTAGCATATTTACGCACCTTCGAATAAGAAAATTTTAGATCTCTAATGCCCGAAACCCACCGCTACAAAATGGTATAACATAAAACAAGAGTATGTTTAATTTAGTTGCTATTTAGAAAATGGATCCATGAAAATGAAAAAAAAAAATAGTTTCAAATTTAAAACATTTGCAAAGCAATGACACAGAATATTGCTAAAAGTTGCATTTGTGTACTGATACTGTTGTTGTTTTTGTCGTTTTAGTGATAGTATTTATTAGATAATTACTTAGTATACCACTTTCTATAGACACAATTTGTTTTTAATATTTTTTTTTTAATTTTATTATTTCTATTGTTTTTTTCAAATAGAACGAACACCTGTTGCATACACTTCTTTTATGAAAAAAAAAAAATCTTGACAAAATGAAAAGGTTGTTATCCTTCAGTAGGTTGAACAAAAATCGTACTTTTGTTTATAGAAACAAAATTTCAACTACAAAAAAAAATATTCAACTAATAATTCATGTTTTAATTTCAAAGTTTATTAATTGAAATTAAATTTTTTTTTATTTTTCTATATTATTATGCTAGTCGGTTCTGTGCTTGTTATATATCAAAATCTTTTTGAATTATTGTGAATATCTCAAACTTGTATGTATGAAGTTTTTTTATGTTTGAAGGTTTCTTATTTATTAATATTAGATTTTTGTTTTGTTTTCGTGGCAATTGCCAAAGTGATGGTTAAATTAAATACTGGCTTGAATCACCGTAACTCGATAATGCGTTAAGTTTTTGAAAGCAACAAAATTTTAATAAAATAAATAAATAAAATAAATTTATTGGACATGGTCCATGAGATTAGTTGATTGACAGGTTTGTTTTTATGTTTATGAATTTTTTTTTTCTTTTTTTTGTCTAAATCCAATAATTTATTTAAATTCTTTAGACAAATATTTAAATAAGCGTTTTTTAAAGCTCTTAAAACTTAATGTGTGTATTGACTTTAGTTTGAAAGCTATAAATATGAGAAGAATTCGAAACTACTAGTGACAGTCACCAAATTGTTTACCATTTGTTCAAAGTCCTTAATAACTAGAGAATTGAAAAATTACATTTAAAAAAAATAAATTATAAAAAATTTTCCACAAATTTTCAAACAAAATTCTACAATGTGATTTTAAAAAAACTGAATACAAAATTTTTATTCATACAAATTTTCCTTAAAATAAAACTTTATAAATTTTTTTAAGAAAAATTGGTTTACAGGATTTTTTACAAAAAATAAATATAAAAAATTTTTACAAGAACAAATTTTACAAGAAGTTTTTTACAAAAACAAATTTTGCAAGAAGTTTTTTATAAAAAGGAAACTAACCTCAATAATTTTTTTAAAAAGGTAAAAAAAATCATTTAAAGAATAATATAAGAAATTTGATCGAAAATTAATTTTTATAAAAATAAAAAATAAATAAAAATCAAAATTTTCTCACAAAGAAATTATAAAAATAAAATTTAATTACAAAAAACTAATGTTTTAAATGAAGACTAAAAATGATTCGAACCTTTTCTATGAGAGCGAAAAAATATATTTTATGTTTTAAAACGACAAAAAAAAATATTTTTCCAAAATCAAAAAATGTTTTTAAAATATTTAAAGAACAAATTTTTGCGAAGATAAAATAATTTAATCAAAAATTTTCTACAAAAAAAATGTAATGGCAATTCTCTGGAAAGGAAAATTTGTTTTGAATCAAAAACAAAAATATTTTTCGAATATCAAAAAATGTTAATTAAAATAAAAGGTTTTCCAATAGGAGTGCTTGAAAATTGGTTTCATCGAATTCGTTACTGCAGAAGAAGTCGTGGAGGCCATTTGAATGACTTTTTATTTAGAACTTAATTATATCGATTGTACTTCACATTAAATAAAAAACTTTTGAATTTCCCTAATAAAAAGTGTGTTTTTTTAAAGAAATCTTATCACTCTTATTGGAAAAAGTTTTATTTAAAGAACTAATTTTTGCGAAGATAAAACTTTTGATAAAAAAATTTAATCAAGAATTTTCTACAAAAAAAAAATTTTAATGGCAATCTTTTAGAAACAGTAATTTGTTTTAAAATCATATTTTATTCAATACTTAATAAAAAATTAAAAATTTTCATAAGAAAATAATGGCTATTCTAAATAAAAAAAATTGGATTGAGTATATTCCTATAAAAATATTTGCCTTTTTCGTTCGAAACGTTGTTTTTTTTTTGTTGCTTTAGTGAATATTTTTTAAGAGTTTTTTAAGATTAAAAAAATTTAAAAAATGTGCAAAAAAAATTTTAAGAATTATATGATATTTGTAAAAAATAATACTATTAAAATCGTAATTAAAACAGTTCTTTTCCGAATTAAAATAAATCAATAGATTACTAATGAAGAAATTTAAAAAAATTTTTAACAAAAAATTAAAATTGTATCAATATTTAAAAAAATTCATGAAGAAAATATAAAAATTTATTATTGTATTAAATAACTCACTAATATTTTCTATTAAAAAAATATTTTTTAGTTTTTAGTTTTTACAAAACGAAAAAAAATATATCTCAAGTATTTTTTATAAACAAAATAAATATCAAAAATTTTTAACAAATAAAACATTGAAACAAATTTCAACTAAAACCGATTTATCAAAATTATGCTATAAAATAAGAAACAACTCCTTTATATTTCTGACACAATCAATATCATATGTTTTCCCATGTAGACATAGAGGAGGCTCTCAAGTTAAAGTCCACATTTAACTATTTACAAAAAATTTACAACAAAAACAAAAAAAATATCCCAACATACTTGTGCATAAATATTTTTGTTGCAACTTAAGTACACTTGTGTTCACATTAAACTTGTTTGCATACTATTGCACTCTTGGTACACGGCACACGCATTCATGCAAGCATGTCATGCATTTATGTCTTTTCCTTCAAAAAAAAACTTATACATTTGCAAAAGAGTGTATAAAACGCAGGTATCTTGGCGATGTAAAATGTGGATAACTTCAAGTCCGTTTATCTATGGTTGAGTGTGTGCATTTTGGTAACAACACTGGATGGTAAGCACGCGCAATTCAGGTCTAATTCACATAGAAATTTGATAAGAGAAAAATCCAAAAAACTTCTTTTATACTGCATTAATGAAAATATATCCAACACTTGTCGTTATTCATTTCTTTCATTTAGAGTTTGATTTTTTGTTTGTTTCTTTATTTAATATTTAAGCTCAACTCGCTAAGTGCGTTTAAAACCACTAAATCTATGATTTTTATCTATAGTTTTTACAATCTCTTTAATAAATCGAAGTTTATAATTATTTAATTTTATTTTTCTGGCTTTTTTTATTTTATTTTTTTTCGTACAATTCATGTGTTAAGCAGCTTTTAATATTTAAATATCTGTTTAATGTGTTCGGTGTGACAACATTGTTAGGGTTGTATTTGTTGTTACTGCTGTTGTTGTTATTTTTAACAAAAAATTTTTTCATACACTGAGAGCAATTTTTAGATTTAGTTATCAAATTGCATTAATAAAGCAATTGACATTTATTGAGTATGTTTTTGAGAATTGATTAGAAATGTAGAATTAAGGTAAATTTTTTTTTAAATTTTAGAATTAATGAAGATTTTCTGTTAAATTATTTTTTTTTTTTAGTAAATTAAGAGTTATGCAAATTTTTTTATATAAAAAAAAATACAAAAAAAATAAATAAAATAAATTGTTTGATGTTCTGGATGCGAAAAATTTGTTCGGCGTTCTGTTAACTGAATATACAAGATAATTTTATTTTTTAAATTGATAATTTTGACTGCCCACATTTTTCTCTGTGACAATTGGTCAGGTGGAGAAAATTTTAAATGTTTTTTTTTAATTTATTTTTTTAAATTTATTTTGAAAATCGTGTTCAGCTCAATAATGTTACCATGAGCGATATTTACATTATTCTCTTCAGTGTTAAGGCCATTTTCATTTTGTTCAATGATCATGTAAATTTTCAAAACTGCATTGTTCGGAGTGAAAGAAAATAAAAATTGATTAGGCATCCAGAAAATTTTGGTATTAAAATTTTAAAATGAGCCTCTCAATATTATTATTATTATCAAAAATGGGAGCTAATGAGTAATGATTAACAATTAGTTCGAGTTTTCCAACAGAACCATATGCCATACACCGCATTAAGCTCACGAATTACTAAAAGCAACATTGTCGAAATTATCTATTAAATTTTCGTGCGATTTAACGCGTTAGGATTATCGCTAGGATTACTTCAAGTGAATAGTTTATTCTTCAAAACCAACAAATTTAAACGACTTAAAATATAAAAATATCGCCCAAAAGTCTCAAAAAATTGTCAAAAACTCCTAGAATGCACTGTAGCCAAGCTAGCAGTGCTCACATTCCCCTAAATCATTTTCAAGCGTTAATGTCATAAATGTATTTCGCTGCTTCCTTTTCTTTTACTATTTACACCAACTATATCCTAACGAAAATGGTATAGAATTCTTATATAAAAGATATTGTTGTAAAGTGTATTTTTGGAGGCACTAGGCTATGTATAAGAGAGGGTAAGAGAAGTTTAATAACTCTGACGATTGTGTATATAATTTTTTTCCATAGAGATATTGGAATATGCTAAAATGAAATTAATAATTTTATTTTATTTAACTGTGGTTTGCTTTGATATTTTTTTTCTTTTTATAGCATACTAGCTAATACCCGGTGTGCTTCGCCACCCCAAATTTTAGTATTTAATTCATATGGCAGGTGCCACGCCCACTATTGTTAATGCACCCATTTTTTCCATAAATGTTTATTTGAATATTAAAGCTGCTCTTGCAAAATTTTACTACTCTAATCGATTTCGTTTTCCAAATATACGAATTTTAGTATATAATTCATATGTTGGTGCCACGCCCATTACTGATAATGCACCCATTTCTTGCCTAAATGTTCATTTGGGTGTCAAATTTGCTCTTGTAGAATTTTAGTACTCTAATCGATTTCGTTTTCCAGATATACAAATTTTAGTATTTAATTCATATGGCAGGTGTCACGCCCACTATTGCTAATGTACCCATTTTTTACAAAAATGTTTATTTGTATGTCAAAGTTGCCCTTGCACAATTTTAGTACTCTAATCGATATCGTTTTCCAGATATACAAATTTTAGTATTTAATTCATATGTTGGTGCCACGCCCACTATTGGTAATGTACCCATTTTTTCCAAAAATGTTTATTTGTATGTCAAAGTTGCCCTTGCAAAATTTTAGTACTCTAATCGATATCGTTTTCCAGATATACGAATTTTAGTATTTAATTCATATGGTGGGTGCCACGCCCACTACTGATAATGCACCCATTTTTTCCAAAAATGTTTATTTGTATGTCAAAATTGCTTTTGCAAAATTTTAGTACTCTAATCGATATTGTTTTCCAGATATAAAAATTTTAGTATTTAATTCATATGGCAGGTGCCACGCCCACTATATCTAATGTACCCTTTTTTCCAAAAATGTTCATTTGGGTGTCAAAGTTGCTCTTGTAGAATATTGGTACTCTAATCGATATCGTTTTCCAGATATACAAATTTTAGTATTTAATTCATATGGCAGGTGCCACGCCCACTATTGCCAATGTACCCATTTTTTCCAGAAATGTTTATTTGGATGTCAAAGTTCCTCTTGCAAAATTTTAGTACTCTAATCGATATCGTTTTCCAGATATACAAATTTTAGTATTTAATTCATATGGCAGGTGCCACGCCCACTATTGCCAATGTACCCATTTTTTCCAGAAATGTTTATTTGGATGTCAAAGTTGCTCTTGCGAAATTTTACTACTCTAATCGATTTCGTTTTCCAAATATACGAATTTTAGTATTCAATTCATGTGGCCACGCCTACTATTCCAAGTCCGCCTATTTTTTACCCAAATGTTCGTGTGGATGTCAAAGCTTACCGTACTTAATTTGAAGACTCTACCTGCATTAACTTTCGTGATATATAATATTTAATACTTATTCTTTAATAGGGCGTGGCACCACGCCCACTTACAATTTCAAACGAAAGTATAGCCTATAGTTCCTTCCAGACATACAGAAAGATTCTGTGAAAATTTCAAGGAAATCGGTCCAGCCGTTTAGCCGTCTATAAAGCACAAACAAACATACAAACATACAAACACACATTGATTTTTATATATATAGATATATGTATACGTGTTTAATTGTCCAGTGGATTTTATTACGCACTAGTTTAATCCGGTCCGGATTGCTTGCCTCAGCAATATTTTAAACAAAATCTGACATCATTGTTAGTGCAAATATTTTTATATCCATCTTTATGTCTTGTCCGTATTTATTCATATAGGTATACAATATTTATATAATAAATTTAATTAAAATCCATTCAGTAGTTTTTGAGCCAAATGAATACAGGAAGACATACAGACAGACAGACAGACAAAATTTTCGAAAAAATTTATTTTTTGTTCAGAAACAGTTTTTTTACAATAGTAATACAAATATAGGTAAGAAAAAAATTATTTGGTCATACTGTTTGAGTGTAAAATAAATGCCCTATAGAAGCCTTTACACTTCTAATTTACACAAGTTTAAATTAAACACCCACAAACACACTATCCTTCAATTTATTTTTATTTAGTCATCAACAAAAGGAAGATAAACATCTAGGAATTTATAGGATTCCCATCGGTGTAAAAGAAAGTTTCCAAAGGAATGTTTAATAAGGTCCCGTTTACTTGTGATAGTCCAGTATGACAGGTTGGCAACTATCGGGTGTCCCAACTAGAACGCAAATTTTGAATTTGGCGCCATTCGAAGTGTCATTGTTTGACATTTGAACAATTGTTATTGTTTGCTAGTAGAAGGTACGAGGTTAGTAAAAATAGAGCGCTACACGAATGAACAACGCATTCTTATTGTGAAATTGTTTTACCAAAATGGTGAAAGTTTTGCGGCTACAGTTCGCAAATTGCGATCAATTTGGGGTCACAATAATGCTCCAAAAGAGTCAACTGTAAAAAGATTAATGGATAATTTTGCCGAAACTGGGTCTGTTAGTGATGTAAAGATAACCACGCGCCTTCGACCAGGTCGATCTACCGAAAATGTCGCAGCTGTATGTGATGATGTCGCTCAAACTCCATCCACCTCAATTCGACACCGAGCTCAGCAAATTGGTGTCTCCAAATCCACTATGCAGCGAATTTTGACGAAATATTTGCATCTTCATGCATACAATCTTCAGTTGACTCAGGAACTGAAGCCAGCATGTCCTACAGCCAGAGAAACAATTCAATTGCTGCATCAGTCATTTCCCGGTCGTGTTATTTCGCGTTTTGGAGACCAGAATTGGCCGCCTAGATCGCCTAGATTTAACACCTTTAGATTTTTTTCTTTGGGGTTTTTTGAAGTCGATGGTTTACGCGAATAAGCCGACGATGACTCAAGCCTTAAAAGAGGAAATTTGACTCTGCATTAATGAAATACCGCAGGTCATTGAAAATTTCATTAAAAGATCGCGTGTGTGCCAGCAAAGCCGCGGCGGCCATCTGCACGATATATTGTTCCATACATAACCTCATTCTGTCTACTTTACGATATAATAAAGTTTCACAATTTTTTTTTTAAAATATCTGTGTTTTTTTTTTTTAAATTTAAAAATTGCGTTCTAGTTGGGACACCCATTACAAAGCAATTTTAAATTCTAACATTATTTCAAACTGGATTTGGTTTAAAACAATGAACAATTTATTAGTGTATGTGAAAACGTTTGCTGATCATACTGCTAGGACTATAAGATGTTACTGGATGTGTAAAAATTCTAAAGACTAACGGCTACCAATATGACGCAATATAATTTATTTTGTGTATTACAGTTGACCAACGGAAAGAGAACGCACTAGTATTATTAAATACTAATGAATTTGATTTGTAGAACATTTGACAGATGGACGAGTAACGAATAGTTAATTGAAGCCCAAACAATTTCGTCATAGAATTCAGTGTAGTATAAAAGTTGCAGTCAAGTAGTAGATATTGGTTCTTTAGCGGCAACCAATAATGTGTTTATGCTTAATCATACGTAATGATAAACCCTAAATTAAGAACTTGGGATAAATTGTGGCATTCGAACGTGATAGAAAATTTTAAGATTCTCATTATAATCCTTATAGCAAAAGCACGGCGAACTCGAAGGTTTGAGTAAAATTTTGATCGTGATCGAATGCCGTAATTTGCATATTTTACTAACTTAATATTTTGATGGAATTAACTTTAATTTTTTCTAAGTGTAACCTTAACTTTTATTTGAAATTCCTTCGTTACATCTGCTTTAAACAAAAACACACAAAACCTAGTAATTAATGTTTAAAGCCAGTCTCAGCCTCAGTCTTCTCCACTATTCGAGACCTGTCTTTTAAGGTTTTGGCTTGTGTTACGACTGGTGCTATTTCTACTGTTTTAAATTTTTTGTAGTTGTTTTTATTCTTTTTTTTTTTTTTTTTTTTGATTACGCTAATGACCAGTAGCTAAAACGCATCTGCAAATTATTGCGCATCTTGTTATCGCATCTGTTCGATCAAATGTAGATACGACAAAGTACGTGTATAAAAAGAAATTGATGTTTTTTGTTTTTGCTTTTTTATATTTAACTACCACTTTATACACGTATTACTACCTGCGACTGTTAGCAACTAAGACTAAAACTAACTAAGAAGCCCCTATCAAATACCACAGCCTTAGATTCAGTCGCAGGTACATGTACATATAAAGATTTAAATTGTGTAGCTTTTTATTAGAGGAGTTTTGTAGTCAGAGGCCCAGTCATACAGGCAGTTTTTGATTGTATGTATGTATGTATCTTCCTCTATCAAAACCACTTTTTTCTGTTATTGTAGCTATTTAACTCGTTTGCATATTTTAAATTGTTAAACATTTTTTATTTTATTTATTTTTTACAAAGATTTTTTTTTATACATTTCATTTCAATTCGATTTTTTTTATTGTTGGTGTTGTTTTGTTTTTTGCGTTTCTCTACATAAATATTTTTGTGCCTTGTGTTATTTATTGTTTTATATCCATACATACTTATGTGTGATTATTTAAAATATTTTTTATTATTATTGTTATTGTTGTTGGTATTTGCTACTACTACTACTACTTTTATTTATTTTCTGGTTGCTGTAAATTTTATATTTTAAGAAAGTGGTAGACCTTCGATTTTTTTTTCTTAATATTTGTTTAAACAAAATTTTTGGAATTTTTTAATTCAACGAAAAAAAAAATATTGATTGATTAGCTTATTTTGAGTTGGGTCTGGCGGAGAGTATTGGAGAAATGTGTTAATAGGTTTATTATATATATTTTTTTTTTTTTTGATAAATTTCGATATTTCCCATAGGCGAGTTATTAAATTAATTTATTTTTAGTGTATGATAATTTGAAAAGATATGCTAATCCTACATATATTTTAATAAATCATTTTGAAATTTCGATAAAAATGAAATTAAAAAAAAAAAACAACCAATTTTCTTTTTATACGATTTTTTTTTTGCTTTCAGAAAACATTCCACAAATTCTTTGTAACAAAAATTGTCATGAAATTCATTTTCTATAAAAAAATATTCATTTCGTTTCCATATTATAAAAAAACGTCTAATACGTTTATTGTTTACGTAAAACGTTTCTACATAAAAATTTCAGCTCTTTGCGATTATATCAGTAAAGGCCTCATAAGTCTTTACATTCTGTTGTCGTTCTGTGACGTGCCATTCTGCTGTTTAATTTTTGTAGCTTCTTCTGTAAAAACTTATCCGCTTTACTTTATAAGATAACTTTACAAGAACAAGCTTATTAAAAAGGATCCGCCATCTAACGTTTGTTTTCAACTAGTGCTTATTTCGTGAATGCTAACACTTACCTCCTGTCTGATTTGACAGATAATAAGTTTTATCATTCCGCTGAGCGAATATGGTTGTGTGTACAAATCATCTTTTCAGATGAAGCTCATTTTGATCTTGGCGGGTATGTAAACAAGCAAAATTGTCGCATTTGGGGCACAGGAAACCCAAAACAGTGAAAAGCCGATACACCCAAAATGAGTCACTGTTTGGTGCGGATTTTGGTCCAAAGGCATAATTGGGCCATTTTTCTTCGAAAATGAACAAGGAGTGGCCGTAGTCAATGGCGATCGTTATCGGGCCATGTTGAACGAATTTTTGTTCAAAAAAATTGAAGAGGAGGATATTGGCAACATTTGGTTTCAACAGGACGGCGCTACGTGCCACACAGCCAAAGCCACACTTTTTTATATCATTTTCAAAAAAAAAAAGTTATTTGGCGGACCCTATATTTTTTGTATATTGTATAGTCCATACATAAAAAAAGAAATTTGTAGTGTCAGATTTCATATATAAGCAAAGAGAGAGTCTCGCTGTTGTAGTCACCTTAAAAACAAAGGCACTTTGAGAACAGCTGTTTCTCTTTCAAACAAAACAGCTGATTCATAACAGCACAGAACGTGCAAACTAATTCTGCCTTAAAACATATTATGGTTAGGAAAAATGGAGGAGTATATAAATCATTTTAAGTAAAAGTAAAGGTATCCATACAAACTTTATTTCACATACAAACGAATACAAGCGAAGTATAGTAAGTAAATCATAGTATAACTTGTTGACCACTCGATTACAGTTAATAATTGCAGTTATTGTTTTCCCTTATTTGAGGCTATAATACACGGCATGTTTTTTACATCTGACTTTAAGATTTGTAAAACATATGTTAATCTACATGTCTGTCAAAATTGTACTTTTACGCTGACTGCTTTACAGCAGCAGAGATTTTTGCCAACGACTGATGTCACATCTTTTGACAGAAGAAAATAGAGCGCACTCTAATTAAAATTTTGTCAGATGTCTCAACACATGTTTTTTTACAGAAGTAATGTTTTAAAGGTAACACACGACATGTTTGTATTAGCAGTGGAGAATTTGACAAATCAGATGTAAAAAACATGCCGTGTATAAGCTCCCTTAGCAAACAATATGTCATGGAAATGTATTTAGAAAAGTTGAAAACACTTCTCGAAATAAATCAATCGCTACCTACTGTCTTCAAAAATCACACATTTCTTAGATATTTCATATAAAAAAATCATCAGAGCTAACATTGAACCCTTTTGATAAGATTTCATCCGCAGCAACTTTAAACAATGGTAAACAATGATAAAAGCAATAAGCTTTAATAGAAAAACACCATAACCGCTTATATAAAACACAAAACCTACTATTCTTAAGCTGCATTTTTCCCTTAAAGTCGCCATACTTCCATCCGGATGGCACAAATTCTATTTTTTTTAATAAATATTGATTTTAACAAAAATTTTAATTTTATTAAAAATAGCAAATATTCCCATTATAATTGCAACACTATTTCATACAAGTGGCTTCCGCGGCTAGCTTCGCAGTAGATTATTTAACCAATGGACTTTTCAAAGACTTTTAAATGATTTGGGTTCTATTACAGGATGGTTTCGATGATAATACACTTTAGGGTGTGAATCGTTTCTGAATAATTCACAGAACATCATTCATTAACGAAACCCTACGAGAAAGAGGTTCGAAGGGGCAGTCAATGGGCAAAGCCAAAAAAGCCAACAACACGATTACAGCTATCACTTACTTAATATTTAGTGTTTTACTTAAATAAACTGGGTAAAAATTTTTAGCTTTTATTTTGAAGTATTTGTACAATATGAATTTATTTAAAGTATTGGCCATTGTTATCATCTTTCCGCGCTAAAAGAACTGCTCAAGGCCAAGAACAAATTAAGCTAAATTAAGCTTACCTATTTGAAAGTAAAGGGAGTCGCAGAGAGAGCGTTCTGCAAAAAGTAATCGGAAGGGGCATAGTCTAGACTCATTCATATAAGGTGAAACTTTCTACTACTACTTGTTTTCAAATAATTTTTAAGAGCTATTGCAAAATGTGGCCAAGCATTGTCATATTATAATATTATGGTTTAATATCTGGCAGCATATTTAGGATTTTTTCAGACCATGCTAGCTTCAAACAAATAAGTTGTGTTCGGTATATGATCCCTGTGATAGTTTGCCAGCTCATAACAGATACGACCCTCTCGATCCCATTCAAGCGCGGATCCAGTGAGGTAGTTGGGAAAGATATTTAAGACTTTCATTTATAGAGTTCGAGCAGCAATTAAGACATGTTAATTCGTCTTTTAAAATCCTCATAACAGATACGACCCTCTCGATACCATTTAAACGCGGATCCAGTAAGGTAGTTTGGGAAAAGATATTTAAGACTTTAATTTATAGTGTTCAAGCAGCATTTCAGACATGCAAAATGGTATTTAAAAACCTCTCGACTTTACTTCGTATTGTACCCAATTTTGATGCTCTTGGACGAATACTGCTATTTGAGTAGCTTCGAATAACTTGGCATGCTTTTGTTGACTTCCATAACAACCATCATGGTGTAATGCCTTAAACTCTAAATATTTAAGGTTTTTGTCTTTCGTGTCTTTTACGTTAAAATTGATGGAACCCTTTCGTCACAAGCTGCAGTAAGCAATGGATGTATTTCAGCGACACTATTTTTCGAATTCAAAAATAAAGCAAAACACTCGATATTTTTTGAAGCAAAATTTAATTTTTTTTTGCTCAAACTATTGGGTGTATAACTTCAAAATACGGAATTCACAACAGACTGCGCTTTTTTTAATGGTTTTTGTTTTTAATAACTTCTATGTTAGTTTAAATTGGTGTTATTTGATATTTAATTTATAAAGAAACAGCCACGCCCCCAATTTCGTTATTTTTCAAATCAACATATTCTAACACTGTCAAGTAAACTCGATATACTCATACGCAACCAAAAATACTCAATAATAAAATAACAATCTGGATATAATAAATTTAATTTTTTAAACAATTTTCTTCATTTCTATTGTTGACTTTTAATAGTCCACAAATATAGTGTAGGGATTTATAATAAAAAAAAAAACTAATTAAAAAGTAAAATTTACACATACCTTTTCTTATAAATGCAGTTGCTGCAAATCAAATTCCTTAAAGTAATCCAATTCGGTAAAAAGCAATTATTACTTCACCACACATAAAATTTAATAAAAAAAAAACACACTCACACTGTATTTCACAATTAAACACCAGCCTTTTACAAGGTCTTAAGTATGACACGAGTGCCTACGTTACACGGTGGCGCAAGATTTTTTTAAAAAGCAAATTATTTCTTATTCAAGTAAACGGCATGATCACATAGAATTCGATCAATTATTACAATTAAATATTTCTTCACTTTAACTTCAGTAAAAATGTGGCAGCCCTTTCATCGATAACAAATCAATTATACACTGGAAGAAAAGAAAAGAAAAAAAAATATTTGATTAAAATAAGAAGGAACAAAATCACAAGAAAAATATTACTTGTTGCTTTTATGAAAAAAAATAATAATAATAACAAATAAGTAAATATTAATATTAATAAAATTAAATTACAAAAATATGCAAATCAAAATTTATGACTATAGGGGCAATAAAATTAAGATTTATGACAATTGTTTGTCATTTTCAGATTTCTCATATAACTACACGTACATATAGTCATTACTTATTTGAATACTGAAGCAAAAAACAACTCTAACAACATGTGTGCGTCCAATAAATGTTCATATAAACGACTATATTCCATTTACTGACATGGAGTAAATATTTTAAAACATCATTTTACAAGTCTATTGAGAAAAAAAAATCAAACATTTACGAAGACAACGCCATCATCGATTAGACGACAGCAATAACAACGACATTACAAAAAAAAAATACAAACATAAAAATTAAATAAATAAAAATTTATAAAATCTCAATACAGCAATTTATTGCTTATAAAATCTTGTTTAAATGCACAATTATTTAAGTTTTCTATTTCCCCCCTCTTGTAATTATTATTGCCAAACAATTATTGCGCACAATTGTCATTACAATTTAATTAACTTTTGTAAGCTGACAAGGAAAAAAAATTTCACAATTTTCAAATGTTGTGTTTTATGGGGGAAAAAAAATCACATAAAAAGTAGGAAATATTTGTAACTTGCAAGAAGCGTTTTGTCACTTTCAAAAAAAACGTTTGAAATTTAATTTGACACTGGGGGATTTAAGTGTATTACCAGAATGAAACTTTGTCCAGTAATTTATCAAAAATTTTATACAAAACCGTATAACGGTTTGAAACCCATTTAGACAAGGCAAATTAATGCTATAAACACATAGACGACAGCAGACAGCAAGCAGCAATATGTCAAAAATAAAATCCATGTGTTTAAATGAAAACGATTATTTTGACGGCAGCACAGCAGCACGACTGCACAACAGCATTTGCTGCTGCTGCCAACTTAGGCTATTTTCTATTTTGACGGGCAGCAAGAACAAATATAGTGATGCCATTATATATATTAAATTGGAAAAAAAGAACAAAAACTTATTTTTGATATTAAACATAAAAGAACATTACAAAAATACAATAAAGAAATAAATTTATGTGTTTTTATAGTCTTTCGTGATATTATTACATTTTTTTATCAATAATTTTAATTTTATTCATTATAAAATATATATGCGGCATCCCTGAAATTTGTATTGCTAAAATACACATCAGCTGATTATTATGTTGTTGCTGTCTTCAAAATAATTGTGAAGCTGACTTCAGAGCAGCATTTGAAGTTGGCAGCATTTGAAGCCGTGAAGTTGTGAAGTCTGCTGGCGTCTATGTGTTTAGAGCTTAACTGCTAAACTTTTTTTGTTTTGATTTCCTTTTTACAACAATGTTTTATCAGCAATTCCTAATTAACTGCCTTAATTGACAAGTGAGTAGGTACGAATGACAAAAAGTCAAATAATGGCAAGTTTGTTCTCGTTTCGATTTTTCTTATCTGTCGCTTTAAAAACACAAGACTTGCCAAATCACCTGCCTTGTTTAACTGGTATGCTATTTCTGCAGAATTATAACTAAATTCTTTAAACTTCCACAGAGGTATCAATAAAAGCAATATCGCCATTTAAAAGTACCAAATCCATTTAAAAAAAGCTTCAGGCTTTTCAGAAATTTAAATTTAAAAGAATTTGTTTTGCAACAAAAACAAACAAGAGCCTAAAGTTTTTTTAATAATATAAGTGACACTTGCTTAATTCACAAGATGTCGTATTTGTTATACGTCGTCGTAGTTGTACACATTTTGTTTGGTAATTTCAATATTAATTTTTTGAACAACACTTTTTTACTGTGTTTTAAGAATATCGTGTAAATTCATTATAGCCGTTTTTCTTCAATATGCATATGTGAAGTTCTTACAACCTACGACTCCTTCGACAGGTTGTGAATTGAGCAAACATATACATTTTACCACAATGTTCTGTTATTATGGAAACTGAAGACAACGACTTTAAGCCAAAGGTTTGTATGGGAGAAAGGCGATAAACAGGGTGTGTCATAAATTTTAGCTACGTACATATATCGTTTAAGGCAGTTTTATGAGCTTTTTAATTTATATAACATTGTGCCATATCATAGAGGTGGGGATTAAAACCGGATTGGCATAGTAATTTTTGATAATGCATTCAACTTAGATATTAACATGTAAAGAATTCTTTTATTCGAACTTTTTATTCTAATCATTTTTTATGGCTTAAGTACATTTTTCTATTATTAAACTTCCAAATATTCAATCATTAATCATACAATAATATTTCGAAATTAACCGAGTGGAATACATTTTCGAAACCAGCTACCATTTCATAATCAGCACTCTTTATCGGTGTGCTCGTATGTAATTTTCATACAAATATTTAAGTTACAATTTAATGAAATTTTAATTAGGGAAGCATAGCATTATTCGCAAGCGAATACCTTACAGCTAGCTGATTGCTTTTAGAAATGACGTTGAAATTTTTCAAAAGTATTTTCAATGTATTTCCATAGGCAAATGGAATGCCATTCGGTTCAATCGCCAATCAAAACACAAACAAATTAAGAACTTTTTATTTCAACAAAATTTTCTTAACTTAATAGAAAACATTAGGGTTCATCCGTCCCCTTACAAGGTTCCCTATATAAAACACAATTATTTCAAAAATTTAAAAAAAAAATATTTTATCAATACATAAGACTTAGAATAAAAACTGGTGACCCGCAAATGATTGATATAAGTGATTACGTTATATGGACATGGCATACTCTTCGAATTGAATTTCGAAAATAAATTTGTTTTGTCTTCCCATCACAAATATGTTGATCTCAACATAACTTTGCCTCCAATTTGCAAAAGCTCCATTGCCATGGAAAAGTAAAAATGCGTTAACCATCTCACATTAACTTAAGAAATTGCTGTTTGGACATCACTGTTTTCAAATTGGTATATAATTAGTATCACAGAGCTAGGAAAAATTAAAAATTAAAGGTCACTGACTCATCGGCATCTGAAAATATGAGTTCTTGAAAATGGAAAAAAGCCATAAAAATTTACAAAGTTGTACTTAATTAATTGCCATTTTCTGGAAAAGTATTTTAGGTACGTAGTTCGCATATAAAAGGTTATCAGATTGCCTTTGATCTATCCAAAAATTATATATGATAAAGACGATTTGTTATGGGTACAAAAAAAATATTTCTACACATCGCAGAGTCGCAAAGCCATATTTTTATAAACTATTAACATAAGAACGGCTGCACCGAGTTTTTTAAATGCTTGCCATAAGACAGTCATATTGATCTTTTAATTATTTGACAATTATATTTAATAATGTTTTATTTTAATTTTCTCCAATTATTTCTCATTTACTTTAAATGCAAAATTCAAATCTGCTTTTTTTTTTTTTCTAAGTATTAATGCTTACAACTTCTTTTCGATTTGACTTAGATTTGAGATTTACATTTGCAACATTTTTAATTATTATTTTTAATAAAGCAATTTGTTTTTTTTAAATGAAATTGTATTTCATGTTTATAACCACTTAGTTAGTTTTTTCCTAATAAAATTAAGAAAAACAAAAAATTACCTTCTCCACCCACCTTTAAAGGTGTTAGAATTGTCATGTAAATAAAATGTTTTTTATGTTGTCTTTTTTACACTTTACCAAATGACATTCTATAAATCTCATAAATATTTATTTAGCTTTTTTTTAACTAATAATTGTTTTTAAACAAATTTTTTTATTATTTCCATTTTTAGTATTTTTATGCAATGGCTGCAATCAGGGCTCTGCATTTATTTTTGCAATTATTTTTTATATTGTTTAAAATTTATAAAAAAAAAAAATTACACAATAACCCAGCAAAAAAAAAATTCACAAGTTCAATGTGAACGACATTTTGCATGACTACTTATTCATAAGTCCAAATGAAGCCATGAAGAATGCCGTCTTCAAATGCTTCAAAATACATGCAAAAAATCTTGAATAATTCTTCTAAACAGACATTATTAACTTATGAAACATGGAATTATTTTTATCTACTGTTAACGCTCTGAATGCACTTATTGGAATTGAGTGAAATTTATTTATATATTCATATAAACAATGACACGTTAATGTAAAAATTATGCATGTTTCACCTAAACTGAACCACTTTATAATGGGTTGCACTCATGCATTCAATATTTCTTTTGCATGCCTCTTTTTGCTGGGATATTATTTAAATAATATACAATTCAAAAAATTGTCTTTTTATAATGACTTGTTAATTTGTTAAAGTGTGAAAATAATGTGGCTCTAGGGTTTTTCATGCATAAAATTATTAAATACCATTTTGCAAAGAATAATGCAATTACTTGCAGTTAATTTAATTCGAAAACAATTATAATTAGAAGTGACATTTTTATAAAAAGACCCAATAGGAAATAATTAGGAAAATAAATGAACTAAAATAAAAATATGCTAATTAAAATTATCGTAAATTCGGTCAGCTACCAACGAATTGTATATATCTTATAAGCTAAATTTTAATTTTCAAAGGACATAATCTTTTACAAAAGTTAGCTTCAGAATATCTTGCGAGATTAAAAAGTGAATTATAGTAGAAAAAAATGTAAGCTGTAAAGTGACATCTCACTATTCAATACTTGTTACATTTAAACAAGTTTGTCTCTTACTTTCAATTCAGACTACATATATACAAGAAATCATAGCGAAGACTTGATAAGTACTAAACTAAATTTAGTTTTTTAGTAAAAAAAAATTGGACAAATCGGTTACTAAGTTATAGGCATAAATAGTTTTTGCTACAACACATATTTTTTAAGTATATAAATAAGTTCTTTAAGTCCTAATTATTTTTCGGACACTCTAAAGAAACCAAAATACAGGCCGTGGTCTCAAAAAATATTACTGGGAACAAATAAGAAATTGGTTGAAACTAACTGAGTTATAAGCATTAAACTACAACAGCTTCGGATTTTATGCTTGAGATATAAGAACCAAAATACAACATCTTCGGATTTTATGCTTGAATATACAGGCAAAAATTGATTTTTTAACTTCTGGACAACTAAGAGGAGAGATATGAATATCAAAAGAAAGTTATTGACTAACAGAAAACAATACACTCTAAAAAAATTTTAAATCCATAATGGCCGCCACTACGAAATGGGGTTAAATAAACTTTATATATGGGTCAAATCTTGTAATTAAAAATGTACCCAATTAAACCCCCAATATTGGTACCAAAGGAAAGAGCTGGTACAGCCAGTAGAATATATTAAACTATGAAAAAGTTAAAACTCAAGATGGCGTCCAAAATAAAATTACAGATATGTTGGTCAAATTAGCAGTTACGACTTTGCCCCTTCATACCTCACAATGTTGCTATCAAATTAAAGGCTGAACCAACAGAACTATGTAAAAATTAAAAGTTTTCTATGTGGCGTATAATGTTGTATCTTTTTGTTTCCTTTTTTAACTAAAAAAAAATGCTGCAAAATTATAAGAAGCCGATTAAGTTTCTCACTGTTTAATATACTAGCTGTCTGATAAAATAAATTTCTTTACCTTTATTTTTTCTTTTTATAATTTTTTATATAATTTTCTTACTAATGCTCTGTCAAACAAACTTAGACGATTTTGTTTAATAAAATTAGTTGGATTAATTTGTTGTTTTATTAATTTTAATTGCCCAGATTAAATAATAGGTGTAATGGAATGTTAATTGATTTAAAATGATTTATTACACCTCAAACATATTACTGTACACAACAATAAGCTGTAATTAATTTTGATGATGATTAATAGTAAGTAACAAAACAAAAAAAAATTGTTTTGTATTGAGACGACGCAGTTAGAAACTATTTAAAATTTCATAATGCCAATTCCGCATCTCTAGACTATTAAAAAATTCTTTAAAATTTATTATTTTATTTAGCAAATATTTTAAAAGTGCTAGAATCTAACACCAATTTATTATTGTAGGTAAATAATTATGCCATTCTTTTTTAAAATTTATTTAAAAATATCTTATACTTTATTTATTATAATTATTTCAGCTGCATTTTCTCCCCTTTCATTACTTAGATGTTTGGTATGCGAACGCAGAGAATTGCCTTTCAAAAACTGACATTTTTGCAAAGAATTTTGACATATTGACGCCTAATACTATACGGTTTTCATTCGATATTATTATAACTGTACTGTTGGATAAAAAGCCCAATATAATTTATTATATTAAACAACTACTGCAATAAAACTTGTCAATATTAAGGTCAACTGAAGTTAGGGTAGCCAGGCTTAAAATTCGGAAAAACACGTAAAAAAGTACAATTAAGAAAAAAAAACAGCTGTAATGTGATACCAAATTTACGCTAGAGGATAAGGAGACCATTGTTCGTTCTTGTCGATCCAAAATATAGCCACGGTACAGAAAAGTACGGTAGAAAATGCCATAAACATTTCCAGAAGATCTATTTAACGAATTTTTTGCACACCTTTTCGAGAACAAGGTTAAATTGGTGCTAGAAATGAAGCCAAGGGACCATGCGCAGTGAATTTGCTAATAGGATGTTGAAGCATTATAAATTTAAAATTAATTTCAACAGATGGGGCATTTTTAACATAAATTCTTACAATGAACAAATGTTATCATTTTGAACACTTCTTCCTATTTCGCGCTATTTTTAGGACACCAATTATTTTAAAAAGTGCTTAATGTTACGTGATGTGTTTTAGAAAATTTATATTAATTTTCTTCAATTCATTTCTAAGCAATTTTTTGGTTGATGTTTTAAGTAAAATTACGACAGAGTAACAATAAAATTCTCTGTTGGTTATATGTTGTAGCATTTATTTCAGATTTATCAACCCCTTATAGCCAACTCGACTTGGTGATATGTCTCGTTCTACAATAGAATAATATTCAAACAATCATTAATAAGTAACAGGACTATCTTGGGATTGGCTGTTATGCATAAGACAGTACATTTAAAGGAAAACCGTGCATATACTGATAAAAACCAAACGTATGGTACCCCTAACTGAACTATTTATTTCACAACGGGTTGTCTTAAGTCTAATATATAATTTTAAATTTTAAGTTTGGTTACTTAATTATTTGATTTCTTGTAAGCCCTTAATATAAACAATAGGTTTTAAGTATATGGGGCATGTTGCTGTTCGAATAAAATAAAACAGACTCTGCTTATGCTGCTTAGTGTATAACCTTAACCTCAAACCGTTCATGCAAAATGTACACTGTAAAGTTTACATATACCTGCCTTCTAGTGAAAGCATAACGTCCACAAAAATATATTGTAGTTTGATTCCGGCAAAAAGGTTTTCACTAATTTAAAAGACATCGTTTCGCTTAAGCCAAGCTTTTAGAAAATTTTATATAAAACTAGCCTGTGCCCGCGACTCGTCTGCGTAGTTATCGTCACGAAAGGTGTTGTTGTTTTATTTCAAATTTCATTTAAATCCGTTTAGTCACTTTTCGCCTGATTTAAAACATTTAAACATTCATTTATAATTATTATATTGGAATAAAATTTAATGTAAAAATATTTAAGAAAAAAATTTTCTATATATGATTTCGGATGATTAATTTTTTTTCGCCAGGACGTGTAAATTTTGGGCACTCAAAACTTTTGAAGACCCGTCCAACTAATTTAAAAAAAAAAATATTTCTCATATTTCCGCGAATTAGCTTATATATTCTCATAAGAAAAAAATACATTTTATATACATAGAAAAAACACACCATCATAAAAGTGCGCGTATTCGTAGAAATTTTTTGATTTTTTTTATAAACCATCAGTGAAAGTAGACCTGGTGTTCTCTAGTTATAAAATCACGAACATACATAGGACAACTTATTTTTATATAAATACATACATATGTATGTATGTTTATAGATTTTCAATAATTTTGAGTTTATTTTTCATAAACTTACCTTTTTTAATATATTGTTTTTATTTATTCGAGCTTAAAATCACTTTTTTTATAAAAATTATTTTTTTTTTTTTTTTTTTTTTTTTTTTTTTTATTCCGATATTTCGCTACCACATTGGGTAGCTTCTTCAGGGAAAGTTTTTACAATTTATAACAATTAAAATATTAAAATTGTTCAAAAACAAATTTTTTAAAAAAGGCGGGAAAATTTTCCCGCGAAATATCGGAATAAAAAAAAAAAAAAAAAAAAATAATAATAATAATAATAATTCAATATTTTATTTGGTTGTTGGGTTTAAGCTGGTCTATATGCATTTCACTGGTGCTTATGCCAGATCATCAGTAGACCTTTTACCCAAATTCTTGAAAAAGTTTTTAAATGTTATAAGTTTTATTTCAAAATTCTTATTAACCAAATAAGAATTCAAAAATAAAACGAAAAACTATAAAAAAACTTCCTCAAAAACCCAACCAACATTTTTTCCTTATTAAAGTATTTTATTTTTCTTATCCATTTCACATTTGGCTAACCGTTGGTTAACACTAAATGTGTATAAATGGCAACCGAAAAATAAAATTTTTCATTTTTAAATAATTTACTTAATTTGGGTAAAAGGTCTACTGATGATCTGGCATAAGCACCAGTGAAATGCATATAGACCAGCTTAAACCCAACAACCAAATAAAATATTGAAAAATTAGTTGGAAGCATATCCCGAATAATTAAGTAAATTATTTAATAATAATAATTTTTATAAAAAAAAGTGATCTTAAGCTCGAATAAATAAAAACAATATATTAATAAAAAAAGATCGAAGAAATTTACATAATATTTACCTTTTTTAAATAAACGTTAAAATCCACAAATCTTTCGGCTGCAAATGTAATAATTTCCAATTATAGCTAGTTATAAAAATTGCATCCATTATCACTATTAAGACGTTAAATAATTACAATTAATTGATTTTATTTCAAACCAAACATATACACACACATTAAGAAAATATTTTCTTTTTTAGCTTTTTACAATTATTTTTACATTTTATTTTGACATTTGTTAAAAGGAAATTAATATTTGTTATTATTTTTTGGCACTAAAATTATAGAAAAATATCACAAATATTCATTCTAATTATAGTAAAGCACAATTTAATTTATCGTTATTATTATTATTATAAATATTTCCTACTTTATTCACATATTTTTGTATTATTTTTTTATACAAACTCAATCAAGAAAATCGTAAGAAAAAGAGCACGCTTTTAACAAGTGATCAACATATAAACAATAATTGAAAAACAATTCAAAATGAAATATTCAAATCAGAAGAAAACAAATTAAAAAACAAATAGAAGATAGCATTATAGCTGAGAATAATTATAATAAACGTTAAAAGTATTGATTTATTTTATTTAATTTTTCTTACTCAAACGTAGAAGATGAAATAGAAATGAAATTAAAACAGATGAATAAAATGAGACTTCAAAAAAAATACTCGTAAAATAAAAAAATAACGAACATTTAAAAAAATTTTAACCGACCACGAACAACGTTTGTTTTACTTGAGTAAAAAGCCTGATTTGTTGTGTATGAGTGTGTGTACTGAAATCTAGACGATCTTGTATTAGTTAAAACAGTAAAGTACACACACACACACAAGCGTTCCGATACAACCCCAATATACAACGCCAACAACAAGTGTTTTTTCCGTTGTCTTTAATCGATTACCAAAGTGAGATCCAACATGGAGGCTGAGAAAGATTTTAAAATGATAATAAGTCGACAAATAGATGTCGCTATTGAATATAACTAACACAAACAAAGTCTTTAAATTATTGTAGTAATATCATGCTATTTTTAATGCCATCAGAGATGGAAAAATGTGATTATCAAATACTACTGAATCGCAAATGATAATTATACACAGAAGACTTGTATCAAGGCATATTACAGGTACTTTATGCAACGGCGAATTGATACAACAAAGCAACTTTTTAGGGGGTATTTTCTGTCATAGCCAATTCGTTTAACAGGGATGGAAAACTTATTGTTAAAAGTATAATTTAATAAAATTTTACTAAAAAAAAGATATATATTTGTGAAACACATTGTAAGTGATACAAAAACAAAAACAAATATACATAAATTTGATACATTTATTATCGGAAAAGAACATTTTAGATAATTTCTCAATACTGAAACCAAAATCTCATTTTCCATCTCTGCTTTAATAGATGAAATCAAGGCAAATTCAACAAATTTTGATAAAAGGCAAATTCAACCAATTTTGACATAAAGTCTCCCCATCAGCTGGGCTGAAATTTTAACCTGTATGAATTCGCCTTGACTTGTATGAAAATACGTATGTATATACGTGCCCATAATTATGAAAGTCATCTTATAAAATAAATATTTTATAAGTTAATTCACCCCATATAACTTTAAACTGAATTATGTCAACCATTAATGAATAGTTTTTATTTCAACGTTGAATAGAATTTGTTTAGTGTTAATTACTGTGATCTAAGTCAAAAATTTTTGAAAATTAAGTCATTAAAAATTTCGCGATGACGTTAATGACAACAAAGAATGATAAAATAAAGATTACGACTTCCCGCGTAAAAAATTTTATTTTTCTACGCATGTTCTGCCAATGAAGTCACTCAAGCTATGTTTCTATTTGCTAATTATTTCAAATTGCAAATGATTTCAATGACAGGGTAGCAAGCTTTCAGATAATACATTAAATTTTCGCAAAGAATTTTAAATTTTTCATATAAATGAAGCTGGCAACTCATGTATGTTTTAAACTTTATGCAAACTGTTAAAGAGCGAAAAATAGTCTAATTACAGTGTTGCCAGCTCTGACACAATACAAACATAATACCTAGAATTATGGAAATTATTTATGTTCTCTTAACCAAGTACAATTATTATTTTGCACATAAAGTTATTTGGTATTTATTAATTTTAAATAAATAAAAGAAAAATATACATTTATGTACAGTGCGAGACAAATATGTGAAGGTGTTTGTTATTTGATTCCATTTGCCAATATTATTTTTTGATAATTAAAATCATGTAGTTTGAAAAGATAAATTAAAAATTAACTTTTTTGGATCTGATTTACCTAAATTCATTTATGAAAAACAAAACGCTATACTCACTGATCCCGATATTATGCCGACAAACACTTACACAATTTGTCTCGCACTGTATACTTAGCAATGCTTTTGCGTTTACATTATTTGACTTGTTGTCTTAAAATTTTTTTTTAGCTGTATTTCAATTAGAATATTTTTAATTCGCAACCCTTACTGCGGGCAAAATACGTCATCTTTACAAGGAATTAAAAGTTAAATTTAGAAAAACTATGGCATTCCGACAAAACGACACTTAGAACACCTAGCGAAACAATTTATTACGAAATACTGTTTTTTGTACTCGTTACAGCCAAAAACTTCTTTTAATATTATACAAAAATATCATTCTAATTAAAACAACTACAATATTGTTTATGACACATTTTTTTTTTCTGAGACCACATTTTAACCGAGAATAGTAGTCTTCTTTTTATCTCAATTTTTTATATAGATTATTTGCAATTTTACTGAAATTAAATATTTAAAGTCTAAATGTTGATATTGACACTTTACGCTTAAGTGATCCACTTTTATAACTATTGGTATTTATACAACACTAACAGCAGCAATATTTAAGCGCCTTCTCTACTTACAACAACAATAAAAAAATGTCGGCATTAGAAAAAAAATAGTAATAACAAGTATTATATGTGTAATATTTTTTTTTAAATTAACATATTAGACAGTGTATGTGTGACATAGCCAGTGTAGTGGTACTATTCTATTAATCATTATTATTACAGACCAATGGCTTACATTCATTATTTATCTAGCCAAAATATCATCACGCAATGTAGAACAATCAGCTGCGCAGACATCTTTTAATTAGAGGCAGAAGTTTGAAAGAATGTATTTTATGGTTAAGAATATTTGTCCAAATATTTTGTATATTATAGAAATTTTTCTACAAGTTACTTCATTATAAAACTTGAATGTTTAAATAAAAATTTTTAATACATTTTTTAATACATGATTTTGAGAACTTTAAAAAAATTTTCACTTAAAAAAAAATGTAATTTTTAAAAGAGCGTAATTAAACTTTTTTTGTCATATATTTTCATTATTAAATTATTTTTAAATTTAAAAAATTTTTTTTTAAATACATCAAACACTTCTCTTTTTACAGAAAATTAAAAAAATATTTTCTTAATATGGAGTTTTTTAAAAATATTAATTTTGATAAAATATTTCAAATTTTTTTTCTAATATTTTTATATTAAATTTTTTCTAGAAAATTTTTAAATAAACATTTTCTTAACAAAAAGTTTAACGTCAAACTTTTCTATTAAATTTATGAAAAAAAAATAATCTGGGGCGTTTTTTAACATCGAAAACATTTTAAAAACTAACACAAAAAATTTTTGTTATTCGAAAGATCAAACATTGAAAATAGTATTGGGCATATGGCCACGTGGATTATTTATATTGAACAACCGCATTCTAAACGTCCAACTTTCGGACCATTTTCGAACATTACTTTCGGTATTTCACGATTATAGCAAACAGTGTTGGTCTTGGAATATGAAAATAAACCATTTACTTTAGGTCAGATATTAAATCTAACATTAAGGCTATGCTAAGATGTGATCATTGTACCTATGAGCAAAATGGTAAAGGGTAAAATCAGATTCGGCTCGCCCAAAAATAGTACTCTTACATGTATTAATTTAACAATAATTAACTAATTTGAGCCGAGAAAATATATGATTGAAACAGAAGGTACGGCACCTGATATTGCTTACCCACAAGCATTGTCAAATTAAAAACTTTTGCTTTTGTTCCACAAACTCGGACTTAGCTACAAAAACAAACGACAAGGTACAACTGTTGGTTTAGCATGTACATGCATATGTAGTTGAATATTTGCAGTTTATATACATTAATTGTTTTGTTGAATTGAATCCTTTAAAGCCATTTCATAAGCTCAACTAAAAGATATTTAAATTTAAAATAAATGAGTACTAAAAATAGTACACATTATTTTTAAGCGTTTTCAGCACAACATTTTTAAATTTAAAGAACTGTTTCATGTGTCTCGTTATAACATTGACAGTATTAATGCGTGCATAATTAAATGTATATACATACATATGTATATGTGCGTAAGTGTGTGGTTTGTTCAATACAAAAAAGTAATAATAACAACAAATATAACAATTAAAAAACTTACATATATTATGTATAAGAATATGATTTGCAATCATAATAATGAAAATGTAATATTATTACTTGATACAAATAATAATTAATTGTATATACAATACACTCGTGTCTATGTTTGTTTATAAATATCTATTTATGAACTTCTGTGACAACATTAAAAAATACTCTCAAGTGAAATTATGAATTCATTTAGAATTCAAAAGTTTAGGCTACTCTAAAACGTTGTGTAAAAATTATAATTCAACTATATAATATAATAATTAATTAATATAATTATTAACTCAAAATTATATTTTCGACATAATCAGTTTTAATGTATTATCACAGATACAAGCGTATTTATATATATTTTTTTTCATGTATATAATTTCCATAGCGTATACTTTTCATCATAAGTATTCATAAGATAATAATAATAATTCCGCAAGGCCGGGGGTGGTTGGGTTGGTTTGGATGAATGGCTGACTTGAAATTTAAACTGAGGCTGGCCTGGCGTCTATAAAAAAGTAGTTGTTGTGGTTAAATCTTTTGTTCTCTTTTTTTCTTAAAAATATATATTTAATAATGAATTTGTTATTGTTGTATGTTTATTTTAGTTTCAATTGTGTATACATTTTTTTGCTTTTGTTTTAAGCCTGCGTTGAAGATTTTTCTACTAAATTATTATTTTTGTTTTTCTTTTTCATATCATATTGTAGTATTGTTGTTATTTCTTTATACGTAAATATGTTGTCAAGTAATTAAATTAAATTTGTTGTTGTATTTTTAACACATTTCTGAGTAATGTAAACAAACTGAATGTTGAAATTCTAAATAAAAACACTTATGATTAATTTCTTTATTTCAATTTTTTGGTTCAAAATGGAACTAGTTCAAATGTGAATTTTAATTAGGAGATTTTTTAAAATATTACTTTTAAAAATAATAAGCATTTATAATGAAGTAATTTTGAAAACAAATATTTTGAGAAATTATCAAAAGGCTTTATTGCTCAACAAAAAAATAAAAAAATGCATTAATTTTTTTTTAAGAACAAATTTTACTTATATGCTAGAGCTTAATCGAGACATAGTAACATTATTGTAATATACCTCGAACGTTTAAAATTGTCCTTTTGGTAAAGATATTATAATATTTTGAAATTACTATTGAATTTGTATGTCATAATTAATAAAAACAATTGCACATACATATTAGCAATGGAACAACTAAATAAAGTATTTTTCTCTTTTTAAAATTTTTCGAACTTATGTTCGAATTTTCGAATATTAAAAAAACAATTTAAATATATTTTTAATCACCAAATATATATAAATTTATTGGTTTTGTTAGTTTTTGAAACAAATTGCAATACTCGAAATTGGGAAAACGTAACACATTTCAAAATAAACCTAAAATTACCATATCTGTTCAGTATACAAGTTTCAAGTAAAATAGCTCCAGCTAATACTGGTAAAGATAATAGTAGTAATAATGCTGTAATAGCTACAGATCAAACAAATAATGGTATTCGATCAAATATAATTCCTATTGCACGTATATTAATTCTGTAGCTTGGAGCCAAAAGGTCCAATGTCAAAATATTTACTTTTGAGCAAATTTGAATTGAACTTTAACTTTTATATATGCTTTCATAGTGACATTGGCCAGCATTTCATTTATGAAGCTGTTATGGGTTAAGTATGCCTTTAGCTATTTTACCGTAATGAAAAAGAGCAAGAAAACAAATCTAATGCAATGATTAAATCAAAGAGCAAAAATGCGACATTGGCCCCTTTAGCTCCAAGCCATAGAATTACAGTAGTAATAAAATTAACAGCTCCCAGAATTGAATAAATTCCTGCTAAATGGAGGAAAAAAATTCCTAAATCATGACCAATATTAGAGGATAGAAAAGGGTAAACAGTTCATCCTGTGCCAGCTCCATTTTCAACTATTAGTAATATAATTAAAGCAGAAGGTAAAAGTCAAAAACTTATATTATTTATTCGTGGAAAAGCTATATCTGGTGCTCCTAATATTTGAGTGCCCCTGTGGACTAGTCGGTAAAGGACAAGTCAGTTGTTTGGGGGTTGCGGGTTCGATTCCTGCCGGAGACTCTGGAATTGTCTGCTTCTCTTTCTCTTCTATTCTAAATATTTATATTCTTATTCTATTCTTCTCTTTATTAAGGCGTCACAATGGACCGTAATGGTCTCCGAGTGAAGGTGCACCAGCCTTACCTACCTACCTACCTTATATTAGAGGAACTAATCAATTACCAAATCCACCAATTATAACTTTTATAACATATCTGAAAAGTATCTAAAAAAGTTTTAAAAAAAATTCAAATCCCGTATGTAAATATTAAATTTGTAAACTTAAGGCTTATTTGCCAAATTTCTATGCAACATCTATCAAATAAGCTTTAAATAAACCTAAAATTTTGTTTATGAATACAGCAGTTAAACTATCAAAAGATTTCTATAAAAAAAATTCTATTGTATTTTATATGGAGTGACTGTTGTTAAGAACAACTATCGAAAATTGCTACTAAAAATTCGTTAGGGTTTCACCTTTATTTTTTTAAGGAGACCCTATTTAAATTACAAAAAGAAAGAAATTTAACCACTTTTTGAATAATTTATTATCTTTTTTTGCAAAGTTCCGTCTAGTTGGTAAGTGTTTAAAGCCCCAGAAAAACAATTAATATAAAGGGTCCGCCATCTAACGTTTTTTTCTTTTTCAACTAGTGCTTATTTAGCTCATGTCTGATTTGACAGATAATTAGTTAAATCCTTCCGCTAAACGAATATGGTTGTGTAAACGCTTGAACAACGCTGGGAAATATTGCGACATTACTTTGGAGTACGTTCTATAAAAGTTTATATTTAGTGTATGTGTTTTTGATTTTTAATTTTCCAGCTTAAACATATAAAAATATTGTAACCATACATTTTTCATAGCATGCATACATATGTAGGTGCATACATCCTTACAAAAATATATTTAATTATACATGTTAATAAGTGTTTAATTTTAGATAGACTTTATCATGGTTTAACAAACCTTGTTTGTATTGTTTTATGTTGGAAAAAAATGCGCAAATAACTTATAAATAAAAACAAAATACACTAAGAAAAGTTTGTTATTTTAAAAATGAATAATTCAATAAACTGTTGTTGTCATCTAACTAAAAAGTACGCAAAAATATTTCTGATCAAAATTTATGAAATAAATTTGCTAAGATATTCTTTTAATTAAAACTAAGCAATTACTTTTGATGTAAAAAGTGCTGCCATATTTTTAAAAACTTAAGGAATAATAAATACAATTAATGTACATTATACTTCCAAATAGTAGCAATTTTAATTTACTGTAAATACACAAAGCTTCCGTAAGACTTCTCCAAAAAAATAAATTTAAAGGACTAGCAGACGAATAAAGGTACAAGTTTTACCTTAAATCACAAAATTTTAGATACAATCCAATTTATTAAAAGTTAAGTATTATCTTGCTAACATTGTCATCCCAGTATCAAACTATTAAACAATTATTTCTCACGCTGTTTCTAAACTCTCCAATTTATTTCTATAATTAATTATGTATTCTTTTAACTGCATGAATTAAAATATTTCTGCAATAAAATTTTGTTATTTGATTTTTTTAAGCTTATCTTTTAAAACCATTAACAAGCAACGTTTTTTGATGAAAAACATGTGGCAACTCTTAAGTGAATCTTAAACCATCTATAAGTTCAGAGTAAGTAGTTTAAATACAGTGTATTTTTTCTCGTTTTTGCTGTTGTTGTTTTTACTTGAACGTAATTAAAATATTACACTTGTTCTTTTTTTATTTTTGTTTTTTTTTCTCTTTTCTGGGACCAGAGTTATTTTAGTAGAACAGGAACGTAGAGCAATAACAACAACAACAACGATGACAAACATGCAAAAACGTTAAACAAGAGTTGAAAACAACAACCACATCTCAAAAAAAATGAGAAAAACTTGTTCAGAGGAATTTTCTAATAAATCAATTAAATCACACTCACACACAAGACAAAGAAATTCTTCTTCTTCTCCTTCTAAGAAAAAAATTTTTGCGAAGATTTAAAAGAAGAAAGAAAATAAAATTTATAAACATAATAAAACTAAAGTTCTAATAAACTCAAAAAACATTGAATAATTCGAGAAACAGAGCGAGAGTGTGAGGGAGGGAGTCATTAAACTTTTAAGCAATCTGGTAATTTCCGTTGTTTTGTGAGAGTGTATGCGTGCGTGTGTCTTAGGTTTAACTTCCTGCATAAAAGTTTTGAATTTTTAAAACTCACACCAAAAAGTGTGCTCTTTTTTGTTTTTCCTTTTTTTATAAAAAAAAGTTAAAGCTATTTTCCTAATTTTATAAAATAACTGAAATTAAATGAATAAAGTAAAAACCAATGTTTATTCATGTTTCGTATTAATTAACTAGGTTGCTGTTATTGTTTTTCCTAAGATTAAGTTGAGATAAAGTAAGGAATTTCTTTCTTTTTATTTTATTTTCATGTTTGAAGGCAATCCATAATACTTGTATTTAATTTTTCGTTATCTTTTAGTGCTTTTTCATAAATAAACTTTTTGGTTGTTGATTTTTTTTTTGTTTAATTTTTATTTTAGATTTTGCATTTATAAAGTGATTCGCCTTCTACCATCAACTTCATTTAAATATTTTATTTATTTATTTGTTTTCTTTCATTTATATATATATATATTTTTTTAAATTAGTAGTAAAACCACTTTTTGTTATTGCTTTATTTTATTTATATATAAAAACATATTTATATGTATGTACATGTATATTTTCTTATTAACATTATTTCACAAATATTATCAACAGGTTATAATATTTTTTTGTTAACTGAATTTTTCGAAATTAAAATTTTGCTTTTTGTGAATATCTTTTTTTTCTACTTTTTTTTCTCTTTTCTTAAACATTAATAAATCTATGCCCACACATGATGGACAACATTTTTCCTTTTCATTTTATCTTGTTAAATTCAAATTGATACTCCTTTTATTACCATTAACTTTCATGTCGATGCACAATTATGTTTGACATGATTATCGACATAATTTTTAAAAAATAATTTTCTTTCATTTCGTTTGTGTATTTTTGCGATCAATTATTCAAATTCACTTTATTTTGCATATTACATTATTTTGTTTGTTTTTTTTTACACAAATTTAACTATTACTGTGTTTAATTTCTGGTGTTTCTTTTATTTATTTTTTTTATTTATATATATATATATATAGATTTTAATCAAATACATATTAAAATAATTTTAATAACGACTTGAAAGTTAGTTTAAGTTGATATTTTTTCGAGCGCGTCTCACACGTTGTTGATTACGACTGACTTAAAATAACAGTTTGTATCAGTTGTTCAGCTTCACGTTGTGCTGCTTTGTTTTTGTTATATATTGGGTGTAGGAAAAAGTTTTTGGTGTAAGCTTATAATTTGTTCGAGAAAGAGTAGAATATATTTAAATAAGAAATTTAAAAATTAAACATAGTTGTCGAGTTTTAAAATCTTCATTTAATTTTTGAGTTTTAAAAAACACTTTTAATCCTTTTTTCATATACTTTAGCTTGTAATGAAAATAATTATAAATGATTATTTAACTAATGAAATACTTTTGTTTTAATGTGGCATGTTTATTTAGCAAAGTTCAATATATATATATATATTTAAGGGACGTAGCAGAATAATTTTTGTTTTAAGCCAATCTCATTTAACGTTCTGCGTATGATTCGGATTGAGACATTTATTTTCAACTCCTCTTTGATAAGAAAATTTGAAGAAGAAAAGTTGTCTTTTTAATTAAAACTTTGACAAAATGGTCTTCGCGTCTTCTGTAGTCTAGTGTATTCTACCACATAGTATCATAGTGGTCGTACATTTTAACAATTTTTTTAGCTCCTGACCAAGAAATTTTAATTTTTAAGCTTAAGTTTTGTATGTTAAGACCGCTTTATGATGTTTCGTTAATAAATCCTTTACTTTTTGGATAAAGGTTTTATCATATATGCTCTTGGCTGTTGGAACTTTCTTAAGTCATTTTTCACTACAGTATAAAAAATAATTATTCTGAAAACATATTCATAAGTTATAAAAACAAATTATTAATTTTAATTAGAAATTTTGAGTTAACCAACTGTAATATTGCCCTAGTCACTGATATTATCTCCAGCACAAAAAAATGACAAAACAATTTTCAGAATAACAGCTTAGTAAAATTGTTTTTTATATAAATTATCTAAAATTTTTGTTTAACATTTCTTCCACACCGTAGCCAATTGCATCTTATATTGTCCAATAGTGTATATGTCAATGTATGAAAGGAGGGCTTTTAAAACGAAAACATACCAAAATTCATTAGCTCAACTCTACTCAACACTTTAAACAATTGATAAATCTAAAAATTACACGAAAGAAAAACACGATTATTTTCGTGAGACAACTAAAACTCTAGACAACTGTGACCAAATAAACCCAGTTGTTATGGTTTTATAGTCCAAAGATTTCATGGTGACATAAGTTTCTTGCTCATTTTTGAAATGATGCTATGAGTTTTCGAAGACTGTGGATTTTGTGAATTTACGTAATTATAAATAGAATTCATTACTAAAAATGATTTTTGTTTAAAAATACGTTATTATAATTTATATAATTCACAAATATTCAAACCATACAGTGGTTACAGTCTCAAACGAGTTGGATTTCGTACTCATAAAGATAAAGATTTGGTAATACCCAATCGCTGAAAAAATAGATGTAAATTTGGTTGAAAACAGAAAAAATCATAGTTACGACATTCCCTGCAATAATATTTATTCAGAGCAAACAAGCTATGAAAAATTTTTTAACGCTAATTTTGTCGAAAAAACTAAGTTTTGGTTTTAATTTTATTATTGAACTAGCTAACCCAGAAATATTTTATTGTTTTTTTTATATACCCAGTAAAAAAATGTTGCACTAGCTAAATGTGAATAACTTTTTTCATGACTTCTAATTCATAAATGCAAAGGAGGCATGAGAAATGCCTTCATTGAAAAGTATGTTATTTAGTAAGAGCAAGTCATTACCTAGTTTTTGCTAATACTTTTTTGGAAATTTTGGGGTGATCTCTATCAAAACTTTATATTTTGCCAAGGGAAAATCAAAAATATACAAAATACTCAAGTGACCACAATCTTCAGGTGCTGATTTTGTAAATCAGTAAAATTTATTTTAAATCTATAATCCAAAAACTTCCAAACAAACATACATTTTATTTTTTTAAGCAATTCTTTGGATAAAATACTAATAAAATTGTTTCCCCCTAAGATAATATTTAAGGTATTAGAACATAAATTCAGTATTTATTGCGTATGTTTATTCCAGAGAAACGTTTACGGTTTATTTTTTTACAAAAAATTGTCACAGGGTAACCTTTCATTTCGCAAAGCGAAAAAATTCAATCTTTCATTCTTTTTTAATGTACTAAACATAAATCCATACATATATAAAGAAGAAGAAACCTTCGATGTGCTTGTTTTAAAAATTAATATGATTTTAAAAGTATTACGACAAAAATTACCTTTTAGGTGATGACCATAAAATGCTAGGCAGAACAACAACATAATTGCGAAGCAAGCATATTATGATAGCTTTTGATATTTTGTTTTTAACTTATCTTCTTTTTGAATAATTTTTTTTTGTTTAAAATACAAGGAAAATCTAAATAATGTTAATATAAAAACATTTTATGATCACTATAAAATATTTTATTGTTATATGAGATCATATTATGATAATTTTAAATGCTAAGGAAAAACAGCTTAAGTCGACATAATATAATAATCTTTAACTAAAGGAAATCAATTTTTAAGAATCTACTCAAAAATTTAAGAGTTTTCCTGAAAAACCACATTGGCATTTCTTATTGCCACAGATATAAAATTTTGTTTTTATAATATGATTGTATAGAATTGATTAATGATCAAGTGCGTATATCATGTGTAATATAACTGCATGATACTTCAAATGAACTTAAAGTAATTACTTGAAATGACAACGAGCTTATTGTTGACCATATTGCCATAAGCCCCTTTTACATAGCGATGAAGGAGACTAATTACAAAATGCATCAGATCTTGTACTAAGTACAAGTTATACATTTTAACTGTAACTTTTTCTAGAGTAAGTTTCAAAAATTAAAATATTCAATTTTATACTTAACGAGTTACAAGTAAAGTTCATTCTAAACATATTCTTTAACAAATTATTTAGTCCTAAAAATTAATTTTTTTTTTTTTAATAAAACTAATTAAAATAATTAAAACCGACAAACATCCAAAAACTTTTTTACTCCACCCAAATTTTAACTAGTTGCTCTTGTATCATTTTCAGCTGATCGTGGTGGCAGTTAGCTGCTGTTGTTGTTATTATTATTATTATTATTGTCGTGTTGTACTCGTATGAATAAATATTTTGTTCAACTCATTTGCTTAACATTGCCACAGGCCAACCAACATGCATAATAATATTATACTCAGTATTTTACAAAAAAAAAAAAAAAACACAACAACTATTAAAATATACATACATATATACATACATACATACATACTATGCAAAATATACAAACACGTCGCTTGAACTTTAAGCAGTAATGTATAGATAATTTTCTGAAAAAAAAGCGAAGAAAGAAAATACAAAAATTTACTTTATTCAAAGTTTTCCAAAGATTTTCAATGTAAAATGCAAAAATTGATACAGTTAGTTACACAAATAGATTACAAGTTTATTTTGCTCATTGCTTATTATTGTATACAGCCACAGATGATTTTGCATGGGAATTGGTGTGTAGAGTATAAACTAAAGGAGTAACTTTTGTTTTTATATAAGACTTATCAGTGTGAGAGTTTCGTAGACTTGCATGTGTAAATAGAACAGATAATACAGCTAACGCTGACCAGCGAATATTTAACGTTTACACTGCAGTTTCAGTAGAAATTGAGTTTGCACCGCTCAAAGAGTGTATGATGACATCTGTGTTTTACTCCCCTTAAAACTTAGTGCTTTTCCGTAATAAACAAAATTTTTTTAAAAAAATACTTAGGAATTCTCTTCGAAATTATGGCTTTTGACGACATCGTATTAGAAAAATTTCTGTTATATAAATTAACAAATTTAATCTAGTCCTTATTTTTTAAATATTTTAAGTGATTTGTAATAAAAAAATATATGATTCTTATTTTAAAGAGAACTAATTTTCAACAGATTTTTATAAACTTTTTATTGACAATAAAAAACACAATATGTTAAATGAAGTGGGCGTGGCACTTTTTACAGCATATGTTAAGAACCTATTTAGCTGATTTCCTTCTCATTTCAGAATTTTGTTCAGTGTTTAAAAATTTACATTTGTCGTTGTTATGAATAAATATTTAATCGAGACGTTAATCGTTCATTCTTCACAAGAATACTTTTTCATCAACATTTAGATTAACATAATAATAGTACCCACAAAAGAAACTTTATTCTATTGAAAACACTTGTCTAACTTAATAAACAAAAAAAGCAAAAAGTCTTAAATCTTATATACAATACATTTGACAAACATTTGACTTCAAACCAATCGAAGGCAATTCAAAGCCGGCTTTACTTCTCCACTACCACAACTTTGAGCCTCAACTACTACTGGTGCCTGGTGCCACGATTATGTATCTTAAGTTAAAATATTTAAAGCGTAACACAACAACAACAAAAAGTTTATTAACAAACTTGTTTTCTAAGACTCTTCTAATGATGGCAAAAGGCGAAATATACAAAAGATACGAATGAGAAAAATAAAAACTTGATTTAATTTTAAAGTTATAGCAACAACGTCAATAGCAGCAATAAGAATTTAAAAAAAAATCACAATCTACTTTGAAAGACAACACGTTTTTGAAATATTTATTTATTAATTTATTTCTAGCTGATTTTTTTTTTCATCTTGTTTTACTTTCATAATTTAAGTTCGATTTTGGTTATCTTTGATACAGAATTGACTTAAAATTAAGAATTTATGAAAAGAAAAATTTAATTTAAAACGACTTTCAAAAAAAATTTTTTTTTTTTTTAATCATAAATATTTCATCAATTTGCTAAACAAATTGAAAGCTGAAATTTAATTAACATTTCCTTTAGGCAAAACATAGATAGAAATTTGTGGAAAAGTTCCTTTTTGTAGAGAATTTGTATGTTTCAAAGAATGTCTTAATCAAGACTGATGATTGTTTATTTAGGAAATTTATGAAGCAGTTTTAAATATCATACTTAAGAAAAATTTTTGAACCATTTTTTTAGAAAATAAATTTCAAAGACAAATTGGTTAAAAAAATTATTAAAAGAACTGTATTGAAAATTGTACTTAAAAATGTATTTTTTAGTATTTCAAAAAGAAAATTTATAAACAACAATATTGTATAAAAATATAAAATTTGCATTACATGACAGTACAACAATTACAAATTTATGAATCTACTGCAAATGTGCGTCTTTACTCCAGCAAAGGCCTGGAGGCTAATCATGACATTTGAAGGATTTCGTGACTGTAGAATTATTATTAAAATTCCTATAAAGCACAGCAAACTCTAACGTTTGGGTAAAGTTACGATCGCGTTTGTATGTTGCGATTTGGCCCCTGGCTTATGTTAATTTCAGGAGCCGTTTTCAGCATATACCTGCGTCTAAGGGCAATGCTATAAAAAAGTCTAAACTTTAAATAATTGTGATTAAACTGAGCCGAAATCTACACCAATCTGTACTGTTTTTTAAAATATTGCCACCATTTAAACCTAGTGTAAGTTGTTATCATACCATTAACGTCAACTGTATTTGAAATTGTTCAAGACTCACTACACGAACGATGTTATCTGCAGGTATTTATTTATCCTCATACATAGCTTAGAAATACTTAATATAGATACAGGCTAAAGTTTCGAAAAAAAATTCACATGGCGAGAAATAGATTTCCTTTAGTTTTTCCATACAATTTCGTGGACAGATTTAAGATTAAAAAAAGCCAGATATCGACTTTAAGTCTCGGTAAGTGTATTACATATTCATTACTAGTTTTGATACAAAGCTTTCTTTAATAGTGATTTGAAAAAATAAACACTAAATTTGAAAATCAACGCCCAACCAACACCTATTCCATTGACTCTCAACGCCAATCATCCATATGAGAAAACTAGAACTAGGTATATGAGCGAAATTTTTTTATCGACATTTTAAAACAATAAAAATTGAAATTTTTTATAAACAAGTGATTTTTTTAATTTTCTTTAAATACTGGATGAAGTTTCCTCCTTGTTTTCTAAATGTAACATAAAACACAGCTGGCCTCTTAAATTTATTGCCGTCTGTCACTAAAAGTACCCATAACGTTTTGCATATAGGGTGTGACAATTGCTATAAAAAGGCAATTATTGTATTTGTTTTTTTCATAAAAAATTAATTTGCCATAATAGGTCGACAATAAATTTGTAAACAATTTTACGATGATGGAATTGCTAGAATTTATTAGCAAGAATTAACAATAAACAATAAAAGCTAATTATAAAATGTTAATTTTTAGTTGCATTTTTTTATGACAAAGAAAAAACAATGTAAAAAATAAAAAATTTTTCTAAAAAGCTAAATGTTTGTAATAAAGCGAAACGATTAATTGAAAAAAAATTTAATCAAAGTCGTTTTTTTAATTAACTGCCAATAGTAATTTCATTATAGAATTTCAAAACTTTCGACGGTTTTTTATTTTTATTTAAGAATTGTCATATTATACTTTAGTTGTGAATTCAAAGTTCTTAATATTACTCATACGTATGTGTGTCCCACCCACTATAAATTCTTAAAATAATATTACTCATGCGTTGGAGTGGCTCTTAAAAGAGTAGTCTTTTATATATTGAATTCCTCAATTCGTGCTACTTTAGGATTAATCCTTAAACTACTTAATTTTTTATAGCTCTACTTAAATTGATATTTTTAATATATTTTTCATTTTTTTTCTATTATTTTATTGTTTAACAATTACAACAGTTTTGTCGCTATTTTTTATTACCTACTAATTACTAATCACTTTTAACAAGTGTGAAAATACATGGCAAATCAAATAATTCTACACTTAAATCGATAATTACCTTAAGAACACTTTACTACTTACACATGTATATATTTACAAACTTGCTTTTAAGTATCTGTTCTTGCGCTACGTTCTATGACGGCTTTTAAATTTACTGTTTTTTTCATATTTAATGACAGTACTACTGACAATAAATCATAATAATTATAATAATTTACAAAAACAAAAAAAAAGCTACTGTGACTGAGACGGAGACCAGATGGAAAGACGTATTATAGATGGATAAACTAAGATTATTTTAATGATGAATTAAAATAGGTAGTGGGCACACTATTTCCCATTTATGCACAAATCGCATAAAGCAAAATAAAATAGTGTATTTTTTTAAAGAAAATTTTAAATTTGTCGTTTTTAATGGAAAATTTCGGTAAAAATATTTCCTATAGAAAATTTTTAAATTTTTTATAGAAAGTTTTAATAATTTTTTAAGAAAATTTCGAAAAAAAATTTCTATATTTTCGATATTTTATTTTTATGTCGATATGTTTTTATTTTAACAAAATTTGTTTTTATTCAAATTATTTTATTAAAGTTAAATTTATATACTTTTTATAAATCTGTGGCAATAAGAAAAAAACTGCTTTTATCTTTTTGTCGTATTTAAGGACACCACTTTTAAATTTTTAAGTTGAATAACATTTTTTACTGAGAGTTTTCTGCAGAACGATTCACCCATTTCAGAAAATTTGTCCGAAAAAAAAAGCTGCCATATAATATAAAAATGCAAACAGATGTACAAAGTGGCATCACCGCTAGCAAACTATGTAAATAAATACAAAAGTAAATTATTTCATTAAAATATATGTGAAGAAAATGTCGGATAGAAGAAAACTAAAATTATTATTACTAATTGAAGTGCATTTCCAAAAGAAATTTATAAAAAAAAATCGAAAATAAAGAGTTTTTTTAATTCTTCTATTAATTTTTGAGCAATATTTTCATTAAATTCCATTTTAATTGTTAATTTTCGGCAAAAACAATTTTTGTATAATAAATGTACTGACACTGTGTGATGTGGCAACCAAATTCAATTTTCATGTAAATATTGAAAAAAAGTGGATTCCCAATTCAGTTTCTTCTGAACAAGAATTGAAATTAAACCAATTCAAGAAAAAACTTTCTGAACAAAATAATCTCTCTCTCTCTCAAAAGTAAAACGTGAAACTCGATATAAAAAAAATTTGTTCTGAACTAAGATTTTATGGGTGAATCCAGCTCCAAATTAGATGAAAATTCGCGTAAAAATAGTTTTAAATTGCAGAATTGCAACAGGTTAGTTATCACAGTTTTTATACCCGCCACCAAAAAAATGGTGGGGGTATATTCATTTTGTCATTCCGTTTGTAACACATCGAAATATCCATTTTAGACCCCATAAAGTATATATATTCTGAATCGGGGTTTGATTTTATGACGATCTAGCTATGTCCGTCCGTCTGTCCGTCTGTCCGTCTGTTGAAAGCACGATAGAGGTCGCACCGAAAAAGCTAGGGGGCTCAAATTTTGCCAGAATCTTTCTTATAGACAAGGTTTGGTATTGAAAATGGGCTAAATCGGAATATTAGGAAGAGAGTTATAGCTCGAAAAGCAAGAGTAGGTCGAAAAAACCGTGTCCTTCGAACATCGAATAAAATGGAATTGTGTCCAAACGCCTTAACGTAGACTCACGAAACTTCGAATATATATTTCCTGGGCAAAGACAATATTTCCTCCCGAAAATTGTCTAAATCTATGCATTAGGAGAGGAGTTATCGATCAATATGTACGAAAATTTTTACCGCACAGTGTATTTTTCGGTATATTTAAAAACTAAAACGTCATAAAAGCAACAAAATTGGATGTACGACTCTGAAATTTTGCACACTTTGCTTTTTGGTGACACGCTTCCTTGTAACGGCAAATCAATGTGCCACGCCCACTTTTACGCCCACCTCCCATATAACGTTTTAACTAAAATTCATATAATTTCTCTATTAATAAAGATTTTGGAATAATAAAGGCCTCTATTGAAACACCTCAGTTGTACACATTCGCAAAATTAACTTTGACACGCCTACTATAACGCCCACTTTTCACGTTATCTACCGTTAATGAAATTTAAAAGCTCATAAAACCGCCAAAACTGGAGGTATGATGATAAATTTTGCTACGTCTATCCCCCAAGGCAATTTCATTACTATGCCAAAAAATTAAGGTGCCACGCCCACTTTTACGCCCACCTTCCATATAACGTTTTACCTAAAATTCACATAATTTCTCTATTAATAAAGATTTTGGAATAATAAAGGACTATATTGGAACACCTAAGTTGTACTCATTAGCAAAAACAACTTTGACACGCCTACTATAACGCCCACTTTCACTTTTGAATTGTGTCCAGACGCATAAACGTAGTCATGAAACTTCGAGTATATATTTATCGAGTCAAAAGAATATTTTTCCTTGAAAATCGCTTAAATCTATGAATTATGAAAAGAGTTATAGATAAAAATGTACGAACATTTATACCGCACTGTGTATATTTCAAATTTAAAACGTAATAAAACTGACAAAACTATATGTACGATTCTGAAATTTTGCAAACATGGCTTTTTGGTCAAAGTCTTCGTTATAACGGAAAATAGATGTGCCACGGACACTTTTTTCCTTAAATTTTTATAAAAATATATTAGTCATATATATTAGCATTTATTCATCTTACACTGTGCCATTTATTGTACTGTAGCTAAATATAAGATAAAGATGATAAGATAGATGACTCTACTAGCAACTACTAGATGGCATGCTAACAACTTATGCTTATGTTCTCCTGAAGTTATGCTCTATTAAAAATGGGAATTTAGGAAAATTTAGGAAAATTTTGACCTAAGTAAAAAAAAAATTATCTCTAAGCATTATAAACAATTTATTTTCATGTACTAATGGCTAACAAATTTTAAAATTAAACAAAACTTATTTCGTTTGAAAATCTTTTAAAAGCAAAATGTTATAGAAGTTTAAAAATCAAAATCTTACTAATAAATTTCCCGTTTTAAAAAAATGCAGGGAATGTATATTTTAAATCACCCTGTGGCCCTTAAAATTTAACCTTAAATTCAATTTCTTCCTCTTAAATTCATGTAAATTCTCTATGAATAAAGATTTTGGAATACTAAAAGACTATATTGAAATATCTAAGTTATGTTTATTAGCAGAAACTTTATTGACACGCGTATTTTAACGGCCACTTTCATTGAAAGACTAAATTTACGAAAACATTTTACTAGCATACCGAAGTTATAATGGGTGGTTTTATTTTAAGGGACTATGTTGATTTTGAATAAAATTATTATGAAATTATTATCATTTATTTTTATAATGATAATATTTGTATGCTTCAATTATGTATGGAACAAAATATCGGCCAAATGGCCCCCAACCTAGGCGGCACACCACGATCCGATAGTCCAAATTTTCAATGACACTGTTGATGCTCGATTGTTGGGCACGATGATGAGTCAAGGTTGCTTGCTCTTTTGCCACGTTATCGTGAAAAACAGCAATGTTTCCCATTCAACGAACTAAGATTGCATTCACAGATGTTTTCACATTTCATACAGACCTGCTTTGCAGACATTTAAATATTTTTTACAATTCTCACGATTGTGGACGAATTCGAACGATTATGTTGACCAAAAGAATCACGAAGTGCACAAAATGTATTTTGATTTGAACGCCCATTTTTATAAAAATCTTTAATATTTAAAAGCGTTGCTCGATTGCGTATCTTTCCACGGTTCAAATTGAGTTAGTCTGAGATTGAGAAATGTCAAATGAAATACAAGAAAAAAGTTGAAGTTTAGATGTGGTTCATCTTAAACATGGGCCCTTAAAATTTAACCACCCTCTACAAAGAAAGTGATACATATTTTATTATAAAGAGATTATTCTATAGCGATTAACAAAATAATAAATATTGTGCTTTAAATGTACACAAAATTGGTGGTGGGTATAAAAGATTCGGCACAGCCGAATATAGTGCTCTTACTTGTTTTTTTTGCTAATATCGACCTGTGGAATTTTTTTTTTTTCACACAAATTTTAATAAATTTTTTTTTATAATAAATTTTGAAAAATAAAAAATTTTTTAATCAAAAATTTTATTAAAAATTTAAAAAAAAATTTATTAAAAATTTAAAAAAAAATTTTAAAAATTTTCTTTTTATAAAAAATGTCCATGCTCTTTTAATACATTTTAGAAAATTTCGTTGAAACTAAATTCTATCTAGCGTAACGATAAAATTTAATTTTTTATCAACGTTTTCGATAAATTTACTTTTTAATAAAATTTGCATAACTTGTTTTTAGAAAACTTCCATAGTTTTTTACTTTTTCAATATTTTTTTTATAAAAAATTTTAAGTAGTTTTCTTCAATAGAAAATTAAGAAAATAACTCTTCAAAAGGAAACCTTAAAAAATATATTTAATACAATATTTTTATAAATCTTGATTTATTTTTTATGAAAAATTTCAACAATTTTAATTTTTAATAGAAAATTTCGAAGAAAAAAAATTGTATAGAAGTTTTTAATGACTTCTTTGGAATTCCATCATAACAATACAAGGTAATCTTAAAACTCAATTTCTTATAACATACTCAATTTGATTTTATATTATTTAAACTCGTTGGAGAATTTTACATACTTAGTTTAAAAAAATATTATTAAAAATCTACAACTAGTAAAAATTCCTTCTTGCACACACTTTACATAAAACCAATATCTTCAAAACGAGTACCCGTTTGAATATTTTTAATTCAAATTCATAAATATTTCATAATATGTAATACAAAAATGTTTGTTACAAATCCACACACAGTTACACAAATATTTTTAACTGAAAAAAGCAAAAAAAAAAAAAAACACACAACTCAAGACACATACATAGCAACAAACAATTGTTGTGGTTTTGTGCACAGATACAGTAACAGAGTAAACAACAGCAACAACAGTATTAATTTTGTAAAGTGAAAAAATGTTGGCAATTAAAAATTTAAATTAGAGTTTATTTTTAGAACAATTTATGCACAAACACACAAACCATAAATTATTAAATAAATAAAATATGATAATCGTGTAAACATTAGATGTAACATAGAGAATTAAGAATAGATATAAAAACGACAACAACAACAACACCAATAACAAGGGAAGATATTCGTACGAAATTTAAAAAAAAATAATACTATTAGCAACAGCGACAAATATGTATCATATTTTAGTGTTTTTTATATGAAAAGTAGTCGTATCATTTATGGCCATCTAGTTAATTTATGCAATTTAGTCAGTCAGAAAGTGAGACGTGTTTTTTTTTTTTGCAAAAGAAAAACCAACACAGCTATACCGCCCATTGTAAATTCTTTTTTTTTTTTGGGATTTTGTATTCTATGTATTTTGCCACAATTAGATTTTAATATATTGTAATAATGACAGAGAAGAAAAGGAATGATTTAGTTAGTAATATTCTGATGAATTTAATAAAAAGTTTAATAGAAAAATACACAAATAGTTTTTTTCATACAGAGAAAAATATCTGGAAGTGGAAAATTTAACAATATTTTTTTATCAAGCTTGTCTCCATGGGAGAAAAAGACGGTATTTTTTTAAGTAATTGTTTTAGAGTCCTAAAACACACAATTTATATTTATATAAATAAGACTGAAATGATGTCCATTGCTTAGCGCATCACCAGAGAACAATTGAATCGATGTTGCTAATATTTATAACCTACGAGACTCAAGAACAGTTCTTACGGATATTTTAAAATTTAAAGTGGCGGTGGCACCTGCCATTGAAAACAACAGTTTTCGCCGCATATCCAGAGTACTGTAACACCTTAAGTCTTTAAAATTTGTGTGGATGTTGAACTCAAAATAAGCCGGAAAGTATCAGTAGGCGTGGCACCTTCAATATTAACAAAATACATTTTATTCGATTTCCATAAAAGTATAACATCTATAATCTTAAAATTTTGTGTGCCTAATTCTTATCTTATTAGCATTATATCAGCATAAAATCTGTACAAGCCAAGCTAGGGAAGTGATACCCCCCATACAAAAAACTCTAAACTAAAAAAGTTTTTCTTTTTATTACTATAAGATATTTTAATAAAAATTAAACAGTTTATTTAAACAATTGAATACAATCAAATTAGGCGGCTTGGCACCTATTACACAAAGCAAATTTATTAAATGTAAAAATATTTGCAGAAATATCATTGTTTTAGGTTATAAATTCTCTATAATTGACTACGATGTCAGTTTAATTTTTTGGGTACAAATTCGATAGGACCAGAGCAGGGGACAATGTAACCCCATACCAAAAAATACATTTAAATTTTTATCAAAAAAAATGTAATCTCTATTTGGTTTAAAGTTATTGCGAGCTATTTTAAAGACCAATTTCCTGATTAGAAGCAAAAATGGTAAAGACCGAAGAAGGGGGAGTTTTACATTAAAAAATATTTACGACAATTATTGCGTACCAAAAAAATCGATGAATATGATGAAAAAGTCTGTTGCGATCAGCAAATCGGTTCTGGTTCTACTAGTACTTAAATAAAAACTTAAAAATAATTTTATTTTAATGTCTAAAAATATGGAATTTTTACACTTTAAGGAGACATTATGCAATTGTTTTAACTTTACTATATATTCCTGCTTAAAATAATTAAAGTAATTCTTTTTTTTATTACATTCCCCTATTTCTAAACTTTTTTTCAAACTTATTTTATTCCTTATTCTCCTAAAAGACCATATTTAGACGGTCAAACATTTGGAAAGAAAATATTAAGTTTGATAGTATATTACGAATGTTGTTTTCAATATGCAGCGACACGCTTTATGGACAAGCTATTCGACAATGTAAACGCGGCTGAAAAGACAAAATAGAATTCCAAATATTTTTCTTCCAAATATTCGCTCATCCAAGCTCAGACTAAGAAGATTCACAATTAGTTAAAGAAATCTTCTAGTGGAAGTGATGATAAGTTTTCCTACAATACCCTTTTAAGTTAAAAATTTTTCCACAAATTTGATGGCAGCTATAACTTATGATCAATGTAATCCAAGCGATTATTTTATTTTTAATATTCTAATTTAGATTAGAATTTTTTAAATTTTAGTTCCCTGAAATATTTTTCTGGGAATCAATGTATTAGATGAGGAAACTTAATTGTTATCTACACTGTTAAACAAATTAATCATTCTTACTCAACTATAATGTTACACCTTTCACTTTCGTTATTTGCCAACGTTTAAACCATTTTAATTCTCTGGTATTGTTATATTGCCTACCTACATATTATCGGTGTGAAACAGTAGGACGTATTTAATTTACATAGAATTTTACTTAGTTTTACATTGAATCTTGATTGAAAAAAAAAAATTTAAAACATTTTTACAACATCCCATTGCAATATTAAGCGGAAGAAATGCGTAATAAGCTACAAATTGTTACTTTCTGATTCTCTTGCAAGTTTTAAATTAGATCAATTACTGCTCTAATTTTAATTTATATATGTTTTTGTTAGAACGAGTGGCATTGTTATAACTACACTTAATTTTTTTATTGTTTCCAACTTATTTATGTTTTAAAAAAAAGTTAACTCTTGTTCTTGTTGGTGAGAAAGGTAGAGAGAATATAGGGTTTAATACCGAATGTTGTTGCAAATTCGCTCATTTTTATACCCTTCACACAGTGAAAAAGGGTATATATAGGTTTGTCATTCCGTGTGAAATTTCTACAATTTTCATTTCCGACCCCATAAAGTATATATTTTCTGAAAGCTTATGCATAGGGGAGTTGATTAAGCTCTGTCAGTCTGTCCGTCTGACCGTCTGTCCGTGTGTATGTTGAAATCAACTTTTTGAAGCCCCCCGATATAGGTTGGACCCGGGTAAGGTATTAAAATATCAGAAATATTCGGGAGTAGATCGGTATTGAAAATCAGAAACATCGGTACATAAACAACTGAGATATGAACAAAAACCCACGACCACCTCGATTTTTTTTTTCACAAAAACAACATTACAACAACAACATACAGACATACAAACGTGTATACTGGTTAGAGAAAACGTGGCATCGAATCCCAGCTGAGCCAAAAAAATTTTTTTTTATTTTTTTTTAATTTTTTTTATTTTTTTTTTTTATTTTTTTTTTTATTTTTTATTTAGAAAAATTTTATTAGAAAAATAAAATAAATTCAAAATTAAAAAAAAATTGTTGGTTGGGTTTTTGAAAAAGTTTTTTATAGTTTTTTGTTTTATTTTTGAATTCTCATTTTGTTAATGAGAATTTAAAAATATAACTTATAAAAATTTTAAACTTTTTCAAGAATTTGGGTAAAGGTTTACTGATGATCTGGCATAAGCACCAGTGAAATGCATATAAACCAGCTAAAACCCAACAACCAAATAAATATAATTGAAAAATTATGGGAGCATATCCCAAAAAATTTAGTAAATTATATAATAATTTTTTTTTTAAATTTTTTTTTTAAATTTTAAAAAAAAAATTTTTTTTTTTTTGTTTTTTTAACATACATACGTGAATTTATAATTTTACAATGGGATGATTTATATATGTATGTTTTTATATGTATGTACGTATTTCATATGGGATGAATGGTGACACAAACTACTGTTATTGCATGACTACACGTTGTGAAGGGTATATAAGATTCGGCACGGCCGAATATAGCGCTCTTACTTGTTTTTATATTATATTGCTGTGTCTGCGCACCAAAGAAAGTTGAAAAGGGTATTCAAGAAAATTTGTCAAACTAAAATTTAAACGTGTATGAGGTACGTTTTGTCATTAATGTCATAATGGAGAAATGTGAAGACAATTCCAATTTTTTTAAACAAATAATCTTCTCTGTTATTCCATCTAAGCAACTTCGTGAATACACAAATTTCTTAAATTTGGGGTTCAGAAGATACTCATGCAATAAAAAAAAAACAAGTAAAAGCGCTATATTCGGCCGTGCCGAATCTTATATACCCTTCACAACGTGTAGTCGTGCAATAACAGTAAATTCACGTATGTATGTTAAAAAAAAAACAAAAAAAAAAAATAAAAAAAAAATTTAAAAAAAAAAATTTAAAAAAAAAAATTTAAAAAAAAAAATTATTATATACATATATAATATATATAAAACAAAAAAAAATAAAAAAAAATTAAAAAAAAAAATTAAAAAAAAATAATAATAAAAATATATATAATATATTAAATAAAAAATAAAAAAAAATAAAAAAAAAATTAAAAAAAAAAATTTTAAAAAAATTAAAAAAAAAATTTTTTTTGGCTCAGCTGGGATTCGATGCCACGTTTTCCCTAACCAGTATACACGTTTGTATGTATGTATGTTGTTGTTGTAATGTTGTTTTTGTGAAAAGAAAATCGAGGTGGTCGTGGGTTTTTGCTCATATCTCAGTTGTTTAAGCACCGATGTTTCTGATTTTCAATACCGATCTACTCCCGAATATTTCTGATATTTTAATACCTTACCCGGGTCCAACCTATGTCGGGGGGCTTCAAAAAGTTGATTTCAACATACACACGGACAGACGGTCAGACGGACAGACGGACAGACTGACAGGGCTTAATCGACTTCCCTATTCATAAGCTTTCAGAAAATATATACTTTATGGGGTCGGAAATGAAAATTGTAGAAATTTCACACGGAATGACAAACCTATATATACCCTTTTTCACTGTGTGAAGGGTATAAAAAAAATGCATGCACAACGAGCCACTGCCTGGTGCAGATTTGAAGATGAGGCCGAAATTGCATTGACTGTAAAAGATATTTGCTACAGGAACATGACAACGGAGTTCTTGTGGCCTTAACTGAATTGCATTCATCTGGACGACATGTGGTTGCAGCAAGACGAAGCTTGCTGCCATACCACAGATGAAAGAAGCCATTTGTTGCAGCAACAATATCCAGAAAAATTTTCTAAAAAAAAATTTTATGTTAAATGGCCACCAAAATCCTACAATTTAACGCCTTTTTAATTTTTCATTAAGATTTTGCGAAACCTTAAGTTTATGCGAATAAACCAGAAACAATTCCAGCACACATCTCTGTTAGAAAGTCATGGAAATCTTCATGAAAATAGTAGCGGCCTGTCATCAGAACCGTGGGGCTAATTGATAAATATATGATTTCATACTTTATTCCATGTCTCCTTAACAATCTAATAAAAAAATCACAACGACTTCAAAAAATACGTGGTTTTATTTTAAAATAAAAAAGTATACTCCTGCTGAGACACCCTTTATGATTACATACAGTTTTTCTTAGCAATATAATAATATGTAATAAATAAAATGTAGTAAATTAATTTATAATTTTAATTTCAATAAGGCCTTAAACAATTCTTAGTTTAATTTTGTAAGCGACCAACAGATAACACACCTAAAGGGTTGCAATTTTTTAATACATTTTTGCTTGAGCGGTTAAAAGTTTGCTTAAATTAATTCTAAAAACTCAGTTCTGCAATTTTTAAGTAATTACTTAATGGTAGTGAGAACCCCCAAAACAGACCAATTACTACGTAATCAATTACTCAACACTTTACCAACACTTAAAATTAACGTGTGTGCAAAGCTTATAATGCTTAATATAGGCTAAGTGAAAGTTATAGCAATTAAAATAGAAAATAAAAAAATAAAGCGAAATTTCTGTGTTTTTATAATTTTTCAACAAACTGTAGTAGTTTTCTAATATAGTCAAATTGCAATTAAAGTGGCTCCTTATTAATATTCATTTTATGGAATTAAGGAAAATTTTATATGATTAAAAACACTAGCATATCCAAACTTGTCTCGTCTCTAATTGCCATTTGTTTACAATATTATACCTCTTGTATAAAACATATAAAATTTTGAATAATTATTTAATAGATATTGATATAGAAGCAAGACAAAAATAAATAATTTGTATGTTCTGACACCATACAGTGGGCTCAAACGCTAAACAAAAACTACTGATCTAATTAAATAAGATAGTGCACCATAAACTTTTATAAAAAAAATGTCAGGTCATCTAGTGGAAAACAGCATAAGTGTAGGAACACAACAATCGAAAAGAAAACGACATTTCCATAAAAAAAAAATGTTTGCCTTTTGGCGGAAACAGTTAAAATATTTTTTTTTTTTATTTTTCGTTGATCGATTTTCACTATTCTCTCATATTTTATCTATCACTCTCTTATAAATTAATTCAGTTTGGATGAAAAAAAAAATTATTATGAATGAATTGTACATTAAGACATATTTATTCAACAGGTCGGAGTTCGGAAGGAAATTTTTCCTTTGTATTTTTTATACATAGTTTGACATATAGGGATTTCCATTAATACGTATGTCAACCACGACTGTAAAAATAATAAGTCTTGATAGTTTTTCGATATAAGTTTATTGATAAAAAAACACTCAAATTTTACTATGCGCTACCTGCTTAAAAATTATTAAATTATTTTAAGAGCAATAATAAGAGTTTAATCTGATTATCTCTTTGACTTATTTTAAAGAATAGCAATCAACTATTTTTTTTAGCGACTAAATTGTAAAAAAAGAGAATATAGAGTCCAATTAATTTAATTAATATTTTTTTTTTTTGATTACCCTTGGGTGTTATTTTAATGTTACGTACATAGTACAAAAACATTTGAACAGTCGCAAGAGCACCTAATTTAGAATTTAACTTTTTTTCTTAACATAATATAAATTTTATTATTTTATTATTAGAATACTATTAGAGAAAAATCTGTCACGTACGATATGTCACGAACGATATTAATTTTAATTTATTATAAAATCATTTAAATACTGTTTTCAATTAAATATGATGGATTTTAAATGAAAAATATTTGGTTAAGTGTAAGAAATTTAAAAAAAGAAAAAATACCTCCCAAAATTCGCAGATTTTTTCATATTTCCATATATACCTCAAAATTCTTCTGTTTTATGTCACGTACGATGTATTCTTATTTTTGTGGATATTTTAGACAACAATGATTAGAATATAATTAATTTTTTTATACCCTTCACACAGTGAAAAAGGGTATATATAGGTTTGTAATTCCGTGTGAAATTTCTACAGTTTTCATTTCCTACCCCATAAGGTATATATTTTCTGAAAGCTTATGAATAGGGGAGTCGATTAAGCTCTGTCAGTCTGTCCGTCTGACCGTCTATCCGTGTGTATGTTGAAATCAACTTTTCAAATCCCCCCGATAGCGCTTGGACCAGGGTGAGGTATTAAAATATCAGAAATATTCGGGAGTAGAACGGTATGGAAAATCAGAAACATCGGTATATAAACAAGAGAAAACGTGGCATCGAATCCCAGCTGAGCCAAAAAAAAATTTTTTTTTATATTTTTTTTTTAATTATTTTTTTATTTTTTTTTTTTTATTTTTTATTATAATATAATAATATATTATATTTATATTTTTATTATTTTTTTTTTAAATTTTTTTTTCATTTTTTTTTTTGTTTTATATTTATTATATATATTTTAATTATTTTTTTTTTAATTTTTTTTTTTAATTTTTTTTTTTAATTTTTTTTAAATTTTTTTTTTAAACAAAAGTGAAAATAAGTGAAGAAAAAAATAATCAGCTGATGAATCAAGAATACCTGATAAATAAAAAGAATAGAAAATAAGAAAAATAAATTTTAATTTGTTATATGAAAATAAAATAAAATTATTAACACATTGCTCGAACGAAACTAACAAAATAAAACGAAAATGTCAATTTTGTTGCGATGCCACCTGGCGGACAATTTTCCGTTATATGTATAACGTAGTTATTGCGTCGTTGACAAGCTTGTTTCATATGTTTAATTAACAATTTCTTACGAAAAAGTTGTGTATTATTTGAAAGTTTGCAGCCCTGCCATTTTAATCAATGTCTCTTTAAAACCATTAGCCAAGAGAAACAAAGGTTATGTGACGCCAGAGTTCTAGCATGCGAAGAAAATTCTTACTATGTCTACAGCTTTATTTTATCATTCTTGGTATTTATACACTAAGGGCCGCATTTTTAAAAAAAAATTTTTTAGGTTTATTAAAGGCTTATTTGACAGATGTTGTAGAGAAATTTGTCAAATAAGCCTTCAATAAACCTAAGATATTTTTTATAAATACGGCCCTAAGTTAATCACCTTAATTTTAAAAAACCTATTTTTTACGTATTTTTTTCTAATAGCCCCACTATGCATAATTGCAAATAAAAATTAATTAAAAATTCCATTAAAAAAAACTCGTGCTATTTTTATAACAAGGTCCTATGTATGTATATAATACGATAGTATTTTAATTTTTAATTATAATTTTTTTTTCTCTGATGGGTTGATATGAATCTCTTATTTAATTTATTTGCCCTGTATGTGAGTGAGCAAAAAAAAATAAAACTAATAAAATCAACTATTTATTATTTATTAAAACAAAAGATATCAACCAGTATTTAAATTTAAAATTAAAAAAAATACAATAAAACAATTGAAAAATGTATGACAAAAAATGTTATGAACACATAATGCGTAATTGGTACCAAGGGACGTATGATTAATGTAGAATTTCTAAGAAATCTTAAGAGAAATACTTTCGAATACAATAGATATATTTGTTGTTGCTTTCAGATTTTTTATCTTGAATTTTTTTTTTAAGCAACAATAAAAGCAGCAATTTAAAATGATAATTACAGCACGTTTAAATTATCTTATCAATTACTAGGAATCGATTGGGAAAGCTGCAAATTCATATACCTAAAAAATATTAATTGTGTAACAATAAAACCATTTTTTTGTTTTAACTTTATTTGTTAGTTTAAAGATTAGCATTTATATGGGAATAAATTAAAAGAATGTAAATTGTTTTAACAGAAAAATAAATTCAAAACTTGTTTACTATATCACTCACATTTGAGGCCAACAATTCTATATTTTGCACTAAAAAAACCATTAAAAATCGATAAAATTTTTTACTAAAAATAGTTATTTTGAATAACATATCATGTAATAAAATCGTATATCCTAAATAATTTTATATAAAATCTTTGTACATCAGTTAGAAAAAACCCACTTCTGTAATCACCCAAATCTATATATATATAAATCAATGTGTGTTTGTATGTTTGTTTGCGCTTTATAGACGTTTAAACGGCTGAACCGATTTCCTTGAAATTTTCACAGAATCTTTCTGTATGTCTGAAAGGAACTATAGGCTATACTTATATATCACGTAAGTTAATGCAGCTAGAGTCTTCAAATTAAGTACGGTAAACTTTGACATCCACACGAACATTTGGGTAAAAAATGGGCGGACTTGCAATAGTAGGCGTGACCTCATGAATTAAATACTAAAATTTGTCTATTTGGAAAACGATATCGATTAAATAGAGTAGTAAAATTTTGCAAGAGCAACTTTGACACCCAAATGAACATTTAGGCAAGAAATTGGTGCATTATCAATAGTGGGCGTGGCACCTACCATATGAATTAAATACTAAAATTTGGGGTGGCGAAGCACACCGGGTATTAGTATTTTATAAAAAAAAGATCCTGCATTTAAAAAAAAAAACATTTTAAAAATTAAAGCTACAAATAATTGTCAAAATGTGTTAACCCTTAAGATAAGAAGTGTGATCGAAGAAGTAAAAATCTTAACACAAGATTTGACTCTAAACTTGTTTGAAATCAATTTATTTTTGATCTAGTTATCTTTACAAATGATCTCTGTTATTATTATTATTAACAACAATGTTGATGTGATCAAACGTACTAAAATTATTAAAAATTAAAAAGAAAAAACAAATAAATCCTACAAAAAATTGGGAAAAAACAGGTCTACAATCAAACTGTTTGAATATTATTAAACAGTATCAGAAGAATTTGACAATTGATAGAAAACCAGGTACAAAAACAAAAAAAAAACAAACAAAAACAAAAAAAGGTTTTCATGATATTGGAAGGGTCAAGAAATTAGAGCATATTGAAAAGAGCTTCAAACATATTTGATAGAAATGTAGCCCGGTTAACTGAGAGTTTTGACTATTTGGTGAGAAAAGTCGAAGCCAGTGCAGGCTTTAAAACACACAAAGTCCATAAAGTTCCAGACAGGATTGCTGAAAAAAATTAAGCAGCCAAAAATAGGACACGGAAATTAAAATTTAATTTTAAACAAAAATAATCATGTTGTATAATGGAAAACAAAACGTATGTATATACTGACATATTTTTTCCAGCTTCCGGATCCAAATTTTTTTATTGCTAATGCTCAAAGAAATGATGAAGATAAGTTTAACCCTCCGTTAGCCGCAACTGATCTGGTTGATCTGGTTAGATGACATTTTTTTAAAAACTTAATGTATCTTAATATTTTCATTTCATTTACTTGTTTATGTGTTTAGTATTTGATTTAATTTTGATAAAAGCAGGTGGTAGCCGATTTGCTCAATTTTATAAATTGCAAGCGTTTCCGTTTTATTTTCAAGTTTTAATAAAGTGAACATTTGTTGCATATAGTAAGTCAAATTTCAACATGTATGTATACTCGTTATAATATTCTCTATTGACTAAATAAATATATAATTACATATATATTTTTTAATTAGTTCAAATTGATACATTGTGACATTAGAGGTAGAATGAGTAGTGAACGACAAAAATTTGATATTTGTAATACCAAGCATATAGCCGAAGTCCAAAAAATACTTTTAGAAGAAGATAGCGGTTTAGCTTAGAAATATGTATATGCTGGTCTTAAATCTGAAAGCAAATATCGTTTAAGCAACAAGCCGTTTGATGTCGTTCTAATACTTTGTGAGCCGCTTTATGATTCTGATCGAAATATAACAGCAGATAATTGGTTCACCAGCATAGAACTAATTGAAAAGCTTAGAGAGAAAAACTAAAGTTATGAAGGAACAATAGAAAAAAATAAGCGTCAAATTCCTGCAGAATTTAGCAAAGGCTTAAAAAGAGCTGAATTGAATACAACACCCTCTACGGCTTCAGAAACCAAATAATGTTGGTATCTTATGTCCCTAAAAAGGGAAAACGTGTTGTTTTGGCTTCCAGCTAACATTATCAAAAATCAATTGATTTAGTTACTGGTAAAAACCCACATTAATATAATTTTATAACCGCACTAAAGGAGGAGTAGATACAACTGACGAATTATGTGATTCTTGTGTAGCGAGAACTATACGCCGTTGGCAAATGCTAATCTCTTTTGCAATGATAAACATGAGTGAAATAAATGCACAAATAATCTTTTTCGAAAACAATCAACCTATAGTAAGAGAAAAGGAATTTCTTAAGAAATTGTCGGACGAGTTAGTTTTACCACATCTCCAAAGAAGAAGTGAAATAAAGAGAGGCTTAGTAGACACTTTCAGCAAAGTTTAAAACGCTTGAGACCGAATGCAGATTGCTCGACGACTCATAAATAACCATTTTTGTTTACAGCATATAAAAGACTTTTGTGATGATTGTGCTATGATTATAATGAATCCATTGTACCATCTTTCTTAATTTGATGTCGATTGGACCAATTTGTCAACATGTCACTATGATTAAAAAATAATAACATAGGAGAGACCAATTTTCCAAATTATCCGGAGCTAACACCAGTGGAGATATTTGACTCTTTTGAAAAGAGAATTGAATATGTCCGGCAATGTTGAAGATTTTTAAAAGTGATGGTCAAACTGTTCCTGGCGCCCTATGCTCCAGTGGGAGTTAGAGGAACATATATATAAACTGTTCCAAAAAAGTGATGGAAGCAACTATCATATGTCTAATGGAAGGGTTACCAAAAAAGGTCCACGAGTTTATAAATACCGTTTAAAACTATAAAAGTTATATTTTTCTGTGATCTGGTATAAAATATCAATTAAATAAGAAAAGTCAAAACTATAAGATCAACTCTAAATTATTGAGTTTTATATAGATACTAGCTAATACCCGGTGTGCTTCGCCACCCCCATCGTAATGAAATAAAAATTTTATAGTTCAAAAATATATTTATTTTGCAAGTGCCACGCCTACTATTACTAAATCAACCATTTCTTATTCAAATAATCATATAGACGTCAATGTGTCTCTTACAAAATTTGGGTACTCTAACTATTATCGCTTCCCAGATATACGAATTTTTTTATTTAATTCATATGACAGGTGCCACGCCCACTATTACTAAAGCATCCATTTCTTATCAGAATAGTCATATAGATGTCAAAGCTTCTCGTGCACTCTACCTTTTATCGCTTTCCAGATATACGAATTTTTGTATTAAATTCATATGAAGGTGCCACGTCCACTATTACTAAAGCATCCATTTCTTAGCAAAATAGTCATATAGATGTCAAAGCTTCTCGTGCAAAATTTGGGTACTATACGAATTTTAGTATTCAATTGCTATGAGAGCTGCCACGCCCACTATTTCTAATGTACCCATTTTTTCCTGAAATGTTTATTTGGGTGTCGAAGTTGCTCTTGCAAAATTTTAGTACTCTAATCGATATCGTTTTCCAAATATACGAAATTTAGTATTTAATTCATGTGGCCACGCCTACTATTGAAAGTCCGCCCATTTCTTACCCAAATCTTCGTGTGGATGTCAAAGTTTACTGTACTTAATTTGGAGACTCTAGCTGCATTAACTTTCGTGATATATAATATTTAATACTTATTCTTTAATAGGGCGTGGCACCCCGCCCACTTACAATTTCAAATCAAACTATAGCGTATAGTTCCTTCGAGACTTACAGACTGATTCTGTGAAAATTTCAAGGAAATCGGTCCAGCCGTTTAACCGTCTATAAAGCACAAACAAACATACAAACACACATTGATTTTTATATATATAGATAGATAGATTTTTTGAAAAAAAAACTATTATAAAAATTAATATTGTAGGTGTTCAACTGGTGTCGAAGTGATTTCATTAAGATGAAAATGCTAATGATTTTAGCATTAGCATGGCATTGAAGATCATGTGTTTATAAAGGGTGTTTTTTTAAGCCCGATAGAACTTGAAATTGTAAAAAATAACACAAAAAATTAAATTGTAATCAAAAATTTTTTTTTATTCGAAAGATCAATACGTGACATTAACATTTGAAAATGATTTCGGGCATATGGGCACCGCGGCTGTTCTTGACGAAGCGCATTCTGGACGTCCAATTTTGGGCCACTTTTTCGAGCACTGCTGGCCGTATGTCACGAATAACACGAACAATGCTGGCCTCCAAGGCGTCAATGGTTGCTGGTTTATCAGCATAAACCAGTGGCTTCACGTAGCCCCACAGGAAATAATCGAGAGGTGTCAAATCGCACGACCTTGGAGGCCAATTGACAGGTCCATTTCTCGAAATCAACTTATCGCCAAATTTTGATTTCAATAAGTCGATGGTTGCGTTCGCCGTATGGTACGTAGCGCCATCCTGTTGAAACCACATCTCCTCCGGATCAATGTCATCCATATTTTCAAACAAAAAATCATTGATCATGGTGCGGTAACGATCTCCATTGACCGTAACGCGAGCTCCGGCCTCATTTTTGAAGAAATAAGGTCCGATGATGCCACCAGCATGAAAACCGCACCAAACGGTGCATTTTTCTGGATGTAATGGAGTCTGTAGGGTCTCTTGTGGATTGGTCTCGCTCCATATGCGGCAATTTTGCTTATTAACAAACCCGTTAAGCCAAAAATGCGCCTCATCGCTGAACACAATTTTGCGATAAAACAACGGACGTCCAGAATGCGCTTCGTCAAGAACAGCCGCGGTGCCCATATGCCCGAAATCATTTTAAAATGTTAATGTCACGTATTGATCTTTCGAATAAAAAAAAATTTTGATTACAATTTAATTTTTTGTGTTATTTTTTACAATTTCAAGTTCTATCGGGCTTAAAAAAACACCCTTTAGGAATATATAAACTGCACTCCATTCTAATAAATCCTTAGAACTCATGCAAATTAGGTAAAAAGAATATGGTGTTTCGTGAGTTAATGTTGTTTGTTTATATGAATTGTTTAACATATTAAGCATGACTTTGCATTCATTTTGAAGCTAATCATTTATGACAAATTATTTCGTAATTTGGGAGTCATTAACGATAAATGCTTTTTCACTATTGATTTAGAAGTCTGAAAAATGTAATAAAATTTGCACTATTTCAATTTTTTTTTGGGGTTTTGTACGTTTTTCATTATTAAATTCACTTGTACTTCTTACCAGCAAAATTTCAACAATTCTTTATTAATTTAAGTCATTATTATTTAATTTTAAAAAATACCAGCCTTATTCAACTAAATATTCACTAAATAATTTTTTCACAAATTCATTTCATTCCCCATTATATTCGGAGACTTCTTGGTGCCATTGACCACTTTATGGTCTGTATGTCTTTTACTTACTTTAACAAGAAATGTATAAAAATAAAAAAAGCATAAGACAAAAAAATTCAACAATGTTTTGAACTGCTTTTCATCTGTACAAACATTCCACATTTTATTGAGGCAAACTAAAACGAAATCAAAATGCAGCAAGAAAAAGCAAAAGATTATAAAAATATTAACTAGAATACCTGCTGTTTAAAAATGTATAGATCATTTAAAAGCAGATGCTGTATTTGTTGTTAAATGCATTAACACAAAACATTACAATCACTTGACCAACATTCTTCTTGTGATTGTTGTTGCTGTTGTTACTGTTCCTCTCCATCGGCTTTTTCCACCACAACATTTCTACTATCATCAAGCACTTGGCTAAATGAACAACAACTGTATGACGACGACACACTTGCAACATACTGCACATACAACATATGAAAGGTACTAACAAGCAACAACAAACACAACAGCAACTGTAGTAGCATATAATGAAAACAACCACAATCACCAACAACTAAACATAATTATGTTGGATTCCTAGCATAAATTTATACTGTGGCACCAACTACTGCCAGCACAGCAAACAGCAAACAATAAATGAAAACAAATCCAATCACTTGCAGCAATAATAACTAGTGATTATAAACAACTTGTATAATAGCAAAAACAACAGCAGTAATAGCAACAACAACTGCCACAACTGACATCAACTGGCTATTAGCAGTGCTTTTAAAGAATCGTTTGATATTAAAATTTTACTCGGGCCAATGTATGATTCAAGTGGCTTAGCCTATTACTAAATAACTTAAATAGAAGGGATGTTCAAGTAAAATGAGAACTAGAAGTTAAATAGATTTGTGTTAGAACTGAACTAAAATTGCACTAAAACTGAACTCAGTTGTAGTCTAGGAAATAAATCAGCACAGAACTACAACTGAACCAGAAAGAAAATAAAACAAAAATAGAAACAAACTAGAACGGAACTAAAACTGAACCGGAACTGACCAAGAACTGTTTTAGAACTGAGCTAGAACTGAACTAGAAGTAAACTAAAACTAAACTAGAACTGAACTAAAATTTAGCTAGAAATGAACTTAAAAATTTTTTATTTATTGTCTTCTTGCACAGTAAGACTAAGTCTTATAATTCTGTGGCTTGGAGCTAAAAGGGCCAATGTCAAAATATTTACTTTTGAGAAAATTTGAATTGAACTTTAACTTTTATATATGCTTTCATAGTGACATTGGCCAGTATTTTATTAATGAAACTGTTGTGGGTTAAGTATGACTTTAGCTGTTTTACCATAGTAAAATAGAGCAAGAAAACAAATCTAATGCAATGATTAATTCAAAAGAGCAAAAAAGTCAAGTCACAGAATCATAGTGCAGAAATTGTAAATTATACAAATAAAATTTGAATTAGAACTTAACTAAAAATAAACTAGGAATGAATTAGTACTGAACGAGTACTGAACTTGATCTGAAACTGAACTACCACTGAACCAGAATTAAAATAAAACAAAAATAGAACAAAACTAGAACTGAACCGGAGCTGGGAGAGAACTGAATTAAAACTGAGTTAGAACTAAACTAGAAGTAAACTAAAACTAAACTAGAACTGAACAAGATCTAAACTAAAACTGAACTAGAATTAAACTAGTATTGAAATAAAACTAGACTAAACTAAAATAGAGCTAGGCTAGAACTAAACCACTATTGAACTAGAAGTAAGCTATCAGTCAACTAGAACTAACCTGGAGATAAACTAAAACTAAACTCGTACTTTTACTAAATAAAAATCGAAATAATCTAGGAGATGCTAGTCTTTTTAAAACACAAAGTCTTTCAATCTATATCACTTTCAATTAGTTGCATGTTTTTCATTATACTGGGCATTTAATATCACATTCTTCGACAGACTGTTTGGCTCTTGATCAGGATTTTTATAATGAGTTGATTTGCCAGTCCAGTTTTTTTTTTCTTAATTCACGCATTCAAAGACTTGCTAGTATTTTTCTTCCTTTCGCACATATGTACTTCCCCTCACCACAATATTTACCACAACAATGATGTCGCAATTATGCTTATGTTGGCGTATTTTATAAGAAAATGCTAAAATTAAAAGTAAAAAAATAAATAAAACACAAAAAATATGTTTACTTCTCTAATGTAAAGACTTTAAGGAAATTTTGTTTATAAACTCAAGCTGCGTTCACAAAACAACTGAAAACCGCACAAAACAAAAATAAGACAAAAATTGAAAGACGTCAACAAGTCTAGCAAAGCAATAGTTGAGAATGTCTTAATAAATTTTATAATATTATACTCAAATCCTCTTAAGACATGTTTACAAAGTACAAGCTAACATCCATTTAGAAGTAGTTATGTATGTATGTATGAATAAATAAGTTTTTGTACTGAGCAGAAGCATTCATTATTTATTAAATATGCATGTTCAGTGTTAAAAAAATAATGTGATCGGTCATAAGTCATTGTTGTTAAAAAAAATAAAATCAAAAAGAAAAACGCACAATCCTTTTCTTTCAACTTTATCTTTCTTTTTATTTCTTTAATAAATAAACATTAAGATAATGATGTATAGCCATGTACTTGCAATGCTTCCCCCTTTCGAAACAGATGTACGAAGTTTAATAATTGTGTCCTTGGTGGGCTAGGCAAGGCACCAAAAAATTATTTTATTTTTGTAAATACTGTTCTAAGTCCAGTTCAATTCAATTCTAATTTACTTCTAGTTAACTCTTAGTTTTTCTTTAATTGTAGCTCTTTTACAAATTAGTTCATTTCGAATTCAGCACTTGTTCAGTATTAAGATCAAATTGAATTCTATTACAGTTCTAACCAAGTTCTAATCAAGTTTTATTTCAGTTCTTGTTTAGTTCTAGTTCAGTTCCAGTTTAGTTCGCTTATAGCTCAGTTATACTTAATTTAGTTCAACTTCATTGCTTGTTAAATTTTTTTTCAGTTCTACTTCAGTTCTCGTTTAGCTTTAGCTTAGTTCTAGTTCTATTTTATAACAGTTTTAGTTCAGTTCTACATCAATTTTCTATCAATTCTAGCTCAATTTCTATTTACATAATTATTTTGTCTCTACAAAGTTGCAAATATTGAACTTGTGCACATTGTCATTATTTGTGCTCAATTCAGATTTCTTTGCTCTGCACAATAGCACATGGTTAATGTTACTTAACTGGTAATATGTCAAGCTTTTGTTTAGTACACACATTGCGTTGTATGTTATTTCCCCGATTTTTTTTCCATGCAATTTGTGTTGAAAACGCACAGAGAAAAACAATTAATTTTTCCTCTTAAATACTTCATTAGCTGCCAGCGGCATATTGTGGCATGAACATTTAATTAATAAATCAACGCGACACTTTGTATATTTTTTTTTATATATAAACCACACACACGTACATACCGACAGTCTCTTGTGTAAACGATATGTGGTAGTGCTTTTGGAAAGTAAACTGTCACACTTGAGCTCATACGTTCAAGTAAATCATGATTATGGTCATTATAGTGATGATCTTTGTTCAGCTTAGTCTTGTCATCATTTTACTAATGGTCGGTTCGTGATTGAGATCAAAATCTGTTGACTTTTTGTTGGCATAAGTTGTTTTTTTTTTAATTTATTTTATATTATTTTAGGCAAAAAAACATAGGACTTATAATTTCTTTTTCTGTTGTTGCCTGACGCATGCCGTCAATCGCCTTAATTTCATTTTAGTTGTTTTCAATATGCGTTTGTATTGGTGTCGTTTTATAATTATATCAGCATTTTAGCAGCAGACAAATTGACGCGTTTGTTCTTCATTTACTAGCAGTCTTAATTTGCCTTTAAAATAAAAGAACACACATTTTTTAAATATAGATCGTGATCTTAGTTGTGATCTATGTTTGTCATGAAAATAAACACTCTTTTACTTATTACTCATGCAACATACAATAGTACTACATCTTGTTAGAGTTATTGTTGTTTCTGTCCTCAGTTTTGCGGTCGGCACAAATATTTAAAAATGTATTCATTAAAATATTTTTTATAGCTGCACTTCAGACTACATGCATACATACATACTTGCTGGTTGGCAGAAGTGTCATAAAAATAGTTTAGATTTCATGTTAATTACTTGATATGTACGTTTAAATATACTTAATGCGTGTACCATTCAAAGAAGTGTTACGATCATTTCCCAAACTTTATTCATCATTTTTTTTTTATAGTTTTGCGGAAACGGAAATATTTTTATTTAAGTTTGCGAGTGGGAGTTGAAATTTTATATTTATATTTTAGTTAAAAAATTCATTCATAAATATTAGGAATGTTAGCAACTTTTGAAAGTACTTGTATGTCTTATACATAGAGGAAAGAGACCGTAGTCTAAACTAAATATATTTGGTGTAGGATTAATTTGTAGCTAAACGAGAACTAAGCTTGATTTAGAAATGTACTAAAATTGTATATAAATTAAAACTAAACTTAAACTCATTTAGAGCTTCACAAAAATTTATCTAAGATATGAACAAGTTTGAAGATTTTTTTACCTAAAAAGATTGATATTCGAGAAAAAGAATATGTCTCAGCCTGCTTTATGGTTATTATGCAGCTACAATATCAGGTTCGACTGAATATCAGAACACATACAAGCTCTCTGATTATCGAATAGAACTTTAAAAATAAAAATATAAAATTTCCTTATTTTAGAAAATCTCACAGAAATCATGCTGTGTTCTCTACCAAGTAACGGGTTATCATTTAACACTTTATGTCTTTAAGATTTAAATAAAACAAACTGTTCGTGAGATGTCATCGAAATTAGTTACTCGTTTCAAAGGCCTATCGATACCATTATGTATGGAATATAACATTATGCAAATGTCTACTTCGCTTGGTACCGCGCATTCGAAAGGTCCAATTTTTTATCACTTTTGTATGGGCTATGTTGACTTACGACTTAGAAAAAACACTACCAGAAAAAATCTAACTGGATCTAATTGCACGATCTCAGGGGCTAATTTGCATTACCTTTATCTAATATGACAATGTCCTTAAATCTTTGGTACAATATGTTCAATGTGGCATAAGCTGTAAAGCACGTTGCGCCGACCTATTGAAACCAAATATTGTTGGTGTCCATACAATTTTATTCTGACCAAAATCAACTGGTCATAATCGATCTTTTGCACTCGCCGTTGATGTTCTTAAAGAAATATGAAACGATGATGCCGATCGGAGGTTACCGATGAAAACAGCGAACAGTATTTTACTCTATGGGTGCCTGATCTGGGGAGAGAATTTTAGAGTTAAGAGAAGGACTAACGTCTTACTGGCCGTACAAGGGGCAACAGTTCCACGAATTATATTAGCATATCGTATTGAATCTGTAAGCGCAATATTTGTGATAGTTGGGCCTTGTGGACCGGTGGACCTTTAGGTACTTAGTCGACGAGAGATATGGCTATGAAATAAGGCTAAGGAACTAGGTCCAACAACAGAAGAAGCCATACAAAATTGGCAAGTGAGATGGGTATCCTTTACGAAAGGTATATGGTCAGCAAGGCTTATCCCAAATATTGAAGTGTGGCTTGGACGACATTTTTGCCACGGGTATTTCCGACAGTACTTACATTAAGTTAATAAGTGCGGCACTCTTTTTGTTTATATGATAACGAAGACGTGATAGATGATCAAGAACATAACTTTTTTAAATGCTCAGAATAGGACAATAAGCGTCGAGTAGGCCATAATAGATGACGAGGAGAAATGGAAAGTAGTGAAAAGATTCTGCAGACACATTTTAAAGGCGAAAAGACCCGAACTCCACGCTAGCGTCTAATGCTGGGAAGCTTTGAAGCCTGGCCGCAGGTCATAAATGGCTAAGGAACGGGCCAATATAATAACAAGTAACAATGCTATATTCGGCCGTGCCGAATCTTATATACCCTTCACAACGTGTAGTCATGCAATAACAATTGTTTGTATCACCATTCATCTCATATAAAATTAGTACATACATGTAAAAACATACCAAAAAAAATATATTGAAAATAAAAAAAAAATAATAAAAAGAAATAAAAAAAAAAAAATTAAAAAAAAAATTTTTTAATTTTTTTTTTCTTTTTTAAAAAAATTTTTTAAAAAAATTAAAACAAAATATAAAAAAAATAATAATATATAAATAATATATTAAATAAAATTTTTTTGGCTCAGCTCGATGCCACGTTTACTTTAAGCAGTATGTATGTAGGTTGTTGTTGCAATTGTGAAAACAACGAGGTGGTCGTGGATTTTTGTTCATATCTCAGAAAGTTATAGGGCGATTGTGCTGAATTTCAATAGCGATTCATTCCTGGATATTTCCAAGAGATTGATACCATATCTGAGGAACATATAGTTGCTTCTAAAATTTGATTTCAACCAACACACGGACAGACGGTCAGGGCTTAATCGACTCCTCTATTCATAAGCTTTCAGAAAATGTATACTTTATGGGGTCGGAAATGAAAATTGTAGAAATTACAAACGGAATGACAAAGCTATATATACCCTTGTGCACCACAGGTGAAGGGTTTAAAAAGGCCATAAAGGGAATCCACTCTCAAATAATGCGAACTGGAACTCGTGGAAATTAATTCTCCAGAGATAAGGAAAAGGACGTTTATCCGGTCTATCAACAGAAAAGCTAGAGATAACACGAATGGTCACGGCCTTCGTAAATGCTCGAAAAAATTTTTTACCCCCTTCTCACCAGCAAAAATAAATATCACAAAATCCCAAAATCCGTACCAAATATTGACTTCTTAGATTTTCATTGTAGATTCTTAAATTTCATGTGGAATGGTATCGTAGCAAACTCGACAATTTTGTTTGTTGATTTATGTATATCTTTTTTGATGAAAATTAGGACCAAAACTTTGTCACAAATAATTTTGTTCATATCCACATGTTGGTATCCGTCTATAATGATTTGGCAACACTACCACCATAAATGCCATCAAATACGACATTTGTAGCTCTTATAGTATAACCGCTATTAACTGTCAAATTTCAAAGGACCTGTTATTTATTAAGCGAGCGGATTTTCCAATCCTCCCTACACTCATACGTTAATGTTTACAAACCATACTTCAGCTTTAAACGATATAATATAATATGCTTAAGCATTTGCTAAAAAAATAAAGGTAAATCCACAAACATCAATCGTCAAATTAAGTCGGAATGGTTTACCAATTAAAAAAAATTAAAAATTGTACGCAGAAGTTCATCTACATTGACGCATATTACCTAGGAAAACTTTAAAAAGCACAACTGCATTAAATTACAGATCCAAATATAGTCCTAAAATTCAATAGAAAATTGTCTGAAACAAACATAGAGTTCTGTAGTGAAACAAGCAAATTTTTTATGTAATCCGTGGTTGAGCTACATCTCGTTCTCTACTCTTGATACCAAAGTCTAGTAGCAAGTGTAACTAGATAACCAGTGAACAACGAGACTCAAAGTGCTTCCTACTACTTCCGACAGCAAAGTAAACTGCACGTGCCTCATTTAACCATAAAATAATCACGTTAATATTACAAATATTGCACATTTATGTAAAATCATTTAGTAAAATTAATACAAAATTTTATTCAAGCATGATCATTAAATTTTCAATGCAAATGCAAGGAAAACTAGCAACAAATTTTTAATGATTTCTTACTTTATCCATAAAATGATACAATTGTACGAAGTAGCCACAACCTTATGCGAGATCGTAAAAATTTTTTAATTACAACAACAGAAAAATGTAAGAAGAAAAATTAACAACAAAAAATTATGCTATAAAAGCGAATTAAGACATTTTTAATTTAGTATTTAATTTTCTACACATATGACTAGTAAAGATTAACAACAAAAGAGTGTTTTTGAAATTAATAAACTTTTTATGACTCTCACTCACATTTTCTATGTGGTTTCCTTTTGTTAAACGAATTTTTACGACTTTAACCGTCGGCCACTGAAAATGTTGCTTGTCTGCGAGAAACGAAAACACAAAAATTAGTACTTGATCAAATAATAAATTTTGAACTTGCGTCCTCATTTTTTTTTGTTTGTTTGTAACGCATAGATGAATTTAAAACCAGTAGACAAAAAACAACTAAAATAATTAATTTTAAAATTTAACCTTGAGCGTAAATTAATATCATTTCATTTAATGTTTCTTTTCTTTTAATTACAGTGGGAACAAATAAAAAAACGTGAACTAAAGAAGAATATTCAATATCAAAATGTCTTACAAGTTGGCAAGATGTTGCAAGTCCTATCACACCTTTCAGTGGAGCCAAGTTAGCAATTTTAAAAGTTAAATTTAACAACGATAAATTTAGCAAAATCGCATTGGAAAAGCAAGAAGTCAAAATCAGTTATTTTACTTGTATATAAATTAAATTATTATAATTTTAAAAAAATAAATATATAAAATTATTTTTTTTTCTATTAAATTGTGTTTGAACTGAAAAATGATTATGATGTAATTTGGAAATTTTTTATTTTAGTTTCTACAGATTTAAAAAAAAAAATTAAAGATGTAAATTATACACTGGGTCATGTTTTTATACCCTTCACAGAGAGTATAAAAAGGTACACTATATACGTTTTTCATTCCAATTTAAATTTCTACAATATTAATTTCCGACTCCACAAAGTATTTATTTTTTGAAAGATTATAAACAGGGGAGTTGATTGAGCAACACCTTCTTCACAGACCCATGTGTGGCATCAAAATATCAGAAAAATTCGACAGATCGCTTTTAAAAATCAGCACAATCTCACAATTATTTGGAATAATATATATATATATATTTTTTAAATTTATAAAGTTTTTCAAGCCCCTAAATAACTTTTGGACAGGTAAAAGACACCAAAGTATAAGTCGTTGTCTCAAAAACAAAAGTACTTGACTAGCGCAATATAATACACTATAAAATAAATTAAAATCTAATTCCACTACTACAAAATAGTGTTCGATAAATTTATATATGAGTCATATCTTACATTAAAAAATACCTCCCCCAATATTGGTATCAAATGAAAGGGTATGACTAGTAAAATGGAGTTAGCTATGAAAAACTAAAAGCCTAAAATGGCGTCCTAGATTAAATAGCAGATAAATAAGACAAATATAGTTGTTAGAGCTTTGTCCCCTTTAACCTCCACAATATTGGTATTAAATGAAAGTGCTAAACCATCAACATACAGTAAACTTTTAAAAAGCGTATAATCCAAGATGGCGTCAGAAACAAAACGGGGAAAATTTTTTATAACCCAATCAATAGAATACAGTTAACTTTGTAAAAATTTTAAATCAAAGATGTCATTGGGAATAATAAAGAAAATAGCGTATTGCATGAAATCTAAAATCTAGTCCACGCTACGATGTGATCATTATACCTACATATGTACATGATGGTATTATCAGATTCCGCACAGCCTAATATAGCACTCGTACTGGTTTTGTTTTTAAAGTTTTTTATAAACAGGTCCATTTTCTTCGTTCCACATTGATTTTATGACTACCGAAATAACACTCTCTGCCTCACTGATTTCCACGTCGTCACAAGCATTTGCTTTAGACTTCAAACTGTTAACTGGTAATTGCATACAATCCTACTCACAGAGTCCTTCATATACTGATGTCTCCCATAGCATTTACACTTATTATGTGCCTAAATTTGGTTATTAGTTTATTACCAGCATGTGCTAGACATTCACATACTATATGCACTGCTGTCTCCTGTTCAGATGATGCCTTTGACCAAGGCATGTAACCAGCTCAAAATCCTCCGATTACAAGTGCACTCCTTTCAAGGTGCTTTTTGAATGCCATACAAACTTTTTAGGTACATAAAGTCTACCCACTAAAAGAATTTTTCCGTCTTATCCTTCATAGCCACTCTGGCTTCTGGTCTACAGAACGTCACCCCAAATCCCTTTCTATCAAGTTCGTATGCTGGCTAATTCCTAGCTGTGCTCACATGTTCATAACCCAGTTCTCTTACAAAGGCACACCTACTGAACTTCAGAACATATTCAAGCTCTAGTCCAGTGTCCACGCCCGTTTACCGCATAAATCTTAAAACCGACTGGTTATCACCATCCAACATGTTATCCAGCGCTTGTATAAATCTAACCATCTTAGCCTATTGAGTTAACGTTTGACATAGTAACCACGTTCCGAGTGTCCACAATAAAGTTTTCGTATCCAAAACGCAGGAAATTGCCTGATATAATGTTCCAATGTTTCGTCCTCTTCCCATGCGAGCTGAATAAGGTCTCAATTCTGTATGACCTGTTATTACGTCAGTTCATCTTTTGAGTGTTGGCTTTGTTAGTTTTCAAATCTCCTTCGATTTCCCAAGATTTGGGGGTTTCTTTTAGTATGTTCGTCATCAAAGAGACAACAGAATTATGCCACTTACTAATGTGCTTATCCGTCGCTCAAACTTAAGGTTTATTTTTTAAACCTTAGAAAGAGTTTAGAATTTCCAAAGTAATGATATTTGGATAATTTGTCGACTCTTCGTTTCCAATTATGCCCGGTATCCATATTAGCATTAGATATTTACAATTTTCTTACAAGTACATCTCATTGTTGCATTGTAGGACATTTCAAGATTCAATGCCGCTTTGTCAGTTTCCTTCAACCACTTGCCATCATCTCAACCTGGAAAACAGTATTGTGATCTGGTAGACGGCATCATTTGCCTCTGTTTTGGTTTATGTCATAGAAACTCATTCCTGATTCCTTAGTGATTTATTGGCATTAGTCCAATCTTCCGGGAAATCTCACAAAAATATCAGCGCCTTCAAATCTGGAGGGCGGCTGGCAACGAAAAATATTTGTTTGTAATTATTCGATAATCCACAAGTTCCCGCAGATTCATCGACATGATACGACCTCCATCCATAAGATACGATTATTGAGAACGACTGGGCGTAAAAAATTTTCGGCTATTTCCTGTCGCAACCAAAAAAAATCTATTGACTTATTGTATCCATTGTGAAGCATCCCTATGCAATTATTCTTGAATCAGTAGCATTTTATAGGAGTAGTGATGTTTTGAAAAAGCCCAATAGAGTAGCACTTCGACTAGCGATGAATGGACCCGTGTTTTTACTTTCTCGTTCAGCGTCCACAGCTTGTTTAACACGATAAAGTCGAGCAATATTTCTTCGTGGTACATCTTCTATTGTACCCTTATAATCAAAAGTCTCATTAAGAAGTTGTCCATTTTTTGTTTAAATTATCCATTTTGAAGGTGAACTTTTTTTATCCCACTGTGCATTTTAAATTTTCTCCAGTTTTTTTTTTAATTAGCGTTGATTTATTAAGAAGAAATTAAAATTTTTGATTTTAAATATTTTTAATGAGATTTTCTGTACATTAGGGTTTCTCTCTTGGAAACGGTCGAGTTAAACTATTTACGAATAAAACTAATTTCTTTCATTTTTTAATTAAATTTTTTTAATTCCTACAAATGTTTGACAAATTCTTTAAATGCAAGTCTTTTAATCATTTACTTAAAAAAAATCAACAAGTACAAATTTTTTAAATTATTAAATTTTAATTTATTTTGTTGTAAATTCAGTTACATTTCTACTCCAGTTTAGTTCTGAACTTGAACAAAAATCCCAAAACTTTAAAAGATTGAAAAACCTAATTATTTTGAGTTTTTGGTTATTATCTTTGCGGGCAGCATGTGTCTTAATTTATAAGATTTATTGGACAAAATTCTTTAAAAAAAATTGTATTTGACAAAAGTGTTGTAGTTTATGATTCATTTATGTATGAAAATCTTGTTTTATGGCAAAATAATTTTTTACTCTGAAATCTAGATGAGACAATCACCAACATTCCGCTACATGCTTAATAACCACCAATACTGGTCTATGTATGGATGTACATTAGAGCGTGCCACATTACAAGAAAAGAATAAAGTGCTACACCTTCGAATAAAAAGTATATTTGCAATATAATTTCGAAAAAGAAATTTTGTTTATGTTTTGCTGGACGTAAATTTTTATTTAAATTTTCGGTATTTACAGTTAAATAATAAAATGTGACATATCGAAGTTTTTTGCCTAATAGCTACAAAAGTTATAAATCTTAAGATCTATTATAATATTTAAGTCTTTAAACTTATATCAATAAATTTAAGCTCGGAAAAAATCGTTAAACTTTTGCTAAGGAAATTTTGCGACATATAAGATAAATTGTTGTTCCCTTTTTGTTTACAAACGTAGGGGGTCGCCTTTTTAAGGTCTGTTATTACCGCAGATACAATGTTTTCGAAATTGCCTTGCAAAAACTCTTTATATTCGAAGATGTACGGCGATCTTTATTTTCCGGTACGGTCTACTATACATGTTAATGGAATTTGTTTTGTAGACTAAAACAATATGCAAAGTTCAATTAAAATTTGTTTAATTGCAATTTATTTAGAAGTGAGTGCGAAAGTGTTATAGACGACACATTTCGTTCAAACCTCAAAACTTGAAAGTCAAATGATTTTAGAAGAAAAACAGATAAACAAACACATAAAGTTATTGTAGTTAGACATCATTTATACAAACATATTTTACTATATACGAGTACATATACATACATATTCACATACATATATACGTATTCAGTTATGGAAATTAAATTGAAATTATCCAATGGAATAAGTACATACATACAAACAAATGTGGCCTTTAGTACTAAGACACTTAGTTGTGTATGACTGCAGCTAAAGATGACACCATATAATAATTAATTTGTTTCATTCAAAGTTCAATAGTATTTTAATTGGAGCATTCTATATAGGAACAAAAAATATAACTATAATTTATATATTTGCATCTCTACTTGAAATTGAATACAAATTGTCTAGCATTTCAAAGGTATGACTTGCATACACGTACTTAAAACTAATTAAAATAGAAAGCTAGAAAACAAATTTAAAGCATCTTAATTCTAATTTTTTTCTTCTGGCTATGTGTCATTAAAAATTTAAGGAGTCTCTTGCATCGTTAAATTTTTAAAAAATATTCAAAATAATTTGATTTGATCACATAATAAGTGATTGCTATATTGTCAAAAATTTTTTTAAATGGTTTGAATATTTTACAATGAGTTTCAAAATATGTTTTAATTAACCGTCATTGAATACCTTGCATACACCAAATCTTATACCAAAATATTTATTTACCTAATCCCACTTTAAAGCTGGATTCACCCATAAAATTTTAGTTCAGAACAAATTTTTTTTATATTGAGTTTGACGTTTTACTTTTGAGAGAGAGAGAGAGATTATTTTGTTCAGAAAGTTTTTTCTTGAATTGAATTAATTTTAATTCTTGTTCAGAAGAAACTGAATTGGGATGCCATTTTTTTTTTTTCAATATTTACATGAAAATTGAATTTGGTTGCCACATCACACAGTGTCAGTACATTTATTATACAAAAATATATTTCTTTTGCAAACAAATTGACTTTATGCACTTCAATTAAAAATAATAATTTTAGTTTTCTTCTATCCGAAATTTTTTCACATATATTTTAATGAAATAATTTACGTTTGTATTTATTAACATAGTTTGCTAGCGGTGCTGCCACTTTGTACAACTGTTTGCATTTTTATATTATATGGCAGCCTTGTTTTTTCGGACAAATTTTCTTAAATGGGTGAATCGTTCAGCAGAAAACTCTCAGTAAAAAATGTTATTCTCCGGAAAAAATTTTGTTAAGAACAAATTGGTTAATTCACCTTAAATCTGGCTTACTTGCATATAAGAGATTAACGGTACTTTTGAAGCTTGAATTTTTTAAAATATTAAAACTGATTTGTTTTCATATTAGATTTAAAAATACAAATTAATAGATTAACGGTCTAATTCATAAAAACAAAAAGAGCTTTATAAGAGGTTTATTACTCAAATTTTCATAGAAAATCAGTTTAATAAAACTTTTATAAACCTTTAATAACTTTTATGAATAAGGCAGTTAATATTTAAAAAAAAATATGTATATATATATTATCATATGTATTTAAAAACAAATCTAAAAAAATTTACCTTAATCACAAAAGCAACAGTAAATGCAAATCCATAACATTTGTACCCGTATGACCTGTAACAATATGATATTCTCCGTGTTGCAAATTTTTATAAAAATTATAAGAATTGTTATTCTCAACGAATTCATCAAGATCTTTTAACGTTTTAGCATCTTTTGATAAAAAGTCAAGAACAACGTGAAAAGTGGCCATAGCACCTGCAGCCAAACAGGGACCATCAATGCCATCTGTACCAGCACTGAGGAAACAGACTTTTTTCAAACAAGGCTGCTGATAAAATTCGCGAGAAAGCCTTAAAGCTAGTTCTTGATTGCGGCCACCCACACCACAGCCGAAAACCTTAAATATTTATAATTTGATTATATTTAAAAAATGTTAATATTTAACATTTTTTTAAATTTTTTATTTTACCTTAACAGTAGGCTCTCCGGCCATAATAAGCAGCAAAGGTTTTTGTAATGTTTCACACAATTTAAGAGTGTTAAGAAAATCTTTGAATGTATTTGAATCGAAGGGAAAATGCTTAATTAATTCTTCTTCGGATATAAAACCCTTTTTGAAATTATAAATATTTTTAAGGAAATCACAGTATAAAGTTGTTAATTGTGAAACCTCTCCCTGCATCGTTGTGGAAGCTATAAAAGGATTATAGTTGAATTGTAAAGCTTCATGCACCGCTGCTGCTGTGGCCACTTTATTATCACCAACGACATAAATGAAATTATTTTTTAAATGTTGGGACGCTACTTTATTTTCCGATTGCACTAGAATTTTAATGTGGTCTTCTAAATCCTGCCATAGCTTATATTTCTTTAATATATTCACAGCTATTTGTTTTTTATTAACTTGTATAGCACAGGTGGGACCACTCGCTATAAGATCAACTGGGTCTCCTACAATATCGCTGATAATAAACGATATGATGGCATGAGCTTGTGAGGCAGCCACAGCCAATTGTCCACCTTTTATGGCAGACAGGGCAATGCGCACAATATTCATTTCCTGTATAGAGGCACCACAATTTGACAGCCTTTTAATCAACTGCATTTTCTCTTGCATTTGTAGAGGAGATTTAGGTAAAGGCAATAAGGCGGATCCACCACCTGATATTAAAACAAATAAAATATCTTCCTCACGCATAGATTCTGCCAATTTTTTAATTTCTTGGGCAGCCTTTAAAGCATTGGCATCCGGCTGATTATGCTCAGCTCCTTCGTAGATTTTAATCAATGATGTTGGACTTAAAGACATTTCCTTAATGCCCTCAAACTGTTGGGAACTGCCCTGAGGTATACTTAGTATACCTCCTACTAGATAAGGACCTAGTGACTTTTCCAACTGAACGGCCATGCCTAACACGGCCTTGCCAAAACCCACCACGTGACATTTTTTATTTGTTATATCCACATTGTTACCTTGTAGTTGTATACAAGTGTTGGCACCTTCCAAGCGCGGTTCCAAATTGTAATTATTGCCGGCTGATAGCAGATTATTAGGTCTTACGGCTTCAACAGACTTTAAAAAGATGTTCTTTAAATTCAGCAAATGCTTTAAATGGCTAGCCATATTTTATTTTTAGCATCAGTTTTATATACTTTTTGTTTATAATTTATTGTATTTTTTTTTCAAGTATTCGCTATCTATTAACAAGAGGCTGAATGGTAAAAAGAAAGTAAACAAAGAACAGCTGTTTGAAAATACTTTTACATTACAGCGGCTGATTTGTTATTGCTATTGAAAAAAATAATTTGATGTGTTTTTCAACCACATAGGTTGTTGTCTTAACTAACTGTAATTTATTCAAACTGTAGATGTCACTAAGGTACTGCTGAGTCGCACAGTGCCAAAAAGGCCATGATATATGAATGAAAACAAAAATTTTAAAGTGACGAGTTCAAAAATTAGTTTTAAACAAATTTTTAATTAATAATTGTTTTTAAATATAAATAATAATAAGAGTCTATTTTGAAGTTGTATATATATATGTTTAATTTCTATATATTGTTTTATGAATGTTGTGGACTTATTTCTTATTTATTAAATAGGCTCAAAAAAACTAAAGCTATTGGCTAATGTTGACTTTATTTAATATAATTTTTTTTCTCATATTTTATGTTTCTGAATCTGTTTTATCTGCCACACTTAATTCGACCTGCAATAAGGATCCCTGAGCATATGGTGGTCTTGAATTAGTTTGTAGGAAATATGAGCCTCTCGCACTGAAATAATCTCAGGAGTTATAGAATGAAATATTTCAAAGCATACAAAATAAATACCTCTCATTCACATAATAACCCATTAGAGCAGGTGGTATATCGGAATAATTTGAACATTGATTGTGTACAAATTCCGTATAACTGCCACAATTGTACGACCAAAATCCCACTTCAGTTGTAATTGATTCGGCATAGAATACATTCGAACGCAAATGATTACAAATGTCTGTAATAAAAATCACAACCTGCATATATTTCACAAACCAACTAGTTTGACTTATCGGACTTACTGATTTCCGTTAAAGGATTACAACCCGGCTGAATAATATGCAAATAGTTGGGATAGAAATCCACATGACCCATAGCCTGACTTGAGGAAAAGAAACGTGGATCAGTGTGTATAACATCAACAAATTCAGCATCTGAAGAATCCAAACGTTCCCCTAAGTCTTTGCTTTCAAAAGTGGGTCCAGCTGGATCGAGACCTTTAATTTAAATAAAAATTGTTTTTAATTAAATGGATAATTTGAGTTAAAAACCGAAACTAACCTGTTATTCTTTTAAGTTTATACTTCATATGATTCGCCGTCATACCAGCTATTTGACCACCTAAACTAAATCCAATTACGTGAAAATCTTCCGGAGTGTACACTCCCATTTCCACTAAATTGTTAAGCAGTGAAGCCAAGCATTTAGCAACAACTCGACTATTTATTAAAGCCCAGGGATAAAAACAAATATTTCGTGCGATAGTTGAATAATCTACACTTATTACGTATGTTTGGGCATATTGTAGTAAAGCAGGTCTCACTTCCGTATTGGGTGAGCGGTGGCGGTCTAAGCCTAAGCCATGTATTAAAATTTTTAAAGGTAAACGTTCGGGAAATAATTCAGATGTGAGATTGAAAGGATCTAGCAATAGCGGATTTTGTTCGGTTTCACTAAAACGAAAATCAAAATTAAAAATAAATAAATAAAGTATGCAAATCAATATTAAAATAATTTTTTAACAGTTTTGTTGGATTTTGTAGATAATTTTGCTAATGCTAAACTGATTTAATTGTTTTTTTTAGCTCATTTTTTTATACAAAATTGAGAGGGATTTAAAAAAATCAGTATATAAAATTAAAATTAATTCATAAGATTAATTTTTTGTACATTAACAATACCACTTTAAATTCAACAAGCAAAAATGATTATTCGGCCTTGCCTTTACCAGACGTTAAACTCTATTTTGCTTTATTATTATCGATTTTGATTTTAAATTATTACATAGTTTCCACAATTCTTCATGTCAAGCCCTTTCATTTGTTACCCATAGTGATGGGATCAAGAAAAAAATTATCCGCTATTTTGTTTTGATATAAATTTATTGTCCGCCATTTTATAGTGGCGGCAAACATGTCTTTTTAATTGGTGTATTATATTTTGCTAGTCAAGCCATATCATTTGATATCTATATCGACTATCTCTAGAAACTGAAGAAAATCGATTTTTTTTTGTAAATTTTAGGAAACACATCAAAGTAGTTGTATTTTGATGCTTATATCTCAGTTAGTTTTAACCCTGGTAACGCCAAGAACCAACCAACAAAATATATAACATTGTTCAATAATTTTTGGATTTACTTTGCTCTGTGACTTTTAAATTGTTTTTTGATTCAAGAACAACTATTTGTGCTATTTATCACTTCAAAAAAACTTTATTTGACAAGTGTGTATTTAGTAGTGTGTGTCTACCTCTAGCGAAAACGCTTGTGCAAAATTGTGTGTATTGTGAAGAAAGTTTTGGTGTTAGATTTTCATAAACCTGAACGGAAAAAAATGTTTCCATAGTCGTTGTATTGTTGAAAACACACAGTAAGTATTTGAAGCATATGAATTGTGTCTAAGTGATATATTTTTTGTAATTTTTGGTTGGTTCTTTGAAGAACTAACAGGCTCCGGGAGTTAAAAATTAGGCATGTATAGAATTGTATGCTGACGTTTTCTTTATGGTTCTTATTGTTTATTATTTAGTTATGTCGCGTACAATTCGTGATTTTTGGACGCATGAGGAACTTTCTGAATATGTAAACTCGATTACATGGTCTGAAAGCGAAGATGGTGCGGATTTTTCAGGTGATGACACAGCACTAGATCCAGATTTCGACTTCGAAGCGGCTCTTCGTTATGAAAGGCATTTAGAAGATGAAACAAGAGAAGTGCTGGATGCAGGCAATATTGAAAGCGGTGTAGCTAGTGATGTGAATGATGTAGATATCACTAATAATACTTTCATTACTGCACACAGTAATTCAGACGTTGAACCAAATCAAGGTAATGATTAGTAAAAATATGATTTCTCAACAAAATTATACCTAAATGGAATTTCAATGTCCTGCAGGTGTTGAATCGGATCCTGTTATTGTTGGAGATCGTTCACGATGGCAAGAATATGCGACCATGTTTGAAGGTATCACTATCAAAAAGGACTCTAATGTTTTCAAAAAGCCATTATGGCGAAAAAGCTATTTGCAAATGTTTGAAAATTTCGAGGGGATGAAAGCTTGACACCAAAAATATTGAAGCTGAGTTCTCCACTTCAGTTTTTCTCGTTTTTTTTTCTGACGACATTATTTCAAATATTGTAGAGCAGAGCAATTTATATGCCATACAAAAAGATATTGCAAAACCTTTGAGTACCACTCCCGAAAAAATCAAGCGGTTCATGGGGAGTAATTGTTATATGTCAATATTTAAATAAATATTATGGAATCAATATCGCGTAATCGTCACGAAAAAATAAGGCAGGGCTTACAAATGCAAATATCCAAAATGTTCATCCCGCACGAAAGTTCGATGCCAAAAATGTGGGGTACACTATTGTTTTCCGTCAGAAAAAAATTGTTTTTCTGAGTTTCATCAAAATTAAAAGCTTTAAATAATATTAATGAGTTTTCCTTTGTTATATTTTTTATATCGTTGAATAAAGTTTTTTAATTTTTTGTTTAAAAAATATTTATGGTAGAAACTAATTATATATAAATTTTTAACTCTGGGTACCTATTGGTACCGCCAGGAACCAACCAGGTATTTTTCGAATTTTTCAGGTAAATATCACTTATGAACAAAGCTGTTGAACAAAAGTTGCTTAGAAAAGCAAGTTTTATAATATTAATTTTTTTCAGCTAAAAAAAAAATCAGGATATTAAGGGTTAAACCGATTTGTAAGGTTTTCTTAGGTATCATTTCCAAGGCTACAGCTTGCAATTCGGTGTTACTAAAATGTCCAAAAATTAGGCAGGAGCTTTAGTAACCTTAAAGAAAAAAGTATTTTGCTAAATAATTTGTGTCTCCCTTAAAATATATAAGTATCTGACGCGACATGACAAAAGGACCTTATCTTGCTAGGGGTCAAAGTTTTTGATAGCAATGGATAAAAGATGAAATTCTGAACAAAATGACACAAAAATCAAAAATTGACGAAGTTACAGCATTTTGAAGTTTTTATTTAAAAAAAATGTAGTTTCGACATAATTGAGGTTATGACTATTTTTTTTTTTATTATTATTAAAATTGGTTGGCTGCATTAGCATATTGCCAGGTTATCCCTCCAAAAGTGTTAGTAGTGCGACTTACTGTTCAGAAGAATTATTACTTGTGATTTAGTAAGTCATATGTTGATTAAGGCTCCGCAAGTCGACCTATACCTTTGTACAGGAAGTCGGAGACACTCGAACAATAAGTAAAAATTGAGTTTAATGGTTCTCCTCCAGTTATAAAACTTTGGTTCAGGTACCGCAAGTCAACCTATACCATTGTAAAGGAAGTCGGAGACGTCTGAACAATAATTACTGCTGAGTTTTATGGAACTCCTCCAGTCTCATGTTGAGTTTATATGGTACTCCTCCTGTCACAAGTTAAATGAGTTTATTTGGTACTCCTCTAATTAAAACGAAAACACGCGGTTAACTGTAGAATAGTCTGGAAACTGTATCCAAAGCAAAGTTACGCGACGCCACACAGTTAACCTCGCGAAAGTGAGACGCGAAATTCTCAAAGTCAGGTAAAAAGGGACAACCTGATTGCCATTAAATGATAATGGCAAAAACGCGCGAGTTCTTGACCCGACCAGAGCTGAATCACGAATGAGGTCATGACTATGACTATATTTATGTAAAAACACGCAAAAGGCAACGACAAAGTTCTAAAGTGTCAAACACAGCTCATTAAACAAAATAAAATGGCCGATAATGTGATGTAGATACACAACGAGATATGTAGGTATTGTTAGGTGTCAAAAACTCAAAACATGAAATTTAGACATTAATTCACGTTTTGGTCTGTACTGAAAATTTTACTCTGGCAAAATAAGTTATCGGCCATGTCATGGAAATCGAAATCACGTGAAATTGAAATCGATCAAATTTTAAAAATTCTCCCGTATTCAAAGTTCATAAAAATATTTCCTTTCATATACTTCATAGTTTGAAGACCACCTTCCTATTCTTAAACTACTTTTGAAATCAGGAAAAGCTGCGTCCATTTTTACAAAAATTTAATTGAAAATATTCGTCGATTTCAATTTCACATGATTTCGTTTTCCATGACATGGCCGTATATTTTGTCATGTCGCGTCACATATTAAGATATATGTATATTTACAAAAAGGAGCAAAGGTTTCGATTAGTTATCCTAGGGCTAAAAAATTTGAATTTTTGTAGTAAAAATATAGGAAAAAACAGAGGTAGCCGTATTTATTTGCCCATATCTTAGTTAGTTATGGAGCGTTTGTGTTGAATTTAAATTACATTTCTAAAAGATTGATACCTAAACACGTGGGGGCTTCTAAAGGTTAATTTTAACCAACAGACAGACAGACGGATATTATTCAATCTAATCTCCTAATTAGAAACTATACTCTTTATGAGGTATAAAATTTACTCTGCACATAGTATAAAGGAAAAGTTAAAACGAAAATAATTACAAGGACAAAAGTTGTTACAAGGACATATATACTATGTAATAAAGAGAACCAAACTATTCGATATTATTGAATAATTCAAAATTAATATTTAAAAATAATATAAAAAAAATTAAAAGAAGGGGTTTTTGAATTTTTCAAAGAACTCTACGTATGTATTTAGTTACCTTGTCACATTTAACCTAAATGCATTTTTCATTATTTTTAGTTTAAGTGTTTACGGTAAATACTTACTTGGTGTACAACCAAAATTGAACATCCCTATTGGGACACTTATCTTCGGCATAATAGCAATAAAATCTTGAACCGTTGTTTTTCGTTCTAATAGCACTAGTTAAATTAAAACCAAATACTAAAAATACTAAAAAAATATGTAATGAATTTTAAATTAGTAAATATTTCTATTCTTTTTATTTTCCACTTTCAAACTCACTTTTGATGGAAACCGTCACCGTAAGCAAATGAAATTCAAATATTTTCATATTTGTCTGCACACAAGTTCTAATATTTTTAAATTTAATATTTGCATTTCTGTTTTATTTATATACTTGTTTAACATTTTGAATGCAACACAATTGGTATTATTTGTTTGTTTTTTTTTTTTTTTTTTTAATATATGACCTTAAAATATTAAAACCTTTTTTAATTATTAGATACTGTTATATAAAATGATTGACAGTAAGTTCTTTTTACCACTATAATTTCATGACATATATGTATTTATTAATTAAATTTATTACAGGGCTTAAGCAACAAAAGGCCCCCAGTTAAGGTTTTGCATCAGCAATATTTTCCTCAAAATGTGTCAGTTTGCGAAATTCTACAAATTCATTATCCGTCCAATCTACAAAAGCTTTTCTTAGCTGAGGCTCGAATTCGTTATCGTAAATATATTTGTAATCGTACAATTGCGGTATGTTGCGATGTTGAACTTGGGGATTTTGAGTGAAAGGTCCCAAGGCGAAGGGAGATTTTTTGGAAGTTTTGAGGAAATACGAACCAAAGGCACTGCAAAATTGTTAAAGGAGATAAAAGTTTATAAAATTTAAAGATATTTTAAATGCTTGTTTAATTCCCACCTTTGTTTTACGTGAAACCCCATTAATTCATCATTCGATTGGGTATTGCATAAACCAAAAATATTGTGCAGCCAACTTGGACAACTATAGGCCCAAAATCCCTTATCAGTACGTATCGATTCAGCATAATATTGAGGTGCTCGGTCGTGGTTACAACTGCCGGGATCTAAAAAAAAATAAATAATTGTTTAATCTATGGGCCAATTCAAAGTGGTTGCATATCAGTCATATTTGTACTATTTAATATTATTTTATGCATGCATAAAATTTTTGTTAGTAATTTCCATACAAAAGAAAAATAATATGACTTTACACATTTGTTTCTTATGTATAAGAAATTGTTTATGTCATATTTTTAACCATACTGTCTCTCAAAGAGAATTTCTTCGCTTCTCACCTCTCAGAGAGAATATTTTCTGTTTTCTTCTTTCATGTATACATACAATTTTTAACAGATTTATCATTTGTCTTGTTTCTTATATTAAATACATAATTTGTTAACAAAAGGTGTTCAAAGTCACTAATTAATATGAATTATATGACATAGTACAATATGAGAGGCTACTTTAAATTGACCCTATATAAGTCATCTAAACCTCATGTTCTGTCGAAATACAATTTACCACAAATAAGATTAATGTACTTATATAAACAGAAAGCTCATATGGTCCTAGCTTCGAGACTACTATCGAAAACCAACTAAATTTTTTTAACCCTAGCAGTACATTGTACTTTATACCCTTTTTGCGAGCTTTGGTAAGCAAAACTACTTTCATTGGCAATATGTTATTTAACAAGTAAGAGTGCTACATTCGGCCGTGCCGAATCTGATAATACCCTTCACCATGTGCATAGGTATAATCCCATATCGTAGCTTAACCTATATTTCATGATATACGCCATTTTTCTTTATTATTTCCGACGCCATCCTCGATCTTTTTTACGTAGTTAACTATATTCTACTAGTCAAGCCCTTTCATATTGATGGTGTTAAAAAAATTTATTCTGCCACTATGTTTTAGACGCCATCTTTGATTTTACATTTTTTAATAATTTACTGTATTCTACTGGGCAAGCCCTTTCATTTGATACTAATATTGAGGGTGTTCAAGAAGTTGCATTTTAAAATACCAGATTTGACCCATATATAAATTTATTGTCCGCCATTTTGTAGTGGCGGCCAACAAGAATTTTAATTTTTTATAGTGCTTATATTGCCTTTCAGATAATACCAATATTGACCTTCTTGGTAGTTTGTAAATTTTTGGAATATATATTTTTCAAAAAAGATTTTGCCTATAGCTTTACCGATAAGAGCACGCTTTTTCCAAAATTATTCTTTTAAAATACAGTTTTGACTTATTTACTTGTGAACACAATTTCTGTTGTATCGATAGTATGTTGTATTGTTTAACGTCAAATAATATTAAGGAGCAGGCAAACAAAAAATTAGGAATGGTAAAATTGATCAAATCTTGCTTCTGTTGGGTTAAAAAAAAGGTTAAAAGAAACTTAAAAAAAATCAACAAAATATTTCTTGAAAACAATATTTAATGTAAAAAAAATAATATAAATTTATTATTTTTTTTTAATTTCCCAAAAACCTATATATCCAATCCCTCTATGAATCCTATACAACATTTTTAAAACATATAAAACATAATTGTATTGTTTTAAAAAATGTTTAAATGAAAATTACCAACAACAAACATACAGTACTGTAAACACATTAAAAAAAATACCAACGGAGGTTGTAACTAAAATAATGGAATAGAGATTAATATGATCAAACTTCGTTAGCTACAACTTTTTTACTTGTTCTTTCATATTTTTAACCAGAAAGTAATAAGTAAAAAATTTTTACCGTCCATCTACTTCAATTATGATTTTTTGAAAGCGCCCAAATGCGAGGGCCTAGGAAACTAAAATTTGGTACAAATATTTGTTACTTATCAAAACTGTTTGGTACTTATAAAAAAATTGGTAGAATATTAAGCAAACTTTTTTATTTTTTATAACATGCCCTTCTATCAACCCGGCAGTTCTGAAAATCGCTAAGGCTTTAAACTTCAACGCATTGAAATATTTCAAAAATCAAAAAGTTCATAAATTAATCGAAATCGATTCAGTATTAAAAAAGGCGTGTTAGTAGATATACCCGCATTTTTGTTATATTGTTTGTATTTAGTGTTGAAAATGGGCGTGGTCCTATCACTTGTACTTTGAATTGAATGTAAAGTCGGCGGAACTATACGTTTACATAAAACCAGCAAGCAAATATTGTGAATATTTTTATATTAATGTAGGATGTTATTTTAATTTTAATAATATTAAAGTACATTTATATTAAATTATTTTTTCTGGTTCCTAACTTCCTAAAACTATTATAATTTAAACTGTATATATGTGTTTAAGAATTCTGAAAAATTATTGCAATAAAAATAATATAATAAACAAGGATAATTAATTTACAATAGATTTAAGTACAAATTTCGAATAAATATTAATTTATAATTATATTAATTAATTTTAAAGCAATTTAGAACTTGACCATGGTTTAACTGAACTCGCTTTTCTATAAAATTAATTATATAGTATTTTGAAATGTTGTTGGCCTGAAAAAACAGTGTTTAAAAAAAATGTAAGTTTAACTAAAGTTTAACTAGAGTTTAACTTAAGTTCAACTGGAGTTAACTAAATTTTAACCGAGGTTTAACTAGACTTTAACTGTAAATTTTAACTAAGGTTTAACCATATTTTAACTAAAGTTTAACCAGATTTTAATTAAGGCTAAAAAATTTAACATTAAACATTTTGCAATTATTTTAAATTGTATATAGGTGCAATAGACACTGGTCTGTTACACTAAAACACGTAAATGATCTTCGTTAATTAGCTCGTATAATAAAACATGACTATAATTTGCTGGTAATATACCCACAGTCATTACAAAACATGCAACTATTTGCTTGGTTTTTTTAAGTACCTTGTTTTCTGATAATTTATAACCTCTTTTAATAATTTAATTGATTAAGCCTAGTATTTTATCAGATGTTTGCAAACTCTTCAATTGAAATTAATGGATTCAATTTAATAAAATTGCACAAATTGAGCACGTATTTTTATTAATGGATACTTATATTTGTTCTAAAAATACTTTTTTATATTTCGTTTACTTACCCTCCATATTATCGTCTTGACAGCCCGGTTGATAAGGTCCAATATTGGGATAAAAATCTACATGACCCATAGCCCTCAACATGCCACGACCCAAAACATCTGTATGAATAACATCCACAAACTCAGCATCGGTTGGATCGAGTTTACGATCCACACCTACGCTAATAAACATGGGTTTGGCGGGATCTAAGCCTAAACGAAAATAATATATTTAAAATAAACTATTTTTAATGGTAAACACATAACTACCCGTTATTCTTTTAAGACGACGCTTTAAATAATTTGTCGTTTGTCCTGCTACTTGGGCACCCAAACTAAAGCCGATTATGTGAATATCATCATTTTGCACCACACCCTCATCGACCATAGTATTGATTAAATGTGCCAAACATCTACTGGCAACGGGTAAATTTTCCACAGCGGCAAAGTAGCATGGATAAGGAACTAAGGCACCATAATTCACTGAAATAACATAAACATCCTGTGCCTCCAATAGAGCTGGCCTTATATAACGATTGGGCGAGTAATCATTATCACCTGTATAGCCGTGCAAAATAATGAATAAACGTTTTTTAGGTTGAAAATCGCTGGCCTTAAGATTTAAAGGGTCCAGTTTAATGGGGAAATCTTGGGTCTGCCTTAAGGGAATAAACAACATTAAAAAAATTAGAGAAAAAAAAATTAATTACTCATTTGTTATACCAAACTTACTTAGTATAGAACCAAAATGTTATGTTTTCATTAGGGCACTCTATATTGCGTGTAACCACGCATTTGGGATCAAACAAACCCAAAAAAGGATTTGCCAAGCAGAGTCCTTTTAACAAAGTTTAAATAATAATGTTTAATATAGTAAATATTAAATATTGAAAAATAATCTATTTACCCTTTAAAAGTAATATTACAATTATTACAATTTTTAACATTTTAAACTTAATTTATTATCAACACGTTTTTCGTTCCTATTGCACTAAAGTCAGTTTCGTAAATATTTACAGTTTCAAAAACACTTTTAGTTTTTATAATTTGAATCTCTTTATATCCAGTTGTCTGCCGCCATTTGTAATCGCTTCTAATAGTTTGCGTGCACTAACCTATCTCAATTCGACTAATACCCGAATTTCGTTTCTAAAAAAAAATATTTTTTTAACAAAAAAATTTTGTTCATTAGCTGTACATACATACATTTTTTGGTAACCAGGTAGGTATTTATTGTCACTTACTTTGCTTAGAAATTTTGTATGTGTTTAGAATTTTTAATAACCCTCATGGCTTTTCCACTATATCGAATTCGCTCTAATTTCAAATGTCATTCACTGTGACAGCCATTTGAATTTTTGTTGATAAATAAAACTTGTATTCTCACTATTGAAATTAATAAATTATAATAGATCAAGGTTTTTGGGTCAATTTTAAGGCTTAATATAAATTCTTTGTAGTTATTATTTTAATTATTAGTCTTAACAATTTAAACAATGATAAAAAAATTAATATACTCGTGTTATTAAATTGATAAAAATGACAGCAACCTAAATGCATAACTTTATAAAGTTTAATAGTATTTATGTATATATGTATATGTACATATTTATGTACGTGTGGAGAAACAAGCATATTCACTTAAATTCTAACTGTAAAATTATCAACTACGTTTTGTGAAATAAATGTAAATAGTAGGTTCGTTCGTTTACTCAAAAATTGTGACCATTTTTCAAAAGTTTTTACTGGACTGTGTTCGTTTACACATAATCCAGTAAATGAGAAACAAATTGAGCAAAAGTACAGTTCATTTACTGAGTATTTTAAAGTATATGCTGAACTTTTATTTACGATTCTAAAATGATTACAATTTAATTTAATAAATGTGTTTAGGCTGTTTAATAATAGAGAAAAGAACTTAAGCCAGAATAAAAATGTTGTGTAATAAATTAAGAATAAAAAGTTCAAATAAATATTAAATTATAATTATACCAAACACACATGGCACGGTGTTTACGACATTCAGAAATTCATTGCTCGATAGATTTATAAATAAATAATAAAACAAGTAAGAGCGCTATATTCGGCCGTGCCGAATCTTATATACCATTCACAAAAAAATAATTAAAATATATATAATATTTTTGTATTTAATTATTCGAGCCTAAGGTCATGCAACAGTTTTATTTTTTTATTTTCTTTTTATAAAAAACAATATTAAACAATCTTTTATTTTCTTCAATATTTCGCTACTCCTTCGTGTAGCATCTTCAGGAAATATTTTTTTAACAAAACAAATTAACAATTAAAATTACAATATTTTCTTTTTCTATACTAATAATAAAAATTTTTAAAGACAAATTTCAAAAATTTGTCATATAAAAAATTATACACTAAAAAAATTAATTACTTATAATCTATTACATTATAAAAATATTTCATTTCCGCTTTTTAAAATTTCTGAACTAAATATCTATAATTCTGAGCTATTCCCTCTGTATCTGATTTGTAATTAATCCTCTTTGTTACTGGTGTGTTTATTATTTGTAACATTTCTAATAAATAGCGACGTTTGTAATTATTTTCCGTATTTAAAACTGTTGTATTTTCAAAGTCTGGATCATGATTAACATTAACACAATGTGATGTTAATGCAGTTTTCTGTGAAACATTATTCCTGTATTTTTGGTCTGACTTATGTCCTGCAATTCTAGTTTTTAGTTTATTCTTAGTTGTACCTATATATACTTTATCGCAAGTTTCACTACTATTACCCTTACATGGAATTTTATATACTACATTAGATCTTTCAAAATTATTAATTTTGTCCTTTGTCTTACTAAATAAATTTCCTAATGTATTGTACGTTTTATGAGTCATTTTATATCTCTCATTTTCAAATATTTTCGATCTTTCTAATCGTTCTGACACTTTAGGTACATAAATTAATGATTTATAAATTCGATACATGTAACTGGCTGAAAAACCGAAAATTCTTACAAAATATGTTGATGACTTATTTTGTATTGTTTCAGAGGATGAAATAGACCATATTTTGATAAGTTTTAATTCTTTTCATAAAGATATTAAATTTACTATTGAAAAGGAATGTGATTCAAAACTTTCCTATCTGGACACATTATTTAAATAAATTAATAAATCAAATTAATTGGATAATTTTATGTGAATTTATTTAAAATTTTATTAGAGATGTTTAAAGGCTGCTTCATTTACTCACTGCTTTTTTTCATAATTTTCGTTTATCAACATGTGCTCGCAATATTGCTTGAAATGTCTGCTTTTACAGTTGATTGCCATTTTCATACTCTTTGTTTAAGCGCCATTAGCAATTACAAATCAAAATTACAACACAACTGCAATATAATTATTTTTTTATTAACCGAATTGAACAACAATTGACCATTTGAACAAAGACCACTGGCTCGATGTAATGTAACACTGCAAAATCTTTGATGGGAATCGAATCCTCGACCCCAGACTTGCAGCCGTTTTTCCCTGGTCACCCTTAAACCATTTTAAATTTTTAGAAAACTATCACAATACAACATGTTAGCACAATTTGCGCATATAAAAATTTTTGTTGATCACCCATTGAAATTTAGTTAGATAACTGTTAGTTAAACTCTGTTTAAATTTTAGTTAAATAGAAATAAATATTTTTTTGACCCTTAGTTTAGTTGCAGTCTACTTTTAGATAATCTTTAGTAAAGTTTTACTTAAACTTGTCTGTTGCCGCCATTAACAAAAACTGCTAAACTTATTGTGTTTGTTAACTTTACATATTAAAAAAAATCTATTACATTTTATATATTAGAATTTATATGTATATATACTTTCGGAGTAAACGCTACACGCGCTAGTCTGAACTCTGAACCTGCTAACTGCCTTTCAGCAAATTTTACAGGAGAGTCAAAAAACTTATGTTTCATATTTGTAGCTTGAGAGGAAAACCAAAAATATAGTTGGTTTATTTTGTTTTTGGTATTCTTCATGTATGACTACAATCTACAGAAATAAAAAAACCAAAAAAAAAATTGGAGTTAGTAATAAGCACTGAGCTAATAATGTATTGGATTTAGCAGTTTTTCTTACAAACATTTTTCTGTGAGAGATTTTAGCAGTTTTTCTTATCAAACCTTTTTACTCACTTTAAGACTTAAATGGAAGAAAAACTACATGCTGGTCAACGAGGTGTATCTTTCTCTATCACACGGCATCAAAATCGCAAATTTACTTAAAAAGTGGATTTAGCATATTAGCATATTAAGCCGACGATATATTAATAAATAAATAGACTAGCGTTCTTCCTTAATACAAGCTAAATTACTTCAGTTAAGTTTTAGTTAAGTTTTGGGATAGTTTAGTTTCTACCGTGGCCTGAATTGCGTTTTCTACGAATTGTTGTTTAATACTCTATTAAATCGGAAACACACACTCTCATTAACCGTCCATATTTAACCCATATAAATAAATTTATTTGCTAATTTTAAGATTTTCACAAGGCGAAACAAAAACTTAAGTTTTGATGAGAGAAGAGGCATTCTAAAGAGCCAGCATGCCAAATTTTTTTAACCGGAAGTTTTTGCCTCAAGGTACTGGCAGGCAGACAAACACATTACTGACTACTTCACTGGGTCAAACACAAATGTTTTGATGGTGTGATTGAATGTCATTAATACTTTTTTTTCTAATTTTCACTTCTGATAAAGTCCCTCTTTTTACAATATTTTGTGTGGCCTATACACAAAAAAAAAAGAAAAAAATAATTCAATTAAAAAAAAGTTTAGTACTTTTTTTGTGGCAAACTGTAATTTTGCATAAATTTTTTGATATTTTATATAAGATAATTCAGGAATATTTTTTGTGTATAAATCTCTTGGAATATTTAAATATAAGAAACTAAATAAAACAGTTAAAAGTTTTAAATGAAAATTTAAATTATATTTAATGTTCACCAAATTTTAAATTTATCAACAAGTATTTTATAAATAAATGGTCTTAAAAAGCTTTTGTTAACAGTAAAATATTATTTATATGAGACTTAAACTTCACTTTTAAACTTTGCAAGTTAAAACTTAAGAAAAAGAGCGCCAAATCAAATATAACTTGTTAAAAATATCGAACACATTTAAAAAAACAAATGCATAAAATAAATCACACATTTAACATAAAACTGAAAAAGCTTATGATCCAACATAAGTAAGTTAGCCAACAGATGATTGAGACCAGCAAATGAAAGCAAAAGTTGTAAGCCAACGAACAGATGTAATTGAGCACGTCAGCTAAACGGTCTACGAAATACAACGAAAACGGATGTCTGCAAACTACTTGGCTAAACGATATTGTGTTTAAGTTTAAAATAAAAAAAAATAATTAATTAATAATATTTACCTATAACAAGTTTAAAAATAATTAAGCAATTAAACTCGGAACAACGACAACAACAAAAATACAACCATTAGCCTAGTTAAGTTTGTAAATAAATAATAAAAATAAAATCGGATACACAGATTTAAACGAAAAAGTTTATTTATGTTTTGATAAAAAGTGCTAATTTCTTGCGTAAATTTAATTAAAAATTTATTAAAGTATTTTGTCATAGTGTTACACAATTGTAAGTGTTTTTGTTTTTAACAAACACCAACAAATATTGCAGGCATTTATATTAACTCAGTTTGGTATTTAGTTGTTGTTGGATGTGTGTACGTTTTCAATATCTTAAATTCCAAAACACCCCAATACCATTTGTGTCAACTAAACAGAGGCCATAAATTATATTAAAAAAAATCAACCACAAATACAAAGACTGCGTTTCTGAATTACTAGTTTTATTTATTTAACGAAAAGAAAAAACTTTAGCTTGTTAACTGCATGTTAATTTGGCAGCAAAAAAATTATTTCAAATCACATTTCAAGTGCTTATGTTGAAGTAACAACAAGTGCAAAAAAAAATTATTTAAATCCTCTGTTATTTGTTTACAACAGTTAAGTTCATAATTAAAAGTTGTAACTAAAGAAAATAAAATTGTGATTACAAAATGCCTGCCAACAACAAACAACAAATTTGTCGCACGTTACTTTTCATTGTATGGCTCAGCTGTTTCCACAAAAGTGCCGGTAAGTATTGAACCGTTGAATCAATTGTATTTTTTGTATTTTAAGTGTTTTAAGCAGCCAATATTGTTTCGGCTTATTTTGTTTTTATTTATTATTATTTTGTTTTTTTTTTTTTTTTGCTGGTTAAGAAATAAAAACTTTTACTTTCGCTTTTTATTTCTCTCCAATATTTGCATTTCTTCTCGCTCTTCTCTTTGGTCACCCTTTTCAGCCGTCAATGTGGAATTTTAAAACATAGTTTCTTTAATTTTAACACCTTAATTTTTTTAAGCTTCTGAGTCATTGTCATGACTGAATTTAATGGAGACGTTACTTAATGTGACGGCCCTTTAAAAAAGTCACCGTCTGAGTTTTGTTTCTTAAGTCTTTTGTTTTTATATTTTTCATTATTCAGCGTTTACTATATTTTAATATTCAAAGGTTAATGTTAAGTTTCTGAATTTACTCACTAATAAATGTGTGTACACTTTTTTGTTTATTTTTTTTTTTTTATTTATTTCTTTGTTGTTGCTTTTTTTGACAATTAATTTACTATATTAAATTTAAGTGATTTTACAATAAAACATAAATACAGTTTTATTGTTTTAAATGTGTACAAAACAAATTTGTACCCTACACCCAGTAGGTCAAGGTGTTCCACATACATTTGGTATATAGTTAAAATGGTAGGCTTTTAGGAATGTTTTATTTATAAATATTAATTAAATAATTTAAATTATGTGCTTATCATACAGATGAGTTTTTATATTATTTTTATTAATAAATCAATTTAATTAAAAAGAGATCTTTATCATTTGTATCGTTGATTATTATTAATTGTTTGTCCCATTGGAATAGAAGCAAAAAATTAATTTACATAAAACAGTTCAATAAATTTAAATGTCGTTTATTAATAATCGTATCACTTAAGAACAGCTGCACCGATTTCGCTATTTTAATTAATAATTGTCATAACCCAACCTAGGTTTTTACGGAAAGAAAAATTGAAAAATTTTACACATAAGCGTAGCTACTTTGGAGGTGGTAAAAGTTTAAAAAATGTTTTCTTGTGTCAAAATCTTACACTAAATAAATTTTTTTTACGTACACTAGCTGACCCGGCAAACGTTGTTTTGCCATATAAATGTTTTCTATGAAATATTTTTTTAGTTCAATAAAAATAACAAATTTACTAAATTATTCGGGATATGCTCCCATAATTTTTCAATAATATATTAATTTGGTTGTTGGGTTTAAGCTGGTTTATATGCATTTCATTGGTGCTTATGCCAGATCATCAGTAAACCTTTACCCAAATTCTTGAAAAAGTTTAAAATTTTTATAAGTTATTATTTTAAATTCTCATTAACAAAATCAGAATTCAAAAATAAAACAAAAAACTATAAAAACTTTATAAAAATTTAGTAAATTAGTAAATTTTCTAATAAAAGATTTTATTTTTCGGTTGCCCTTATAAGCATTTAGTGTTAACCAACGGTCAGCCAAATGTTAAAAGGATTAGAAACATAAAATAAATTAAAATTGAAAAATTGTTGGTTGGGTTTTTGAAAAAGTTTTTTATAGTTTTTTGTTTTATTTTTGAATTCTGGTTTTGTCAATGAGAATTTAAAAATATAACTTATAACATTTTAAACTTTTTCAAGAATTTGGGTAAAGGTTTACTGATGATCTGGAATAAACACCAGTGAAATGCATATAAACCAGCTTAATACCCTGTTCAGACAGATATTTTTAATTGTTTCAATTGTTTCAAAGTATTGATTGAGCAATTAAAATAAGTGTTCACACAAACTCAATTTATCTTACTCCATTAGCATTTGATAGCTGTAAAAATACGATGTATTTATAACAAATCAAATAGTGCCTTCTCTTCAGTGTTTTTCCTGTTGATAAAATATATTTACAATTATATTTATACATGTATATACTTATATGTATGTATTTGAATTTATTTAAACATTTTTTTTAAATTTTCTTCAAACATTTTCCATTTTTTTAATTCTTATTTTTTGCATATTTATTTGTTTGACATTATAAATGCCACCTATAGAATTTTCTTCTCACTGAACATACTTCTCAAGAATTGTATTTCAAGTATTAGACAATAAGTGAAACAATAAAGTATATATTGCTCAATTTAAAAATAATTTTTAGTAAGGTAAATTGAGCTCAATAAGGCCTTTAATTTCGATAATATTATTAATTGAAAATTGAGACGAGTGTGTGAACATAGTATAAGCCAAACAACCAAATAAATATATTATAAAAAATAACAAACTTACTCTGAGTACATTAAAAAAAAAAAACATAAACCATATGTGTTCTACGGTACGCAGAAATATCTTAGTTCTAAGTTTCATCGAAGTCGTTACGATATTTAGGTGAGGCATAAATTGTCCTTTGAGATTAGTCACCCTTAATATTTATGAATAGTTGGTAAAAATTCTGGAAACCAAAAATGCTCGTAGCACCTATAATATAAATAAAATAAATTTTATGAAATTTTGTATCAATAATTTTTTAACTTTGAGTGCTTTACATTTAGCTCGCTTGTCTCTTTTACGACAAAAACACTAAGTGTATTTAAATAAAAAAATTTATTCTATTTTAACTAGCATGTTTTGCAAGGCACTTAAGCTAACATACAAAAGTTATTCAACGTCCTCCGTTTTAAATTTTACGATAATTTTGAAAATTATACCCAATTTAAGAAAGCGGATTTCAGCGACTTTAAGTTTTAAGGCAATGAAATGCTCTAATCTAGACATCAGTATCTTAACTGATGGGTCCTTTATGGACGGAAGGGCATGTGCTGGTGTGTACTCAACTGAGTTGTATGTATCCTACACCTTTAATCTAGGGGATTACGTGTCAGTCTATCAGGCAGAAATGCTAGGTTTGCTGCACGCGTTTGATCACTTGTTAGAATGTCGAATGTATGGGAAGAGAATTCTTATTGGACTTGACAACCAGTCGGTTATAAAATGTATACAGCGGATAGATGTGAACTCTTCTTTGGTACTTGAGTGTGTTCTAAAGCTCAATAGGTGTGATTCTACAAATCACGTAATGCTGATGTGGGTTAAGAGACACGTAGGCATAGCAGGAATGACCCTGCCGATAAACTTGCGAAAAACTACTCTGGGGAATGGCTTAATGCGGGCAAAGGTCTTTCAATGGGTAAACTCTATGAATTTGCCTGTAGACAGTCTCGTATGGTGCTCAGGGAGCCACTTGGCAGGGGTGCAGTGAAGATACTCGGTTTTAATCGGAGTACGATGGGCTGGATCACTGCGTTGATTACAGGACATGGGAACTTCAAATATTATCTGAAGAGGATGCAGATCGTGGATGATGATATTTGTAGAATGTGCCTGGAGGATGCCGAGACGGCAGCGCATATAATATGAGAGTGTCCCTGGTGGGCGAGCGGAAGATTGAGGATCACAGGCTAGCACACATTAAGTGTGAGTGCTATGGGGGACTTTAGTCTGAGGGAAATGCTGGCGATTACAAAGTCGGCGGTGTGAAATCGTTTTTCTAGTCCAGAGCAAACGCCGGTTGTGGCGGGGAACTCAGTGATTGAAGGGATACTGATCGGTGGACATGAAATCACTGAGGAGTGAAGGAGGTCAAAAAGGGACCCGGCAATGAAAAATTGACCGCAATTCGTATACTAGTGTTATATAGGCTGAGCCAGAAGCCACGCCTTTGTGTAAAATTTAAATAATTTTTTATTATTATTTTTATTATTTTAAATAAATATAATATTAGCTTTGCATAATATAAATTTTAATTATAAAAAATAATATAATTTTTATCAATATACAATTGAGCTCTTGAGCAGGTGTTTTGCATAGCTGCATGTGAAATTTCAGGCCCCATTGCCCTGACCTCAGATTCAATGTTGTGCTCTATATATTGGTGCTATACCCCCATAGAAAATAATCAGAGACAGTAAACGTGCTGGCCAATTGAATTCTAAATTTCTTGGGATAATTCGATTACTAAAATTAATAAAATAAAATTCTATCATTTTGGCTTGTTGCTTGATTGTTAAATCTTTTAAGGTGGTGTAACATTGTTTGATGAACAAAACCTGAAAAAAATAGTTGTTTTATTTATTAAGCTTGAGATCAGTTTTTTTATAAAAATAAAAATAATTTTATTTCACTCCAATAATTTGCTACCACATTGGGTAGCTTCTTCAGGGAAAGTATAAACAATTTAAAAAATTCATGAATGAAGGCTTTATAATGCAAAGCCATTTATCGGTCCGACAAAAGCTTGCTTTTAACTAACGGCAAGTTGTAATAATGGCCCTTGAACTTAATATTTAAAAAAAAATAATAAATAATATTAAACAAAAAAGTTATTCAATTGTTACATGCAGGCATGACTTTTGGCCCACCCTGTACTTTGTATCTGTTCTTAATATTTATTTTTTTTATATTTACTTATAATACAAAAAGTTACTAAATATGTTCTAAGGGCACAGTGGTATTTTTTTCAATGAAAAGGTTCTGAAAAATACTATAGTACTGAATTTCTTACCTCAGGCGTAGAGTATAATAAAGTCGTCTTTATATAGTTCTAACTGTAAGACAGTTGTGTGTTTTATTTATATTGACTTTATAACTTATACCTAAAAAAAATAAACAAAACTCAGGTTCATGTTTACTTTTTTGGCCTTTTTAAAATTAAACAAAAAAAAATCTGAAAACACAGTATTAAAAAGTAAATGTACAGGTTCAAGCTTGAAAGCAAATTCTACTAGCAAATATGTACTTGAACGAACTTCAATGAGCAACAGTGAAAGTAAATGAGTATTCTTAAATGATTCGATTAAGAAAGGTTAATAACATCAATAAATTTTGAGTAATAATTTAGTTTTTTTTTCAAATTTTGCATTAGATTTTAATTTTTTTATAGAATTTTTGATATACATACACAGAAAAAAATATTGCTAAAATTTGTTTAATTAATTGAATTTTTAATTTGTTTTTTACTTCTAATTATAGTTTTCATTAACTTAATTAAATTTTTTAATTGATATTAAATATTTTCATAAAACGAAGAGATTTCTGTCAGTTGAAAAAAATTTAAAAAATAAAATATATTATTTTAAATGACATTTACTTGGAAATTTAATTTTAAGAATAAATTTAATATAATTGTTGCTCAAGGAGCGAAATAATGAAAAATTGTCGCCAATCTGCAAGAGAAAGTTCTGGTAAGTGCACATACGTACATATATAACAATATGGTCGGCTTTAAATATAATAAATGGTTTCGGTTTCATTGTAGGTATGCCAAAATTCATTACATATTTATTGTGTGCCTTTATATTCCTCAGAATTCTCATTTTAATAGGTAAGTTAGTTGAATTTCTTCAGTCTGCCTGATCAAGCCTTTTTACCGGTTAATGTTCCTTTATATCTAGGTCGTTGATGCTAAAAATTATTTTTGGAAATCAGGCTTTTGATATGGTATAGTATGTGTATGTGTGTGGAACACTATTTCTTATCATTAATTTTATTATACATATAAGTAACGACATATAATTAAAAATATAGATTCCTTTGTAATATAAATGTAGTATAATAAGAATAAACAAATTTAAAAAAAAGAATTTTTTTTTGTATTTTTTTATACAGGTTTAATAAATTATATTATTATATAAATTATAAATTATAAATGCTTTAATATTATAAAACCCAAATCTCAAATAAAGACATGATTAAATTAATTAAAATCATTTTTGAAAATTATTGAAAATTTTTATTAATATTTTAATACTGTTTTAATTGATATTTTTCTCCATATTTTTTCAATTAAAACTATTAATTTTCATTTAATTAATAGTATCATTTTGATTATTGGAGCAAAATTAAACAATTTTTTAATTAATAATATAAATTTCGTAATTAAAATCCATATTTATTGAATATATATTTAATATATTGAAAAAAATATAATTATTTTGTTCTTTTCATCTTAATTAAACAAAAGTGTATTTAAGATTTATGTTTAAAATTGGAGACATTTTCAATATTAAATATAATAAAAATTTAAAATTTTTCCAAAAGTGGCATAAAAAAATAAAAAAATACATAATTTGTAAAAAATATATAAAAATTGAAACTTGGATTAAAAAAAATGCTAATATTGACAAGGCAAACGTAGTCGAAAAACTTCTTCAAAATTATCAAACACTTTTATTCGAAAATTAGCACTTTAAATTCAATGCTATGATTCTTGTGTGCGCAGAGCGAAAGCCAAAGCTAATACTGGTTTGAAGTAATGTAAAGTTCATAAAGTTTCAGATCGTAATGCGATAAAGAACTTCCAAGCAAGTGTATAACAGAAAAAATTGAGATTAAATTTCTAAAAAAAATACACCTGTTGTGAAATGGATGATAGGTCAACTATACTGGAACACTTTTCACAACAACCGGATCAATATTTTTATTTGACTGAAGGAAGAGTTTATGTCTAAGAACAATACCACAAAAAAAAATTCCCCAAGAAGTTGTTTTTGTGGCAACCCATTTCAGTTGTTGCAAAAGAAGTCAATCGTTTGTGACACTAGTCACGATAAGCACTGAAATCAGCAAAGATTTCCTTAATGTTTCTGTCCCAATTTGGCATCATACCTCTATTGAAGAAGGCCCTAGAATGGTATTTAAACAATAATGTTAATTCTATACCACGAGAGGCAATTCACCCAACTGTCCAAACTTAAGCCTTTGAAAACGTATTGGTCTCTTTTAAACAAAGAATTAAAAACACAGAAAGCATATCACATGATGTGTCCGATTCAAACCATCTCATCCAAAAAGTTATCGAAATCAATCTTTAATTGGATGATTTCCGATAAAAGATGGGTAAACCTTTTAACACAAAGTAATGTGCCAATATTTTAATGCTTAATGAATTTGTATAAATTGACGTATTTTTGAGAATGTTTATGTTAAACGGTTAAAGTTTTACTTAACTTAATACAAGTATAAGTTTATTTTGACTCACTCTTTATATGATAAACTTTATTATTTACTAATAAAAAGAAAATTGGTTGTAAGTGGATTTACTTAAGCCACACCAGTCTAAAGCCTAAAATACTACACGAAACATGAAACACATGTGGCCAAGGCGGATACATTTTTGCCTTATGATGACGTTAAAATTACGTCACAGCCATATGCGTATGTCGCTTTTTACATCTCGTGTACTACAGGCTTAGGTTTTATTAAATATAAATATTTTATATCATTTGTTTAACCAAGTTTTAAGCAGTTTTAATTTTTTAGGGTTTTCAGTGATATTCAGAGGGCTCTGCAATAAAAAATAGGTTCAAGTAAAAACATTATTAAAAACTTATTGATGTTACATGTTTAATAGTGAACTATGTTTAATGATCTATTTAACTTGTATTGAAGCACTTTACAGTAAAAAACTAAAAATTCTTTAAAATGTATTAATTTTAATTTAGAATTAACACTTAATGGATATTTTTATAATAACTTATTTCATTGAATTTTATAACTAACCATGGTAGTTAAATGCGGCAACTTTCATTCTTTGCGTGCCAAGGTAGTTGTTGCCACTATATTGGCAAATTCTTCATAACGATTAAACTCATTATTATTTTTAAGAAAAATCAATCAATAAATTTATGTGTATTCTTAGCTGATACTTAATTGATACTTCAACATTCACGTATATATAAACAAAGGATTTGTTAAACATAATACTTATAAACATTTTTAACAAACATGGAAATAATTTGAGTTTGCTTGAATTGGTACAATAACTTCCTATAATAAATTTTATTTATTATTCTTACAAACTTATGTTTCTCAAGGATTTCACAATTATGATTTTTGAATATTTTCGTTTCTTATCCACATTTTTAATAACTAATAAAACGGTTAATGTTTTTAATTGAAACTTATACAGAAAAAGCTTATAATTTACTTAAACATCAACTAAAATGCAATTTAATAATGCTTAAATTTAAATGAATATTTTTATAAAATCTAAAATTAGTCTTCAAGGATTTCATAATTAAAACATTTAAGAATTTTGGTTTCTTATCAACCTTTTAAATAACTAATTAAACTTTTAATTGTTTAACAAAAAAATAATTGTTATAAAAACACAAAAAGTTTAAACAATTATTTAAATTGTTAATGGTTTTTACATTAAACAAAAAAATTAGTACCACATAATAGAACCTAATGATGCAGGTGCATAATTTGAATACCCCTCGTTTGAGTCAAAAAAATATCTTCATGACAAATCAGTTTTCTCAAAACAACAACAATATTACATACACTAAATTCTTAGATGTCAAATGCTTAGTAATGCTATTATAATTGTAATTTTTTTTAATAATAAATATTGAATTGTTAACAATATGCGTGTTTTATCTCATCACTGCATTCGTTGACAAACGTATAAACTTTAAATCAAGTGCACATTTTTGTAAGCTGATTGTAAAAGGTTTGATAAATTAAATGTTTAATTTTATTTCGTGTCATGACAAAATATTTATGAGAAATTGTAAAGGTATAAATTAATATTAATTTATGTATAAGTTCCCTCTAATGTCTGATTATTATAAAAGTGTCAAGGTAATAGCCCATAAAAAAAAACTTCATATGCTTACTGATTCGCTTGCTTAGTGCTTACCTGCTTACAAGAGCGTTTTGTAGAAGTAAATTTCTACCACTTACGCTCCAAAAATTTGTCGAATTTTATAAGCAGTGCAGACTTTTTTTACTTACTGTTTTACATACAAAAGCACAACAAAGTATGTCTTCTGAATTGCTTATTTTTTGTGCAATTTTAAAAATTAGTTATAAATATTAATTTATTTTATTAGCAATTATTTCTTATATTTTTCCATTATTTGCTGTAACGTTGTTCAGCAGTTCAGCAGTTCATAATTTTGTAGGAACAAAATTAGTGCTAACTAATTGCAATAAAAAGACCTACAAAGTGAAACTTCGCACATAAAACTCATGCTTTCGAGAAGTGCTCTTGGAAGTAGGTAAGCTCTAAGTAAGCAATTCAAGAAGCCTTTTCGGATAGTTAAGTTTACAGTTTAGATACTATGTTGAAGTTTTTTTTTTCAAAATTAATTACGACCCTATTATAAAGGCACATTAGTGCAAGCGAGTGTAAGGTCAAAAATGGGGAGTCTCTGCTAATATTTCAAATTTGACATACATTGTTACAGTGATAATTTTTATTACCTTCTTCTTTGTTAATTGGCTAAGAAGTTACAAAGAGTAACGTTGATAAATTATTCATGTGGTGCTTATATATAATAGAAACTCAACGAAATAGTATAGGAAGTATGTCAGGGATATGAGTATTCAATAACTTGTGCATCACTAGATTATGAAGGCTTAAATACCGATAAAGTGCTAAAGATAGCTTATTACAGAAGTTAGTTATACCAGTGATTGCTTTAGGGATGGAAGAACAGAAGCAGTAATTTACTCTATTAAGTTAAACCTGTCCTAAACTTTTAATTATACTAGGCTTGAGTGCTCATGTAGATCCATAAATAGAATCATCTGTTAGTAAATCAAGTGTAGGGAAATAAAATCCGATTGTACTAATAACCCGTCATATGAAAGCAAACGTGGACATTAGATTAGAGTTCGATTATGTACAAGGTAAAATTGATTTTTATTAAGGGACAAATCCAAAACCTATAGTGTTTCTAGAAAAGTGTTTACGCAGAGGTTCTTCAGTGGGTTAACTTTATAAACTTAGGAGGTTGGAGGGAAATAATCACTTGAAAGCAGGGGCCGAATTACGGCATTCGATATCGAACGAAATTTTACTCGAACGATCGAGTTTGCTGTGCTTTAGATATAGAGATTCTAATAAGAATATTCAAATTTCGATCACGTTCGAATGCCGTAATTCGGCCCCAGGTTTAAAGAGCTTCTAGGTAGTAAAATTACATGGTTATAGTAAGAGCACTGGTTAACTACATAGAATAAAGTTACATCAATCATCAACTATATAGTTTGATTGACTGATTATTTTTGCGATTGAAATAGTTTGATTTATTTGGCTCTTTGGGTTCACTAGTGTCTTTTGTTTCACTAGCTTCTATTCTTTCATTTTATTATTTTATTTTACAGAATCACTTATTTCGTTGCTTGTCATTAAAAAACAATAAAAATAAATAAAAACAAGTAAAAGCACTATATTCGGCTGTGCCGAATCTTTTATACCCACCACCAATTTTGTGTACATTTAAAGCACAATATTTATTATTTTGTTAATCGCTATAGAATAATCTCTTTATAATAAAATATGTATCACTTTCTTTGTAGAGGGTGGTTAAATTTTAAGGGCCCATGTTTAAGGTGAACCACATCTAAACTTCAATTTTTTTCTTGTATTTCATTTGACATTTCTCAATCTCAGACTAACTCAATTTGAACCGTGGAAAGATACGCAATCGAGAAACGCTTTTAAATATTAAAGATTTTTATAAAAAGGGTCGTTCAAATCAAAATGCATATTGTGCACTTCGTGATTCTTTTGGTCAACATAATCGTTCGAATTCGTCCACAATCGTGAGAATTGTAAAAAATATTTAAATGTCTGCAAAGCAGGTCTGTGTGAAATGTGAAAACATCTGTGAATGCCATCTTAGTTCGTTGAATGGGAAACATTGCTGTTGTTCACGATAACGTGGCAAAAGAGCAAGCAACCTTGACTCATCATCGTGCCCAACAATCGAGCATCAACAGTGTCATTGAAAATTTGGACTATCGGATCGTGGTGTGCCGCCTAGGTTGGGGGGCCATTTGGCCGATATTTTGTTCCATACATAATTGAAGCATACAAATATTATCATTATAAAAATAAATGATAATAATTTCATAATAATTTTATTCAAAATCAACATAGTCCCTTAAAATGAAACCACCCATTATAACTTCGGTATGCTAGTAAAATGTTTTCGTAAATTTAGTCTTTCAATGAAAGTGGCCGTTAAAATACGTGTGTCAATAAAGTTTCTGCTAATAAACATAATTTAGATATTTCAATATAGTCCTTTAGTATACCAAAATCTTTATTCATAGAGAATTTACATGAATTTAAGAGGAAGAAAGTGAATTTAAGGTTAAATTTTAAGGGCCACAGGGTGATTTAAAATATGCATTCTCTGCATTTTTCTAAAACGGGAAATTTATTAGTAAGATTCTGATTTTTAAACTTCTATAACATTTTGCTTTTAAAAGATTTTCAAACGAAATAAGTTTTGTATAGTTTTAAAATTTGTTAGCCATTAGTACATGGAAATAAATTGTTTATAATGTTTAGAGATAATTTTTTTTTACTTAGGTCAAAATTTTCCTAAATTCCCATTTTTAATAGAGCATAACTTCAGGAGAACATAAGCATAAGTTGTTAGCATGCCATCTAGTAGTTGCTAGTAGAGTCATCTATCTTATCATCTTTATCTTATATTTAGCTACAGTACAATAAATGGCGCAGTGTAAGATGAATAAATGCTAATATATATGACTAATATATTTTTATAAAAATTTAAAGAAAAAAGTGTGCGTGGCACATCTATCCGTTATAACGAAGACTTTGACCAAAAAGCCATGTTTGCAAAATTTCAGAATCGTACATATAGTTTTGTCAGTTTTATTACGTTCTAAATTTGAAATATACACTGTGAGGTATAAATTTTCGTACATTTTTATCTATAACTCTTTTCCTAATTCATAGATTTAAGCGATTTTCAGGGAAAAATATTCTTTTGACCCGATAAATATATATTCGAAGTTTCATGACTACGTTTATGCGTCTGGACACAATTCAAAAGTGAAAGTGGGCGTTAAAGTAGGCGTGTCAAAGTTGTTTTTGCTAATGAGTACAACTTAGGTGTTTCAATATAGCCCTTTATTATTCCAAAATCATTATTAGTAGAGAAATTATATGAATTTTAGGTGAAACGTTATATGGGAGGTGGGCGTTAAAGTGGGCGTGGCACCTTAATTTTTTGGCATAGTAATGAAATTGCTTAAGGGGATAGACGTAGCAAAATTTATCATCATACCTCTAATTTTAGCGGTTTTATGAGCTTTTAAATTTCATTAACGGTAGATAACGTGAAAAGTGGGCGTTATAGTAGGCGTGTCAAAGTTATTTTTTCGAATGAGTACAACTGAGGTGTTTCAATATAGGCCTTTCTTATTCCAAAATCTTTATTAATAGAGAAATTATATGAATTTTAGTTAAAACGTTATATGGGAGGTGGGCGTGGCACATTGATTTGCCGTTACAAGAAAGCGTGTCACCAAAAAGCAAAGTGTGCAAAATTTCAGAGTCGTACATCCAATTTTGTTGCTTTTATGACGTTTTTGTTTTTAAATATACCGAAAAATACACTGTGCGGTATAAATTTTCGTACATTTTGATCGATAACTCCTCTCCTAATGCATAGATTTAGACAATTTTGGGGGAAAAATATTTTACCCAGGAAATATATATTCGAAGTTTCATGAGTCTACGTTAAGGCGTTTGGACACAATTATATTTTATTCGATGTTCGAAGGACACGGTTTTTATGACCTACTCTTGCTTTTCGAGCTATAACTCTCTTCCTAATATTCCGATTTAGCCCATTTTCAATACCGAACAAACCTTGTCTATAAGAAAGATTCTGGCAAAATTTGAGCCTCCTAGCTTTTTCGGTGCTTTCAACAGACGGACAGACGGACAGACGGACGGACATAGCTAGATCGTCATAAAATCAAACCCCGATTCAGAATATATATACTTTATGGGGTCTAAAATGGATATTTCGATGTGTTACAAACGGAATGACAAAATGAATATACCCCCACCATTTTTTTGGTGGCGGGTATAAAAACTATGGTTTAACTATTGGGTGTTCTAAAATTAAAACAAGATTTTGATTAAAAGGAAAACACAGTTTATAGTCTTTTTTAGGGCAAAAAACACTTTACTTCATAAGTGGCGACAAAATCAAACCTTGCGTTAACTTTGGGACACTCTATATAATGTTATAGCATTTCTGAAATAATTTTTTGTTATAAAGATTAACAGAGCATCATTTTTAAAGAAGGGACAAAATTTCTGAAATTTTTACATTTAGAAAGAAACAGTTATTGATCATTTGATCAATTATAACTACCTAACTAAGTAAACCTTAAAGAATAATATCATTTTGTTTTACAGATTAAATAAACAACACATGTACTATGATTGAATTGTATGATATGTTTTAATATAAAGGTTGCCAGTTTGACTAAAACTGCATGCAGTAATCATATTATGACTACAAATAAAATGAAAAAACTTTACTCTTTTCTAAAGTGAATTATTGATTTTCTATAAATTATATTAATGGCACTTACCCCTTTTAGTTACAATTTTTTATATTAAAAATTTTTTTACATTTTATCGTTAGTTTTTATTATTTCATTATTTTTTCCAAAATTGTTGTGTATTTTTTCATATGCCAAACTTTTAAAGTAATAAAAATTTATTCAACGGGATGAAGAACAGTTCAAAACTAGTTATGATTAAAACAAAACATAGCTTGGTTGCTTTGTAATCATTATATTGTATCACATATAATTTAGTGATTAAATGTAATTTTAAATGCTTTAAAATATCATATTATATTTGCGGCCACATCATACTATTTTAGTCATGATAATTTTGTAAATCAGACTAATTTTAAAGGACAACCATACTGAAATTTTAATAAAAATATATGATAAAACAAAATTAAAATAACTATTACTTATTTTCGATAACCAAATATTGTTATGTACATATAAACTTCAAAAAGTATCGGTTCAAAATACAGACTAAAGGGGATGGTTTTTTCATAATGTACCTAAAGTAGTCTCTGCTAGAACTTAAGGACTTTTTACAATATTAAAAGTCTTGGTAAGTGTAATGGTAGATCTGTGACATGCAGTAGTCTGTACACTTTTCGAGTTAATACACAGAGAAAATTGTATCGGTTGTGAGTACCGCAATTGTTGCCAATCGCATAGTTTATCTGTGATAGTAGAATTTTAAGGCTATATCTACAGAATTTCGTTTTGGAATATAAATATGTAGTCAGCACTAATAAATTATGATTCTTGCAATAAAAATTTTATAATCACAAAAGAAAAATCGATTGCAGGAACTGCACCATTCGATTGGCAATGTATGTGAACTTCTGTTTTCTGGGTGTAGTGTTATGAGGCTTAATAAGGGCGGATGAACTCTAACTATTTAAATCTTTAAATATTATTCATTTTCAAATCTTAGAAAATATTTTTTGAATATTTGATATTTCAATCTTTTTTAATGCAAAATATTTGACTTATAAATATTTAATGTAACACTTCAAAATATATCTAATGTTAATCGTTACATATCAAAAAAAAACTTTTAGCTGTGATATTTTTCATAGTTACAGGTAGCAAACTACATTGTAAGTCTGTTAGTTTTTTTAAATGAAACTGCATTAAATGAAATGAAATAAAATAAAATAAAATAAAATAATTAAAAACACTCTTCTTGTTTTTAGCAACTATGTGTTTGCATCTTAAGTCTTTTGTTTTTCAACGACCTGAAAACTAGTTACGCTTCCGCAAAAACATTTAAATAAATTTTATTTCATACAATTTACAAAATTTTCTTTATGATATTTTTTTCAACAAACTATTTGGTAAAGAGAGGGAAAGAGAATTTTCCAAATTTTAAAGCTACTTAGTATTACTTAGTAGTGTGCACAGTTTAACCCACTCAAGCTTACTAAAATTGTAAAAAACCAAAAGGAAAAAAAACAACAAAACTGTATAATTTCATGACAAAGCATAGATTTGGTTCAATAAACCATAACAATTGATTGCTGTAATATAAAAACATACCCGTACAGACAACTAACTACTGGTTTTTTATTTTTTCCAATTTAAAGGCCATCTTCAATACTGGCTTAACAAATTGTAGACTCTCAAAGACTGGTATAGAAAAAAAACAATAAACAATCTAATAATATATTTTTGCTTTTAGTTTTTGTTTTGTTTAACTCCATGATTAAGGTTTTTTTTTAAATTTATTACCCACCAAGACTAAAGTACGTGTTTAGGTACTTACACGAGTACTTTACTTAATGCCTATAGAAATTGTGGGGGCTTAGATTACTTACGGCTAAGTTGTTGCTCAGTAAAATTTCATTTAATTTAAATATTACATACTTGCACATACATGAACTATTTGTTGATAATTAAATTCCGGCAACTTTTTGTAAAGTTTTTAATAGATAAACAAAAATAGCGAGTAAAAAAATTTATTTAGCATTTACAAATATTTGTTTGCAAAAAAAGTGCAATAAAATTTTTTTCTTTTACTTCCCAGATGTGTAAGTAGTAGAAAAAAAATATTCACAAAAAGTTATTTACAAAAATTTGAGGAAATTTTTGGATTTTCTATCCACTATTTTTTTACAACCCGCACAAGTTAAAGTTGTGCAAACTGCATTTGTAGTAGTAGATATTTGGCTAAACCTGTATTTTGTAAGTGTTATGAAATAATTTGAGCCGACTAAATTCCATATCAAAATCAAGTTGCAGGTTTAGTCACCTTGATATGTTTTTTTAATTTTTATTTATTTATTTCTGTTGCAGTTGCTATTTGGCGCGTAAATTATGTTGATTTACTTTTATTTCTTGATTTTTGTTTTTGTTTATCATTAATTTGAAACATTTTTTTTACTACTTCATATGCAGCAAGATTTTTATAGTGGATTAGCCTTTTAATTACTTATCTTATTCTATATAATATTTTATGTTCAGCGATCTTAAAAATTATAATATTATTGAATTTTGATGCTTTTAATTTTGACATTGCAACAAATTTTAATGAAATATGATTGACTATAAAAAATTAATTATACCGTAAGTGTATGTAAATTTACATTTTGTTTAAGGTGGTTAATAAAATTAGAGCAATACATTGTGATATATAATCAAGGTGAATTCATACAGGTGAATTTATAAGCCCAGCTGATTGTCAAAATTGGTTGAATTTGCCTTGATTTCATTTATTAATGCAGGGATGGAAAATGAAATTTTGGTTTCGGTATTAAACAATTAACTTGTGTGTACTTTTCTGATAATAAATTTGCTAGGTTTCTGTATATTTGTTGCTTTTGTTTCCTTAACAATGTGTTTCAAAAATTTATATCCTTTTTTAAAGAAATTTTATTATATTTAATATGTAAAAACAACTTTTCCATCCCTGATATACGAATTGGCCTTGACATAAAACATCCCTTGAAAAGTTGCTTTGTTGTATTAATTCGCCGTTGATATACCTTATGGATATGCCTTGTATATAATTAATATAAATAATGATTGCAAGTTATAATTATAAGTTTAAATTATCATTTTATGATCTCACGTGATCATTTAATAATTCTATATAAATTTAATGTTGTTCAAAGTTGCCAACTGATTTGTCCTGCGCTGTTCCACGTAAATTATAACGTAGTGGCCTGCTTTAGGTATAATGGTCGCCCACTGGTTTTAGGGCATTAACGTCACCCAGTATCCTAGGGCTTGTATGTTAGACTTGTTTTAGCGATCGAATTACCTGACCTTAACCAAACTTCCTGATTAAACGGAGTAGACAATAATTAGTAAAGTCTTCTAGCAATTTTTTGATTAAGACCCCAAGTTTGGCAGGCAGGAATTCTTAATTTTAGATCACAAGGTACGTCACTGGATATTCATATCTTTCTTAAGGAGTACACAGCTTTACGAGGATAGTACATTACGTCATAGAAACATTGAGGTTGCAAGTATTAATTCACATGATCATTGTTTTCCTTGTATTGATCTGTAATTCAATATTTAAAGAATTTCGATGAAGTCCTATGTGTTTATGTTTAAAATAAGAGCAAAGATTACGTAGAAAGTCATTTAGTTCAGTAAAAGAGTCCATTTTATAAGTGGGAGATTAGAAAGTACAAAGACTATATTAACTCCGAGATAAATTTAAAATGCATCTGATGTTGTAACACCTTGTTTCTGCATTGAATTACATGCTTAGGACTTCTTACATTGTAGGCATTGTTCATAAACAGCAGGGGGTTGTATATCTTGGACTGTCCAATTTTGATTCCGAGTGCGGATACATAGTCGATACATAATCTGTCTTATCGTAATCCAGGCTGCTCTTGTCTTTAATTCTGGTTCAGTAGTAGTTATTTCCCCTTTGTTGCATAGTGTAATCATGGTGACGTTGACGATAATTTCTTTTTTTTAAGTTAAAACTTAATAATTCCATTTTCTCCTAAAACGCATCGGCCATTAGGTTTTTGAAGATGTACAATCTTCTGTGGATTTTTCTTATCACGAATGTGGCAATTTGCTTACACATATGTTTTCATTTCAAAAATCAGCTAGATCACTGAATAGAAAATTAAGACAATTGCTTAAGGAACTGGGAAATAACTTTGTACCGTCATCAACCCTTGATGTTATTTTAATTCAAAATAAAATTATAAGCCAAACTTATCCAAATGACTACAAAATTTTCAGATCTTAAGACCCCATGTAAAAAAATAAAAAAACTAAAAAACAACAGACATTTTTACTATAAATTTGACTTACATATGTCTTATTTTTGTGTTAATTTATTCATTGAGGTATTTTAAAAAATTAATGGGCTTAAAAATTAATGAACTTAAAAGTTAAAAAATTTAACGAATTTTTTTTGTCACCGCTATTACGACAATATCTGTCTGGAGCTTCAAGTGATCGTTGAAGCTTTCTATTTTTTCCAATTAAATATTTTCCAAATCTACGCTACTCTTAACTGTTTTATATGTATACAACTGTCAAAGGAAGTTTTGAATTTACAATAAAATTGTATTAAACAATTATATCTTTTACAGAATCTTGTAAATATCAATCGAAGGAAGTTTTTAACTTGTATTATAATTTCTTGAAATTATTATGTCTTTTAAAGTGTTTTGCAAATTACCATTTTCCGTCAGTTTAATTTTTTTTATATCAAACATAATTTATTAATATGTTTGCTGGAAAATTCAACATGCCATATACATATACTTTGTTTTATTAAAATTTATTATAAAAATACTGGTATTTTAGTTACAACAAATCAATCAAAACTAAACTAGTTTCTATTGTTAAAAATTAAGGAAATATGAACTAAGAGCGCTAAGATTTTATTTAGAATCTTTATATCTTTATGCAATAATTAGTATAAATTAAGTATAAAAATAAACAAAACATTAAAAGCAAATATAATTTATGTTGGCTGGATGTGATAGTTCTCATGTTATGTTTAGTTAATCGTAGCAAGATGAGGGTTAGTGTAAATAAATTAAAACTTTGTAGACTTTGGACTTTTTTATACCCTTCACACAGTGAAAAAGGGTATATATAGGTTTGTCATTCCGTGTGAAATTTCTACAATTTTCATTTCCGACCCCATAAAGTATATATTTTCTGAAAGCTTATGAATAGGGAAGTCGATTAAGCTCTGTCAGTCTGTCCGTCTGACCGTCTGTCCGTGTGTATGTTGAAATCAACTTTTTGAAGCCCCCCGACATTGCTTGGACCCGGGTGAGGTATTAAAATATCAGAAATATTCGGGAGTAGATCGCTATTGAAAATCAGAAACATCGGTACATAAACAACTGAGATATGAGCAAAAACCAACGACCACCTCGATTTTTTTTTCACAAAAACAACATTACAACAACAACATACATACATACAAACGTGTATACTGGTTAGAGAAAACGTGGCATCAAATCCCAGCTGAGCCAAAAAAAAATTTCTTTTATATTTTAAAAATTTTTTTTTAATTTTTTTTTTTTATTTTTTTTTTTATTTTTTATTTAATATATTATTTATATATTTATTATTTTTTTTTTTTAATTTTTTTTTTTTAATTTTTTTTTAAATCTTTTTTTTTAAATTTTTTTTTATTATATTTTTTTTTTTGTTTTTTTAACATACATACGTAAATTTATAATTTTACAATGGGATGTTTTTTATATATGTATATTTTTTATATGTATGTACGTATTCCATATGAGATGAATGGTGATACAAACTACTGTTATTGCATGACTACACGTTGTTAAGGGTATATAAGATTCGGCACGGCCGAATATAGCGCTCTTACTTGTTTATTAAACAAAATGCAATTAATTTTTTAAATTTATCAAAATAAAAACAGAGTTGGAACAAGTAAGTTCGCTATATTCGGCCATGGCAAATGTACTCATTATAAGTAGTATAGCATAGGCTTAAGATTGGATTTGTTTTCATTTTGAATTTGTTTATGATTTACTGAATTTTACTAGTTTAGCCCTTTCATTTGATGCCCTTATTAATTGGGTTAAGAATTAAAACTTGTCTGCCATTTTTTGCGGACGCTATCTTGGGTTTGTGCTTTTTCATACTTAAGTGTATTCCACTGGTCAAACCCTTTAATCCAATACCAATATTGTGGGGGTTGAAGCGAAAAATTTGTAATTACAATACATTCGTCATTTCATTTAGGACGTCTCCGTGAATTTAAAATTTTTTTAGAATTAAAAAATACAACAAAAACTGGGGGCTTGATATTAAATAAAAAACACTGTTGAACTAATAACATCGTGTTAAAAACATGTGACATAATTTAACAAACATTAAACTTGTAGTAATGACGTGCAAAAAAGAAAACAGGAAATAAGATGTTGATACTTAAATTTCGCACTTACTAAATAACATATGAAAGACATGTAATCAATTAGGACAAATAATTCTTCATAACAATTTTCAATAAAATACTAAGTTAAATAGTTAATATTTACACACAACACTAATATTTCCACATTCCACTCAACTAGTAACGGATAATTAAATAGATTTTCTGTCATTATAGTATTGAACTTAAAGCCTATATTTATATTATATTTAAAATGATATAAAAGAGAAAGTTCAATTCAAGGCGAATTCATACAGGTGAAATTACCAGTCCAGCTGATTGGGAGACTTTATGCCAAAATTCGTTGAATTTGCCTTATTAATGCAGGGAAGGGAAATGTGATTTTTAATTCTGTATTAAACAATTAACTTACGTGTACTTTTTTGATAATAAATGTGCTAAATTTATGTATATTTGTTGCTTTTGCGTCATTAATAATGTGTTTCAAAAAATTATATCCTTTCTTTAATTTTATTATATTTAATATGTCATAACAACTATTCCATCCCTGATATACGAATTGGCCTTAACATAAAACATCCCCACAAAAGTTGCTTTGTTGTATCAATTCACCATTGCATATACCTGTATGAATGTTACTTGATATAAATCAAATTTAAAAATAAATCAATTAGTCATTTCATAAAAAAAAATTTACCACATTTTTTCCTGTGTAAGTACACAAGACAAATTTTTTAATTTTTATGTTTTAATTTTGCCTTCTTTATTAATTTTTTCTTTATAAAAGAAATATAATGCTTTTTGCGTAAAAAGTGCAAAACAAAATATTCAAGACAATGAATGCTCTAGAAATTTTTTTTATATAACGCTAATGCGGCTATAAGCATAATTAATGATTAAAAAAAGTGAACTTTGTATTAAATGCGTGAAATTTAATAGAATTTTGAGGGACTCAAAAAAGTAAGCATATTTCTAATAGGTTTTGGAAAATCTAGCAACAAAATTGTTTGACTAAAATTAATACAATATATTTTTTATTACTTGTATTGAGCGATCATGTTATCTTGGAACTAGTTCCTTAACTTGGCTATTCTTAGCATTATAGTTCCATATTGGGTTTTTTATTAAAATATATTAAAATTTAATTTTTAATTTTAAATATCTTTTTTATTTCGTGCTTAGATTAACAATATAGAAATATATTAAGCCATATTGATGCGACTCACGTTTATTTGTGCAACATTTGTTTTATATGTACAAATGTATAGATACATAGACGACTATGCATTTATACCGATTACGCGCTCTGAATGCTATTCATTTTATCTAAAACTTACCACCAACTACAACTACTTACCTTTCTGCATTTAGCACGGTAATTTTAACACATTTGTAAAGTGTAAATAGAAAAAAAACTAAAACAGTCGAATGAAAACAAAAATAGGAAGTTGTGTTTAATACGATTTTTCGGTTGAACAGAAGAAGAAAAAACTGGCATTATTAGATAATCGTGGAAGTTCAAGTTAATGCAATCAATTGTAATGTAATGCAACTGCAGACATGACGTTAGACGACCAGCGAATGGACGGACAAATGGTCTACAAAACAAATATTGTAATTTTGCTCAAAAAAAGTTGGAAAGAAAAACAAAAATCGTGATGAAAAATAAATAGTTAAAAAAAAATTCATGTTTTAGTGTCATTGTGTTAAGAGGTAGTAAATAAATACTCACTGTGCTTTGTACAGGTTCACATGAGATAAAATAACAAATAAATTATTGAGTATGTATGTAATAGTTTTTAAAGAAGAAAAATTTTACTCGACTAAATATTTATATATTTATATGGGCGTAACTATACCATTTTTGGGGATATAATAAAGAATTCAAAAAAATTAACTATTCACATTTAATTTACATATAAAATTAACTCTGTTTAAGATATTGTATACAAAAAATAACAATTTTAAGCTTTTGCCACCCCCCAAAAAACATATGGATGTATGTAGCTACGCCAATGGTAAAAATAATCAATTAACAGCACTACTCTTTTATTAAAAACCCTATTTATACAGACGAACTTCTCCACATATAACGCAGTATCTGGATACCGATAAACTTCTAAGTTAAAGAGAAAATTCATTATAAAAGAGCTGCCAAATTTAATTTGTTCTTGAAAACATTTTCTTTTTATTTCGGAATTTTAGACCAAACCTACAGAAGAACTTTAAACTACGAAATACATGTTTTGTTAAACATCTTTTGTTCTCCTTTTTCTTTTTTTGAGTAGACACAAAAGCCATCATATTTTAGAATTATATTTGATTTTACAAAAAGTCATTGCAAATGTGTGTTTGAAAAAAATCATTATGGGGGAATTATTTATAAAAATGAAGTTATGCCTTAATATACATAGATAAAACTCCACTACAGAGAAAATTTATACACGAAAACAAAAACGTGAGGAAATAGTAATTCATTGTTGAGAAGTTTGACTGTGGCATTATTTCGGATGATCACCCAAACTTTTAAAAATACAGATAATCTAAATAATGGTTAATGCAAATAATACAATCAGAACAATAAAGCTATATGTAATAAATAGAATATTTATTTATTTTATTTTTACTCATATTTTTTCATTTGTGTTATTTATTATTTATTTTATTTTATTTATTCCTTTATTTCTTTATTTATTTATTTATTTTATTTATTTTTCTTATTTTATTTATTTTATTTATTTTATTTATTTTTTTTAATTTACTTATTTTATTTATATTATTTACTTTGTTTATTTTATTTTTTAAATTTATTTTATTTATTTATTTATATTTTAATTTTATATGTAAAAAAAATGTTATTTAATTTTTTGTTATATTTTTATTTTTTTCATTACATATTATTTTTATTTTATTCATTATATTTATTTTAATAATATATTTTTTTATTTATCTATTTTATTTCTTTATTTTTTTTATTTTGTTCGTTATATTAATTTTATTTATTTATTTTATTTTACACGTATTTTTTTAATATATTTAATTTGTGTTTTTTATTATTTATTTTATTTAATTAATTTATATATTTTATATATTTATTTTATTAATTTTATTTATTTATTTATTTTATTTATTTTATATATTTTATTTATTTTATTTATTTTATTTATTTTATTTATTTTATTTATTTTATTTATTTTATTTATATTATTTATTTTATTTATTTTTTTTTATTTTCTTTATTTTATTTATTTAATTTATTTTATTTATTTTTTTTTATTTTGTTCGTTATATTAATTTTATTTATTTATTTTATTTTACACGTATTTTTTTAATATATTTAATTTGTGTTTTTTATTATTTATTTTATTTAATTAATTTATATTTTTTATTTTATTTATTTATTTTATTAATTTTATTTATTTATTTATTTATTTATTTATTTATTTATTTATTTATTTATTTATTTATTTATTTTATTTTATTTATTTTATTTATTTTATTTATTTTATTTATTTTATTTATTTTATTTATTTTATTTATTTTATTTATTTTATTTATTTTATTTATTTTATTTATTTTATTTATTTTATTTATTTTATTTATTTTATTTATTTTATTTATTTTATTTATTTTATTTATTTTATTTATTTTATTTATTTTATTTATATTATTTATTTTATTTATTTTACTTATTTTACTTATTTTATTTATTTTATTTATTTTATTCATTTAATTTATTTCGTTTATATATTATTTATTTTTTATATTATATTTATATTATTTATTTAAACAATTTTATTCATTTATTTTATTTTATTTTATTTATTTTTTTTTTTTTTATTTTATTTTTTTTTTGTTCATTTATTTTATTTAATGTATTTCTATTTTTTTATATTATTTATTATATATATTTTATTTATTTATTTATTTTATATAACTTATTTATATTTTTTTATTTATTTTATTAATATTTTTAATTTTATTTATTTATTTTATTTATTTATTTTATTTATATTTAAATTTTTTTCATTTCTATTTTTATTTTATTCATTATATTTATTTAATTTTTATTTGTTATCTTATTTATTTATTTATTTTATTCATATATTTTTTATATTATTCGTTATGTTAATTTTATTTATTTTAATTGAGTAAATTATTTTTTTTTTTTTTTATTTATTTTATTTATTTTAATCAATGAATTCGAGATCCATACAGACTTTTAAATAATACATATTAGTTACATAATTATTTATTATTTAAAGGAAACTTCTTAAGTACGTGTCAGATAATGCGTTAAACGAGATGATACCATAATTGGCAATCAAAAAATCTGAGCATACTTTTCCTTATATTAAATTAAAAACAAACAAAATATTTATTTAGCATTGTTCCTAGGCTTTTGAGCATTGACAGCTTTATAAGAGCAAGCTTACAAGTCTAAGGCGGCAGGTTTCCTTGGACCTTGAATTCCGCTATAGACCTCGAAGACAAAATAACAATAATAGGTTTTGAATAGATTCAATGTTATTGTTGTTAACATTGTACGGTGGATTCCGAATTATTGAACCATACTCTAAATAGGCCTGACTATAGAGAAAGATGAATACAATATTTTGTTATAAATGGGTCAGTAAACTCCTTCTCCCAGCGTTTTATCAATCTAAGTACTCCACGTGATTTGGTAACAGTAACAGTATGCTTTATAAAATTTTTCAGTGTTTGGTGAATTTCGTAAATTTAATTTTATTTGGCAAAAAATTAATAAATAGGGAAACAGCGGAAGCAATCGAAGATGTTACTTAACTATTTCAAAATTTAATGATTCCAAAGCAATTAGATTTATCTTTTACAGTTTTTTATTCGAAAATTTCAAAGAGACTTGGGAAATCACTGAAATCACATGAAATTTTTTTATGTGCTGTACTTTAGCTGAGACAAAAGCTTGTCACCAATTTTTTATAATTCCCATGTCTCATAAAACAATTATGGTTTATACTGTGGTTCAATAAAACTGTAATTGTAGTTCAAATGTTAAAATATAATGTTCAAAAGTGGATTAAGTGTTTAGTTGTTTGCACATTTTTCGGCTTAAACATTTTTTAAACGTAAAACAGAGATAAGCCTGCATTTATTGCACGTTCAAATTTTTATCATACACAAAGAAAACCAAAATTGTTTTCAATAATATGGTTGTAACAACATAATTTTATGGTTGCAGTTACAGAATTTCATTTATAAATTTGAATGTATAGTTAATATTGAGCATTTGTAGTTCTTGTCATAGACATTTTATGAAAAAGAAATGTTTTAGCAGTAAAAAGTCGAACAATAAACTAGTGAATTGGCAAATATAAGTTGTGACTTTAGCTTTTACCGAGAAAAACACCCAAATGAAAATTTGCAAAACTGGAATATGGAGTAAAAAGTGGGTATAAACAATTTAAAATAATTTTTTTTCATTTCACTTTAGCACATAACACAAATTGGCTCCCTGGTGGTTAAAGCTGAATAAAAAAATGTTCACTATATTATGGTACTTTTGATTCGTGTCTAATGGAAATAATAAAACAACCTTGCACAGATTATTTATACTTGTTAAAAAATAGAGCTAAAGAGTTCCTGATCACGATTCTTTGTTTTGTATCTTTCATTTGCATTACAAAACATTCAATTTTTAAGGTACCACTGCAATTTTTTTAGCTAGTAGAACTCAATAGGAAATTATTATTTAGGAAATCCAAAGAGCATGATAATATTAGAATATAGGAAAGAATCGCAAAACTTAATCTAATGGAATAATAAATTTTAAAATGGCTATATTAAAGGAAATTAAAAAATAAATGAATTAATAATTAATAAAACATCTATATAAAAATATAAATAAAATTTTGATATTTGTTGTTTTTATTTGTCAGCTGCTGTCGAACTCTATATCAAAAGAATACCATTCTCTCTTGTCTCGTTTATTTTAAATGTAATAAAAACACATAATTGTTAGTTTTTATTTATTACAAGGACCTCATGCCGAACAATTATCACCATTAAATAATGTAAAATTTCATTCAAATAAAAAATATGAATAGGAAAAATCTCCCAAACTAAAATCAACTGAAATATATTTTAGTCTGTTCTCTATCCACATATTGTGTATTGACCTTTAATTTAATTTTATGAATTTACAATTTATTTAAAATTAACTTTTCACACTTATTTCCACTTCCTTCACATACTCGTATATATTTTTAAACAGCCTTAACAAATAATGTCAGTAGTTCACTAAATAAAATATTTCCATCCAGCCATTAAAATAATAAAACTTTTCCGCTAAATTATTTATGTAAATATCTCCAAACAAAAAGAGATAAAACCAAATCAATAAATTATTCAAAGTATCAGGTATTTATATCACATTATTAAATGGCGCCAAATTCAAATGAAATGATCAGTTTTAAATACACTCGTGATGTTACAATTTTCAATTGGTCCAACCAGTTTTATACAAGTCCAACAAGTTCAGTGATAAAAGCAAACAACGAACACAATGAAATGACGGCAATAACTAAGTTTTTTGCATTGAATTGGCGAAAAAGGAGCAAAAATGTAAACAGAAAAACTTCCGGTACTTTTACTTTCCTTTTCTTCTTTGGAAAGACGTAATAAAAATGAATTCACAGTAATTCATACATAAAACCTGGCTTATGATGTTGTTCAAAGAAGACTATTGAATGAAAATAATGAAAACTTGCTGGTTAATATGGATATTCACGTAATTATATCTAAACAAATGTTGTTGGTGTTAATCTGACAAAAAAATAAATTTTAAATAAAGAATGAATTGAGAGTTTTTAAAAATGTTATAAAATTTTTTAACATTAAGTAACTTTTCAATACTTTATTGAACACTCTAACAAATATGTTATACGAGTATAAATGAAAAATTTTCTTTAAAGAATATTCTTTCTACAAAAATCCACTTATCGGAAATTCTTAAAAATTAAAGAGCTTATCACAATGTTCCTACAAATAAAAAAATTTATTATTTTATCATAATCAAATCTATATTTGAATCTATGTTTTTATGATATGAATATCCCTATTTTCATGGATGTGCTTACAAATATTTTGCTGAGGATGCCTATTATTTTTGTCTTCAAACAGTGATGATAAACAAATAAAGAAATTTCGTGTTTATTTTATTTGTAACAAAAAGGCACATAAAAATTTTTTAAATGTTAATTTTTCTTTTACTTTTTTCCTCAAAATTAAACAGGATTTTTACACTGAAGATGATTATGTAATTTTAATAAAATCTCTTTAATAAATAATATTTCCCTTTTCAGAGGCCCAAGATGGCAATGAATCAACCCAGGTTTACGTTACCGATTCCTGCCTGGAAAAGCCATTTCGATGTCCACATCCTAAAATACAATTCTACCTGTATACCCGCAGAACACAAGAAAATCCTGAATTTATAGACGTACTGGATGACAACGCCCTATATTATACCCACTTTAATCCGCGATATCCCACCAAAATCATAATACATGGTTTTGGGGGTGGCCGCAATTTAAGTCCAAGTCCGGACATACGGCAGGCCTATTTTTCCATTGGCGAGTATAATATTATCATTGTAGATTATAGCTCTGCGGTAAAGGAACCTTGTCTGAGTCAGATGGATTGGTCCCCACGTTTCGGTGGTCTTTGTATTTCACAATTAGTAAAATATTTGGCCAGGCATCCGAGAGGTGTAAAACCAGACGATTTACATTTTATAGGTTATAGTGTGGGTGCTCATATAGCGGGTCTGGTGGCGAACTATTTAAAACCCGAAGAAGGCAAAATGGGTAGAATTACCGCTTTGGATCCAACAATTTTCTTTTATGCTGGCACAAATAATTCAAGAGATTTAGATTTAACAGATGCTCATTTTGTGGATGTTATGCACACGGGCGCCGGTATTTTGGGTCAATGGCATTCAAGTGGTCATGCGGACTTTTATGTTAATGGTGGTACTCGACAGCCGGCCTGTGTGGGTTCAGCGACGTTATTTCGTAAGTTTTAGATATACCTATATTTCATAAATTTAAATTTTCATTTAATTTTTCTTTTTTAATTTTTTTATTTTTCGGCTTAGGATTTTTTAAATCATAAAATATAATTTTTTTTATTTTTATTAATATTTTCTTCAGAAACTTTGGCCTGTGATCATACAAAAGTAACACCATATTTTATTGAATCAATTACAACGCAAAAGGGGTTTTATGCTGGTCCTTGTCCGAACCTTTTCACATATTTAATAGGTTGGTGTGAACCAAAGGATTCGGAATATGTGCTAATGGGAGAACATGTATCGCACAAGTAAGAACATTAACGGAAATTATGATCGTTCACAAAAAACACTTGTTAGCAAAAAAATTATAAAATAAGTATAAAAAAAATTTTAAACAAAAATTCACCAACAGCTTTTTTATCACACTTGATTCAAAAAGCTTAATTTCAAGTTTAATTTGTTTAAGCTTTATTTTTGTTTACTTATTTTCAGTGCCCGTGGCACCTACTATGTCACCACCAATGCTAAGCCCCCTTATGCTCGCGGCTTCCCAGGCAAAGGTAGATCGGCCACTACGGGACAGTATCAAGGCGTGCGTAGAAGACGTCATTTGCCAGCATTTTAAAGAAAATTTTAACTGCTTTAAAAGTGTTTAAGTTTCTTTTTTTAAGTTTAATTAATTTTAGTACATTGTTTGTGATTTATTATGTAGTTGATTTATTATTTAGTAGGAGTGTACCTTATTTGGCATTAAGCAATGTTTTGCATATTTATTGCAAAAGTGTTTAAGACTAAAATAAAACTTTAAAATATAATATTTTTTACGATAACATAACATAAGTATGTATGTAAATGGTAAATATAAATTAAATATGATAACAAAAAATAGAAGCTATTAATAAATACTTACACTTATATACATATTTTAAAAAATATCAAATATTATTTTAAAAACTATTTTTTTGGATAAAAAATTTTAATAAATAACCATATTGTGCTATTTTCCAATAAAGTCTCTCCATACAGCAATTATAATATTTATAAAAAAATTCACTCACAATTTCTTATACATATGTATGTATATTATAAATTTTCTAAAATATGCAAATTTAATAATATCATAAATATATCCACAAAATTCTACAAAGTGTAACTTTTCTATAATCTTAGAAATATTTATGTATAGAAATTGCATATTTATTGAAAAATTTTTAATCGAAGAATTATGAAAAAATATATAAAACCTAAATCTATTACAGTTTCTTTTTGTTCATTTTGTCATCATTGCCTATTTCTGTTTTTTACTAATTTTATTACATATTTTTAACAGCTATTAAAATTTTGCATAAAATAGAAATTTAACTTTCTCTAATCATTAGATAATATATGTAGGTATTAATTTAATATAAATCATAATTTTAATATCAAAACTATGTTTTTAAACTATGTATATAACAAAATCTTTATAAAATTGACAAAATAAAGTAAAAAAGTCATAAACCAAAAAAGCTTTGAAACTTGTATGTATGCATTTTATTTTTTAAATCATTAATATTCAGAAAAACTCAACAAACTCACCAACCAAATTGTCTACACTTCATTAAACAACTCTGTTTTATTTTCGTTTATCAAAGCTCTTCACCTACTCAATTAACGGTACTTTTTAATTTCTTTTAGTTCAGTTTATATTAGCACACAATAAAGACGCCGTTTTTTACAGAGTGTTTTAGATTAAATATTTAAGTATTTATATCCACATTTTTTAAATAAAAAATTTTATAAATTTAAAGTTTAATACGTATATGTTGTGTACATGTAAATTGTTTTACAGAAAATATAAAATTTACTACGAAAAAAGTGTTTTTAAAAATTAAGAAAATATTTTTCAGTTTTATGTTTAATTTTGTAGTAATGGCGGTTGCTTAGTGTTTGTATGTATGTTTGTTTACTATTGTGAAAGAGAAAATAATAAAAGAGTATTAGAGAGATGTATATACCTATCTCTTTATTAATTAAGTGCAATAAGCAGCGTTGTCAACTCGGTGATTTTATCACCGTTTTTGGTGATTTTTAACATTTCGAAAGCGGAAAAATTGTGAGACAGTGCTTGGTGATTTTTTTTTTTAGTTTTTAGTGATTTTCTTTTTATTTCGGTGACACCAAACACTAAAATTCAAATATATTAATTGAAAAAAATTTTTTGTAAGTGTAAATTTATATACATCTACCAAAATGTAACTTATAGTACAATTACATGCAACTCAGCAAAAAAATAATATTACACTAAAAATTTAATTATTTATAAGATGGTATTGATTGCCCAGAAAGTTTTTGTTTCAAAATGTCTAACTTTATACATATATGCATATGAGGTGAATGTGAATAAAAGAAATTCCTCTTTCTATCATCTTATAAATGATTAAACCTTAAAGCAAACTTTTAGCGTCCCACAACTTTAAACGTTTAAAAATTTTACCAGAAAACCTTGAAATTTTGAGTAAAATTAACATAATTAATGTTAGAAATTTTTTATCATATACAAAAGAAGATATTTTACCATTACCAATGGCAAAATATTGAATTGATTTTTGGATTGAAGTTAAATCGTACAAAGATGCAGGTTACTTAAATACCTTTAAAGCATTAGCTAATATTGCCGTTATTATATTATATTGTGTTTAAATCTAAAATACGCAACCGAATGTCTTTAAATTCAGTTAATGCCTTACTTCACATTAAAAATGGGCTTAAACGGGAAAATTTCTGTTGCGAAACCTACCAAATAGCTCATGAAGTAAATATTCTGATTAATAGCAATGATATTTATAAAGCATTACAATTTGAAATTAAGACTGTGTTGTGGCCAGATGATAGTGATAATAATGAAGAAATAATTGACTTTATCATTGATATTTCATATTATTTACACAGAGAAAAGCTTCAATCCGAATCATATTATTAAACTGCAAGTTTATTAAAATTTTTCATAATTATACCCTTCACCTGTGGTGCACAAGGGTATATATAGCTTTGTCATTCCGTTTGTAATTTCTACAATTTTCATTTCCGACCCCATAAAGTATATATTTTCTGAAAGCTTATGAATAGAGGAGTCGATTAAGCCCTGACCGTCTGTCCGTGTGTTGGTTGAAATCAACTTTTAGGAGCAACTATATGTTCCTCAGATCTGTATATGGTATCAATCTCTTGGAAATATCCAGGACTGAATCGCTATTGAAATTCAGCACAATCGCTCCATAACTTTCTGAGATATGAGCAAAAAACCACGACCACCTCGTTTTTTTCACAATTACAACAACAACATACATACATACATACATACATACATGTAAAAAACATACCAAACAAAAAAAAATTAAAAAAAAAAATATTAAAAATAAGAAAAAAATAATAAAAAAAACTACAAAAAAAATTAAAAAAAAATTTTTTAAAAAAATTTAAAAAAAAAATATAAAAAAAAATAATAAAATATAAATAACATATTAAATAAAATAAAAATTGCTTGGCTCAGCTGGGATTCGATGCCACATTTATTCTAACGTGTACGTATGCACGTATTTTATATGGGATGAATAGTGATACAAACAATTGTTATTGCATGACTACACGTTGTGAAGGGTATATAAGATTCGGCACGGCCGAATATAGCACTGTTACTTGTTTTTAGCTAGAAATATTTCTATTTAATTACTCTAATATGTAATATAAAAATATTTAAATATTAAATAATAGTTGTACTTATTTGGTGAATAATTTCTTTAATATTTTGTACAACAAATTCACATGTGTTTATAAAACGTCGGATAAATGCATCAGGTATGGAAAAATTAATCCTGTCGTAATTTTTTCTCAATGTTGAAATAAATTTCTTACAATGCATCACTCCTGAGATATATTGTGAATAGATAATTACTATAATAATTTTTCCAATGTTTTTGTTTATTTTTATTTTCATATAAATATATGTATCTATGTAAATCTCTACTGACTGACTAAAAGATATTCGTTGTTTGATTTTTGTAAATTTTTTTGTTCTTTATTCTGATATACATTTAAAAATGTCTTATTTTTAAAGAAATTTATAAAAATGTATAATTTTATTAAATAAATAAAACAATAATTTACAAATTATAAATTTAGTGCTTTTTTTTGAGAATGACGCGTTTTTTCCTGAGTTATAGTGCTTTTTGAAATTTTAAAGTTGACAACGCTGGCAATAAGTGAGAAGAGTGTGCAATTATGTTTGAAAGCAATTTAAAATCAATTAAAATCAGAAATCACTATTTAAAAGAAAGAATTGTGAAAAATCGAAATGCTTACGGAAGTTGAAAAGAAAATAACCAATATCGTTTAAAAATGGTAAGTTGCATTAAATTTTTACTACATAATAATCAAAATGAACATTATTATACTGAGGAAATTAAGCTTAAATCTAGTTTAACAACGTACCTCCAAATTTTTTGTTTGGCCCGTATTCAACAGAATATTAGTTGACCAACAGTATATGATTGATTGTTTGCACCATGCCCTGTGCTAATGTAAATTGAATTTTTATTTATCAAACTTTTGGGAGTTTCGAAAATGCATTCCACTCGGCTAGTGTCGGTAAAAAATATAATTTTTCAGATTATTCTTTCATTTATCACAATTAAAAAATTTAAATATTAGTTAAAGCCGAAAAGATCGATAAATAAAAATTCAATTTTATATTTGTGCAACATTTTGGTTGTAAAATATACTCACTTTATATTACATTTAATACATGGTATGTACATTTTATTTTTCAGCACTTGCTTCCTATCGCAATGTAGTAGCTTCAAAGAAATATAATTCACCCACAGGTATGTTAATTTTGTGTAAAACTTTGCAAAAAATATATGTATGTCAATTTAATGACGTTAACAAAAAACTGCAATGACTGCAAATAAAATCGTAAAGCAAAACAACACCAAATACAAATCAAACATAATTTTTTATTAAAAATAAAACCAGGGAAAAAACTTAAAACTTTTATCCATAATATATAATTTTCAAAAAATTTACGTCAACAACATCGAACTAGTGCACTTTTTTATTTTATTTTATTAAATTTTATTTAATATAGACAACTAAAAATTATATACTTTAATAAAATGCGTGATGTGGATTGTTAAATTAATTTAGAAATAATTAAATTAAATTTTACTTACTCAGTTTCATTAACAAAATCAATTTTTGAATATTCTGAATGAATTTAACATTTTATTTATTTCTATAATTTTATTACTTGTATTATATTCGTTTCTTGATTAATAGTTGTTTTGTCCTGTTTTGATTTTTTTTATTTGATAATTTTTATGTATGTCAAATTCCATAAAATTTATTTATTGAATAATTTACAATTAATTTAGTATAGTTTTATAAGTTTTTTTCTTTTTCTTATATGTGTATAAATTTAGCGTTTGATTACATTGATATTTAAGTTTAATAATTAAAATTTGATTATATAGTTTTAGTTTATTAATGATTTATGTTGGTTTTTTTTCTTAATTATATATATTTCAATATTGGATTAAATAGTTTTAGGCTTTTTGGATGACAGTGATTTTATTTTTATTTTATTTATTAAAAATAACACATAAATAGTTCTGACAATGAAAGTTTAGTTTTTTTTATTTAAATTTTAGTTTTTTATTTATTTAATGGCATATTCAGTCAATTTTGCTACTACAATTATACAAATTTATTAAAAAAAAATAACAACAAAAATAATAAATAACATTTAATTTATACACTTATTATAACAATAAATAATTACTTACTTTTTAATTTTTTTTTTTTTTTTTTTCATCGTTAAACAAATTAAATAAATAACGAAAACACTTAGATTTTTTTTAGTTTTTGGGCGGTTATTTATCAGAAAAGGGTTGTCTACAAGATTTCGGATTTATAATTTTTTTTTTAATTTCATCAACATCAAAATATATTGTTATTATTAATTTTAATTAATTGATATATCATATATTAATAATTTTTTTTTTTTTTGTATTTTCATTTTCTTAATTTATTTAAAGAAATTAAGTTGCTTGTTTATTAATAAATTTATTTGTCTGCCACAGCATAAATTATAATGATTTAAAAATTTATTTCATCATCACTTATTTAATTAACTTACTTAATATTTATATCTTTTTACTTATATATTTTTTTATTTATTTACAAGGATTTAACTTAAACTACTCACAAAAGCATTTAATGATTTGCTAGTTTATTATTTCATTTAACATATTTACATTAATTTGTTTAATAAAATTTTTTGTGTTAATTATTATTACTTTTTATTTCTAATCTTGCTATTTTGGGTTAAAAAATAATTTATTAAATTAAACAATTTTTTACAAGAAAAAAAGTTTTTGTTTTTCTAATTTTTTAGTTGTCAACACAGCCTGAGAGTGAGTACCTCTCATAAAAAAAATAATTACTTTAAATGGTTTTTTGAATTAATTCTAATTTAAGTATAAGTCTACTCCATAAGCTTCTAGCGTATATATTTTTTTTTTTTACTGTCAACAAATTTTATGTCACATATCCTGATTTCTAGTCTTTTTAAAATAAATCATGCTTATGTAAGAGAATGGGAAATACTACGAAAGCAGTAAAAAAAGTGCTTGGGATTGCTTTTTAGATTGAATTAACAATGTTTGTCCATCCGTCTGACTATATTAGCTTTGTAATAAAATTATAGTTATCAATATTTAATATCTGCTAATGAAACTTGGTTCACATAACCTAAAGAGAAACTGAAGAATAGTCCAATTGACTTCCTTTGTAAATTGAAATTAGACAGTATATTATTAGACAGACCATATTATAAATAAGCACCTTAACCAAGTTTTCATGAATTGGTTTCAAATAGAATTCATTGTAAGGTTTAGAAAAAGGATAATAAACCGAAGTCTATCACATTACATCTCAAATAATTTTTTTAGAACTCTATGGAGCAGACTTTTACCAAAGTTTTTTTTTGGCTATCTTAGTTAGTATTATTGCACAACACCCGACGAGAAAACTTTTACTACAATTTTTACCTACACAAAACAAAAACTTACTTATTGTTTAAAATTTAAAAATAAATAAAGAAGTCTTAACTATCATTAAAAATAAAAAGCATAGAATAAATAAACATACATTTGCAAAAAAAAATTATTAAAATAAAATAAAAAATATTTTTTCTTTTTGGTTTTTTAGTTCAAAATATTACTTTGGCTAGTTGCACTTTTTTGAACCATTATTTGAAACAATAAATATTTTGTAAGAAATGTAATTAATATTTAAAAAAATTATATCAAATAAAAAATCTACAGGTTTAAATTTTAAGTAATTTTTTTTAAATATAACAAACACAAAATTAATATTTCACATTTCTTTATTACAATTTATTTATTTAAGTGCTGTTTTTAGAACCCTGACGATCGAATTGAGTGAGAATTTGACATGTGTTTTGTTATTTAAAAAAACAACAACAAATAAACACGAACACTTAAAACATTTGTTTGGATTGTAAAAACAGCAAATTCAGTTTTATTTTTATTTATACTATCTTTCTAAAATTCAGTGCATTTTTATATACAGTGCAATATATTTAAACTAAATAACTTTAATCACAAATAATATTTAAAAAAAAATAAATTTTGAGCATAACACTTTTTTTTATATATTTTCAATTATAATATTGAAAATAATTTCTATCACACATAATTAACTTAACATTTTTGGTTTCTTGAGCCTAAATAAATTTAGTAATTGGATAAATGGGAAGCTTTAAATATTAAAAAAAATTATAAGCATACATTTAACATAAATAACTTTATCTAAATAAATTTCATTGCCTAAAACAAGAAGTAATTTTACATAAAACATTTTTTGTTAGAATTAGTAAGAGTTATCAAAATTATACATTTTATATTTGATGCTATTTAAACAGAGTTTACTTATACCAAAAAATTAAATAAAAATAAAATAAGAGAAAAGAAAAGAAAACGAAATCTTTTAAATGTCATTTTTCTTTACACTGCCGTAGAACCTTGATTAAGAGCGTCACTGTCAAGCTCGATTTAAATCTATTGCCACATTATAATTATTAATGCAATTATATATGTATAATAATTGTATTCATATAAAAATTAAAGTTTTTGAATCATGTGCTTTTTTAGCTTACAAGTATTAAAAGCGACTAAAGTGCGATAACAATTGGTGCAAAACTATAATAGAAAAATTGCAAAAATCTTTTCAATATTTAATGCGTGTGCAATCAAAAATAATGTATTAGTGCCTAAATTTTAAATTAATAAAATAACATAAAAAAAAAAAAAAAAATGGTGCAAAATTGGTGCATTTTTAAGTTTTCAAACCTTAAATATGTGCAAAAAACTATCACTTCTACATACATAAAGCAATTAAAGTAAAAATGTTTGCTTGCACGCAAAAAAAAACATGGTTGTGGTGCGTATAATCTAAAAGCAACATTTTGAAATTAAAACATTTAATGGTCAATTGTAGTTTTAAATTTTTTTAAATATAATGTAATTTTTGCCAAGATATTATATCATCATATTTTGTCACAATAAATTTGTTTATCATAATATTATTAAAAGACAACCATATCGAAACATTTATGAAAACGAAGAATTTAACGATAAAACTCAAACAAACGCTTAATTATCGTGACTAAATAAATTATAAAAAAAACAGTTGCTTGTTTTCGATAACTAAACATGACCGTCGTAATTATTTTGTAACCGTAGTTTTTCTTTGTGTGTGTGCAAAACTTTTGATAATTTACGTGTTCTTACATTGAAATTTTTTAAATTCAAAATATGTTTATTACTCTATAAATTTAAAAAAAATGTAAACGATAAAATAAGTGCTGTATATTTTGGTGCAAAACTTAATTAAAAATGGTGCAAAAATATAATGTATTATGTTCACCATTTCTAAATTTAGAAGGTACACTAGTCTAATGGAAAATTTTATTGAAATAAAATTTAATAAATTTTTAATTACAGTTCATGTGCTCCAGAAATTTACTGAGTGGCAAATAAGCATCAAAATCAACCAAATCAACAGTTATGTTATTAAGTAATATATCTGTTTGACAAACTGTATAGTTGAAACCATTTTCAACAGATCCCAAAGATGAAGATGCAATTACATATACAAAGTAATTAGAACATCATCACAACAGTTCACTGAATCACGCAAGTTCCATTGAACGATCTTATAGGGAAAGATTCACGTCTTTTAGTTTTATACAGCAGAGTTTCAAATACAGTATTTAATCGTCGAATCAAAAATTAGGTTATACCATTTATTTACTTGTGATGCTCTTAGCCTTGAAAGTAATGAAACAAGTGTGGGACGTTTTAATATCGTATTTTCTTTTTTGCCAGAACTTGAAATTCAGTAAATAAATATAAAGTGCTTTTAGAGATATAGAACATCCAATAGGGATAACATTAAAACTAGCTGTCATACTAGAAGTGTGTTATACTTTTTTGTAGCACACTTTGGCAAATCACCATGCAAAGACTTACACCAGAACAACGTTTTCAAATAGAGCACTTCATCAAGTTTACGGTTCTTCTATCTAAGCAAGTAATACGGAGTACTGTGGATCGATTCATGTCCACATTCCCTATTTTGGATAATATTCACCCTAATCGAACCCATACTGTGCGTACAGAACAAGATATCACCGCTGTAGACTTGAGTATGACAGAGGGCACAAATTTATCGATCCGATGCCAGCCTCAGCAACTCGGACTTGTGGTTCGTGATTTTTTTTAATCTTCGTTTGGAAGAGAAATAGTACCAACAGGATAGAGCATTATTCCAGACAGTGCGTCAACCATCACTTTGTTTAACGTTTGGTTACCGAATAATCTCATCAAATAAAAATTAAATGGCCACCTCGTTTGCAGGATTTAGCACCTTAGGACTACTTTTTATGGTGATACATCAAATATCTGTTCTATACTAATAAATCAGCAATGGTTAATCATTTAAAAGCCAACATTCGACTCACTATTGACGTAATAATTCCGTGTATGCTTTAAAAAAGAAGTGCGAAATTGGGCCGCCAAAATAAAGAGCTGTCGCGGAGGCCATATGCAAGAAATTATTTTTGAATATTAAATGCATAAAACTTGTAAGCTAAAAAGTAAAAATCCTATTTAAATGTTTATTAAGGAGTATAAGTTACTTGTCTCTAAATAAAATAAAATGGTGCTAGTTTTAAGTGTGATAGTGAAGTGCAGTAAAAATTATGGCTTTAAAATATAAAGTGCTATTAAAGTGCTTTTTTATAATAAAAACATAAATTTAAGATTAAAAATTTTCAAATAAAAATAACGGTATTGTGAAAGTTTTAACAAATGGGAATTTATTTAAACCCCTTTATATAGTAGAAAAATACGTGAGTTATTTTTTGGCATTTTAACCTGAAGCTAGTGCTTATTATAAATTTTATATCAAAAAGTCCTTATTATAAAACCAACTTGAAATAAACAAAATAAGCCAATACTAAAATGTGCAATAGAATAAAAATGTTATAATTAAAAAAAAAACAAAATAAAAACAAAATTACATAAGAAAAAGTGTTAATATAAGAAGATAAGAGAATATACATAAAATTAAAAAAAAAATGCAGTGCTCAACTAAAAACTTCTAATCGCATAAAAAGGAACATAATTATTACTCTAAATGTCTTATCTAATTAACGTGCTTTTTACTATTAACTATAAATTTGCTTAATCGTATAATTTATGCTAAATTTATTTATACTCAATGTGTTCATTTAATATCAATTATTTAGTCCTTAAATACTAATTATTGTTACTTGCACAAGCAGTATTTGTTTTAGTTTATTTAAAAATGAACACTATATTTTATATTTATATTTATGTATAATTTTCAATTAAAATAAATTATTTTTAAACACATTTTTGCCGAATAAATTTTTTTTTTTTTGAATAAAACCAAAATATATATTTTTAAAGTTATTTTAAATTTTAATACATATGTATATATATATATATATAATTATAATATATTAACTATATCTGTACAAATTACTGAATAAGAATTGACACTTTTAGTTAGAAAATTTTTTTGTTCATATTTCATACAATTTATTTGCAATTTTTTATATTATTTATTTTTTTTGTTAGTATTATTATTACCTAAATTATATGAGTATTGTTATTAGATATTTTATAAAACTCAAAAAGAAAATTTAATATATAGAAAATAGGCAAAATAAATTGAAAATAATAATAGAATATTGTTAAAAATTGTATGGCAAGAGCTTTTCAATTAAAGCAGGACGATGTCGAGGTGCTGTGTCGATCATATTGCCTTGGCTGAATTTTTTTAATATTTTTTTAATTTTTTCTTGCAATGAAAACAACTGTGACGAACGATGAATTTTGGTAGCGATTATTCTTCACAAAAACTAAACATATTTGTATAGTATTTAAAAATACACATAATCCGAGTTTAGAGGGGCGAGCATATGAAAGAAAAACCTTTGGGAATTTCTATTGTGTTTTTTATTCGCGTTTACACAGACGAATATGTTGTCTACGACATTTTATAACTGTTGTTGTTATTTGCATTTTATTTATTATTTTTTCATCAAAACGTGTCGCTAAGTAATGAATATAAAACCGATTATTCCTTCCGCTCTTCCCAACCGTTATATTTATTAAATTAAGTTTTCCCTTCCAAATATTCGCTGTCTAAACTCGGATATAATCATTGCCTCGAGCGAAATTTTTCAGACGCAACGAACTTTGCAATTAATTTAACAAACGAGTAAATGTGGCAATGTTTTGTTCTAGTTTTCAATCTATCACTATTAAATATAACTTGTTAATGATGATTCATTAGTTCTAAAAGCAATACATTTTTTTAATTTATTATTATTTTTAACATCAGATTTTATATTATTCCACAGTTCTTAAGGAGAATTTTTCTTTCGTTAAATCAAATCAACGCATACATATTTCTATATAATAGTTAATGTCTATTTGATATAAATGAAAGAAGCGTGTGTTGGAACATCCTAAGTACCATACAATAATCACCACAATGCATATATTCCAAAGATGCTTTTCTTTGTCTCCCGAAATCGACAGATTCCCTCATAACAATAAATTTCAGATTATCATCATAAATTTAGAAGAATCTTTGCGGAAAGATAGTTTATTAGACCTCTCGTGTAAGTGCCGACATTTTAAACTACGTCAAAATTATGTGTACTGAACATTGGTATCCCGATAGATTTCAATTTTATCCAACACTCTTTCCGTACTTCACTATTGGGAAAATAAGAGTGATTCTTAGTCAAATATTCTTCTTCTTGTACGAAATATGCCAGATTTTGAATATTGTAAAGCAGCTGTTTGAAAATTAAACAAAAAACAAATAAAAATACAAAGCAAATTTGTATCTGACAATTTAAAGTGCCATTAATATTTTTTTTTATATGTAAACAGCTGTTGCCCCTTGTTCCATAACTTACATTTGTATTATTGTCATAGAGCTACAAAAGCAAGGGATCCCACCAATACTGACATACATACCCTTTGACATAAAGCAAATAATATCGTAACACTTCGACATAAACCCGTTTTTTTAAAAAAGCTTTTTAAAAGAATTATTTTTTTAATATGTTTAAAAAAAAAGTTTAAAATAAATGTTTTTAATTTTAACTAAGAATATTTATAAAAGATTGCTACTATTTTTTATATAAAAATAAAATGTATAAAAGTTTTTTATAAAACAAGAAAATATATTTAAAAAATTTCATAAAAGAAATCTATTATTATTATCTATAAAAAATAAAATTTTATTAAACAAAAAATTTTTCGAAATTCTATAAAAAAAAATTGAGAAAAGGGTTATAAAAAAGCGATTAAAAAAAAATTTAAAATTGTCTATAGAAGTAACTGAAAACATTTCTTTAAAATAAGTCTTTAGAAAAAATCAAATAATAAAGCAACTTTAAATATTGTCTAAGTTTACTACTTGTACATAAAAAAAGAAATTTTTTGACTTTTTAACTAAACTTAATCTTAAACTATCTTATATTTTACGACCATATTAAATAGTTAATTAACAATAATATACTTTATTCATTACATTATAGTTAATTTCTATTATTCAGAATATCATTTATGGTAAAATAAATTATGATTTAATAATTTCATAATTTTTTTAAGTGAACATTAAAAAAAACCTTAAAAAAAAGCCCAAAATAAAATTAATGCTAATTTTATGTTTTAAATATTTACAAATTTGTGCTTTTGTGTGGCTTAATATTTCTAATATGAAACTCTTTATAATCTGCTACAGTTTTTGCATCATTTTTACAACTTTCTTAGTTTTATTTTTTTTTTTATTAATTTATATTTAAATAATGTATCACTAAATCTTTAATTACAGTATGGACATTTAAAATGTATGCATAAATATTTAATATATTTTAATGATAAAAAACAGTTATTATAAATATTTTATAATTTTGTATGAACCATAAATTAACAACAATAAAGATTTTTATTAGATAAATATAGTTTATAACAATTTGATGTAGGTATGTATGTATATATTAATTTCATTGGGTTAATAAAATTTTTTGCAATTAAAATATATATTTGAACTAAAAATTTCATTTATAAATATTATGTTTTACTTGTGGTATCTAATATATATAGTTTTTAAAGAGGTTTTTTATATCCCAGATTTGGAAATGTAAACTTTAAGTTTAACAGTATGTCATTTCTGTAAAATACGTGAAGAGATTTATACACTTTATTGAAATTGCTTGTATTAACTTTTTTATGTAACCCAGCATTTACACATGAAAGTAATTTCATGAAATTCGCAATACACTCACACTTCTTCACTAACACACTCACATTAATTTTACTTTCCACTCAGATTTCAACGACTTTTTCAAGAAAATAAATTTTGACGTTTTCATGAAAGTAAAGTGACAAATGGCTAACACTGTTGCCTACTAATAAAACTTGTACAAATTTACAGGATTGTGATAAAATAATAATTGTAAATATAACTTATTTTTGTATAAATGAAATTTTTTATAATATTTATTCTTCAAAATATACATCAAGAATAATATTAATGTAATTTTAAAACAATAATTTTATTAAAAATTAACAAACATTATTTTTTTCAACTATTGCCTTTTAAATTTGTGTATGAAATATTCTTGGTAACTCTAAAGGTAGTAAAAAAAAGGAGGCAAATTAAACTCATCAATGTAAAATGTATAGCAATTATTGCGACTCTACGTTTCGACGACATTTTCAAAATGAAATTTCACTTTTCTGTGTAAACGCACAAGAAATTTATATGAAAGTGGACTATTTCATAGAAATTTTTATTTATAATACGTATACAGAAATTTCATGAAATCACTTTAATGTGTAAATGCAGGGTAATATTTTAAAAGTAGAAAAACGAAAACATTTTATAAGTAAAAAATGTATTAAATTTTTTGAGAAATTTCAAATCTATGAAAAATTTTAAATTTATTGAAAATTTTGAAATATTTAAAATATATTAAAATTTTACTTAAGAATTGAATATGTAAAAAAGACAATTGGTTGGAAGTTGCACGTTAATAAGCAAAATTGCCATATTTGGGGCTTAGAAAAGCCAAACTTTATCTTAAAAAAGGCAATTACGAGTGGCTTTTTAGAGACGGAGCTTCATTGACCCATATTTCTTTGAAAATGAGAACGGCGCCACCATAACAGCCAATGGAGACACCTTTCGCACCATGATAATCGATATCTTTGAGCCCGCTCTTCATGGTGTATTGATATGAACGATATTTAGTTTCAACTGGATGATGCAACTTATTAAACATCTTATGCCACAATGTTTACAATGTCTAACGGCCGTTTAAATAGCCGAAATCGGGATGTCAATTGGCCGCAAAGAAGCTGGAACCGTTGGACTATTTTCTGTAAGGCGGCGTTAAATACAAGTATTATGCAGACAAATAAGAGACCATTGAGAACTTAAAGGCCAGCATTAGCGATGCCGAGATACAACCCCGTACACTCGAAAATTAAAACAATTTACCCTTACATAAAAGGCAGATCAAACTATTTAACAACTTTCAATCTCTTATGTACTTCGTAAATCGTAAAATCTTAAATGAATTTCGTAAAAATTTATTCACGACTTTCCTTTAACATTAAAAAAGAATTAATTAATATTTAATTGAAACGTTCAACTCTTAATCATATTTATCTATATATATAAAAGTGAAACTCTGTGTGTGTGTTAGCTATAGACTCTGAAACTATAAAACCGATCGGGCTCAAACTTTGGTAAGTTGTTGTACACATACCGGGGAGTGTTTATGGATGAAAAAAAGTGGGCGGGGCCACGCCCATAAAAAATTAGTTATTAGTTTTAGCTACTTGCACTTGACCGATTTTTCTGAAACATTGCACACATATCGAGCTGTCATGACTAAATAATTTTGTGATAAGAAAAGTGGGCGGGGCCACGCCCCTAAAAAAGTTTTAATTTTGAGGTACTTGCACTGGACCGATTTTTCTGAAACTTTGCACACCTATTAAGCTGTCGTGACTTTATAATTTTGTGACTAAAAAAGTGGGCGGGGCCACGCCCATAAAAAAAGGCTATAATTTTGAGGTACTTGCACCAGACCGATTTTTCTGAAACTTTGCACACATATTGAGCTGTCATGACTAAATAATTTCGTGATTAGAAAAGTGGGCAGTGCCACGCCCATAAAAAAAAGGTATCATTTTGAGGTACTTGCACTGGACCGATTATTCTGAAACTTTGCACACATGTTGAGCTGTTATGACTTTACAATTTCGTAATTAGAAAAGTGGGCAGGGCCACGCCCATAAAAACAATTTTAATTTTGAGGTACTTGCACTGGTCCGATTCTTCTGAAACTTTGCACACATATTGAGCTGTTATGACTTTACAATTTCGTGACTAGAAAAGTGGGCAATGCCACGCCCATAAAAAATTATAATTTTTAGGTTTTTGCACTTGATATTTAATTAAAATTCAGAATGCATTTCGATTCATTAAAGGGCGTAGCAACGCGCGCCGGGTTTGGCTAGTATATCGAATATTTATAAAAAATAATATTTTATCTCCTACAAATTCTTATTTCTTTTGCAAAAAAAAAAACATTCATAAAACAAATTTAACTTTGTACGTTTTTATTCAACCCGTAGTGTTTATAGTTTAGAATTAAAAAAACATTAAATAAAATAATTTAATTTTAGAATAAATATTTAAGATTACACCGGTTTCGCCTAAAACACGATTGAGAAGTTTTTAAAGCCTAATTCTTTTAAATGTGAAAATTTTGCCCCTGGTGGGAAAAATTATAGATTTGAATCAAATTTTATAGTTATATGCCCCAATTAAAATAATGCTTACCTGTTAGCAGATTTGTTAGGGAGAAGCTAAGCTATCCCTTACAAAGATAGTACTTTTATGTGGCAAATGATCCCTTGGAAACATTACTTTTTAAAAAAAGTGCGTTTTCAATGCTTGCATTTAGCTGTAACATTAAAAATTTCTACGAGCGTTCTTTCATCAAATGCAACCTAGATCTCTGTAAGGGATGAATAAAAGTAGACTTTTCAATTATTTTCTCTGAATACAAAAATCTATTTAATGATTTTTGCTTAATTTGCTGCTTCTTAGAAAGATTTAACTAACAGTAAGTTCATATACAAATAGCGCTTTAATGCTTTTAAATTGTGTTGCAAATTTACATTGAGGTCAATTGACAATCTCTACAGAACATATGATTTTACGATTAGATACACAGAGTTAAGACAGTTAAGTTTTGCTTTATATTCAAGTAAGAGTATTTATATTAACATAGTAACACGGTGAATATCTTGATACTTTATATTTACTTTTACTTCCAAATCTGTTTTAAAAATTCCCCAGTTTTTTTTTCGTTTTTGTTTCTTATACATATATATTTAAAATAGTTTTAAGTAAAGTTCATTTTTTCGCAGTAATGTTAACAGGAATATAAAAAAAAAACAATATGCATACATTAAATTGTATGACGTATATGTATGAAAGAAGTGTTTTGTATGACATGATATTTTAACGATTTTATATTTTTCGTACTTTGGTTGCGTTTACCTATTTTTTGTAGCATTTGAAATGTCTTTTAGTAATTTCATTTGTTTAACTTCTAACTTTATTTATAATATTGATTGCTTTTTTGTATTATACATACATATGTAGGGGCTTGTGTTTTCTATTATAATATATAATTATATAAGAGCTTTTATTTTTTTGCTTTTAAACTGTTTTTTATGTAGTCTTTTTTATAACTCTTACCTTAAAATATTGTTGTCATTATATTATTTTTTATTATGATTTTCCTATGGTTGTTGCTGATATTGAGAATATTGTTGTTCATATGTTGGCATTTGTCCCATTTGTGGTGCCATTGTTGATTGCTGTTGTGTTGTTGCTGTCGTATAGTCATAGCTTTGATAATTGTCTGTTATATTGGCATCAGGTTGCATGCTTTCTTCACTAATGGTTGCTATATTAGAACTAACGCCAGCCATGGCAAAAGGATTATTGGCCACGTGACCTGTCGCACCATAATTAATGGTATTTGGTTGTTGCATTTGACTTTGTTCGGTATATTGTGGTGTTTCACCCTTTTATTTAACAAAATAGAAATGGATATACAAACGTATTTTTAATAATTGTTTAATAAATGTTTTTTAATGGCATTTATAAAACTTACAAATGATGTTTCCTTAATAAAACCAGCTGCACCTGCGGCTCCATGAGTAGGATCTTCAGTTATAGCACCCATTGGTGGTGCCCAGACTTGTTTCTCCTCTGGTGGTGGCTCAGCCCATGGTTGTAACTCACCCGAGGCAAATAAACCGTAAAAGGTGCAACCACATAAATGAACACAAGCGGCCAAAGTGAAGACAGTTGTCCAGCAACCCTCAGGCTGCAAAAAGAGTAGCGATTTTAATTATATGAATTTGTTTTTTTGTATTTTACTGTTTCAAAAATATTGCAATGAAGTATGATCTTCGTAAGTTTTTTATATTTTTTTTATTTAAAAAATTCATGTTTAGTTTTCTGTTCCCTATTTTTACTCACATTTTTCTGTATAAGACCATCCAAGGCGTATGGTACTATAATGCCAGCCAGCGTACCAATACCATTCGAAAGACCCATTAGAATACTAGCATAGCGTGGAGCTATATCTAAGTGGTTGACATTATAACCGGATATGGCAAAACCGGAAAAGGCAACTCCACAAGTTAAAGCAAACATAGCACCAGTCTAAAATTAAAAGAATGAAATAAAGCTTAACTTTCTTGTATTAGTTTTTAACTCTTTCAAACTTACCGCTGTATTTGCATGAGCAACAAACAGAAAGAATAATCCCTCCATGCCAAAACCACCGCAATTAAATAATTTTCGAACATTCGTTGTCGACATTATGCCATTCTTACGCAAATGATCCGCCAGCATACCGCCAAACGGTACAATTGTCGTCATTATCAAATGAGGTAAAGATCCCACAAAACCAGCCTCTTCAATTTTAAAATGAAATTTATGCTTGAGAAATGAAGACTGGAATAAAACCAACAGATAAAAATTCCAAGAGCGGCAAAAGTTTGCCACGATTATAGCATATACTGGCATAGAACGAACCATAGCGGCCCAAGGTGTAGTCCTAAGGTTTGGCATAGTCGGGTGCATTGAGGTCTCACCCAGCGACTTTTCTATATACTTAAGTTCAGGTATACTAATGGAGGGATGTTTACGAGGGTTCTCGAAACATAGCCATAACCAAAAGCAATACCTGGAATAATATGTTTTTATATACAAAATACAAATATGAATCTATGAAAATCATACCATATTATGCCAAATACTCCATAGGCATAAAATGGAGCTTGATAGCCTACAGCATCGGCTAAAAGACCAGACAAGGGTAGACCTACCACTACGCCAGCATAAGAACCACTAAATGCCAGCGTGGCTAAACGAGAACGTTCCATAGGTGGAGCCCAAAAACGCCAGATACCATGACACGCGGGATAAGTAACACCCTGTTAACAAAAGGATTATTTCTTATATTTCTTTATAATAGAAATTTTCAAATGTATGCAACCTTTTTTTCAAAAATCAAAGCAAATAATAGATTACATCATATTTAACAAAATCTTTTATAAAAAAGCAATGAAAAACATAAATCCTAAATACTTATATATATTTATGTGTGTATATTAAAAAATCCCTTCAAACATATGCATCAATAGATACAAAATCTACCAAAATACAATAATAAGAAATCCTCTACACATGATGTCATATTTATGAAGAAACAAATGCTTTAACTAAGCTTTGATGTATTAGAAAAAAAACTAAACTGCTTCTACTTCCCCCCAAATCAAGTTACAGAGAAAAATAATAACAATCAACTTAGAGCACAAAAAAAAAGAAATATCATATTACTCACCTCAAATAATCCTTGCAATACACGCACACATATCACCACATCGCCCTTCATCAGTGTCATTGCAAATGGCACAAATAAATGCAGTGTTGCTGAACTGGCAATCGATAGACCAAATATTTTATTAGCTGGAAATTTGGATGCAATAAAACCACCCGGTATTTGTGTTATCAAATAACCCCAAAAGAATGATGAATCCACATGACTCTCGGTGGCCACTGTCCAATTCATAAAAGCCGTCTTAAAAAAAGAAAGAGAAGTGGGGGATAAAAAAAAATTAAATAATATAAGCTTTAAATATCCTTTCGTCATTGAAAGAAATACAAAATAAAATAAATCTTTGTATTCAATTATTTTCATATTCATTGTTAAGATTTTTATGCTCATGAATGGTGTCCATTAAAAGTATTTGTTGTTTTTGTTGAATATGATTTTCAAAATGAGCATCAATAGGAAATAAGTTTATACTGGGTGTCGTATTTGTATTTTTCATATTTTTTTTCTATTATTATGTTGAAAAGGCATAAGTGTGCATCCGGTTTATTATGTGTCTCAAAGAAAATGGTAAATCATAAGAAATATTTGTCTTTTTTCTTTGTAAAAAAACGAAAGATATTTTTATTATATCTCACATTATAAATATGTGAATTTATCCTTAACGGGATATGAACACGATTTTTGTAAAAGATGCTACATGACAATGTGCTTTTCTTAAATGAAATATTATTGCTGAATATTTTAAAACCTGAATTATTTTTATTTGAATGGAGCATTTTTAAATAAATTTAATTTTTAGTAAAATAAAGCATGGTTTATGATCATGAAAACAAGAGTATTACAATAATCTATTTTGGAATTGTACAAAATTTGTCTTTTGTTTTCATTCTTATTGGCGTTGGTATATCAAAACAAAGCCTCATAAACTATTTTATTTTATAAATCTCCTCTTAGCCTACTTTAGCAAAAAACAATTTTTAATTCATAATTGATGCACTCTTGCTAAAACACACGTACATTACATAGATCCACAGCCAAATTCCTTTGCTTTGCCACGCTATTTATAAATGAATATTAATACATTTATTAATAAAATTCCAAATTTTAATTTACTTAGGATTCTAGGTATTGCCTGCTTAATATTCACAGTGATATCCGAAAAAATTTAATGCTTTAAATGCCAAAAACAAATTTTGAAACTCAGCATCTCATGTACAGGTTAATTCGGCAGATTTCAGAAGGCATAGCATACATTGTGATACCGTATGCACTATTCGTCAATATTAGCTGGTTGCCAATATTCTGCAGGCATACTGTCCTATTTATGAAGATATGGATTTTAACTAAATTACGTGTGAAAATACTCATTTACCATATGTTCAAAGTCTTAGCAACCTTTCAATTAAAGAACGGCAATAACATGTCCGGATTCAATCGAATCTATAATAATACCGGCTTTTGCAAGTGCATCAGCTCTATAAATACCATCAGTGTTCTTATATCCTGCAATTCATACAAGAGTATCCAAGAAATGTCTCGCTCTCCCCCAGAGAAGCCCGAAATTCAATGGACAACTTTTTATATTGTGCACACATTCTCTAGAGAATACCTTGCTGTCGGTAAATATATGGATAACCCTATTCAGTATCTAGTTATACTGAATTTGAATTTATCTAAAATTTTGGCATAACCGTAGTTCACACTTTTGTATGCTTTTAACCTCAATGTGGTATTCACATCCATTGGCCCGGCCAAGATATCTGTAACTAGTATAGAAAAGTAAAAGATGAAAAATGCAACCTATTTTGTTGATTTTTCTTCGCCAAAGCGAACTGTTACTGCGCAAAAAAAAATTTAGTTGAATACTGAACAGTACTGCCAATATTAGTTCTTAATGCCCCAGTTAACACCAATTGCTGATTAAACCAATTGCAACTGTAGTGGTTCTAGATTACTTATTCCAGTTTCAATTTAATTCACTATTCAATATAAGATTAGCGTTTGACATTTGACCAATTAACAAAAGTTCTAACAATTGCAGGAAAATAGCATCATTTTGAAAATAAATTTAGAGCATATTCCAAGAACTCCGGGAGAATTTTTGAATCTTTGCCCGTAGCAGCCTCCGCCTTATTTTCCACATAAGCAAATGTCATGTACCAAGTTTTTACCATGACTTTTAGCAGTGTGTTATTATTAATTTCTTATAGAAGTGCAGAAAGTGGTCTAGAGTGGACTCAATGAAGTCTTCCGACAAATGTTAATGACCGTGGATAATATGTTTAGTGTATAAGAAAGGAAATCTTTCGAGTATGTGAAGGATTGAAACTGGCTAAATAATTTGACCATAAGAATTCAATCGCCAAGCGTTTGTATTGGTCTCTATTTTGCAATTAGGAAACACTAATTTCATCTTTCCCAGCAACAGTTTATTTATTACATCCGCTTACGCACTATTGTAAAGGTAGCAGCAAGTAAGGGATATAAAAAATACTACTTAAGTAAATTATTACGGCCGTATGTTAAAAAAATCTCTAATGTAGACTTAAACTAAATATTAGTTAATAAATATTTTAAGCCTAATAAACCTTTGTTAAAAAAACGTATGAGAAAACATCACTTTAACTCACGTATGTTTGAGTTATATATGTATTTGTTTTAAGGAAAAAACAAAACACATGCAAGATTTTTCAGACCTTTTGTTACTTTATACCCTTCACCGTAGGGTCCAAGGGTATATATAGCTTTGTGATTCCGTTTGTAATTTCTACAATATGCATTTCTTCTGCCTCTTTTTTTTCAAAATTTTCATACAAATGTGCCAATTTTTCAGCTCTCGGATAAACTACAGACATTTTTGTACTAAATTACATATATGCTTTACTTTAGGAGTTATTATTTATAATTTTGGACATATCGGTCAAAAACCGGGAAAGTTATAGGCAAAATTGATTTGAAAAAAATTCGTTTTTTTAAATTAATCAAATTTCTGAAGCTCCTAAATAACTTTTAGACATAATTGTAACGCTGAACTATCAGCCGTAGTCTCGAAAATTATTTCTGAGAAAAACTGTTAAACTGGTTTGAAATTGACTGAGATATAAGCACCAAAATACAGCCGTCTCTGCATTTTTTCTAAAATATACAAACGAAAATCTAATTTTTTTCAGCTTTTAAACAACTCACAGATTCAATATTGGTATCAGATGAAAGGGCTTCACCAGTGAAATGAAGTACACTTTGCAAGAATTGCAAATCCAAGATAGCCGCCACCACAAAATGGCAGACAAAAATGTGTATATAGGTTAAATCTGGCTATTTAGAATTTACAATATTCAACCCCCTCAATGTTGGTATCAATTGAAAGGTCTTGGCTAGTCAAATACAGTAAACCATGGAAAATGACAATTCAAGATGGCGTCTGAAATAAAATGGCGGATCTATCAACCAGCTCGATTCGGCATGGCCAAATATAGAAAATGATGCATTCCTGGAGGTGTATCTCTTTCTTCTATTGCGATGTTTTGGAGAACAGCTTAAACTACAAATACTCAAAATAATTTTTTCAGATAAATCGACTCTGAATCTTGCTCGCAAAAGTTCTGTAAATGCTGCTTGAGTAGGCCGCAAGATTTTGAAAACTTACGGTTATACCACCAAGCAAAAATCGAAACCGCTGTTTCCACACACCAAAACATCGCTCCACTGTATTCCGGGTAGTGATGTGAGCAGTATTTGATCTCTTTTTCATTTTGGTGGCGAAGAAGTGGTTTAAATAATAATGGTAAACAGAATTGCTAAGCAAACGACTTTTAAATTAACCATTTTCGAAACGTTCTTTTAGGTTCGATTCATCAAAAATCCAACAGACGTGCATGCTACTCCTCCACCTTGCTACAATATCTAACATTTTTAGATTGCCGCGGCATGCCGTCGCGAACCGCCTTTACTAAAAATGTTATTAAAGACTTCTAATGAAAGCTATAAGTAGTAATTGCCTGAACATTCAGGGAATAAAATCCCTTCCTATTTATATAGAATTGTGTTAAATCACTGCCAGTTCTTTTAATTATAATATGGGTCCCGTCAATTAAAACCGAGAAGTTGCGTATCTCCCTAAACTTTTTTGCCAATTTCACCTCTTCTTCAGCGCATGTTGGCATATTAATTAAAAACTGTCTCTGTTTTGCCAAAGCACGAGCAATTTTGGCACAAATTCTACTAACTCCAGATTATGATAGACCATGAAGGTCACCAGCGTCGTCTTAAAAGTAATAGAATATAAAAGATAACCGGTGATATTCCACCTCCTCTGCGGTCTACTTTAATATCTATTTGAATTAAGTTTATAATTTTTCTTACCGTTTGCTTATTGAAACGATATTTTTTTAAATTGGTCATCCGGAATGGAAGATGCATCAATCCTCGGCTTATAAATTCGTGGACAATAATAATTTGATATTTGATTTAGATATTCTAAATAAAACAAAACAATTAATTTTATCTTTTCACTAAATTACAATTATTATTACCAATTCTTCTAATATAATTAAATGTGTCCATTTTCAGTTTCACAAGTAACACTTTTTTGTTTTTGCTTATATATTTTTTTTACAATAATTCACTTGATAAAAAATGTAAACAGAAAGCAAAAAAAAGAATCTCACTTTAAAGTAGGTTTAAAGAAGGTATCTTCCTACTTTAAAATATTTAAAGTTAACAGAGGTTTAATAAAGGTATGTTAAGCTAATAAACGTTTTCGCATATAACATTAAGGAATTTTGCTTAACAACGGTTTGTAAGGCTGCGGTAAGTTTTTTAACATACAGCCGTTAATCTTTTTTTGCTGCTGAAGATATAACTAGTTAGTATTCACAATGACATTAGCTGATACGAGATCATCGGTTAGGATTTAGGAAAGGCCACTAAATATTAACTTCAAATTTTAAATATAGAAAAAATATAACCTAGCTGAGATCAACAACGTGAAACTGGTGTAGCTACTTCTATAAACTTATTAAAGTTTTTTAACTTTACAAAATACATATATTTTCAAAACTTTTATATCAAAAAGAATAGAAACGAAGACATAATGCATCCATTAGCAACAATAACAACAGCCATTACAAGTGTAAGAATCGAAAACACGAGAACAAAAGACCAGAAATCATGCCGTTTCACAAAAAAATCTTTTTAAATAAAAAACCATGTTTTTTTAAAGGCTCCATTAAACAATAAATACAATAGAATTTTTTGTAGCAACAAAACAGGAAAGGAGTCAAAAAACATCCTGTTACCAAAACACCAAACAAATATACATACATACACACATATTGTTGTTTAAATGTGTATAACTAATGTATTGTATGAATATTTGTTGCCAATGACAAATAAGGCCTTTAAGGCAAATATTAACGAGCGTGATAGAATTATAAAACACAACATTTAAAACTCTAATGATATTACGATAAATTATATGTAACCATTAAACATGTATGTAACTTTTAACTGCAGTTGAAAGCAACTGATATTTAATGCTATAAAACACGAAAAAACGTGACTTGTTTCAGGTTGAAGTTTTGAAAATATTTAATTGACAGCTTCATTGTCTCAAATACTTACACAAATTACACTAAATGAAATTAATCTACATATTTATTTTTAACGATATGTTCATTTTTCATAATTATGTTACTTTGGCGAATATGGAATAAGGATTATTTTACTTACACCATTATGTTCTCCTTTCAATTTAGCTGCCGACATATTACAACGCATGCCAAACGCAATCATAAAGCCAATACATGCCATTGTGGCAATTGTATAACGCGCCGACATGCAAGGACATTCGGCTTTACAGTATTTATCAATTTTTCGTAAGGGTGGTCTCTCAATTTCTTCAAACGATGCTGGTGAATCGGGTCTGTCGTCATCATATGGTATACCACCTCCGGGTCCATCACCTTCCCGTTCAGCACCCTCCATTTCCTCGTAGCCACCCACACCGCCATGGTAGCCTTTAGAGATTTCGAAATTCTCGAAGTTTGGTTTAATGCTACAAAAAAGGAATACAAATAAGAAATACAATTATTTTTATTTTAGATTAACGTAAAATTCAATTATTCAATTCATATTTAAAATTTGTTCTTCATATTCAAAACAAAAACACACTACATAAAAATTAGCAGTTGCTTACTCCGTTTTTAAACGGCTTAGTTAAAGTTTTAAGAAATTTATTTCGTTCTGAACACAATTTTTATCGAAAGAATAACACATAAAAAATATTATATTGCTGTTTTGCATTTGCTGTCCAAATCATTAAGTGGTACATATGTATATGTATTTGCTGTCTCTTTCATAGTAAGTGTTAATTTTTATTGCGTTGAATTTTAGTTTATTGAACAAAACATCAATATGAGAATGAAAGGAGTTGAGTAAAGAAAAAAAATTTTTTTCACGAATTAAATGAAACAACCAAAAACATATATATGTATGTAAGCAACTTCACTGTATGGTAAAAAAAAATATTGTGAGTAATTACCTAATCTAAATTTGCATGGTAGTCTCCGACATTGGCGTAGGTATACATTTTTCTCGGGGTGGCAAAAGCTTATCAAAAATTTTTCTTATAGGGAAAATCAAGGCGAATTTATACAGGTGAAATTATCAGCCCAGCTGATTGTGAAACTTTTTGTCAAATTGGTTGAATTCGCCTCGATTTCATTTATTAATGCAGGGATAGGAAATGTGATTTTGATTTCGGTATTAATCAATTAACTTGAGTGTACTTTTTTGATAATAAATATGCTAAATTTATGTATATTTGTGCTTTTGCGTCTTTAATAATGTGTTTAAAAAATGTATATCCTCTTTTTAATGAAATTTTATTATATTTAATATGTAAAAACAACTTTTCCATCCCTGATATACGAATTGGCCTTGACATAAAAAATCCCCCAAAAAGTTGCTTTGTTGTATCAATTCGCCGTTGCATATACCTTATGGATATGTCTTGGCGAAAATTTTTAAATTGAGTTAATTTTATATATCAGTGGCTAGGAGCTAAAAGGGTCAATGTCAAAATATTTACTTTTGAGAAAATTGGAATTGAACTTTAACTTTTATAGGTGCTTTCATAGTGACATTGGCCAGCATTTTATTTATGAAGCTGTTCTGGGGTAGGTAAGACTTTAGCTGTTTTACCATAATGAAATAGAGCAAGAAAACAAATCTAATGCAATAATTAACTCAAAAGAGCAAAAAAGTAACATTGGCCCTTTTAGCTCCAAGCCATAGATATAAAATAGCAATTCTGTGGGGGCATTCCCTAGAAAGGTATATTAATGCAAATAGTCTCTGGTGATAATAGATAACAGTAACACAAAAATTTTAAAAAAATATCTCATGTCTTATTACATTTTTATTAATGGTATACATATATTTAAAATTTATGTTCAGATATTGATGCTAAATTACTAATGCTATAAATATACCCAGTATTTGGGTATTTCAGTACTCTTTATTCAACATTAATCGGAACTAAAAATTAATAACAATACTTAATACCTTAAGAAAAAAATATCGACAAGCAGTTTGAAATTAGGAAAAAATCTACATATGTATATGTAGAAATACAAAATTTTCAGAAGAACTTTTATAAAATTTTATAATATATTTTTTAGATATTATAAATGAGGAATTTACTGTAAATTCTTTGAAAAATTATATCTTGCGAAAATCGGGAAATTGTTTAAATTTTTTGACAGATATTTTTTCCAAACACGAAAAGAAAAACATTTTATAAACTATCCATTTAAAAAATTGTCAATTTAAAAATAATTAATAAAAAAAATTTAAGCATTTTTTTTCTTTTTAAATTATCGCCATCCTATTGTGTTTTTTGCTACAAATTTTTATCAAATACATTAAAAACAAAACTCCCATTTACCCTTACCACATGGAAAAGGATATCGTCTTTGAGATTTTGAAAAAAAAAATTGCGAACAATTTAAAGGGAAATAGTTCTTTATTTTATCTGTTTAATTCAGACACATGCATAAATTTATTATAAATTGGTATATATGTATTTGCCCTCGCAACTTTAATATGACTACAAAATTACTTAAGATAAATGTCAAATAGTTACTATTCCAATGCCATTTGTTATTGTCAAATTGGTGGCGCCACTAAGTTTTAATACTTTGGCTGCCATTAAGTCTGCAAAAGATTTTTACGCAAAAGGGAAAAATTATATAAAAAATTCTGCATAAAAACAACAATTTCAGGCGTCAGTCTGACTGACATTAAAGGATATCAAAAATACAAATTCATTGTACTTCCTTACATACTTACAAACTAAAGAAAATACTGACAGTAAAAGCAGTGGCAAATATAGATTTGTCTTTTCACAGATAAAACTAAATATAAACCAAAAAAAAACGAGGCCATATAAATAGTAAAATTATAAGAACAACATGGCCATAAAGTAAACAAAACAAAATGATAAAAAATTGTTATACGATGTTTGGAAATCCACAGCAACATCCATTAATAGGCTTTACATAAGAAGGACTCATAGACACACATAGTGACGGGGGGATAGGCTATTTAAGAAGACAATGAAAAGAAAATACAAAATTGTTTGAAGCTCTTTAAATAACTTTCTTCTATTTATGAAATAAAAGGGAGTTATTTCTTTTTTATAAATATTTCTTTAGTATAATTTTTGATCTTGTTTTTGTACTGAGTTGTTGTTAGCAACTGTTTTTGCAAAATAACATAATTATTGTTTAGCATTATTAAGTTTTCATTTATTTGATTTGATTTTTCTAGGTTTTGAAATACATAATGGTCAATTATGTTTTCAATTCATTTCAAAATATCGTTTGAACACAACAACACTGCTTTAATTAAGTCGTTTAACTGCTTTATTTGAATTCTTTATGTCATTTTGCTATTTTTCTCTATGTTGTCGTTATGACGATATAATGTTTTTTTTTTTGGAAATATGTTTTTGATTTGATGTAAACTTATGCACTCATTAAATTTATGATACCTTCCTCTTACTTACAGGGAAATTTTGTTAGATGAAGATATTTGAATTATTAAGTTAAAGGTAAAAATAAGACCAATATAAATATGATTTTCGACAATTTTTTTTTCTAACATAAAAAGTTAATAATATTTGACTTCAAATTCTCTATAAATGCAGAATCTGCAGAAAATTTATCTAGATAAATATTTTGATTCTAGAATATTATAATTATGACTTTTTTATACCCTTCACAGAGTGTGTAATCAATACAATTATCATTTCCAATCCCAAAATGTATATATTTTCTGAATGCTTATGAATAGTAGTGTTGATTGTGCTTTGTATGTATGTCCGTTGTTTGTATGTTGAAATTAGTTTTTAGAATCGACAAGACCAGTTTGCGGTGTGAAAATATCAAATCAGTATTAAAAATCAGCACAATCGCCCCATAACTTTTTGAGATATAAAAACACGCCTGTCTAGTGTTTTTTCCTTATTTTTACTACAAAAATTAAAATTTTCAGCCCTAATATAATTTATAGACACGTTTTTTGACTATTTACAGGTATGATATGCCTCTAGAAAAATTTTAGACAGTTTTAGACGGTCACTAATCGGCAAAGTTATAGGAAAAAATTATGTGGACAAATATATATATTTTTATCCAATTTTTTAAGCTTCTAAAATGTTTTTGGACTCGGTACAATTTTTACATTACAAGCCATGATGGCGTCCTAGCTGGCGAATAGATGAGTCAAATAAAGTGTGTAGAATTCAAGATGTCGTATTTTATTTTTTGAATCCCATCAATATAGTATCAAATGAAAGGTATTGGCTAGTAGAATACAGTTAACTATGTAAAAATTCAAAATCAAAGATGGAGTCGGAAATAATAAAGAAAATGGCGTATAACATGGAATCTTAAATATAGGGTAAGCTATGATGTGGTCATTATACCTACGGACATGATGGTGACTTGTATTATCAGCACTCTTTGTTGTTGTTAATAAAAATCAAAATATGATTGTATTATATTGATTCATATTTTTTTCTACACAAAAATTTATTATTTTCTGATTTTTATTATTTTTTTTTGCGGTAATAATTTTTTTTTTTTTTTGCTGGAATATTTATTTTATTTTTTTCTTATTAGTTTAGCAAAATGATATCCATAGTATTAGGTTCTGTAGGCACGGATGGTAAACGATAGAAAACAAAAATTATTCAAGTTTCTCTCAAAAGGCCAAAATATCTATATCAATCACTGAAAAAAACAATTACTACTTTAGCAAAAAAAAAATAAATAAATAAACCATAAATCCGAAAAGCAAATGGTTTTTTAAATGTAGTTAAAAACCATTAAAAAAGTGTAATTGATCCGGTTTTCCGATAATCCGTTTACTGTTTTTTAATCAGTGATTATTTTCAACCTTCGATTTTACTAATAAAATAAAATTAAAATTATTTATTCCCGAACACTTTTACACATATATACTACATACAAACATAATATATTATACAGAAAATAAATAAGTTTTTTTTAATTATATAAGATTTCTAATTGCAAATGTATAATCGTTTTGAAAAAATTACATCTGAGTTTATAAATTAAAGTTTAGATATTCCAAAAAATAAAAAAAAAATCCAAAAATTTTCTAGATACTTCGTCGTTTTAAAAGTTTTTAACTTCACTCAACACTTTTGTGGAACATTTTATACCTCTATCTCCTTAATGTATGAAATTTGTCTTATCGCTAAAAACAGCATTATGATTTAAAATTAAAAAAAAAATCGCCATCAAAATGTATATAAGCCTCGAAATGCATTAAAGCTTAAAATTCAAATAAGTCAAAACTTAAAGTGTGTCAATTTCATAATTATTCAAAATTTAAATATTACACAAACCGCACCCAACAATACAACAAATAGCTCTAAGCATCAAATCTATTAATGAAATATATTTTATTTATTGAGAATTTATCGAAACAGTTTTATTAAGAAATTTCTTGCAAGTATCCTAAAATTATAATTATATTGAAAATATTTCTTTAATTGAATACTTTTCAATAAGACATTTACTTAATCACTAGCTTGTTGCTTGTACACCTCTACAATTTATCGAAGACATTACAACCACACACTTCGTTTAAAAACAATCCACAATTCCCTCAGGATCTCACTAACATAAAATTACACAAATATTTTCACACTAATAAACCATAATCATTGATATCGTTTTACCTAAACTTTTCTGCTCTGGTGTTAAGCAACCCTCCCTTACCACCATCCCCCTTTTAACGATGAAAAAGAAAATTCCTGCAATGTTTACATGCTGCTTTAATACTATTTAGTTTTAGTCGACAACGACCAAAACACAATCCTTAAGGATTTGTTAAAATAAATAAATAAATATGTATATAAAACAACAACACTTGTTTATTGCAAAACAACTTACTACGAGCATTTATTTGCTGCTACTGTGTGAGAGCATTTATGTAGTAAAGAATCGAACTTCGATGAAGGTAAAATAAAAACAGACGTGTTCAATTGAAATAAAATTCGATTTTATTAAGTGCTCTAGCTGATATATTTCGCATGCTGATGGTCGGGGATGTTGATTGTGCAACAATCAAGGAACATTATAAGTAAGAATGTACAAAGGGTGAGTTTGACAGAATGTGTTTATGTATATTGATAGTTGATTAAATCATTTTATTTTATCTTCAAATTGCAGTGATTTTTATAGAAATTTTTTTCATTGGTTTTTTACTTTTTGTTTTAGAATTTTTTTCTGTTATTTTTTTTATGTCTAAAGGTTTTTAGGTTAATGACATTAAATTGATATGTATGTAAGTGTGAGTGCTTTTTATCAAGATTTTCACCACATAAAAGATTAAATAAAACTAAATGACAACTGTTGAAAAATGTACCATAAAGAAAGATTAATAGTACGTCAACAAGAATCTACAAAGGCATTTAGAAAATTGCAAGTTTATTGTATTTTTTTTTATAGTTTTAGGGAAATTTTGGAAAAAGGAGTAGACAAATAAAAAAATTGCAACTTTCGACATGTTATTCAACTTTCAGTTTATAGATCATGTTTGAAACTAACTGTCGTATGCATATAAATTATCAACATTTATATGAAAATTTGATTTATAAACCAAATTAAAATGTTTGATAATTTTTATGAATTAGACAGTAAAGCTTTAAACAAAAACTTTACCTTTTCAATGTTAATACTTGGATGTTAACATTTTTTAAAAACATCTTTTATTGAAAAAAATTATCTGCTATACTTTTTACCGTTTTATAATAAGGTTGACTAAGAATAAACTTTTAAACTTCTGTATGATATTTTTCTGGATAAAATTCTACTCTATACTATGATTTCTAAATTTCAAACATTAATATAAGTAATAAAATTTTGAAAATCCTGTTTTTTCAATGTATTTAAATAATGGTTCATTTCGAAATTTTTTAACTTATACTTCTACCTACAAAAGTGCTTAAAAAATTAAAAATATAAAATTTCAATTTCAAAATCTTATTTATCAAAAACCTTTTAAAAGTCGAAACTAAGAATATGTAGTGAAGTTTTAAACTTTCTTTTAATAAAACTGTTTTTGTCGCTCCAAGAATTTTTAAAGATTCGTCAATTTATTTTATTAAAATTACAAAGCTCTGCTAATTTAATCGTTTTCTTTAACGTAATTGTTCAAAAGAATTTTTTATTTCTTACACTTAATGCTAATTATAGTATAATTTATCAAAACTCCAATAAAAATTGTGCAAAAACTTTGTAATACAACAACTATTTAACATTTTATTTTTCCCAAACTAAACTATAAAACCAATGGCCTTACAAATTAACTTAACTTGGCGGCGAAGTTATAATAAACTAACTCGTCTAAAATACAGTCTCGCCATTTATTTAAGCCATAAAACGCGACCATTTTTTACTTAAATGTATGTGACACAGAACTCTACAACGAAACTTGAAATAAACATCATTGAAATAAGTATGCATAAGAAACATTAGCATCCCCGACACATGCATAGTGAAGTGTAAGACGATGACAATATAAAAATACCATAAGAAGCAAAGAAAGAAAGTTGTAAAAATTATTGGCATGTTTAAGATCTCATTATAGTTGTGGCACGAGTATGAGTATTATCTAGTATAGACTATTACTTTCACTGTCTATAGAAATAAAGTCATCGATATGTGTTTTTGTAAAGTCTAGGGAAAAACAAGAAGGAAATTCCTCAAATATGACAGCGAACTTTATGGCATTCTTTTAATTTTTCAAAACAGGGACTAAAAAGAATATATAGATTTGTTTGAAGTTTCCTTAAAAAAAAAATATAAATTAAAGAAAATCATAAAACAATATACTTATGACAAGTTGGGCTTGTCAGCTTAATTGAATAAGAAACTTTTTTCATGACATTATTTATCTGATGTATTGTACTTAATTGTTTAGTTTGAACTCAATTTAATATTTTAGCTCGTATTATGTTATCTGTAAGCAAATAGTATCATCGGTCTTTTATCTGGTGTTAGGGAGTAGAGTTTGGGGACATTTCATTGGCTGAATAGACATCTACTGGAAACTTATTCCGGACGGCCAATAAGTATACACGTATTTTTGATTTTTTTCATATTGTGTAATGAGATTGTATATTACCTGTATTAAAAAGTACGGATGGGTAAGATTTATATTTTATCATCGTCCAGATGTTGGCGATATAAATATTATAACGATCGATTGGATTAAAAAACCCCGGAACTTAAATTAATTATTCCAAAATAAACTAATTTTTCTATAACGTGGACCTCCCTGTCTACATTAGTTTTTAAAGCTGAGGCTGAGGATAAAGTTCATCATATGTCATCCGTCGCTGTTTTCAACTAACATTTACATGACAAAAAAAGGTTAACACTTTGTAAACGGAATAAAAACAAATGACGACGGAATATGGATCATGGATTATAATTTTCTCTGCTAACAAGTTCATGATTCACTATCAATTTAATTTGTTTAAGCATTGACAGTGTGGATTAGACATAATTAAATTGTTTTTTATTACAGTTACCGGGTAATAATTTTGTTTCTTTTTTTTTCTTTTTTTAGTGTGACAGAATTCTGTCAGATTTATCTGTGATTGAAGGCATAAGCATAAGCCAGCTTAACCTACTATCATAAATTACCGTTAAGTTAAGTCTTCTGTTTATGTATGCACATAAAGCGTGATTTGTTAAGAGCTATAAGAAAGAAAAAAAAACACATAAAATTCAGAAAAATTCATGAAATCTTTATTTGAATCGATAGTACGGTCCATATAATTTAATGTTTGAAAATTATTTCATGCAAATGTTGACCGTGACTGCGCCTCAAATGGTCCATCCGCTTAGTCCAATTTTGGCATAATCTTCCCAACATTTCGGCCGGTATCTCATGAATAAATGCTTCAATGTTGTATTCCAATGCGTCAATTGAAGCGGGCATGTGTGTATATATATGAGCTTTAACATAGCTCCACAAAAAATAGTCTAAAGGCGTTAAATCGCACGATCTAGGCGGCCAATTGACCGGTCCCGAACGTGAAATAAAATGTTCACCGAACTCGCCTCTCAATAAGTCTATTGTTAAGCGTGCTGTGTGGCATGTGGCACCGTCTTGTTGAAACCACATGTCATGCAAGTCAAGCTCTTGCATTTTGAGCAAAAAAGGTTGGATATCATCTCACGGTAGCGCTCACCATTCACAGTTACGTTACGATTCGCATCATCTTTGAAGAAGTACGGTCCAATGATGCCACCAGCCCATAAACAGAACCAAACTGTGACTTTTTCTGGATGCATTGGTAGCTCTTGCAACGCTTCTGTCTGATCTTCACTTCAAAATCGACAATTCTGCTTATTAACGTACCCATTGTGCCAAAAATGAGCTTCGTCGCTGAACACAATTTTTCGATAAGAAGCGCGCGATGAACTTTCATTGAACAGAGCACGCATTTTGATAATAAAATTCAATAATTTGCAAGCGTTGTTCGTTTGTAAGACGATTCATAGTTAAATTATAGACCAAACTGAAGATGTTTGACAGTGAAACAAAACACGAAACGTGCGTAAGCTGTTTAAACAAGTGTTGCCAAAAATATAATAGCTAAAAAATCACCCTTTAAGAGGCTATTTAATTATGCAATTTGCGACCAGTTTCGCACTTTCATTAAGAAAAAGACTTTTGGCTAAAAATTAACAAAATATTTTGTTAAGTACTTTATGGTTAACTACATACGATTATATGTATTCTAACCAGGGTTGTCAAATTTATTTTGAGGCGTTAAATCAAAATTTACCAAAAGCAACCGATTTTCTATTAGTTTATTATTATCTTTCTATTATCATTAGTTTTTTCCTGCTCTAGCCACCTGTTGGGTAGCGATAAGAACAGATGAATGAAGTTCATTATTGAAAACCTCTTTCATTATGCACATGAACACATATTCATGCATTTATGTGTGCGCAATTAGTTTAATGTGATCACAAAAAAAAATGAAAGTGGAAGGAAGCTAAGTTATAATATTTACATAAGAAAAGATGATAAATTAAAATATTTCTTACACTCCATCTAAACGAGCCATCAATTTGTTTGCATACATATGAATGCCTCAAATTTTATATAAAATATACCAGAATTAAATTATTTTCTTTCGTATTAAATTTAACGATTCTCAAAATGAATTTATGGCCCATAAAAAATAGTCAAAAAAAAATCGCCATGTCAACAAATCGAAAATTATGAAGCCAAACAAGTTTTAAAATCTCCATGTTTTGCGACAAACAGCAGGATCTCACAACCCTGACTCTCACATTTGCTAATGATTGAATCGAACTATTGTGTACGGCCTTTATTGATCATGTTCTAAGTATGATCATACCATATTTCTCACCACTTTCGAGTGAGTCGAACAAGTTTTAATTTTTAAACATTTCAATACAACGCAAATGGCATAATGCAAATTGCTTAACTTACAGCCAATTCATACGAGGTAGTTTTTCGAAGTTCTCCTCTCGACAAACGGTGTAGAGAAGAAGAGAGGTACATAAAAAGACTCGTAAAAAAACAATAATAGCTACAAAAAATCATGTCATAAAATATTTTTAAAGCAAATAAAAAGAGAACTACACTTAAAAAGTCTTCGTAAAAATTTGGTATTTTTCATGGATTATTCATACAAGAAACCCCGTCGCAACAGCAGATTGGAAAGTATAATGTCAAAATATGTTGAATTCAATGAGCTTTTTTTAATAAATGTACTGTTTTTATACCCTTTATAATGGGTTTCACAAATATACGTATATCTTTTTTTTTAATAAAATCTTATTAAATTAAACGTATTTTCCATTCCTGATACATATATGAACTCGCCTTGACAGATGTTTGTTGCTTTGTTGTATCAATTCTCCGTTGTTTTACGTGTACAAATATGCCGTGGTATTTTTTCTTCCAAGATTGACGATTAAGAATTTTTATCATATAATTGGTTTAAAACATATCTACGTAGTTTGAAAAAAGACATTTTTAGCTTTTAAAAAAATTATTTGATAAAAATCTCGAAAATAAAAATAAATTTTGGTATATATAAATAAATACATTAACAACCACTTGATTAATTGGAGACTAAAATGTATGTATTGGGTTTAGAATTTCAATTCCTTTACCCAATCAATACAAATTTTATTGATTACAATCGAATGTCGATCGCTTTGTGACCTTCAAAATTTCATATTTTCCCGCAAAATAAACCAAATGATGGGGAAACTCCTATTGTTAAATAAAGGTTGTAACACATATTAAAAAAATAACAAAGCATGCAGAACGAATCATCTCTTTTAGTACTCTGATTTAAATGACATTGTAATGAACACTTCATAAAGATGATAACAATATTGTTGAGCTATTGCTGTTGATGCCTTTGGTGGTTGCTTTCTGCTGTAGTCATAGTTGTACAACAAAAGTGTTAAGAAAAGGAATTCCTTGCACGTTTCATGCACGTGCATGCTGAACACGAAGCGGAAAGGGAAATGATTATGAAGTGCGTTTTGTATGATTTTAGTCTTTTTTTTTATATCAACAAATATTAGAAAATGATAATTTAAAAGCTAAGTAATGAAAACTGAATGAAAACAAATGGGTATGGTCAGTTTTTTATTATTTGAAATTAAAGAGAAATTGTTTGGTAATTTAAAAGTTGTAAAATTAATAACATTTTTATATGTAAATGTATGTATGTATGATGTTGTATGCAATTTTTCATATTTTTTAGAATCACATGTATGTACATACTTATGTATATCTGTGGCTTGGAGCTAAAAGGGCCAATGTCACTTTTTTGCTCTTTTGAGTTAATCATTGCATTAGATTTTTTTTTCTTGCTCTATTTCATTATGGTAAAACAGCTAAAGTCATACTTAACCCAAAACAGCTTCATAAATAAAATGCTGGCCAATGTCACTATGAAAGCATATATAAAAGTTAAAGTTCAATTCAAATTTTCTCAAAAGTAAATATTTTGACATTGGCCCTTTTAGCTCCAAGCCACAGATATATGTATGTATGTATATGCTTGCTTTCAAATATTTTAACTGATTTTTGTTTTCTGTCATTCAAAATATCAAAAACATTTAATTTATTTCACATCCTTAGAAAACAATAGTTTCTCTAAAAAACCTTCTTGAAATGCGTGAAAATAAAAATACATTATCATTTCTATTCATAGTCGTTTACAAACGAATCAAACTCTTTAGAAAACGTTTACCAAACAATTTTTAACATTAAAAACGCGTAAACGCTTCTATTGTCCTTTTGTTTCCTACGCCACCACATTGACAACATCTCTTTTACGTTTCTAAAGATTTCCCCCTTTCCGTATGTCTTCGCCTAGTGATAATAATTCTTCATTTAGTTGTGCAAGTAAGTTATTCATTCATTGCCTTTCTAACTTTCAAGTGGCGCCACGAACACTCGTTGTTATTATTATTTCTTATTTTCATGTTGCCTTCCTCATCCAAAACGTCAGCATCATGTCTTGAATACGAAATTAAAATTTCAAGTGTTAATACTCGTGCAGTTAGTTAGTTAACATGGCAACCGCAAACGTTCTAGGCCCATCAGTTTTATAAACAAAATTATAGTATTTTTTACGTTATCTCCTTTTTATTCTCAGGTAAGTGAGCTTTTAAACTTTGGAAAAATTAGTTAACATTTAAGAATATGATCGGGTTTCTCAAATTTTTAGATCTTCCTCATCCTTTAATCTTCAATTTTAAGTATTTAAATCTATTTAGTCAAAACAACTGTTTCTGAAATAAATTCATCAGTACTGTAGGGTATTGTTTCAAGTTTGTTCTTCCATGTTTGCAATGAATTTTATTTACAGGATTATACACGATGCTTGTATTGATATTTTATTAAATTTGCTTTTAGCTTCTGTAAGGTGTCGTTTGTATTTATTTACATACACATTGAAATTGAGTAGCATATCAAAAAATACAATTGAATTCCAGCTGATAATAGAAACTTGTAATTATTTAAGGATCTTAATTGAAATTTATTGCTTGCACTGCTCTATGGTATCTTCAATTCAATGAAGCTCTCCTTTTTTTAAATCAACTACAAATTGAAGACATTTTATTTTTTGGGATCGGATATTTATTTAAATTTATTTTATAAAGTGTAGGATAGAATTTTAATACGTTTATCAGAGAAATGTAAATTTAAAATTAATTGGAATTATTTAAAATTTATAAAAAGAAAAAAGAAGTTGACATAACTTCCATTCAAAATGTACCTGTATTTTTTAAATTAATTTTAGCGAATAATCAATATTTTTTCTCTTAATGTTTAGGGGCTTATATTGATTACCTTACTAACCCTGCTACAGATTTCTTGCTAAATAAATTATAAATCTTTATATTAATATGTATGTGAAGTAAAAATTGTCCAATCACGACATAATCAGAATTAAATAAGCCTTTAAATTGTCTAAAATGGAATTCTGCAAAATGGTAAACCTTTTCAGAGGTTCAAAAATAAACAAAAAGTTATGGCGATGGAAGAGCACGTCAGAAAGAATACTGCTGTTGGTAAGGTTTGGAATGACACAAATCTTTAGAAATCGAAGGAAATTCTGAAACTGAGTAGACTTAGAATATGAACTAATGTAGTAACAAATAACACGAAGATGAGTACTCATTTAGCCCCTATAAAACTATCGGATGACACGTAGAGCATACGAAGAAGAGAATGAGACTTTGGAAAACAACCAGTGACAATATCATGGAACACTATCTTTGTTAGTGTACGTGTGTCAGTGGAATTTTACGTCAATAAAAAGAACTGCCTTATTTGGGGTGTGATAATCCTCAAATGTGACTGTTTTGTATGCTTTATGAGCTAGTGGAATCATTGGTTTGTACATCTTTTAAAACCACGCTGGACAGAACATTATAGTCAATGGTGACTGCTACAGACCCATTAATACTGACTTTTTTGTTTATCAATTAAACAACTATGATGTGCAGGAGCTATGGTTTCAACAAAATGGCGCAACATGTCACACAGCTGTTGCCACAATTGATTTATTGAAGGAGTTGCGTGGTAACCGCATAGTTTCACGTTTTGTATCTAAGATCGTGCAATTAAACGCCGCTAGACTATTTTCTGTAGGGATATGTGTAGTCGCTAGTTCACGTCGATAAGCACAAAACGATTGACCACTTGGAGGACAATATTAATTGCGTGATTGCCGATATACGACAACAAATGTTGGAAAAAGTTGGAACTTATCGAAAATAAGACCTCAAGATTAGACTATGTTCGAACCAGCTGTGGCGGTCACATGCTAGAAGTATTTTCAGATTATAATGCCAGAAGATTATCTTTTAAATAAAGTAAATTCAATATCAATTTAAAAAAAATTTTTTATTATTCCATTTCAAAATTTTATACCTCTACAAAAAACACCCTTTACAAATTTCATTTACATTTTACAAACTTATTTATTTTTTATTTTTATTTTTTTTTGTTTCTCTTATACTCATCAACCATATCAATGGTCTTCTAAACGAAAGCCATTCACTGGCCCGTTAAATTAAATTTTTGAGTTTCTATTATTTTTACACAAGTATAAACAATCAAAGCGTAACATAATGTAACATCGATAATCATAATTCATAAATTTGTTAAACCAGATAAAGTTAACAAATCAGAGTTTTATTTAAAAAGATACTCACCCACCGAAAACTCCTGTGGCTTTTTCCTTAAACGCTGTTAAACCCTTCATGGTGATGGCAAAGTTGTAATGAAACTTTTTTCTCTAAAATAATTTTGTACTTTTGTGGTTGGTTGTTGTTGTTTCAATTTTAATGTGTGTTGTTTTTGTTTATAAGGATTCACCGCGGGTAGTCGTTTTCACCATATAAATACATGCATCCATATAAATGTAAACGTGAAAATGTCCTTAACGTAAAAACTTTTCCCGCACGCTTTACGCGTTCATACTAACGCTTGCAATTTTAAATCATTTGTTCACACGTTTCTTTATTTTCCTGGTTATGTTATTCTTTTTTTGTTAATATTTATAACACACGGTTAAAATATTTGATTTTAACAAGCTGCAAAATAAAATGGAACTTTGATTTTATTTTCTTTTATAGCATTTGGTGGGTGGGATGGTGTGTCTATTCGTTGTGCCATTTAAGTATCCTCCTGTTGTTTATAATCTATTTTTATTATAGATTTTTTCTCTTATAATATTTCTATAAGTGTTGGAGGCTTAATTATTATTACCAGAGAAGTGCTGACTGACTGTGCATTGGTGTATCCATAATTCCATTTAATTTATTTATAATAAAAACACTGCAAACATCAACATTATCATCATGCTTTTCGCTTTACCGGAGCTTAAACTTATGCAGTAGTTGGTTAGTTTTGTTGTAAATTTGTTGAACAAATACGTTTAGTTCGAGTTTGTGCCAAATTGGCAGTTGGAGGTCATTTTCATTTCATTTTTCCCTCCTGTAACGATAAACAATAAAAGATAGAAAGAACAAACAAATTGGAATTTAGTCATGCTCATTTGCTGATAAGCGATTTCAAAGTTATATAATTTTTTTTATGAAACTGTACGATTGTTACTACACACATGTGTATATTTGTGAGTATGTGTGTGTGTGTTATTTTCCCATTTTATTGCCACAAATGAAAACATGGCAACCAACTTAAGCCGATTATATTCATAAATTTTACTTTCTCGAAAGAAATGGGTTTTACAAATTTTGCTGATGAAAGTAACAAATATACACAAACATTACGTATGTATGAAATGTATTCGTTATAAAAATAAAGTTATTTCATTACAAAAATAACAGCAACAAATATAATTTGGTTATACGTACTACTTCAAAAGGATTTTATGCTGCTTCTTTATTTGTTGAAACTTTTAAGCGGATTTTATACGAAAATCAACGGTATAGGTAGAAGGATATTTTTCCATACTAATAAAATAAATTTAACAATAAAATATGGCAATAACACTCAGAAATAAAAAGGGCATATACATAATTTGTTAATAATCATTTTAATGAATATTTTCGTTTTAATTATTTATTTTCGCAATATGTGTACGGCCTTAAGCTTCCTGAAGTAATAAAAGAAATATTGAATTCAATGCCTAGCACTGGAAAGATGACCCACTTATTCTAAAAAAATCTGTAAATACTAAAATTGAGATAAAATTTATTACAAACAAGTTTAATACTTATGCAGTTACTTTGTCAATAATTGTAACAATCATTTCAAAACTATTTTCCGCATTAATATAAAAACCCACTATCTGAAACACCTTAATGCTTATGAAATTGTTAAAAATAGTGAATTTCAGAGACAATACTTTAATTAACAAGAGTTTTCTGCAACATATTTCATTCATTCTGGAAATTTTTTTTTCAGAAAATTTAAGCTACCATTTGAAATACATTTGTAAAAAGGGCGTCTAAATTTTACAAATAAATGATTTTAACAATTTTATTATCTTTACAAAAAATAAAATTAAATTTATTCATATTGAGAGTTTTCCGAACAAATTTGTTTATTTCCTTTAAACCGAAAGACGTCAAATCTATATATGTAAAAATAAGTTGCATTCTGTTAGTAATTGATGTTCTCTGGAATTCTCTGAATGAACCGATTTTGTTTCTGCAAAGTTTATATGAAAGGTGACATCAATACCAAGGTTTTTGTGTACAAACGGTCTCTGTATGTGTGTTGGGTCATAAGTTATACCCATTTTAGTGAACACTACATTTATTTTGAATATTTGTTTACCACAGAGCATTACAATAAAAGTAATTTAAATGATATCGAATTGAATTTTTTTTTTCTTCTTTGCACTACGAAGTGTGCAGGAGGTCTAGACAAAAAATTTTTCGAAATATGTGTGTGAAACCAGCTTTATGCCAAATTTTCATTAAAAGTTTAACACGAGAATTTAAGGATAAGGATATAATATTCTTGGACTTAACTAACTATAACTTTTATTATCAATGTTTATGGCGTTGTCTTCTCTGCTTAAAACTTTAGCTCCACCTTAAATAAATTCTACAAATAAAATTCTTAAATGCCGATTTACGTATATTTTTATACCCATCGGAAAAAAAAAATTGTGAGGGGTTTCTTAATCTTGTCATTCAGTATGTAATACTTTAAAATATTTGTTTAAGATACCATAGAGTATACATATTTTCTTGGTCCTAGAATCATTTTAGGACGATCTATCTATGTCCAAAAAAGCATTGTAGACCTTTAATATTTATTTGTTTATTGGGTTTTAGCTGGTTTATATGCATTTCTTTGGTGCTTACGCCACATCATCAGCAAACCTTTTACCCAAATTCTTGAAAGAGTTTAAAATTTTAGAAATTAAAATTAGAAATCAATAACAAAATGAGAATTCAAAAATTATGGTACCATATCCCGAATAATCTCGTAAATTAAATTTAAATAGTTAAATTTAATAGTTAAAATGTAAAAATGCCCTTTTGTAATTTGTTTTTCTTGTGTAAAATAATATATATTCTTGAAAATTATTTCAATCCGTTCATTACATACATATACATTTGTAAAACAAAATATAAGAAAACATGATCAAAGATTTAGAAAGAATATTGAATTTTTTAAATATCTTAGCTGAATTCATTAGCATATATTACTTTGACACTCCTGATGTCAAATTTAAAAGGTTAACACTAATAACTATATTTAATACTTAAGATAAATAAGTGGTTTTTATATAAAAATTATGCCAACTTTTACGTGCACCTACTAAACTGTGGCTTGTATATACGTTAATTTATCAGAATTTTGCAATACAATTTTTACCTCATTTAGTCATAATATTAATTTATAATCGAAAAAATGGAAAGTGGAAGTGCGATTTTTTTATAACTTAATATATGTATGTACACGCAAAGAAAAACCTTGGTTACGACATGATCACGACGGTCATATTATTTTTTCTAAAACAATATTTGGTTGTCGAAAACAAGTAATAGTTATTTTTGTTTCATTTCATTATATATTTGGTCACGATAATCAAGCATTTGTTTGAATTGTATCATTTAATGATTACTTTTCGTAAAAATTTCAAAATGGTTATCATTTAAAAATAGTATGATTTAAAAAAATTAATTTGACAAAAATAACATTATATTCAAAATCATTAAAAATTAAAAATTATCATTAAATAATAAGTTATGTATGATAGCAAAATAATCAAGCTATGATTTTTTTTTTAATAATTTAATTTGATTTCAATTGTTCTTCTTCTTGCTGAATATATTTTTATTATTTTAAAAGTTTGAGATGTCAAAAAAACAAACAAAAATTTTGAAAAATTAAAGAAAATTTAAAAATAAACGAGAAAATGTAAAAAAATATTGGTATAAAAATTGCAATTAAATTGGTGAGTACAATCAATATGTGTATGTTACAGCAAAAGACAGTAATTGCCGTAAAAAAGCAAAGATTGTCGATTTCAACTGTAGTCATATATATGATTATTGCATGACGCTTAAATTAAACATAATAATGATAATTGGCAACCATTATTATTTTAAACATAATCATACAATTAAATCATAGTATGTTGCTCTTCGATTATGGTTACCACAACCATATTTTTTCTTTGCGTGTAATTTTATACAATTTTTGCCTATACAGAGTAAATATTTTTATACCCTTCAGCTGTGGTGCATGAGGGTATAAAGAGCTTTGTCATTCCGTTTGTAATTTCTACAACTTTCATTTCCGAAGCCATAAAGTATACATTTTCTGAGAGCTTATGAATAGAGGAGTCCATTAAGCCCTGTCCGTATGTCCGTGTGTTGGTTGAAATCAAATTTTAGAAGCAACCATACGTTCCGCAGATCTGTGTACAGTATCAATCTCTTGGAAATATTCGGGAATAAAATTCACTTCAATCGCCCCATATCTTTCTGAGATATGAGGAAATAAACACGACTGCCTGTGTTTTTTCATATTTTTACCACCAAAATTAAAATCGTTCAGCCATAGAATGATTTATAGATATCTTTGCTACTATTTGTAGATATAATATGCTTCTAAAGATATTCGTGAATATTTTTGGATAAAGCGGGCTCTAATCGGTAAAGTTATAGGCAAAAAATTTTTTTTTATATATATATTCCAAAAATTTACAAACTTAAATTAATATTTTTTAGCTTCTAGACAACCGAAAAAGTCAATATTGGTATTATCTAAAAGAACTTGACTAGCGCAATATAAGCACTATAAAAAAATTAAAATTTATGTTGGCCGTTGGCCGCCACTACAAAATGGCGGACAATAGTTTTATATATGAGTCAAATTTGGTATTTTAAAATGTAACTTCTTGAACCCCCTCAATATTGGTATCAAAAAAAAAAGGATTGACTAGTAGAATACAGTAAATTATTCAAAAATGTTAAATCCAAATGGCGTATAAAACAAAAAGGCGGAACAATTTTTTTTAACCCCAACAATATAAGTATCAGGTGAAAGTGCTTAACTAGTAGAATACAGATAACTATGTAAAAAATTCAAAATCAAAGAAAATGATATATAAGTAAAGGGAATATTCCACATTGAGTACAGTTATAAACAAATCAAAAAACTTTAAAGTGAAAAGGTAGTAAATAATATATATTGGTGATAGGTATCGAAAATTCGGCACTGCTGAATACAGTACCCTTTTCTTTTTCCTAATTCGGTATATTCTGTTGAATGTTTGAGGTATGCATAAAAAATTTCAGTTTACTGTTAAACTTAATTAAAGAATTAAAAACAAAATCTGAAAAAAATATTTCATAAGTATACATGGACTAAACCCAAACCTCTTTATATGAATAACTTATTAATAGCGAACTAGATCCATTATAAACTCAATAAAAAAATATTTTTAATAAATTTTGTGTCTACAAATGTGCAATATATTAATTTTTTTGATGAATTTTTCTTTTTAAAAAAATTCCTATTTAATGGAATGCATTGAATAAATTATAAAGTTTGCTAAAATTTAAACCTGTGACAACAAAATCCTTTTTTTATAAAATTTAATTGATAATTTATTTATAAATTTTTAGTAAAATCGTTATGCATATATAAAAAATAATTAAAAAAAAATCCAAAGTAGTAACTGACTACAAAATTTTGTTTTATACATCCCAAACTTAGTCAGTTCTAATTATGATTATGATGACAATTTTATGATTGCAAATGAGAAACGCTCTTAGAATATCTGAATAATACGATTGGCCAAGATTTTTGTTGTCAAACAAATCTGTTTTTTGTGTATATATCTTTGTTTTTAAAAAAGTTATTAATAATGCATGAACCATAGGAGCTAACAAGCTAAAATTCTTCTCATGTGTCCCGGTCGATTCATACCAGATTTTTATTTTTGGTATGTTCAAACCAGGGAAATATTTGACGATATAAACGGTACCTGTAGAACGTGTATTTAGGTGTATTTAATTTAAAATTTTCTTAAGTTTTCAAATTACAGTATCAATTTAATATTGTATGTTTTGACTACATTTGGTGTAAAAAAATATAACATTAAAGAAATATTTACCTAAAATAGTAATAAGAGTTATTTAACCAAATATTTGCCAAATGTGAACATAGTTTAAGCATTATTTACATTATACTGAATTTATTTTTAGTCATAACTTCCCATATTATATTATTTTATTTCCTACCGATACAAATGAGCATATTTTAACAAAAAATTGTATAATAAAATACAAGTACACTAAATATTTTTTACAATATATTTTCGTTTTTAAGCTTATATTATCTGCTTATTTTTTAAAATTTAATAAAAAAAATTTTGTCTGAAATTTTTGTTTTTTTTATTATTAAGATCGCATTTCCATAAAAAATATATTTTTTGTTAGATATATCTTATACTTACTTATAAACTGTGCTTCAAAACTCACAAAGTTTAAAAAAGACTAAAACTTATGACCAATCATAGCAAATATAGTTTGAGTGAGTTATTGAACACAAGTGAGTGCACATTTTTTAAGCAAAATAATTCTAAGCGATTAAGCACATTTTCACCTTGATAGCTATCTTAGTTGTCAAATTTGTCTCATTTAGAGTTCAGAGACCACACATATGATAGTCGAAAAATTAATGTTTCAACAATGTATTCTGAATTTTGGGCTGGAGACATCAGTCTTAAAAAAAAGGCGACTTGATAACATAGTATTACTTCCTGCTTCAATTAGATAATAAGAGTTTTCAACACTATAGCGGCAATTAACATATAGCCCACAAAATATTTCAGTTATTGCATTAAGCATTATGCATTCTCGTTTCTCGAATTGGTTTTCTATATAGTATAATTTACTACCACTAGACCATCATTTATTTTTATGAGGTTGTTTGAAGTGAAAGGTTTAAACAAACAAAAAACACCCATTCGTTAAAGAATTAATTAATTATAACACAATTATAACAATATTGTTATAGAAAAATTCGAAGAAGTGTATGCCGGAAAAGTCAAAAAGGCCCTTTTCCTGATATGATACATAACTTCATTCCGTGTATTTTAGAATTCAAATAAAAAAAAACGAAAAAAAATACGTGCCAACGTAATATATCCTTTATTTAAGGACACTCTTTACTATAAGTCGTTTAAAAATAATATTTCTAAATTTCTCTCTTTGGATGTAATAGTATTTCGAAAAATTCCTTTTAGATTCTAAATAATATGATATCCCAATTTTTTTTTTTTTTTGTAATAATTAATATTTTGTTTCTACTATGAGTAGCTTAATCAAGCCTTCGTCTTACAAACTACTAAAAAGGATAGCATTCTGTAAGCGACAAAGTATGTAACGCTGTGCCTAATTTTCTATACCCTTTACACAATTATTCGTTTTTTAAGTAAAAATTATTTTTAAAAAATATTTTTCGCCTATATATTTTTATCATAAGGAACTTAATATTTCCACAAAGGATATTTTGTACAATATATATATTTAAAAGGCAAAAATTTCTCTGGGCGCTGAGCAAAAAAGGTTTTTGTGTAAAAAATTAGGAAAAAAAAAACAGAAATATAAGTAGTATTTTTCTTATATCTTAGTACTTTATATGGCAACTGATAATTAATTTATAATTATATGGTACAAATCAATTCCTCTATCTAGTTCCATGATATAAAATAGCAAATAAAATCAGCACTTTTTAAACAAATTTGATGGGTTATAAAAACTCCAAGTACGGGAATTCTGCTCATTGAAGTAACTATTTACTTGCAATTGCACACTGTAACTTTAAAGCTTTTAACTTAACCTTGTTGGTTTTTTATACCCTTCACACAAAAGTGAAAAAGGGTATACATATATAGGTTTGTCATTCCGTGTAAAATTTCTACAATTTTCCTTTCCGACCCCATAAAGTATATATTTTCTGAAAACTTATAAATAAAGGAGTTGATTGAGCCCTACCCGTCTGTCCGTGTGTGTGTTGAAATCAATTTTATGAAGCCCCCTGATATCGCCTGGACCCGCATGAGTTATTAAAATATCAAAAATATTCGGGAGCAAATCGATATTGAAAATCAGAAAAATCGGTACTTAAACAACTAAGCTATGAGGTAAAAACCACGCCCACCTCGTTTTTTTCACATCAACAACATACAACACATACATACAAACGTGGTATACTGGTCAGAGTGAACGTGGCATCGATTCCCAGCTGAGCCAAAAAAAATTTTTACTTAGTTTTTATACCCGCCACCAAAAAAATGGTGGGGGTATATTCATTTTGTCATTCCGTTTGTAACACATCGAAATATCCATTTTAGACTCCATAAAGTATATATATTCTGAATCAGGGTTTGATTTGATGACGATCTAGCTATGTCCGTCCGTCTGTCCGTCTGTTGAAAGCACGATAGAGGTCGCACCGAAAAAGCTAAGGGGCTCAAATTTTGCCAGAATCTTTCTTATAGACAAGCTTTGTTTGGTATTGAAAATGGGCTAAATCGGAATATCAGGAAGAGAGTTATAGCTCGAAAAGCAAGAGTAGGTCGAAAAAACCGTGTCCTTCGAACATCGAATAAAATGGAATTGTGTCCAAACACATTAACGTAGATTCATGAAACTCCGAATATATATTTTCTGAGTAAAAACAATATTTTTGCCCGAAAATTATTTAAATCTATGCATTAGGAGAGGAGTTATCGCTCAAAATGTACGAAAATTTATATCGCACAGTGTATTTTTCGGTATATTTAAAAACAAAAACGTCATAAAAGCAACAAAATTGGATGTACGACTCTGAAATTTTGCACACTTTGCTTTTTGGTGGGATGCTTTTTTGTAACGGAAAATCAATGTGCCACGCCCACTTTTACGCCCACCTCCCATATAACGTTTTACCTAAAATTCATATAATTTCTCCATTAATAAAGATTTTTGAATAATAAAGGGCTATATTGAAACACCTCAGTTGTACTCATTCACAAAAATAACTTTGACACGCCTACTATCGCCCACTTTTCACGTTATCTACAGTTAATGAAATTTAAAAGCTCATAAAACCGCCAAAATTAGAGGTATGATGATCAAATTTGCTAGGTATATCCCCCTTGGCAATATCATTACTGTGCCAGAAAATTAAGGTGCCACGCCCATTTTTACGCCCACCTCCCATATAAGGTTTTACCTAAAATTCATATAATTTCTCTATTAATAAATATTTTGGAATAATAAAGGGCTATATTGAAACACCTAAGTTGTACTCATTCGCAAACACAACTTTGATACGCCTACTATAACGCCCACTTTTCACGTTATCTACCGTTAATGGAATTTAAAAGCTCATAAAACCGCCAAAATTAGAGGTATGATGATCAAATTTGCTAGGTATATCCCCCTAGGCAATATCATTACTGTGCCAGAAAATTAAGGTGCCACGCCCATTTTTACGCCCACCTCCCATATAAGGTTTTACCTAAAATTCATATAATTTCTCTATTAATAAATATTTTGGAATAATAAAGGGCTATATTGAAACACCTAAGTTGTACTCATTCGCAAAAACAACTTTGATACGCCTACTATAACGCCCACTTTTCACGTTATCTACCGTTAATGAAATTTAAAAGGTCATAAAACCGCCAAAAAGTTTAGATGACACGCCCACTTTAACGCCTACCTCCCATATAACGGTTTATCTTAAATTCATGTAATTTCTCTATTGACAAAGTTTTTGGAAAAATAAAGGACTATATTGAAATATCTAAGTTCTTTTTAATAGTAAAAACTTTATTGACACGCCTTCTTTAACACCCACTTTCATTGAAAGACTACATTTACAAAAGCATTTTAGTAGCTTATCGAAGTTATAAAGGGTGGTTAAATTTTAAGGACCGATGTTGAATTTAAATAAAACACAAATTATTTAGGATATTATTATTATTTCTTTTTGTAATTATAATATTTGTATGGTTCAATTATGTATTTAACAAAATATCGGCCAAATGCCCCCCCCCCATCCTTGGCGCCACTCCTCTATCTGATGGTCCAAATTTTCAATGACAATGTTGATGCATGTTGGGCATGATGATGAGTCGAGGTTGAATGCTCTTTTGCCACACTATAGCAAAAACCAGCAGTGGTTCCTATTCAACGAACTAAGAAGGCATTCACAGATTTTCTAACATTTTATACAGAACTGTTTTGCAGAAATTTAAATATTTTTTACAATTCCCTCGATTGTGGACGAATTTGAACGATTATATTGATGAAAAGAATTACGAAATGCACAAAATGCATTTTGATTTGAACGCCCGTTTTTATAAAAAATCTGAATAACTTTAAAGCGTTGCTCATTTGCGTATCTTTCCACGGATCAAATTGAGTAAGTTTGAGATTGAGAAATGTCAAATGAAATGCAGAAAACTAATTTAAAGACTAGGTGTAGTTCACCTTCAACATAGGCCCTTAAAATTTAATCACCCTCTACAAAGAAAGTGATACATATTTTATTATAAAGTTATTATTTCATAGCGATTAACAAAATAATAAATATTGTGTTTTAAATGTACACAAAATTGGTGGTGGGTATAAAAGATTCGGCACAGCCGAATATAGTGCTCTTACTTGTTAATTTTATTTTTTTATTTTTTCTTATAATTTTTTTTTACGTATTTCATATTAATGAGGTAAATTGTGATACAAACAATTGTTATTGCATGACTACACATTGCGAAGGGTATGTAAGATTCGGCACGGCCGAACATAGCACTCTTACTTGTTTTTAAATAAAATTAAACAATCTATTTTTAATGACTAGACACCCGGGAAATATGAGAACTTGTGAATTTAAATATATGCAGAAAAGAAACGATATTAAGGCATTTTTATCCTTTTAAGAAAAGCAGTTTCAGTATATCTATAATTATACAATGAAATGAATTAGTTTTATATATTTTGTGGCTATAGGGAAAAACTGCTTATTTCCGATTTTGTTACTTTTTAGAAAATCACTTTTAAATTTTGAAGTTGATTTGCTTGAACTGATTCCCTTTAAAACAAAATCTTTTATTTGTTTTCAGTCCTGTATTAATTAAAGAATAAATCGATGCTCGTAAATTATGCCGTTTTCTTTTTTCTTCAAAATAAATAAGGCCCCTTTTTTGCACCTTCTTTTTTAAATGGCTTGTATATAAAGTGATAATTATTTTTCGTCATTAAATTTGGTACCAAATTAAAGGTGTTTTGAAAATCCATAGTACCAAATTTATGGTAGCGCATTTAATGCAAAAGTACACAGTTTTAGGAGTTTTACTGAAAATTATACTGATTTAATGACTTTTAGAGATCTTGCAAAAATCTCACGCAATACTGGAAATATTTGTTGGTACTATTGAACATTTTATAATTTTGTTAATATAGTACTTAATTTATCTCCAACAAGATTCCTATTATGCGGAAATATTTCTTTCAGAAAAAAAATATACGGCATTAAGTTTTATCGAAAATTAAAATAAGTTATTGTTCCAAATAATATTGTGCGTTAAAGAAAAAGCATTAAAATTTTGGGTTATAACTACATTAAATTTTTTCAAAATCATTGAACATTTTTTGAGGTTAGTTTTTAATAGCGAAGTTATAACACGGTTTTATTACATCAACTTTAACAAAAGTCGACTTAAGTAGTTGGTTATTTTAGACGCAGAATTATTTCTTAACACATTAAGAATACGTGGAAAATTTTTCAAATTGTTATTCCAGATATCGAAAGAAAAAATACGCAATATAAATAATATTCACTCATACTTACATCTTTGCTTAAGAATAATCCATATAGAGTTTTAAGGTTATGTAACACATAAGATAGTGCTCTTATCGATAGCGATGATGTCATTAAATTATCCAAGGACTCAAATATGTATTAATTACTTAAATTTATTGAGACTTTATATTGTTATTAAATTTAAACACTTTCATACACATACGCAATACATTATATTATTTATTTATTTATATTATTTTTTTAAAGATTAAAGACGATATTTAACGAATATAAGGTACACCAATTACGACAATGATAAAATAACGGTACGGTATTTGAGTATGTACACTGAAACAAAAATATGTATGAATTGAATTGAAACTATTAGATCAGCAAATTATGTTTAAACAAAAAATCGCGTTATAAAATTTTTAAGCAAAATTAAAAATTTAATCAAAATCTAATGATTTAATGTTACATTTTCAGACAGAGTTGTTGGTTTGTGGAGGCAAACCAGCAAACCGTTTAGGACTCTGTCTGATGACTGCAATTGTAACAAAAATTTTCTTCTCTTTATAAAAGGTAAAAAATACAAACTTTTATTTTTATAGATTCAGTTTTGTATTTGAGGATCGGGAGTGTTATGGTGGGTAATTTAAATGAAAGCTGGTATGTATGTACTGGAAATATATGGAATAATTATGAGGAAAAGGATGGAAATATTATATAAATAATGGAAATGAAAATTCTCTTTTCACTTTGGAATCAAAACAAAACTATGATGCAATCACTATAAGTATTGGAAAATGGAATGTAGGGGGTATAAGGGGGTTTTTCCTTTTTTCAAAAATATCATGGAATTTTATCTATATATAGACTAGAGTTTTCACTTAATTGAATGTTTTCAGATTTTTTCGATTTCATTGCAATGAAAAAAAATACAAACACAAATTGTTACAACATTTTTAATACTTTATTTTTTGAACATGATTAATAATGAACAGTTTTTTAGAATTTTTTTTTAAATTAAAATCAGCTTTTTCTTATTTTTTTTTCTAAAACCGACCTCTTAAGTAGTTCTAAGAGTTAAACAGAACCGCTTTATATCGTTTTTTACACCACACAACAGGACTACAAACGAAGAACTACTGTATGAGTTCTTAAGACCAGAAAAATACAAGCAATGGACCAAATTATGCTGAAATCTAAGCATAAACTTTTCCATTTTCTTTCTATTTACGCTTTCAAGTGCAAAAGAGCCAGCATTAGTGTGGTGAAAAGCTTTCTGTTGTTTTAAAACCTGCGCAGAACGCTCTTGAAAGTTTTAAAGTGATGGAATTTCATATACTTTTAAGGGTTTTCTTTCTTTAAAACATATCTATATACGATTTATTAACTGTAGCAATGTCAAAGTGGGTGGTTTTCCAAGAAAATTGGTGTGGGTATAACCACCTGTTTGTTTATAACCAATCAGCATTCAGTTAAGGTGGAGTTTATCCTTTCACCGTTCTCCTAATGGAAAAAAATTTTTTTAATACATATAAACTGTAACTCTCAATTTGTTTGCAACAATACGTATTTACAACATTTTTTTGTTTTCATACTTTTGTCTACATGTGAGAATATTTCATTCCAAAATCACTGCAAAAATCTATGGAAAATATTTCTTTTAATATTCCTGCGATTCAGCCATTCTGTGGAAAATGTCTTTTGTTTTTGCAATTTGTATTTTTTTGAGCACAAGTCTACATTTTTGGTTGTATGTATCTAAGTGCTACATAATATGCATAACATGTAAAGTAAATACGTTTATATAATATTTATGTACATACATGTAATATGTATACTATTTCGGTAAATATAGCCGTTTTGCTGACATTGTTGTCAGCCATTTTGAATTTATATATTAACGATATTTTTCTTCTTGTATTTTTTATTGCTTTTTGTATTATTTAAACTTTGATTTTATTTGTTTCGAAAGCTTGTGTTAAAAAATTTGACATTTAGTTGAAATTTTTTTAGTGTAGGCTTTATTTTCCATAAATCAATAAAAATTCTTTAGTATTCATGACTTTGTGTTTTTAATATCTTGTTGGTTAAAGGTCGCTTATAACGAAATCATACCTACACAAATTTATTTGTTTGCAATGCAAAACTCAATTTTGGAAACTAAATAAATACAGTTGAGAATCGATTATCCGTGATTCAATTAACCGGAATATCAATTATTCGGAGGATTTTATATTTTAATCGATTAACCGTGATTACCTCAATTATCAGGATTTAAAAATAGTAAAAAAATAAATATATCGGACAACTTGAGCATTGAATATGTAGAAACTTGGCTTAACTGTGATAAAGATGCACCCTCATTTCCATTTTCGTCTGATGAAGAACTTATACGCTTGACAAATCACCATGATGAACCCGATATCGAAATAAGCTTGTATGATTCTGATGAAGATGATATAATTGTTACAAAAACCTCACTGCTTTCGGTCACGACCATCCTGGATAATCGATGCTCAACTGTATATTGCTTTAGTAATGGAAAAGAGCAGTATTGTTTTTGGTTTATTTTTAGCCTTGAAAAAGACGAAATTTAAAATTGTGCATTCGAACAGGCTACATCTAACTTATTTTAAGGACAATATTGTAGTTGTAGCAGAGGATGTGCGTAGAAACCATACTTAATCGATTATATGATGTGCATATAATTTTGCACTTTCGGAAACAACTTGGCAAATTTTACGCCTTAATCATTATTTCAAGGCTTAAAAAACCCCAAATTCTGTTTAAATAAATATTTAAATTAAAAACAAGTAAGAGCGCTATATTCGGCCGTGCCGAATCTTATATACCCTTCACAACGTGTAGTCATGCAATAGCAGTAGTTTGTGTCACCATTCATCCCATATGAAATACGTACATACATATAAAAACATACATATATAAAACATCCCATTGTAAAATTATAAATTCACGTATGTATGTAAAAAAAAAAAAAATAAAAAAAAAATTTTAAAAAAAAATTATTATATATATAATATATATAAAACAAAAAAAAAATAATTCAAAAAATAATAATAAAAATATTAATAATATATTAAATAAAAAATAAAAAAAATTAAAAAAAAAAAATTTTAAAAAAATTAAAAAAAAATTGTTTTTTGCTCAGCTGGGATTCGATGCCACGTTTTCTCTAACCAGTATACACGTTTGTATGCATGTATGTTGTTGTTGTAATGTTGTTTTTGTGAAAAAAATCGAGGTGGTCGTGGGTTTTTGCTCATATCTCAGTTGTTTATGTGCCGATGTTTCTGATTTTCAATACCGATCTACTCCCGAATATTTCTTATATTTTAATACCTTACCCGGGTCCAACCTATGTCGGGGGGGCTTCAAAAAGTTGATTTCAACATACACACGGACAGACGGTCAGACGGACAGACTGACAGAGCTTAATCGACTCCCCTATGCATAGGCTTTCAGAAAATATAAACTTTATGGGGTCGGAAATGAAAATAGTAGAAATTTCACACGGAATGACAAACCTATATATATCCTTTTTCACTGTGTGAAGGGTATAAAAATACAAAATTTTCAATTGAGTATTATAAAAGGCCAGTTTAGACTATAATACAAGTCGTACGACTTTAATTAGATTTTGTAGAAGCAAAATGTGATTCTCCGTACTCAAGAAAATGAGAACAAAAGTATAATGTAAGTTTTTTTGCTTTTACACTATTAGTGTGAAGTAGAAACAAAGTATAACGATTTAGAAAAACAAATAAAGTAAAAATCTAATTAACACAAAAATATATAATCGCAAGTACAAAAAATAAAAAAGAATATCTTTAAAATAATATAAGGTGTTTTTCGTTTTTAACAAAGGTAAAATTTTTGTTGGTTTTCCTTTTTCTTTTGTTTTTGAATGTATTTAGTACATAAAACAACTTATGGTGTTTGTAGTTCTACAAGAACTACAGAAATAACAAACCATTTTCTTCTACGCTCTGTAACAAAATCAAAAAAAAAAAAAAAAACATGTTGTTTTTTTAATAGTTGTATAAATACTATCATACCCTTGATGTGTTTGATAATGAATACATTAACATACACCTCTGATCTTACGAAATGCTCCATTTAAAAAATACGGTCCGTTTGTAAAATTTCCATCCGTATTCTCTCTCATGATGCAATATGATTTTACACTATTCTACTTTGTTCATTCTAGACGGATTTTTGACATGTCGTACGACTTGTATTATAGTCTAAACTGGCCTTAAGAGATTCCCTAACTACTTTTATATTCTTAGAATGTAAAGCTTACTCCATCTATCTATCTGTGGACAGACGACAGTTTTACTTAAATCTTGTTCCTGAAGAAGAGCACCGAAGGGGCTCGAAATATTGAATAAAATTAATAAAAATATAAGGAGAAAAAAATTTTCTAAAAGTAATATTTAATAAAAAGGTGAAGATTTTTATTTAAATATTAGAATTAAATAGTTTTTTGGACCTAGCGCCTGTTTATGACAAGAAAATAATTCTTTAAACATTATAAGGTCGTAAAGAATATAATTATACAAAATTATTTTATTAATATAAAATCAAAATTTTTTATCAATTTAAATAATATTACTTGTGTAATACTAGAAAAGATTAACAAATATTGGATATACCGAATGGACCACACCTACAGCGTAGTTGCGACTAACATTTGAATAAAATTTTCTTTAAAAATTAAATATAAGATATTATTCTCTCGATAAGTATATAGACCCCGACATTAACTATTTTTTTAGTGTTTTATTTAAATTAAAAAAAAAAACTAAATTGAACATCCTTTACTCGTATTATTGTTAATTTTTTTAATCGCTTAGGTCCTTGCTACAATATATGGCTGATTTCTGTAAATTACCTAAACGGTAAAAAAAAATTGTTAAAATACATTTAAGTTTCGACTGAATAATATCCAACATCAGGGGCCAAATTACGGCATTCGATCACGATCGAAATTTTACTCGAACGATCGAGTTTGCTATGCTTTAGGTATAGAAATTCTAATTAGAATTTTCAAATTTCGATCACGTTCGAATGCCGTAATTTGCCCCCAAAATCGAAATGAAAATTCGCCTCAAAACATTTTCTTTTATATAGGGTCCGCCAAATAACTTCTTTTTTTTTTTTTGAAAATGCTATAAAAAAAGTGTAGCTTCGGCTGTGTGGCACGTAGCGCCGTCCTGTTGAAACCAAATGTTACCAATATCCTCATCTTCAATTTTTGTGAAAAAAAATTCGTTCAACATGGCCCGATAACGATCGCCATTGACTATGGCCACTCCTTGCTCATTTCGAAGAAAAATGGTCCAATTATGCCTTTGGACCAAAATCCGCACCAAACAGTGACTCGTTTTGGGTGTATCGGCTTTTCAATGTATGCGTGCGGATTTTATGTGCCCCAAATGCGACAATTTTGCTTGTTTACATACCCGCCAAGATCAAAATGAGCTTCATCTGAAAGAATGATTTTTTTTTTTCAAAATCGACCAAAGTAATGTCGCAATATTTCCCAGCGTTGTTCAAGCGTATACACAACCATATTCGTTCAGCGGAAAGATAAAACTAATTATCTGTCAAATCAAACATGAGCTAAGTGTTACTATTCACGAAATAAGCAATAGTTTAAAAAAAAAACGTTAGATGGCGGACCCTTTATATTAACTATAACATGCATAGAATAAATATCCCCTTTTTATACCCAGTGCCAGTAGTACCATGATATATATCGATGGTACAAGTAGAAAGGCCCTAACTCGTATTTTGACGAAAATTAGTTTTTCAGTGATTTCAATACATTACACACAAATATTTAACGCAAAAGTAGTTCAAACAAACATTTTGAAAGAAATTGTACAAAAGAAGTCACATTATGTTATTACAGTTTGTATTTCGTTTTTACCTTCTTCCGTAAAGGTAATATATACCTGTGACAATCGATATAGCTTTGTCATTCCGTTTGTAATTTCAACAATATTAATTTCCAACCCCAAAATATATAATATATATTTTCTGAAGGCATATGACTAGTGGAGTCTATTGAGCAATGTCCACCATCCGTCTGTTCGTGTGTTAGTTGAAATTACCTTTTAAAGCCCCCACATATTACACAGATCTGTATGTGGTATAAATATTTTGCAAATATATGGGAATGATTAAAATTCAGTACAACTGCCCCAAAAATTTCTGAGATATTAGCAAATATGAACCATATTTTTACCACAAAAATTAATATTTGTCAGCCTTATTTTATAGACGCTTTTGTTACTATAAGTACTATATGCCTCTTGGTACATTCGTAAAAAATACAATAGAATACAGTAAACTCTAAAAACGTTAACATCCAAGATGGCTCGCTGATACACATCAATATGGGTATCAAATCAAAGGGCTTGACTAGTAGAATACAACTAAAATGTTATGTGTTAATATAGGTTGTTATCTAAATATATGTGAGCTAAGTTTCGTTCAGCCATTTTTACATAATAAAAGTACCTGCAGACAACATGTATTTCACATATGATTTGTCCAGTTTTCCACTGCACAATTATTTCAAGCAGTGTGAATCCTTTGAAGTATTGCTTATGTGAAATACATATAAACAATATGGGTGCATTTAACCTTTTGTACCGAAAAAAATTTTTTGTCCGGAAAAAAATTTTTTTATGAGAAAAATCATTGCTTACGATTTCAACAATAATTATATTTTAACATTAATCTGTGCCAAAAAGAAAAAAACTTTCTAAGTCGACATAAGCTAAAATAAAAATAATCACATAATTGTAATTTCTGAACTCAAAACTATCTGCAGTCAAATTTTTAACTTCTTTGGACATCTTTACAAGAAGTGCTAATTAAAATCAAAGAACAATATCGTTTGGAATAAAAATTTATTTTAACTTATAATTGGACTTAATATATGAAAATAAATTTTCTTTTTAATTTGTATACGCAAAACTTACATAATAGTCTTTATTTTAAAGGAAATCAACTCAAAAATTTAAAAGTGCTTTACTGAAAAACTATAAAAGCAGACAAAGACAAGTAATATTAGAGATACATCTCACCTAATTACCTTAAAAATCAAAACTTTCACATTTACCAAGGCATATGTTTTCACCAGGTAACCGCAGTTCAAAAATAAAATTGTTGTTTTTCATATGAAGTTTGTTATTTGAAATAAATGAGAGAAGAGAGAAAATTGTTTTTATTTATGGACTTTGACAGCTGAAATTTTAAATAAGGGAAGAAAAAATAATCAGCTGACAAATGAAGACTACCTGATGAATAAATATGCTTTGATATTTACTTACTAAAGTTTCTCAATTTCAAAAAAAAATTGATTGTATTTATTAAGAGACACATTTTGTGTTTTAATATTTAATCTGGACTTTTGATTTTTTTGCTTAACCAGGTTTTATATCTCTCACAAAAAATGCAACATAAACCCATATTTTTTTTAAACTCTCTTTCCTTTAGTAAAATTAAATCAAATTTTATTTAAAAACATATTTTCCTAATTTATTCATTTAAACACATTACAGTGAAATTATTATAAATCCCTGTAAAATAATACTTTTTTTTTTGTTTTTAATGGTGGATACACTCGTTCTCGTTTGAGTGATTAATACCATTAACAAAATTATCAAGGATTATAAAGGATTTATATAAAAACATTTCACTGCTTACAATTACAAATTGAAAAACAAGCAAAAAGTACACGAAGAAGAAAATGGTAACAAAAACGTTATCCTGACAAAACAGACGCACACTTCCGCCAAAAAACCGTGTGCTTAGTATGAAATAATAGTAAAACGATATATAGCATTCTGGAGTAAAAAGGGTGAAGTATGCAGGTTTTTAGAAATATTTGTAGTAAAATAGACAATGCAATTTAGCATAATTCTTTGGCTTCAATTAATGGAGTGTCGTCAGCACAAATAGACAGAGGTAGAGACAAAACGCTTTTAAAATTTGGGGTATGATGATATACAATAATAAGGGAAGGAAGAAATTAAAAATAGAAAAAATTTAAAAAATAAAAGGAATTAAAAATATAAAACAAATAAAAAAAATATCATAATAAATATCATTATTTAAAAAAGTGGGAAAATTATCTTAAATGTTATACTCATTAAAAAATTATAGAAAACTATAAATTAGTAAATGTTTAGGGGAAAATTTTCTACATTCAATTATTAAAAAGTTAAAAGCTGGGAATTTAATAAAAATTTCTATAATCTAATGATTTAATTGAGAATAATTCATGGCAAAATTGATTCTGCATACATATATTCAACGTAAAATATGTATCAAGTAGCTTAGAATATGAGAAATATGAACTGTTATATATAAAATTTCATAGACCAAGCTACACTTACTTTAATCTATTTAGAAGAATTTGTGCTGAAGTAAATATGTACTCATTGACTTTTAAACTCCATTGCTTACGTCTAATACTGTTTCTTTATTGATTTATGTAGTTATTAGTTAAAAAACCTACATGCTCAAATGTAAAATTTATTATATCGATTAATATAAAAAAAAACTAAAATAATCTTTATAAACTAGTAAAAATGCTATACTCGGCCATGTCAAATCTAATATACTCATTACCATCAGTAGGTATATCGAAATTTCAAAAACGATCAAAACAAAATGTAGTCTAGATTTCAGATTTAATGTACATATTTACTGTTTGAAACCAAATGTGAACTAATTCTTTCAGAAGACATCTTAATTTTGGAATCTTCAAATAGCTCACTCTATTTTACTAGTTAAGCTTTTTTATTTGATACCAATATTGCTATAACTATATTTGTAGTGGCCCATTTATCAAACAGAATGACTAAGCTCTTTATACCCTTGGCACGCCAGGTAAAGGTTAAAGTTTATTTTTCTAAAAAAAAAGTATTAATGTTTTTTTTTTTTTTTCTTTAAATGCAGAAGTTAACTTGTAAAAATGTGTAAGACATTTTTTAAACTAGAGTAGAACTTGTTAAAAAAATTAAACCCATAGCATATTTAGACGGTTGGTATTCCTTCTCTTTTTATATAAAACAATATACAGTATAAAGCAAAAATTTCCTAATTTTATTTTAAGATAAAAAAAACCTCTTTTTTTAAAAACATATTATAGCTAAAAAAAAACTTTTATTTAATTCTTTTATTGAGAAAAAAATTGCTTTGCTTTGTTTTATTTTTCTTTGTTCCCATTTAAGCACTAAAACGTTTTCATATCGATAGGAGAGTCTGGTATCGAGCAAGTATATCCATTTAATATACAAGCAATAAAAAAGCACGAATATGGTGCTTTAATTGTTTCGGCATTGGCGGCGACAAGGACTTTTACAAAAGTCTGTACACCCTTCTCACACAAGTGTTTAATATTTATTTCTCTTTAATCTTTTGAGATACGAGCAAATAAACTCTGTTTTTCCCACATTTTTACAAAAAAGAAGAAAATATATTGAGAAGTTTGGTATTATTTATAGATATATTTTATATATATATTTATTTTCTTTAAATATAACAAGTTTCTCAGGCTCCTAAATATATTTTAGACACATTAAAGACATCAAATTGCAACCCGTTCTCTTAAAAATCATTTCTGAGAAAAACTTATAAATCGGCATGAAGCTGAGTTATAAGCACCAAAATATTATTGCTTCAGCGTTTTTCCCAAAATCAAATTGTTTCAGCTGCTCGACAGCCAACAGAGTCAATGCCGATATCAATTGAATATGCTTGACTAACAAAATTTGATAACTAAACAAGTAAGAGTGCTATATTCGGCCGTGCCGAATCTTATATACCCTTCACAACGTGTAGTCATGCAATAATAGTTGTTTGTATCACCATTCATCTCATATGAAATATGTACATACATATATAAAAAACATACATATATAAAAACATCCCATTGTAAAATTATAAATTTACGTATGTATGTTAAAAAAATTTAAAAAAATGTAAAAAAACAACAACCAAATAAATAATATTAAAAAAAATTAAAAAAAAAATAATTAATATAAATAATAAATATAAAACAAACAAAAAATAAAAAAAAAATTGAAAAAAAAATTGAAAAAAAAAATAAAAATAAAAATAAAAATATAATATAAAAAATTGAAAAAAAAAAATAAAAATATAAATAATATATAAAATAAAAAATTAAAAAAAAAATTAAATAAAAAAGATTTTTTGGCTCAGCTGGGATTCGATGCCACGTTTACTCTAACAAGTATACACCTTTGTATGTATGTATGTTGTTGTTTTTGTGAAAAAAAATCGTTGAGGTCGAGGTTTTTTGCTCATATCTCAGTTGTTTATGTACCGATGTTGCTGATTTTCAATACCGATCTACTCCCGAATATTTTTGATATTTTAATACCTCATCCGGGGGGTTTCAAAAAGTTGATTTAACATACATACGGACAGACTGACAGAGCTTAATCGACTCCCCTATTCATAAGCTTTCAGAAAATATATACTTTATGGGGTCGGAAATGAAAATTATAGAAATTACATACGGAATGACACAAATATTTTTTAACCACATCAATATGAATACAAAACTAAAAAGCACATATAGAGATTAAAATATGTATTTATCTTTAACTTTTACTTATGTGAAATAGTTCAAAAAATAATTTCAGATTAAATTTGGTGATAAACCTTTAAATTAAACTAAAACTGTTTGTTTTTTTTGTATACTAATTAAATGTTCATAATTTTAGTCACCTTTTTTTAGGTTTTGCTATGACAGTAACTTAATTTTTGTTCCATACTGTACATACAGTTTGTGGGTGTTGAAGTGTAAGGGAAAGTTTAACGCAACCCTTTAATGTTAACATTGTCTCTACGGTGGTTTTATGGTGGGGAGAATATTGTCAAATCCATTAGCAGGATATTTAAAATAAATGAAGAGATTAAATGGAATTCAGTTATTGTTTAAATTAAGATTTCATTAAAAATAATAGAGATTTTATAAGTAAATAAATTAACGTTTTCATAATATAATTTTTATGTCCCTTAAATAAAAAAATAACGTAACTTAATTAAAATTTTAAGCTCTTCACTTTTATTAAGCATTATTTTATTAAATTTTCAATAGAATTTTCATGGTTTCTTTTATTTAAATTCAATGATGTCATTTGGGTGTTTTTAAAAGAAATGACCATAAAAATACTATTCAAATAAGTTTCCTTCTGTCCTCTTCATAAATCTTAACAAATAAATCAGAGCTAAATAAATAAAACAAAAATTGTTTTCATTACGGTACCTTTTACCTTCGACTTAAAAAAAAATTTCCAAAACATTTAATTCATTAAATTTAGATGCAAATTAAGATAAAAATCATCCCAGAGATAAATTTTCATAATACCAACAACTTCGGCCATCGAAGGGAGAAGAGACTGCAAACACATTGCCATATTAAAAAAAATGAGGGTTGATTTCAAACAAAACTCCTGGCAACTAACAAACATTTATTAACAAGTGTTATCAATAATCGCGCATATATTAACATTTAAGCAGTATAGATATGAGAATGTATGATTGTTGGAAGGGGAAAATTTTTCCTTCCACTCTATAACTTTCAATGACATCAAACATTTTAAAAATTCTTGTTTAATAGAAACAAAAATACCAACAAGTTAATTTACCATGATGAAGTTGAGCGATATTAACTTTTTCATTTTCTTTCTTCACTTCTTCTCATTCCAGGTAAGTGAATATATTGTGGCTGTGTGTCAAAAAAGCTCCATTTTTCTATTATTGTCCTGGATGTCTTGGTAACTGGTTGTGTTACCAAGGTTGTTATAAATGATTTTGGCTTGAGTAAGTAAAAAAATTGTTTTCAATTTTGTTACGTGAAAAATGTTTTAGTGGCCATTAGTTTTTTGACCAAGTATGTAGATTCTGGAATATTTTATATGGTTTTGATAAATAATTGTAATTCATGAAATTCATATAATTTAAGAAACAGAAGCATATAAGATTTATTTAGATACTTTTAGTTATTAAGAATATTTTTGATTGTATGTACATAAATATATCTGTGGCTTGGAACTAAAAGGGCCAATGTCACTTTTTTCTCTTTTAAGATAATCATTGCATTAAATTTGGTTTCTTGCTCTATTTCATTATGATAAAACAGCTCAAGTCATACTTAACTCTGAACAGCTTTATAAATAAAATGCTGGCCAATGTAACTATGAAAGCATATATAAAAGTTAAAGTTCAATTCAAATTTTCTCAAAAGTAAATATTTTGACATTGACCCTTTTAGCTCCAAGCCACATATATATGTGTTTATCAATTTTGAAGCTTTTCTATGTAATTTTTATCAATTTCAGAAGACCGTTAATATTTTTTACACAATCGTTCACATTTGCTTTCAAAATACTAATTTGTAAGGACGGTATAGGTTTTCCCTCTTACTACTTCGACTCTTAAGAGACGTTACACACACATTAAGTTTCCCGCCTATATAAAGTATATATTTATAGCCTTTACAAGAGAATGTGTCCTTGTGTTTGTAATTTCTACAATATTCATGTATATATTCTGAATCCTTATAGATAAAGAATTTGATTTAACTTAGTCCGTCTGTCCGTGTATATGTTGAAATCAACTTTTCTAAGCTCTTATGAATACAAAATATAACATTTTATTTAATACGAAAAGTGGGCAGCATAACGTCCGTAGCAAAAATGTCTTTCTTTATTTTCCCTTTTTTTCAATTAAAAAAATAACAGGCAACTGTGTGTAAGTTACAAATAGTTTCTTGTTATGAATAACGACATAACAGAAAAATTTGAACTTCGAACTTAAAATCAAAAAAAAAAATATAATAAATTAAAAATATTATCAAATTTACTTAATATCCTTTAGGATAGATTGTAAATAAAATTAATGAAATGAAAAAAAAAAATTAAAAATATATGGAATACTTAAAAAAATAACATTAACATTAAATAACATGAAAAAAATAATATTCCTAATATTATTTTTTTTAATAAACGACATATTTAATCATGCTCGAGCAGTACTACTAATTTCTTTTATATCAATTCAAATGAATAAACATAGATTTTAATATTCATAATAAATATCGATTTAAAATTGGCAAGTGAATAATTATAATGTTCCGCTTGTCGGTTGTTTTCTGTAAAGTTTCCTTTTTATACCCTTCACACAGTGAAAAAGGGTATATATAGGTTTGTCATTCCGTGTAAAATTTCTACAATTTTCATTTCCGACCCCATAAAGTATATATTTCCTAAAAGCTTATGAATAGGGGAGTCGATTAAGCTCTGTCAGTCTGTCCGTCTGTCCGTGTGTATGTTGAAATCAACTTTTTGAAGCCCCCCGAAATCGCTTGGACCCGGGTGAGTTATTAAAATATCAGATATATTCGCGACTAGAACGGTATTGAAAATCAGAAACATCGGTACATAAGCAACTGAGATATGAGCAAAAATCCACGACCACCTCGATTTTTTTTCATAAAAACAACATTACAACAACAACATACATACATAAAAACGTGTATACTGGTTAGAGAAAACGTGGCATCGAATCCCAGCTGAGCCAAAAAAAAATTTTTTAATTTTTTTTTTTATTATACCCTTCACACAGTGAAAAAGGGTATATATAGGTTTGTCGTTCCGTGTGAAATTTCTACAATTTTCATTTCCGACCCCATAAAGTATATATTTTCTGAAAGCTTATGAATAGGGAAGTCGATTAAGCTCTGTCAGTCTGTCCGTCTGACCGTCTGTCCGTGTGTATGTTGAAATCAACTTTTTGAAGCCCCCCGACATCGCTTGGACCCGGGTGAGGTATTAGAATATCAGAAATATTCGGGAGTAGATCGCTATTGAAAATCAGAAACATCGGTACATAAACAACTGAGATATGAGCAAAAACCCACGACCACCTCGATTTTTTTTTCACAAAAACAACATTACAACAACAACATACATACATACAAACGTGTATACTGGTTAGAGAAAACGTGGCATCGAATCCCAGCTGAGCCAAAAAAAATTTTTTTTATATATTAAAAATTTTTTTTAAATTTTTTTTTTTAAATTTTTTTTTATATTTTTTATTTAATATATTATTTATATTTTTATTATTTTTTTTTTAATATTTTTTTTTAATTTTTTTTTTTTATTTTTTTTTTGTTTTACATTAATTATATATATTTTAATTATTTTTTGAAAAATTTTTTTTTTTTTAAATTTTTTTTTTAATTTTTTTTTTTTAAATTTTTTTTTTAAATTTTTTTTTTTTTATTTTTTTTTTTAACATACATACGGAAATTTATAATTTTACAATGGGATGTTTTTTATATATGTATATTTTTTATATGTATGTACGTATTTCATATGAGATGAATGGTGATACAAACTACTGTTATTGCATGACTACACGTTGTGAAGGGTATATAAGACTCGGCACGGCCGAATATAGCGCTCTTACTTGTTTTTTATTTAATATATTATTTATATTTTTATTATTATTTTTTTAATATTTTTTTTTTATTTTTTTTTAAATTTTTTTTTTATTTTTTTGTTTTTTTAACATACATATGTGAATTTATAATTTTACAATGGGATGTTTTTATATATGTATATATTCATATGGGATGAATGGTGACACAAACTACTGTTATTGCATGACTACACGTTGTGCAGGGTATATAAAATTCGGCACGGCCGAATATAGCGCTCTTACTTGTTAATGTTAAAACAAAACTATAACATATATAAAGTTACGGAAGGCTTATTGCAACTTTTGCATTACATGCATTAGTGTAGTTAGGCCTAAGACTCCCAGAAAGATAACTTGGATAAGTTTTTCATTTGACCTAAAGCAGTTATTTCCTATTATTTTTGCATAAATCTTCTGATTATACAATAAAAAGGGGAAACCCCACTAATGCATGTAACCTTGGTGGAGTTTCCGATAATTGGTGTTATTGCTAGTTCGGGTCATATAGAGGTAAATAATCACCTCTGGAAAGGTCATGACAGAATCCGAACTTCGTCATAAAAGATTTTAGGGAGACTAATGACGAATGAGTCAATTGAAGGTGGTCGGGAAGCTGCTTCGTACGATCTTAGCGAATGTATTCATGCACAATGAGGACATTAATAGTGACATCAGTATTAAGTGTGACTACTATGGGCGAGCTTAGTCCAACGGAGAAGCTAGCGATTACAAAAGACTATACAATTAGGATTGTCTGCAATCACCAGTGAGCATTGTCAAATCATTTTCTGCTTCAGAGAGATCGCCTATAGTGACGGGGGACTCAGCAAACTGGTAGCCATAAAATCACTAGAAATCGAAGAGGCCCGAAAAGGTACCCGAAAGTAGTGATCTGGTCCGATATTCTCCCAACGTATTATATATAAGAAGAAGCCAAAAAAAATTATAGAGTTTTTTAATAATATTGCAAAAAAAAATACAGTCTTATATCTGTAGATATTGTAGCCTGATAATTCACTTTAAAAAAATTAATACGTATTTGCACAAACGTTTTATCACTTATTTGCATCAACGGTAATTTCATTAAAAATTTTAAAAATTACTCCTACCTTAAAGTAATAATAATAAAAGATGACGGCTTAGACGCAGATATAAAATCACGTACAAAAAAGGCAAGGATGGCATTCCAGTCGTTGCAAAATATATGGCGGTCAAATAACATCAGCCACAAAACAACGTTACGAATATTCGATTGAAGAATAAAACCTGTAAGTTTATGGTTCTACAATATTGGGCATAACTCAACTCAACAAGAAGAATCTTCATGGGTTTGTAAATGGATGCTTAAAGCGAATCTTGTTATTCGTTTGGCTCAATACCATATCTACACCAGACCTATTGAACCGGGCAAACAATGACAAAGTCGAAATCGACAAAATGGACAATGGACGTGGATTGATCAAGTTTTACTTAGACCCAATTGTAATAGAATTGTTAGAAGTCATTCAAATATATAACTTTTTATAATTCTCATTTAGTTTAACACGGTTATGGTATAAGTCATAATGATTTTGACAACAGCGGCAGAGCATTTCAATAACAAAGTGATGACTTATAGATTTTCACTGATTTTTAAATTTCAAATTAACGTATCACAAAATAATCAAACTGAATTTTAGTCCTTAAAAGAACCGAACAACTTCTGTAAGTCCATAATAGTAATGGGTTATTTTCATAGGTTATTAAAATCAAATATTGGGTGTTTTTTTTACATGTTTGTTTTTCGAATAGAGATAAAACTGGCATTTTGTGGTCAAATCTGGCAACTCTAATGTCATTTATGTTCAGTTTGGTTTGCCATTTCATCATGAACAGGTTGACAAAAGAACAACGCTTGCAAATCGTGCAAATTTATTTCGAAAATTGAGATTGATCTCGATGCTGATTTTCATCGCAAAATTTTGTTCAGTGATGAGGCTCATTTTTGGTTGAATGGCTACGTCAACAAGCAAAATTGCCACATGCGACCCTTGAGACGCCATTACATCCACAAAAACTGACTGTTTGGTATGCTCTATGGGCTGGTGGAGTCATTGGGCCATACATCTTCCGACATATAATTCTGGAGAGGCAGTTACCGTTAATGGAGACCGGTATAGAGCCATGATAACCGACTATTTTGTTCCCGAATTGGATGGCATGAATGTGGATGAGTTGTGGTTCCAACAAAAGACGGCGCTACATGCCACACAGCGCACGCCACAATCGATTTACTGAAGGAAACATTCGATGAGCGCATAATTTCGCGGAATGGACCTGTCAATTGGCCACCAAGATCGTGTGATTTGACACCATTGGATTATTTTCTTTGGGGATATGTGAAGTCGCTCGTCTACGCCAACAAACTAGAAACGTTAGGGGAATTGGAAGCCAACATTCGTGGCGTTATTGCCGACATACGGCCCCATATGCTCGAAAAAGTGGTTAAAAATTGGACCTGTAGAATTGGCTTTATTCGAACTAGTCGCGGCGGTCACATGCCTGAAATCATATTTAAACATTAATGGCATAAAATTATCCTTCCAATAAAGCCAAATTGATGGTCATTAAAACGATTTTCTTGTGTTTTATTTCAATTAGAAGTTCTATACCACTGAAAAAAACACCCGGTACTTATATATTGTAAGTAAGTATTTATTTAAGTCATAAATGGAAATCATGGTACAATTGTACATTTTATAGTAAATTTTTGACCTTTTTGGTACCGTGGTACTACCGCGAGCTACTTGGTACAATATAAAAATTCCAATGTCTCACTATACGGAAACAATAATTTTGTCCATGTTCTCTTTAATTTTGTTTGTGTGTGTTTTATCTGATACTGTCAGCTTCTCTGCTTTTGATGCAATGTTGTTATCAAAGCAAATTCATGTACCAGGTGGTGTCAATTCTACAACAAAATCTGCCTAGTAAATACTTTTTTGCAAACTTTTTACAAAAATCACATGTTAATTTGGCACCACCTGGTACATGAATTCGCCTTGGCTGTTGTTATATGTATTTTATTTTACTTATGATTATTAAGCAGGTAAGGTTGACTTAAATAATGAAGAACTAAAATGGTTCTATAAGTTTACTCCAGAAAAAGTTATTATGGGAGAAACAAATTCAATAGTACCTCTTCTGGTGAAAATGTTTCCACACGAACAAACAAACAAACTTGGAAGCAATAAATAATCAGTACAGAGCACTAGCCGATGTGATTAAACTTAGATCACACAAACATTTGAATATTTCCTATTTTTGGTCTACAGTATCATAGATGAAAAATTAATTAAATGAGTTCATGTTTCCAGATATTTCAAGAATTCTGTCTATTCCACATTCCTCGGCCAACGTTGAACGAGTTTTTTCTTTTCAAAAACTAATTAAAACAAAGGAAAGAAATAGACTACATGTTTCTTACTGTTTCAAATTTGATACAAACAAAAGATTTATTGAAGTCAACAAATTCTTGTTGCTTTAATTTTCAAATAACAGACAATTTATTATCTAAAAGTATTTAATAAATAAAATTTGTTAAAGAACAGATATCTACGTATGAACCTATACTTGTAATATTTAATATTTTTTATTGTATACTGGATTTTTATACACATTTTTGTTAAGTTTCTGTTTTTTATTGTATGCTTCTGAATTTTTATAAACATTTTTGTTAAGTTTATGTTTTTATTAATAAATATTAAAAAAATGGTACCGTCATGACCTAAAAAGTACATTTTGTTATCATACTTGGTACAAAATCATAAAAGCCATTTTCCTTCCCTAATTTAAGTCCCTATTTATAAGCGATTGTAATAAGTACTTATACGAGTCCCTATCTGTAAGCGAAGGTGGTAAGTACTTATTTGATTCCCTACTTGTAAGCAAGCGGGTAAATATTTGCTTCGAATGACATCGCCGTGTTAAAATAATGGGTTTAGATTCCAAATTGAAGTAGTGAAGAACTATTGTCTACTACTTACAACTCATTATTTTGTAATGTGTTATTTTGCTGTGTATATCTATATATATAAAAATCAATGTGTGTTTGTATGTTTATATGTTTGTATGTTTGTTTGTGCTTTATATACGGTTAAATGGCTGGACCGATTTCCTTGAAATTTTCACAGAATCTTTCTGTATGTCTGGAAGGAACTATAGGCTATACTTTGGTTTGAAATTGTAAGTAGGCGGGGTGCCACGCCCTATTAAAGAATAAGTATTAAATATTATATATCACGAAAGTTAATGCAGCTAGAGTCTTCAAATTAAGTACGGTAAACTTTGACATCCACACAAACATTTGGATAAAAAATGGTCGTACTTGCAATAGTGGGCGTGGCCACATGAATTAAATACTAAAATTCGTATATCTGGAAAACGATATCGATTAGAGTACTAAAATTTTGCAAAAGCAACTTCGATATTCAAATAAACATTTATGGAAAAAATGGGTGCATTAACAATAGTGGGCGTGACACCTGCCATATGAATTAAATACTAAAATTTGGGAAGGCGAAGCACACCGGGTATTTGTTAGTACATATATAAAATAAATAATACAAAAAGTTTCATAAAAATAAGGAAAAAAAAAATTTTTGTTTCCACATATCATTGCAGTCTCAACTTTAATATTAAAATTCTAAATTTGCAAGTTAGAAAACATAAAAGGTTCTATCAAAATTAGGAAAAAAGTACCTTTTAATTCCCCATATCATTTTTAATATCAAATGGTATTTAATTGAATATTACTAGATTGTTAACTTTACATACATGCAGTTCAATAAAAATGCGAAAAATTTTATTTTTCTTGCCCTTTTCATTTGGAATTTCCAAACTTTAGATTCCTAAAGTTAGACAAAATAAAAAGTACAAAAAAGTGGAAAAAATAGCTTTTAGATCTTCCATATCAAATTCCAAATTTAAAATTTTGAAATATTTATTAAAAAAATATTTCAAAATTTTAAATTTGCACGGAACCTAATCTGTTCTGAAAGGTAGCAAACTGTTTTCCTCTAAACACTATTACTTAATGATAATAATCCATTCATGTTAAGGACTTAAATTTTTTGTAAAATATTTTAAAAGTTGTATTTTTATATATGCATGTATCTACTATAAGTCAAACAACAATATATTTAAAAAAAATCAATTTTAAATCACAGACACTACAATGCATTTGAAGTAAAGAAGATGAAAGCTCCTCCTACATGCAAATGCGGAGGCCTGCACACTCTTCGGCAAAATTACCACACAAAGCTACCATTTTAAATACAATATATAACACAGGTCATACAAATACATACATACGAAACATTGTATATGCATATTACACCTATATACATAAATATACGTGTGCATTTACAAAGCATGTGTCTCCCTCATAAATTTTAGAATATGGCAACATTTGTAACTAAATGTTTTCATGCAATAAGGCTTAAAAAATGTGTGTGTGTGTGTGTGTGTATGTGTGTTACCTGACTACCATTTCATGTTATACCCATTCAAATACGAGTTTGTGTGTGCATTTGTACATAAAAAATTTAAGCTTTTGCGCATTAACTCCACACAGTGCAAAAACAAAAAGCTTTTAACATAAACCCCCACAATCGTGTAGCAACTTTTTAATAAACCCATCTCTCATTTTCTATAAAAAGCCTTGTAACCTTTTGGTGAATTTCATTTCTACTTACCAAACTTCTGGAGTAAGGAATAACATCAGCACAACCTGGAATTATAGTACTTCAATACATTTTTAGAGCAATACATTTAAAAACTAACCGTCGGTAAACAGATATTATAATGGATTTATTTTTCGATTACGGCAATTTTGTCAAATTAGTGACCAGGGAATTGTTAATTTTTATCCAAAAACATAAGAAATATCGTAAAATCATATAAAGCAAATTAATTTGAATAGATGGATTCATCTGCGAGAGAATAATGGAAGAAGAAGAATTAACATATTAAACAACCAAGAGAAAATATCAACAACAAAATCATATCAACCCATATCGTATCTTATTGTTTTACTATTTTATTAATTATAAGATTTATTAATTATATAAGATAAAATATTTATAAATTATGAATAAATGTATGTATGTATTATTATTAATAATATATTTTAAGACAATTATTAAAGGACAATAATTATATACAGACATGTATAAATAAATTTGTATCGGCATTTACATAAATAATGAAAAATGCATTTTAACTTTAAATTTTATAATTGTTCAGCTTAAAGTATTAACGAATGAGTTCCTCTTGAAAGAACAAATTTTTAAATCAAGTCTTGATGAAAAAAAACTTATGTGTATTGGTCGTGAATGAGACAGTACTTCGAACTGCAGAAATCATTTCTTAATGGAATAGAACATAGAGTCAAAGCTAAGCTAAAAATATCAAATCTAAGGAGCTCGTTTCGCTTAATTAGAAATATCTAAAGATTAAGGGTAATTTCTAACTGGACATAGCAATCTCAGATATCGTTTAAAAAAAGTCAATAGGTTATATTCTTTCTATTGGTTTGCAACATAGGGAAAAGAGCTCGAAGCATGTCTTCTGTGAATGCCAGACACGCGACACGTTTGCATATTCTACAGTACAGATTCTATCGGGTATTAATAACTCACTACCTTGTAAGATCGTATGTGTGATAAAAAGCATGAATGCAATCTATATATACACATATATACAAAAAAGTAACATGTATGATTAAATGATTCATTCACAGCACAAAAGGAAAAAGCTATACCTATAGGTTCCTCTTTTGATGTATAGATCAATTAAGAAGGAATTTTTGGAAATTCGAACTTTAAAAGGGTTTGTAAAAATGGCAACCTTATATCTGCTAAACTAAAAATGATACCGATAAACTTGAAAATGTATTGTAATATTCTATGTGTCTTTTTTTTAAATTTTGTTTAGTTAAAAAAATTGTATTGGTTAATCCGTGAAAAAACATTAATACGATTTCGACACCCTTTTTCAAATTTACATATTTAAGTGGTAAAAATTGTTCTTGTTTTTGATAATTTAAAAAAAATCTTATATGATTCAAGACGACACTAGTAGATAATTATTATCCCCTAATACAATATGAACAATTATTTGGGTAAAATTTTCGAAAACTTTTAAGGGGACAAAAAGTACCAGAAATGGGTAAATACGGATAAATATGTATCAATCGAATTACAGGGCAAAATCGGAAACAAATTTGAATAGGAATTTCAACAGGCATAAATAGTTACGTAATTTAAGTAGTAATAATTTAAACACATTCATAATAAGGTAGAAAAGGGAAAATTCGGAAAAACAGTTTGGTTCATTTAATATATTTATTTCTATGCGGAAAACAATAGATTTATTCACTTTAAATTACGTCTATTAAAATATGTTATTGTTAAATAGATATTTAAGTTCCCTAAACTTGGTATTTTTACATTAATATGATAACCAAAAAAAGTTCCATTTCCCCTTTTTATGGTACTTTTTGCATTTTCTACATTAATGAATATAGATTGATCCAAGTTGAGACTGATAAAAAAGTTGGCAACCAAACAGGTAATTTTATGGATTTTTATGGTACCTTTTGTATGTACTTTTTTCTTTTCTTTTGTTTTTGTACCATCTACGCTTATGAATCTAGATTTTTGAAATTAGGTAATATTGATCCAAGTTGAGATTGAAAAAAAGTGGGCAACAAGATTTTTATCGTACTTTTTGTATTTCCTACGTTTATGAAGCTAGAACTTAGAAATTAGGGACTACTGATTAAAGTTGAGAATAACAATGATATTAGTGACACAAAAAGTTTTTTTTTCCCATTTTTTTATTTCACTTTTGTATTTTCTGCGATTGTGAACAAAGATTCTTTAAATTAGTGACTATCGATCCGAGGTGAGGGGCCAAACAGGAACTTTTTCTCATTTTTATGGGACTTTTTTTTTTTTGTTATATAGAATTCTGGAACTAAGTAATTTTAATCCAAGTTGACTTTGGAAATATTATTGAAGTAAAAAATGCTACTTTTGTTATTTTTATATTTTTATTTTCTGAATTTATGAATCTAACATTGATCTTCAGATAAAAAAATATCCCCGATATATTCATACACCACTTTTCGTTTTTTGAAATAAAATTAATCGTGAAAACAAGTTTTCATAAATTTACAAAAAATGATTTAGTAATTAACAAGTAGAGCACTTTATTCGGCAGTGCCAAATTTTTGATACCCACTACAAATTTTGTGTACTTTTATAGCACAAAATTTGTTATTTTGTTATTAACAGTATTCGCTTTGGAATAATCTCTTTATACTAAAATAGGTTTTAACTTCTTTGTGTAACTTCGATTTGATATTAATTTATTTTCTTAAATTTAATCTTACAATGAAACGATTAGTATTTCTGCATTAGGAGTGATACTATTCCCCTTTTTTTACCACAATATTGTATTTTTACGGAAACTGAAGAATATAACTTGATACTTAGAGGTAGTTAAAAAATAATATAAGTTTTGTGTGGGCATGGCACCTCCTGCTTTTAAAATTTTATAATTAATGTTTGAACTCAACTTAGATTATCCATTAAATATTTATTTATTTATTTTTTGAATTTTTATCCATGTAGAAATAATATGAATTTAAGATAAAGCGTTATATTAGAGATGAGCGTTAAAGTGCGCTTCTAACTTATATTTTCTGGCATTATAACCAAATCAACCAGACAGCTAAATATGCGAAAAATCGTCATCAAATACAAATAATTTTGTCGTTTTATGAGCTTATAAATTTCATTAACAGTAAATTATGTATGAAGTGGTTGGTTACGTGCCTAATAAATTCAACTTAGATATTTCAATATAGTCATTTATTTTTTAAAAATTTTTGTCCATGCAGAAATAATATGATTTTAAAATAAAAAGTTAAATGGGAGATGGGCATTAAAGTGAGCGTGTCTCCTTAATTTTTTAAATTATACTTATATTGACGAGAAATGTATATATCCAAATTATATCATCAGACATTGAATTCTGTCGATTATATGAGCTTTTAAATTTCATTAACATATAATTATGTAAGAAGTAGGCGTGACAAAGTAGTTTCTGCTAATAAAATCAACTTAAACATTTTAATATAGAATCCTTTATTCTTCCAAAATCTTTGTCCATGAAGAAATTATATGAATTTGAAATTATATATGGGGTGGGTGTTAAAGTGGTCGTATCATCTTAATTTTCCGTTATTACAAGTCTTTTGATCAAAAAGCAATGTTTTCAAAGATACAGTAAATTAACGTTTTAATTTTAAATATACCGAAAAAGACAGTGTGCGGTATAAATTTGTATACATTTTGATCTATATCTGCTTTCGAAATGTATAGATTTACGCAATTTTCAAGAAAAGATATTTTTTTACTCAGGAAATATAATGACAAAATTTTATCACTCTACGTTAATGCGTTTAGACACAATCGAATTTTATTCGATGTAGGAGGGACATTAACAATAAAATTATTCGAGCTATAAACTTTGCAATATAAAATTGGTTTTTGAATTTTAATGTATGTGCCATTTGGCTTTCAGATGCCAACATTTTTTTAAAAAAAAGTTTATTGAAAATAGCATTCGCCTTACAAATGAATTAGTAGCTACTCTTTAAGAATATCAGCAACAAATGTATTTAAAACACGTTAAAAACCAACATCGCAAAAATCGCTAGATTTCCCGCTAATAGGTAAATCATATTTTTCCCCGCAAAAAATGTTTAAAAATCACTAGATTTGAGAAAATAGCTGAAATGGCAACAGTGGTTATGGGTCTTAAATAAAAATTTCGATGTGATGCAAACGGAATGACAAAATGAATATACTCCCACACCATTTTCTTGGTAATGTCTATAAAAAAGAATACTCAAGATTAAATAAATAGTAAGAACTGCGCTATCAAAGTAGCGGATATTCTGCTAGTTTTTAAAACTTTTTTGTTTGTTTTTAGAATTTTTTAAAAAATATTTATGTTTACCAAAAAAAAGTTTATAGATACCAATAAACGTAACATAAAATTTCATTAAATATGAACATAAAACTATAATTCACGAAAAAAAATCACTTTAAACATGGTAAAATTTATAGTGTAAAATAATAAATAAAATTTACATATGTCAACAATACATGTAAGAGGGCGTAAGATTTATTTACCAACTTGAGCAAACACTAAAACGCTACAACACAAAATTGAAATGTTAATTACATATAACGGTCTAAAAACCAAATATACACACAAGGATTCATAAAAAGGATATATTAAAAAAACGAATTGAAACACTTGCATGGTAAATAAAACGCCTCTTTTGAATGTAAAACAGATACTAAAGAGATACAATTTATATGCGAAGCGAACATCTCATCTCATCGACAAACTACATGTATTGTGTTCATAAAAGTTAATGAAAACAAAAAGTAAACAAATTTTTCAATAAATATAAAAAAAAGAAGAATCGAAATAAAACAAATGAAAAATCTGAAACCACCCTTCGTACGTAGCACAAATAAAATATGAATTTTAACTCTGGTTAAATGTTCCAAGACCCCTTGTGTTTTAAAATAGAATTTATTACTTTTTAAAGCAGCAATTCTTAATTTATTTTATGTTTTTCAGTTTAGGAATAAAGATTTTTTTAATTAAGAGCTTATGAAAATCTTACATAACTTATAAATTAAAAAATATCTATGTATATATATAGATACAAAATGTATTAGAGATCTATAAAGCGAAAAGTCACCGAAAACTATAAATCAAAATTATTAGCAATTAGCATATATTCGATAGTTTCATAAATTAAAAATTTTAATAAATATAATCGAAAATATCGAAAATTATAATTTTTTGTAATTACAAACACATAATAAAATTACTTGTTTAAAAATTACTGAAATTGAAAAAAATTTAGAAATAAAGACAGAAAAGTCTCTCAAAAACTGGTTTTATATGCGCAAAGTTAAAAAGGGTGCTGGCTTCAAAACTTAAAAAGTTTAAAAATTCTCGATAGAAATTCTATTTAGAAGATTAAGCCAAACAGCAAAAAAGGCTTCTTTAAACAACTGCGTTACGGATGACAAAACGTCTGTTGTAGCTGACTTCTCACAGCTTCCAGGTAAAACATTCTATATTGCAGAAGAATGTGGATAACAAATTTAAAACACAAAATCGAAACGTCCTGTCTACACTTTTGGTGACAGAACCAAATCTTTCGTGCCAACAGGTACAATAAACTTTTAAATGTATACCAAATAGTGGTTAGAGAAGCTTGTCAAATAGCATGAAAAGCCTACTTTCTTTTGGCCCGACCTCGCCTTTTACCATTAGAGCAAAGAGGCGTTAAGGTGTTACTGTTACTGCAAGTCCACCAAGCTGTACAGAACTTAAGCCAATTGAAAGAAACCTACTTAAGTCAAAAGAAAAATTAGGGCAGCAAAAATAGATGCCAAAGATGCCAAAGATTTTTGAGGTATATGATTTAAAACAGCTCGAAAGGTATCTGATTACACCATAAACGCTGTGATGAATAGGGGACACGAAAACATTAAAAAAATTTGTGAATAAAAATATTAAAAAAATTTGTTTAATATTTTTTCATATGCACACGGTTCTAAGTTGGTTTAGTTTTTAAAATTGAATGTGAATTGCGTTGTACACCGAATTTTTAATTTCCTACATTTTGACTTTATTGTCTGAATTCTCATATATGCAGATGTACTATTTATAAAAGCAAAGCAAAGAATTATATTTTTATCTCTCACCAAAAAATTAAAATCTGTATTTAACAGGTATGATAATTACCAAAAATTTACTATTGGTTGAAAATACATACGTATATCCAAAAACTCATATAAACAATTTATGTTATTAAAAAGTTAAATACATACTTTTAAAGTACTTATAAGGTGGGAGTTGGGAAACACTGTTTAAAAGCATTGTAGCCATAAAGTATATGTAAATATAGCACGTGTAATACCAAAGTGATTGTTTGTTGATCTCTTGATCGAAAAATTATATGCCCAGAAGTTATTACAACAAATAAGCAAACAATATTAAAAACTCGAACAATCTAACAATATTAAAAACTCGAATAATCTAACAATATTAAAATAAAGCAGAATATGTATTTATAAAACAAACGCTGACAGTATTAAAATAATATTCATCAGTAGCGATAGAAATAATTTACTCAAAATAAATGTGTCTATTAGAGAAATGAACAACCCCTAACAAAGTTCAAACTTCTAGTTAATCAACTGTAATGACAGGTTAATAATGTGTTTCTTTTTATCTTCTTATTCTGCATCTTTTCGAGCATAAACTACCAGTAAAAACAATGATTTGCGTGCTTTTATTTTTTGTTCGATGTGACATTGTTTTATTGTGTCTAAATCTTAGTTGACTGGTTTTTTATGTGTGTTGGTCAGAATGTGGTGAGGAGGTTAATGTGGGTTTAGAGTTTATTCCAAGGAATTAATAACAACAATAATATAAATCATAAAAATGATTTACAATGGCTGCATATTTTTCCAAGTAATTTTGAAGCCTTTTCGTTATAAACTGTATCGAAACGAGTAATATTCTTTTACAAAATTTTAAAAACGTAAGCATAGAACGACATTTTTTAAATAAAAACTTTTTGAAAAAGGTCAGTTCGATATTTAAACGGAATTCTCTTTTTATATAAATAAAAGTTTGTCATTCCGTTTTTCATTAGTATTAATTTTATACCCTATAAAATATATATTTAGTATCCATATAAAGGGTCCGCCATCTAACTTTTTTTTCAATTAGTGCTTATTTCGTGAATGGTAACACTTAGTTCATGTCTAATTTGACAGATAATTAGTTTTATCTTTTCGCTGAACGAATATGGTTGTGTATACGCTTGAACAACGCTGGGAAATATTGCGATATTACTTTGGCTGATTTTGCCAAAAAAATCATCCTTTCAGATGAAACTCATTTTAATTTTGGCGGGTATGTAAACAAGCAAAATTGTCGCATTTGGGGCACATAAAACCCGCACGCATACATTGAAAAGCCGATACACCCAAAACGAGTCACTGTTTGGTGCGGATTTTTGGGCCAGAGGCATAATTGGGCCATTTTTCTTCAAAAATAAGCATGGAGTGGCCGTAGTCAATGGCGATCGATATCGGGCCATGTTAAACGAATTTTTGTTCACAAAAATTGAAGAGGAGTATATTGGCAACATTTGGTTTCAACAGGGCGGTGCTACGTGCCACACAGCCGAAGCTACACTTTTTTATAGCTTTTTAAAAAATAAAGTTATTTGCGCACCCTGTAGATAGAGGAACTGATTAAGCAAAGTCCATCTGTCCGTGTTATTGTTGAAATCAACTTTTTGAAGCCCGTACGTATAAATCAAACTCTTATATATTGTTAATCAGATAAGCTTTCGAGAATTTCGCTATTAAAAATCACTTATGTGTGTTATTACAAGCTGAGATATGAGCGAAAAGACACGATTGCCTCTATTTAGCTGCTGAGAACTTGCAACTTTTGTTACGTATATATAAAATATGTACTTTTGACAAAATTTAAAGAAAATCAAGTTAAATGGGTCAATTAGCAAATAATATATCGGCGATAATTAAACAAAAATTTAAATTATTGATTTCCTAAATAAGTTTGGGTCAAAAATCTTTTGTATGGTCGTTAACTTTTAATTCTTGATTAACTAAATTTTGTTTGGATGCGTGTTTAGGTTTTAACTCATATTTTTCCAGTTAAAGATCGATAAAGGCTTTAAACTTTAAAAAAAATGGTAAATTAAAATGTTCTTTGTTAACCGATCTAGTCGTTCCAGATTTATAAACCAAACATTGATGTATCTACTTGGGAGGGCCACCGAACTCAGATTACATTATGTATGCGCCTGCCACTAATTATTTTTGCACATAAATTTAATTAAATTATCTTATAAATAAAGTAAATTTTGAAAAAACAATTTATCTGTGGCAATGAGGAAAAACTACTTATGTCTAATAAGATTTTGTTGTTAATTTAATTTATACAATTAAAAATTATATAACAATCTTAATAACCTATCAGAATCTCGAAAACGATTTGATAGTTGTATTGTAACAGACCAGAGATTCTGTTATTAATAAGCTACACAAGCCTCAGACTGACAGACTAGCACACTACTACCTAGTCCACGACACCACCATAGATATTGCAAATTAAGCTATCGCCGGTTATCGATCTTCTCAATTAAGTTAGATCGTAAGTTATAATAAATTATTATTTAAAATTTTGTTTTACATTGCAAATAGGTAAATAAAAAATTTGTATGATATAAGTTTGGAAATATAAAAACTTGTGTCCCCTCAAAGCAAACTCGCGTCTATTATTTTCTGTAGCAAAAGTTCTTTTATATTATTTCCCCTTTGCTTTACACACCAACTCACACACACTTAGATATTCAGCTTCATTTTTGGCTTTGACAATTTTATGTTAAATATGAAGATGATGAGGTGTGAACAGACCATAAAAACTGCCATTTTATTCAATTAAATATCTATTGTCTTATATATAAGTATGTGTTTATTTGTATGAGGTTTTAAGTCAGTCGTCTATTAGATTTTATGTATGTATGCAGATTCTATGTGTCTGTGTCTCTCCAACAACTAAACAGCAGCACTTGACATTAATTGAATTTAAGGCTTCAAATTCGACTGATTTTATAAACAACATGTTTGGTTAGACTCTGTGTCTTTTACTTAGTTTTTATGTATTTTTCTATTTTAAGCTTTTATGACGTTGACTAGGTCTTTATGATGGTAAATTAATTGAATTTGGTAGATAATTGAAAAGATTTTAACGTTAAAGTAAATTTAATTACATAAAGATATTGTTGAAATTTTTTAGAGCTATGTAGGTATTTATTTAAAAAATATTTTAGGTTTATTAAAGGCTTATTTGACAGATGTTGTAGAGAAATTTCTCAAATAAGCCTTCAATAAACCTAAAATATTTTTTATTGATACGGCCCTTAAATTATAAATAAAAAATATGTAATATCTAGAAAAAAATATTTCTGAACTTACTTTCTTTATATGACTACTAGCTAATACCCGGTGTGCTTCGCCACCCCAAATTTTGGTATTTAATTCCTATTGCAGGTGCCACGCCCACTACTGTTAATGCACCCATTTTTTCCATAAATGTTTATTTGAATATCAAAGTTGCTTTTGCAAAATTTTAGAATTCTAATCGATATCGTTTTCCAGATATACGAATTTTAGTATTTAATTCATATGGTAGGTGCCACGCCCACTATTGATAATGCACCCATTTCTTGCCTAAATGTTCGTTTGGGTGTCAAAGTTGCTCTTGCAAAATTTTACTACTCTAATCGATATCGTTTTCCAAATATACGAATTTTAGTATTTAATTCATGTGGCCACGCCTACTATTGCAAGTACGGCCATTTTTTAGCCAAATGTTCGTGTGGATGTCAAAGTTTACCGTACTTAATTTGAAGACTCTAGCTGCATGAACTTTCGTGATGTATAATATTTAATACTTATTCTTTAATAGGGCGTGGCACCCCGCCCACTTACAATTTCAAACCAAGGTATAGCCTATAGTTTCTTTCAGACATACAGAAAGATTCTGTGAAAATTTTAAGGATATCGGTCCAGCCGTTTAACCGTCTATAAAGCACAAACAAACATACAAACATATAAACATACAAACACACATTGATTTTTATATATAATGATTAAAACCGATGGACAGTTTAAGACTGAAGGAAACTAAAATGCCAACTAAAGGGTGATATTTTATGAATTTGGTTTTTCGGGCTGGCAGCACTGGTTGGTAATTGTGTCCAAACTACATCTGAGAAAGTGAAAAGTGTTCAGTATACTCTGCCATTTCATCATGGAGAAACTCACAAACGAGCAACGACTGCAAGTCGTTGAAATTTATTATCAAAATTCATACTCACAACAGCTTGATGGAAAGCCACTGTTTTATCGAAAAATTGTTTTCAACGATGAGACTTATTTCTGGCTAAATGGATACGTAAACAAGCAAAACTGTCGCATCTGGGGTGAAGAACAGCTACATGCCGTGCAAGAGTTATCAATGCATCCCGAAAAAACGACAGGTTGGTGTGGCTTATGGGCTGGTGGTATCATCGATCCATTTTTCTTCAAATACGACCGTGAAAGAAACGTTACCGTTAACGGCGAACGATATCGAGCCATGATACGTGACTTTTTTTTGCCCCAATTAGCTGGGTTAGACTTGGTTGATATGTGGTTTCAACAAGACGGTGTCACATGCCACACAGCTCATGAAATGATGGACATAATAAAGGATGAATTTGGTGAGCAGTTTATCTCTCGAAATGGCCCTTTGAGTTGGCCGCCAAGATCATGTGATTTGACGTCTCTTGACTATTTTTTGTGGGGCTATGTGAAGTCGTTGGTCTATGTGGACAAGTCAAACACGATTGAAGCCTTAGAGTATAACATAACACGTGTTATTCATGGAATACATGCCGAAATACTCGAAAAAGTGGTGCAAAATCGGACCTTACGAATGGACCATTTGAACCGAAGCCGCTGGCAACTTTTACATAAAGTTATTTTTAAAAAGTAAATGGCAAAGACCAATTTATCGATTCCAATAAAAAATTTTGAATATGTGATGCAAATTTGAGTGTTTTATTAGATTTTTAAAAAAACTACGCTTAAAAAATTTTGCTTTATTTACATGTATTTTCTGCATGCTGGCTAAAATTATAAATTTTGCTCTTATCATACGTGGTCAATCGCAGATATGTATATAAATTTTTTTTTTGATAACTTCTTAATTAATTTCAAGCATTACAATTTAAAAACGAACCGTCGATAAAAACAACAACATAGGAACCACATTAAAATGAAAACGCTTACAGAAATAGGGCCGATTATCAATGTTCTTGTCCCATTAGCTGATCGAGAAGTTTAATGTCAAAATTTGTTAAATTGGTCTTGATTTTATTTGTGAAGGGATGAGAAACAAGATTTTCATTTTGTTGGTAAAATGTTTCTTCCAGGGTGCACTTAACAAGGTATACGCAGTAGCAAATTCGATTCCGAATGTCAAACTTTACAAATTCGCTTTTGCGTAATGAAGACCATTTGCCTGTTTGTAATATAACAGATAAGAGTCTATTTGGGGAATCGAATCCGCAACACCCAGTCTGACACACAAACATATTCGTGCTAGGCCACCAGGTCACTTATGATCATAACACATTGTAACATTTATTGCATAATTTCTAATCTTTTATCATTATAAGTACGGGCATCTTACTTACTACTCGAAATGAAATAATTCGTTTGTCATCACCTACTGTTGGACCAATAATATTCTACTGCTTTTTCTGCAACAAGTTTGTTGCACAATAAACAAGTTAATTCACTTTATTAAAAAATATTAAATATCAATTATTCTACTGTACATATAAACCAATTAGTTCTAGTTATCAAGAACATTTCAATTACTATTTTACCGAATTTAACATGTTCCATGATTTCTGTCAAATAAAAACCAACAATTAAACTTTTTATTAGATTTAAATCAATTAAACTAGTGTTTGAAATTGAAGTTAAATGTAAACATAATTCATAAAAAAATAATTACTTCATTATAGATAGCAGTCGACAAAAGACATTAAAATTCGCACACATTCGTACAAATCCAATACCATTTCTGCATAAATACAATCTCCAACCTCAATATAAGTGTACATTTCGAATTATTTTTATTTGCAAATAAATTTATCAGTAAAATATTAACATCAAGTAGGTGTGAATTACCACCTAATAAATTTTATATGACCTATGGGAATTTCATTTATATATATATTTTTTTTAATTCTTGATTATTTCTATATGTTGTGGATAATGTTTACCAAAGTAAATTTAGTCCTTAGATAAGTGTGGCATACATGTTTATCGTTATTTTACCTTTTACTTATATTACAGTTTTGTTGCTTGGAACACGAACTTTTTTGTGCGAGGGAAAAATATTTATTAAGTGGTTATTTGGCAACCAACCAAACACACACCCCTTACAAAAGTATGTTACGAAAAAATCTTTAAGCAAAAAACATAAAAGCATAAAATTTTGTGTTAAACACAGACACAGAGATGAAAAAGAATTTTTTTTTTTTTAATTTTCGGCAAGTTCAAGATTTATAAAATATTTCCGATTAATTTTTTACCAATCTTCTACTTCGATCCATTTAAAAGACGAAAAATTTGTAAGCTCGCATTTTTTTCTATTTTTTTTTTTTTTTTTTAGAATAAGATACTAACTCGCGATACATATAGGATGTATTCCGGATGTAAAGATACTTTCTTACCGTATTTCATCCTTGTAAATTATTAAAATGTTTGCATACGAAAGGACAAAAAAGTGTGTTTTCTGTACTTCTTATTATTTCAGCAGTAAAAAAGAAATTAATTTATTTTTATAAATTTTCTGCTTTGTTTTTTAGAAATACGTAAGTGCAAGTAGTTATTAATATGTTACTTGTTGGGAAATTAGCGCAAAATAATTGCAATATACGATACGTTCAAAGTGGGACACAGCGTATAAAAATCATGTTATCTAGAAGAGCTTTTGGGAGCACGTATGCATTAAGTAAGCGAATCAAGAAAAACTTTTTGGTGGTTACAAAAGGTTAAACAGATAGACAACAATTCTAAAAAAGTAGTATTTTGTATTCCCAACCAACAATTTTTTGATTTTTGCAAGCAGTGCAGACTTTATTGCTTTACTTTCATTAATGCAAATGCTTAAATTGTTTGCGTACCAAAGCTACATCTTCTGTACTGCTCATAGCAGTAGAAAAAAGGATATAAATATAATTCAAAAGTAATTTTTTTAGTTTAGTTATTTCTTAGTTATTAGCGTTTATTAATTTGCAAAAAAAAACTCTACGGAGTGGGACATCATATAAAATAATATTTCGTGGACAGACACAGTTTTTTTTTTAATTTAATTATAAGTAAAGTTTCTTATTTCCAAATATATTAAAAATATCTTTATTTCATTAAAATTTTTTGACATATTTTCTGTTATTTAATAAAAATGATTTCATTACTTACAGATCTGCCTTTAATATTAATACGAACATTATGCCGTCTAGAATGTTTGTTATAGGTACAAAACTTAACTTTAAGAAGATTGTCAACAGGTAATTGCAGGTTTTAGTGATTTTTATATGCTTTTTAAGCTTGTTATAAGTTAATAATTGAATTATTCATGAATTTCTTTTTTTCTACTTTCATTTCATTTTCTTATAGGGGCTGTTGTCGAAAAGAGATCACAATACTTTTGTTGCAAATTAAAGTTGGTTTTTCTTTTTTCCATCTTTAAATTAACTACGCCGTATTTTTTTCCATACTATTTCGCATTTTTCTTTTGAAGTATTTGTTTATTTTTTTATAGTGAATCGTGCTTTTTTCTATAATTTTTCATTTGTTTGTATCATATTTATTTTTCCTCCCCTTTTTTTTATCACAATTGTAATTTAATCAGGGCAATCAATAAAAGAAAAATAATAACGCTGTAAAAGAAAATAATCAAATAAATTTTTACGAGTACTACATAGAAAGTATTCGTATTGCATTCGCATCTTCTTATTTGCGAACTTTCCTTAATCTCGTAATTTGAATAAATAACCAATAAAGGAAAAGGTTCTGTCATGACACGCGTTTTATTATTATTTATTTAATAAAAAAAAATTCATGTAATTTTTCTTTGAAAATAGAGTGACAAATAATGAAAATTTTTATTGATAAGCATAAGCTGAAAGTTTGAAAAAAAAAATTCAATTAAATGTAATCGAATATTTAAAGCACGAATGATTTTAATTAAATTTTTTGTTTTTTTTATTTAATGTAGTTTTCTTTTACTTTTTATAAACGAAAATAAGAACGTTTATTATTTTTAAAATTATGGATTTTAAATAAACATTAATAATTATATTTTAATAATTCGCATACATTTTGTACATTTCATATAAAAAGCAGAAATTTTTAAATATTTAACTTTAGATTTACAATAAAAGAAATAATTTTTAAAGGTATGCTGTCAAAATAAACACAAAATAATAAATTTTTTTAATATATTTTTAACAATGCTTTAAGCTAGGACAATAAGTTTATGCAATTAAAAAAGTGTACATATAAAATCTTTAAATATACACTCACATAAAAAATATGCACTTATAAACTTTTTCGATTAGTTTTTATCTAAAACAAAAAATCTTAAAAATAATGTTTCATTTTACATAGTCTTTTTACTTAAAATATAAAAATAATAAATCTACATCCTACTCATATAATATACATACATATGTGAATGTTTGGATATTGTTACTAAATCACGCAAAAACGGCTGAAGGAAACTAAATGAAATTGGCACACAGATGGACAACAACCTAGATTAATACATAGGCTACCTACCCTTTATTGCGAAAATCAAACGAATTCGCGGAAATAAATATATATATTTTTTTTTTTTTGTATTTAGTTAGTCGGTTGTTCAAAGGTTTTGAGTTTCTAAAATCTCCACGTATTGTCGAAAAAAATTAAATCATCGTCGTCTATAGAAATATTTTGTTTTAAATATTTGCATTAAATGATATCGCAGTAATATAAATAAATATGAATGCTTGTATGTTTAAATGTTTTGATTTTTTTTCTCAATCACGCTAAAAATTCTGGAGTCTACCTTTTGTGCCGATAACTACGCAAAGGAAGTCGCGGGCACAGACTAGTCTATAATAAAACTAAAAAAAGTTATATCTGTACATACATAGAATATTTTTAAAACTGTTAATGGCAGTGTATATAATTAGCGATTTAAATATTGCTTTAGGCTCCAACAACAACAAAATATATTTTCTATTATACAGAGTTCAAAAATTTTGTTTAGATTAACAATACTTCTGGGTTCCGTTTTATTTATATATGTAAATAAAATTTGTTTTTTTGTACACGAAAAGACAAAATATTCTATGGTGATCATAATCAATAATAAGTACTATGATTGGATATTATTTAATATGGTGAAAACATAATAATAAAAATTGCAAGGTATCATTATTATGTCTAATTAAAATATCACTCAATAATTATATAAAGACTACAAATAAAATGAACAATCTTTGCTATTTTCTAAAGCAAATTATTGTTTGTTGCTATTAGTTATATTAATTGTACTCACCTTAATAATCACTATTTTCTATCAGTATTGATTTACAAATAATCTATATATATATATATAAAAATCAATGCCACTTTTCATTGTTATTTTATAACTCAACAACGGGCTCACCTCTCCGAACCAAATGTTTATACTAAATATATATATGAAGTTTGCACAAAATCCGTCGAGCGGTTTACGGGTAAAAAATGTAAAATCGGCAACGCAGTATCTTCGGGCTTAATAAAGATATCACGAAAATTCAGAAGTACCAAAGAACCTGTTAAAAATAATTCGATAGGTGTCTGGCACTTTTTGGAAATTTTGAGTTTAGGGGGTAAAAACTGAATTTTGGTACTTTTTTGAACAGCATTTATCTTTGAGAGGGATAGCAATAGGAAAAAAGTAAAAACGTAGTTTTACTCTCCTTAAAACAATCTTTAATGAATTTTTTTACTTTTTGGAAATTTTGGAATTTAGGGGGAAAAGGACTAAAAACTTGTAAAATCGGTAATATTGTATCTTCTGACCTAATGCATGTAGCACAAAAATAAAAAAAAGATCCTAGAGGGCTAATGGCCCTTTTTTGAAATTTGGTGTTTCAAGGTGAATGAGCTGATGAAAAATATTTAAACGGCATTTTTCTTCTCTTAAAATAGTCTCAAATGTAATCGAATTTGTTTTTGTTTAATTTGGTGTTTTTGAGGGGTGGAAGAACAAAAAATATTTTTTTAATAAATGAATTTGATGTTCTAATTAATTTTTTAATTATTTCACTTGATTCATAGCGAAGCACGTACCGGGCGGCTAGTTGTTTATATTAATTATTTCTTAAATTTTTAATTTTTTTTCAAAATGTTTGTTTGTATTTTCACATGTCAAAACTTTTTAAATAATAAAATATATTCAGTTTATTACTGATAAAAATTATTGTTAAAAAAATCAACGCTTCATTGCCTAAATGCTTTTGAATATAATGTTAATTTTGCCAAGACATCATACCATGATTGTCATCATAATTTTGTAAATCATACAACTTTTAGAGGACAACCATTTCATGAAAATTATAATTAAATTTCAAAGAAGCTTAAGATTATTATGACAATATATATGATTAAAAAATATAAAAATAACTATTACTTGTTTTCGATAACCATATTTTGTTATAGAAACTATAATATGACCGCCGTGAATATATCATAACCATGGTTTTTCATTGCGTGTATATATTCAAACTTAAAATTTTACTTACATTTTCTCAAGAGTTTTTAAATATAAAAATTGACCTTTTAACATCGAGAATTGTAATTACTTCATTTTTAATGTTATAATTCCTCTGTTGAGGTAAACATCCTCTTATTTTTTCATTTTTAAACTAAATTGTTCTGAAAAAATTCAGAATAATTTTTAAAAAAAAATTGCATTAAAAGCAAAAAAAAATATAAAATGCTATAAAAATATGTGATTAAAGTAAAATGTATAGTTTGCAGTTTTTGTAAAAAAAAATTTTTATCCATTGTCAACTACTTATCAAAAGAAATGAATTTCTTTTTGAGTGGATTTCCCGGAATAAAAATCAAAATAAAATCTTTAGTTTGCCAGAACAGTAAAAGATGTTTTAAGAAAATCTTATCTCTCAATACGCTTAAAATTTTTTTAAATATTTTTATTTAGTAATACATTTTTATGTTCTTTTTTGTATATTTACGACTTAAATTTCAAGGATATGGAAGGACTATATTGTCAAAGGACACTTTCTTCTTACAAATGAAAAAATAATTTATTCTACGGATTAATTAGTTTCATATGACACCCATATTGATATAAAATATTATTGTTTATATCGTTCGTAACTTTACAATTATTTGTAGCAGAAACTATATCATCACAATAATATCTATTGTAAACCTGTTATTTTTTATAGTAATTCATTAAATTTTTGTGTCGAAGTGTATTTGTGTGAAATATATTACAATCACTGAAAACCTGAATTTCGTAAAAAAATACGAAGTAGTAAGGCCTATCTACTTGTGACCATCAATATGCAACATAATTTTTTATCCCTAAAAATTTTTAGGTCCTATAAAAAGTACAAAAGTTCAGAAGAGAGAATACTGAGAACGCAGTTTTACTGTAATGGATATATAGATTAATTAGTACATTAAATTTGTTATGTCTACGAAATACTGTAGCACAGTGTAATCGATTTGCCTATTCACAACAATAAAAAAATAAACACAGACTTTTAAAACCATTAATGCATGTAGTAATGTTTGCATTATAATTCTGCCTAGACATATTTGAATTTATACGTAAAACTATATTAAAAAATTCAAAAAAAGGTACGCTGATATATTTAGCTATACATATGTATATCTCAATGAATTATCATCCTAATGCCTTTGATTTTTTTAAGGTGTTACAAATGATATCAAAGTTTACAAAAAAAAACAACATTTATTTCAATTTTTGTAATACATAACTCACACAAGAAATCCTCTCCCAGACGATTAAGCTCTACAGGTGGCAATTGTTTTCAAAGCTGAAAACATTCGAAAAAAAGAAGAATAAGTACCTTAAGCTTAGCAGATTTCTCAAAACAAAATCTAGCTAATATTTACATCCCTTCTAAAGGCAACGTAAAAACGTGATTTCTTTGTAATTCCAAAGATTTTTTTCTTAAAAAAAAGTAATAACTTAAACAAAAAAGAAAATTGCCATGATATTTTGTTAGAAAAACACCCAACATATTTAGAAATTTTGAAATCTTGCTTGCTAGCATTATTCCACTACAATTTGTATTTATTTACTTTTGTATTTTATTTCAATTTGGAAATAAAATCATTTATACCATTTGCATTGAACTTGTTGGCATTTGAGTGAATATTTATATGTGGTGTTTAATGTTTTTATAGTGACACAAATCGAAATGTTGGTGATAACTTTTTTTGTGTTTTCACACTTTCATCACACGTTTTCGCACTTATGACAAATACAAAAAAAAATAATAATACTCCAGAGAACTGTGAGGACACAACAATAACAATGAAAGAAAGCTGCGGGTATGAAGTGTTAAATAAACATCGCAAAAACTAAGGCATTGTGGTGTATTAAAGGGATCTTTTGCCTTAGTTCCTGCCAACTGAACAGACGGACAGATTGTCAGACATAAAAACTGGTATTCCTTTCGTCGTTTTTGTATGCAAACAATTGTTGTAAAATTTCATACTATTTTATCTCTGTTCCGTTTTTGCAAATTTCAATTAGTTTAATGCATTTTTAAACCATTTGTTTAATAGATTCTTATGGTCACTTGCTTTACATTTATCTTTCCTTTTTTTTCAGTTGCAACATTTGTTGTGTCCTCAGCTGTAGCATACTTTTAGGGGTCATTGTTTTCTTTTTTTTGCCTGAAAAATATATTCTAGTTGTATATGCATGTGTATGTACATGTGTATAAACTTATTTTAAAAAGGAAATTTCCACGATTTGAAATTTTATGTTGACATTTGTACTTAATTTTATTTTTTTTTTATCTTGTAACTAATAATGTTAAAAATACCCCAAGATTGCAAATAAGCGATGTTATTGTTATGTCTAGTATTATTGTTCAAGTGGCAACCACTTATGGTTTTGTTATTGCGTGTACATACAAACATAAATACCATTATGTTCAGTTAGTACAAATATTTTCTAAGATGTGATTTTTATTCCTGACAATATAAGGCTTTTAGGGAAATTATAATATTTTTTATACCCGATTTTTTATAAATATATTTTTTTATATTAGCAATTGTTTGTTTTTATTTGTAAGTATATGCAAATGGAAAATTTTCTCTGTTCTTAAATTTAAAAAAAATGTTTATGGTTATGGTCTTATTTTTCAAGCTTGAAATCAGTTTTTTTATAAAAATTTATTTTATTTCAATATTTCACTACTTCATTGGGCAGCTTCTTCTTTTTATAAAAAAAGCTTGTCTCAAGCTTGAAAAACTAGACAACATTTTAATAAAATAAAAATAAGATGGAAGATGGAAAAAATTATATAATCAAAAAAATATACAATGATGGTCACAGGTAGAAAGGCCATTTCTTATGTGATTGATTTTTTCAGTGATTTCTATTAATTTCACACAAACACACCTCGACACAAAAATTTAATGTAATAGTATTAAAAATAACAGTTTTAAAAGCAATCTTACAAAAGAAGTTACATTATGATAATACAGTTTCGATTACGTTCTTGCCTTCTCCCGTAAAGTTACAACCTGTGTTACCTGTGACCAACGATATGTATGTTTATTTATGAAAAATTAAAAAAAAATATATAAATATAAATCAAATGTCGTTCGTTGATTAATACATCATTTAAGAACGGCTGATTTTGCTAATTTTTCTTTTAAATGTTTGTCATAACCCAACAGACGTTTATACTGAAAGAAAAATAAATTTATTTAAAATCGAAAAACGGCTGGACCAATTTGTCCAATTGATGATTTTTTTTAATAATGAATGAACCTAAAGAATGGGTTTTCAATTATATATTTTTCTAAAAATTTGAAGTGAATGTGGCATCCACCACCCAAAAAAGCTGGAATAGAATAATGGGCGTGGCACCCATTTTAGAAAACTATTACTTCTATAATCTTTACACTCATTATATGATTTATTTCAGGAACAATAAATGTTTAAGTTTTCAATTCTGGTATAAGGTATTTTAATGAAAATTTTACAATTATTAGATGGGATCAAATGAAGAAGGCACATCTGCAGAACTTAAATAATAATAATATAAGTTCCAGAGCAGAGAATGTGGTTCACCCTAATGCCAAAAAATACATTTAAGTGATATATTAAAAAAACTGTAATATCTTTTTGGTTTAAACTTACTACGAGATAATTTTTATAACAATTTTCTAATTAGAACCCAAAATGGTAAAAATCAGAGAATGGAGAGTAACACTCATATGAGTTAAATACTATTAACGACAATTATTCTACACCTAACAAATGCTGAATAATAATATTAAAATATATCTACTATTAAATACAAAGAAACAACTTTATTAAGTCCGCATTCTGCTAGTATACAATAAATACAGACAAATAAATACAAAATCAATTTGAAACTTACTGAGATATAAACATCAAAATTTTTTAGGCATTTTCCTTAAAAATTACAAAATAAAATAATTTTTTCAGCTTTAATTCAATCTCAAATCCATGAAGTATATACTTATTTATATGTGGGTCGAATAACAAATTTATTTCGTTTAACGCCCTCAATATCAATATTAAATTAAAGGGCGTGACAAGTAGACTACATTAACCTTTAAAAAAAAGGTCAATATGGCATCCGAAATAAAATTTTCAAGATTTGGAACAGCTAAACTTTCTCGTTTTGTTACTTAAGAAATTATTTGCTAAAAAGTTAAGTATTTAAGTACATATATACAGAGTCGGCCAAAAGTCATAATTCGTTCAGTAAAATTTTACCATTTTTACATGCAGGCGCTACTTTTGTCCCACCCTGTATATGAAGCAAATATGCTCTCCTATTTGTCTTATCATTCAATCTGAAAACTGCTAAGTGACAATTTTGTAAACTAATTTTTTTTATCACAGATCTGTAAAAAAAATCAAAATCCAGTGTTTGGGCTTACAGTCGCATCTTAAAATAATTTAAAAAAAATTAAAAAAAAATTCAATAAGTAATGTTGGAGTTATCAAAATACCTCCACAAAAAAATTTAATTGTTTTCCTGATCTTAGGTTAGGTTAGGTTGAAAAGGAGGGGCACTAAAAGCCCAAACCCATGACAGGTATATACTTATGCTCAGTTGGCATGTTGTGCACTCCATATGGAAAACGGAATTCCCAAACAAAAACCATAAAAATAATTCCCTATAAATAACGGACAAGTCCAAGAACCCAGTCCCCTCTATGTAACTCCTTATGGATCTCCAGTTCGAGTTCCTAATCTTAAGATTTTTTTATTCTACGATAGTAGGAACTGAAATTTGGTGGGTAAAATCTAAAACGTGATACTTAAGATTAGTTGTTCTTAAAATAAAACATTGATCACTTCCAGACAAAAGTTTTGACATATCACATTTTAAGATGGGACTAAAAAAACCGAAGGTATTAGGAAATTTTAAATAAGCGAAAAAAACTAAAACTGCTGTTCAAAAATAATTTGGATTTGAATACGGCAAAAGTTTTTCCGGCACCTTAACCTGTGCTGTCAATGTATATGTGTATTTCTATCTTTCTAATTTTAAGAAAATAATATAAAAACATTTTCACGATAATTAAAATAAACTTATTCTTGAGTTTAATCAATTTAGACACAAAATATTTAAATGTTTATTCTTTATCTTTTGTTTTAAAGATTTTAATCAAATAATCCTCTAAAACACTTGTTACAAAGTACATATGTATATACAAAAGTACGGGTATGTAAATATGTATGTAAAACATTATAGATGTATAGCAGAGACAAACATGTTTAAGCATTTGTTTTGTGCTTAAAATGCCACTAAAAACTCCGATGATACCCTATAAATCCTTGTTAATATCCTTTTAAGAGAATTGTGATGACGGCTAAAACTTTCTTCTATTTTTGCCTCCCCTCTTTCCTTTAACGTTTGTTAAGAGTAAACAAATTTTCGTTAAATTCAAAGACATTTAAGTAGATTAAGTCACAATGCGACGACTACAAGTACTAAATATATGAAATATATGTTGAAGACATTAAAAAAATTGAATGGGGAATTTTTCAAAAACAATAGAAATTTGTGGAGACAGTATGTCTATGGCAGTGGTTGGATTGGTGTGAGTTTGAGAAAAAAGTAAGTATAGATTTTTTTGTTGTGTCTTTGTAAGGAGCTTTTTATGCATTTCCTATAAATTGTTTGGCAGAAAAAGAGGAGGGAATATGCAAAATATTTGAATAAATTCATAAACATGCTTCATGCAAAAGTAAAAGAAAGTTTAAGATAAGGTTTCAGGAACCATCAATACGACAGCAAAATTAACTACATAAAATTAATATGTATAATAATAAAAGATAATTTATAATAATTTAAGTGATGGCAAATTTATGTAAAATTTTCTAAAAATAGTAAACGTCTAAAAGTTTTTAAAAATATGCTATTAAATTAAATTTATTTATTTTTAACAAGTTTTTTAATAAGTTACTTTTAATAAATAAAATTTTGAAAAATCAAAATTATTAGTAACTTACTTCAAAATATACTACATCTATCATGTTTGAAAAATTCAACCATGGAGAGGTACACAATTAAGCAGCGCGTTAAGATTGTTGAAGCCTTTTACGACAATGAGAAATCAAAATGCATTTCGCTCACTTCGTAATTTTTTTTGTCAGCATAATCGACCAAAAAAATGTGTTCACAATCGGAAGAATTGGGCGCAAATTTTAGCAAATCGGCTTTTTAGGAAATGTGAAGACATCTGTACATGTTTGCTCAATTCGTTTTGTGGAAAACATTGCTGTTGTTCGCGATAGTGTGGCAGAAGAGCCATCAGCCTCGACTCATTGAATTTTTAATAAAATTTTAAGCGCCGTCAATACCCCGAATGATTTGTTGAACAGGCAGAAGTGAATGGTGACTTTACAAAGAAAATTATTTACAGTGCAGAGTGGCCACAAATGGTCACATAAAAATCCACGAGTGATTATTATAAAGCCGATGCATCCACAAAGAGTGACTCGGTGGGGTTTATGGGCTAGTGGCGTCATTGGGACGTACTTCTCCGAAAATAAGGTCGACCAAGCAGTGACCGTAAATGGTGTTCACTATCGCGAGATGAAAACGAACTTCTTGTGATCAGAAATTGAGAATTTGTACCTGGAAGATATCTGGTCTCAACAGAAAGGTTCTACTTGCCACACGGTGAACAAAACAATGGCTATTTTGCCTGAGAAATTCAATGGCCGTGTTATCTCACGTAGTGACGATGTTAATCGGCCGGTGTGGCAAGCATTTGGCATATATTTTGTTTCATACATAACTGTCATAGATCCTTCTATCATAATACAAAATATTATGAAAATTCTTTATAACCTTTCTGTTTTATTTACAGTTATTGTCGTGCGTTTTGTTTGGACTTGCATTTATTATGCTATGTAATAAAATTTACTGTAAATATCGAAATGACATATCGTCCATATCGTCGTTGCTCTAACAAATTCAGTTATGTGTTTTTTACTGAATTTTCAGGAGACCAAAACAAGCATTTTATTTTGTTACTTTACAGTATTGAACTTACGCATATTGACTATTGTTTATTTTTCAACCAATCAAGATAAACCTTCAAAATAGAGCAATAAAAAAAATTTTAGAAATTGTCACATAAACGATTACGTCAGAGCAGCGACGATATACATACAACAAATTGAAACAAAATCGCGAAATTATTGAAAACTAAAATTATTTACTGTAATTAGTAAATTTATAAAAATTATTCTATATTATTCTTGTCGAAAATATAAAAAAATTACTATTAATAGCGAAATATTAACATTATTTCTTTTAAAACTTTTTAAAAATGTTAAAAAGTTTTCTTTAACTTAAGGAATACTTTTTAAAAATTCTAAATCGCTTCTGAAAATGTTTTAAAAGATCCCAAATATAATACCACACATAGTGGTCCCGCTGTTTTATGTGCCAAAATGGGTGGTACACTTTCAAATTTTTCTTTCACCAAACAATTTTATTGATTATGCTCTTTACCATGTTCTGTATTCTATTCATTCATGGTTTGTTCATTTTTTTATTTCTATATGGTATTTATCCTTCCCACTTGAGTTTCAATTTCACTTAAGTATTCAATGCATTTTATCTTTAACACACAGATTCGTATACACATATTCTAGGATGAAAAAAAAAACAACAACAAAAAACATTTTTATATCATAAAGTATAATTGAGACTTTGACTGGATAATACACATTCAAACGTATGCAGCAGTTTTACATACAAATTTGTTACTATCGATTTAAATTTTATTTTAATAAATGATTTTGTGGTTTTATTTTTATTTTTTTTTTTAATTTATGCCACCCACTGTCTTTGTTAACTTTCGTTGTCCTTGCCGTTGTCAGCAACTAAAACAGCCTCCCCCTGGAGAACAATTTGTAATTTTATGTTAACGCTTGCTCTTTTATTTAAGCTTTTTTATAATCTAGCCGGTATGAAATACATCCAGTGGGAGTGTTTAAAACTCCTTAAAAACTAAAATTGTCAATGTAGCAAAAAAGTAAAATGTTTTGAATTATTGAATATTTACATCAAGATAGACTTAATGAAAAAGAAAGAGGTGTTATATACTGGATTACTAATATAGAATATTTAACGCATATCTTCTGAAAGCTTATTTTTACCCGATAAAATAACTATTTTATATAGCTTGCCTTACTACGCCGTAGGAAGCAAAGCATGCCTTGACAAGATATAGAAGTACATAAATGTTATTGTTAATTTGCTTAGATATGGACATTTATATTTTTTTATAGCGATAATTTGTAAAAGCCTTTTAAATAAATTTTTATGATTAACATTTTTTGTTTGTTAAAGGCTTATTTGACAGATGTTGTACAGAAATTTTTTAAATAAGCCTTCAACATACCTTAAATTATTTCTTTAAATACGACAGTTAATTACTAGTTATAATACTTTCGACAATGTTGATGGAGTCACTAATTGTTTTAATGTCAAGAAAACATATGACAGAATAAAAAAAAAAACTTTTTTTTATAGAAACTTAAAGACTTTTGTAAGTCCTGACTTTCATTTGAGTATTTGTAAGCGAACGTAGTAAGTACTTGCCTCCAATAACTAATGCCGCGATAAAATAGTTGGTTAAGATGCCAAATTGTAAGTAGTGAAGGTTTGGTGGGTTATATCACATGTTTAGACATATTAAATAGAACTAAATATAGAGTAAAAATTAAAAAAATCTCTTATTTTACAAATGCATTTTACTTGACATCTGGCGTACTTGAGGTCAATGGTCCTTAAGAAAAAACATTGGTCCCCTCGAACCAGTAAACACCAATGAAATAACGAAACATTTAAAAAGGCAACCTTCACGTTTGCCAAATATTTTTTTACTGCGAACTCTTTTTCAGGTACGCTGTATTATATTGTACATACTTACATAAGAATATTTTCTAAAACATTACTTTTTTCTCGTTGAAAATTTGTCTTTTAAATTTAAGAAATCTGTTATGAAATATTACTTTCCTTACTTCAACCCTTATATCTTTAACAAAATTGTCATTGTTTGCAGCACCCGTTCAAATTACGTTTCCTAAAAGTTTTTTAATTAAATTTTCATCAATGTGATTAAAGCACAACAAAAACAACAACATCATAGAAAACGTATCAATAATTAAATTTGAGTGCAACATGATAACCACATTAATCTTTAAAATATTAAATACAAAAACACCAAGACAAAAAATACTCAAAAAAGTCTAAAACTTTAACAAAAAAAATAATAATAATAATAATCCCACAGCTACAAAAGTCATCAGCATCAAAAAAAAAAAGTTTAAAAAAATTACCAACGAACTACTTCCTGTAATACACAAAAGTAATTAGAGAGAGCTTTACGAAAAATAATAAAACAAAATCTACTCACACAGCAAAAGAAGAAGATACCAAACAAATTATGATTATGATGATTATTTTGAAGTTTCCTAAGGTTTCATGCTGAGCTCCACAATACGTTGCAAAGGAACAGAAAGTAAAGAGTAGGACGTTGTTGTTAAAACCCACTAATTACAGTGTAAAATACTTGCTGTTGTCTATTATTTTGCTGGGTGGGGTGGACAGTTGGGGAGCTGTCAAACTTCATTTGACACATTTTCTTGTTTTATAATTTATGACATTTATCTAGTATTTTCAAGTAAATTACACAGCAGCAAAAACAAAAGTCGACGAAAATATATCACACTACACCGAAATTCGATTATTCTTCATTTATGTCAATCAACGTAAAAATTTCTCAATTTGCAGAATGTATTTCATACTTATCTGGCATTCAAACTAAAATCAGCAACATTTTTCCTTAAGCACTAGAATAAATAAGATTAATCCTTAGTTTATTAGTTGCATGGAAAATAAATAAAAAAAAACGAAAAAAATATTGTTTCATTTAGAGTTTGTTTTTATTTCGTAAAATGTTTGTTTATATATCCAGGAGGGTTAATGCACCCTTAATCGTTGTGTTTAAATAATAAAAGTTTTACTGGTTCCATGATGAGCTTAGGCAAATAAAAGTTTTTCCACTTCCAGCACGCACGTCAAACGGAAGTAACGAAAGAAAACAAAAAAAAAAAGAAGCAAAAGTATTTTTGAAATTTAATATCTTTTTCTGTTAGAACTGCAGAGATTTGGTTTTTACTGTTGCTTAAGGGCTTTGTAAGCAAAAGTGTATACAATTTTACTGTTTCGTTATTTATTTGTATTTGTTGTGTGTTTGTTTTTTCTTCACTCCAAACGTATGTCCTATCTATTTATCCGTCCTTATGTCAGTCGTCAGTCAACACTCCTTTTTTGAAATCTTTAAATAAGTAGATATGAGTTTGTGATTTCTGGCTAATATTTAATATTTGTTGAGTCTATCAGATTTTCTTGTGAACAATTGCTTCATCAAGATTTAATGATGTGTAAAGTGGAGTTTTTAATAATCGTAAAAATAATAATACTAGGTTCTGTTTTAAAAATATTTAAAAAAAAAACTGTCTGTTTTGGCATAAAGATTATCGATGTAAAGTGTTTATAATTTTTACAATCAAAATAATAAAAAACTTAAAATCAACTTGTTTTTCGATCGGTTTTTATCGAAGCACCGGCAATTCGTTCAATGGCTAATGGAGAAAAGTGTCAATGTCAATATCAATTTTTTGAGAAAAGTAATTCATCTGACTAGCCTCGTGATTCCACAAAATCGTCGAAATTGGAGCTCAGAAAATTCTCATGCAATCCATGAGAAACAAATTCATTTAAAATCAGCCTGTTGGTGAGAATTTAGGGCCTTAATCTTTTGAAGATGCATTTTGCAGGGATTGTTACCGGTTTTCAATACAGGAACATGATAACGAATTTGTTATGGCCTTTAGTGGACGGCATATATCTGGACAGCATGAATCCATACGATTTGTAGTTACAGCAAAACGGCACCATCTGCCACACAGCGCATGAAATTCTTTTATTGCAGCAATGATTCTCAGAACAAATTATTTTAAGAAATTATGATGACAACTGGCCACTAAGATCATGACTTTAAACTTCGTGTTGTTTTCTTTGGGGTTTTTGATATCTCGGTCTTATGCATAAATAAGCCTGTTAAAATTATGTGACATAATGCAACTATTTATACTTGCAAATTGCTTTAGCGGCATCTTAAGCTAAAGATAAACACTGAATTTGTGGTAATGATGTACGTGCAAAAAGAATACTGGCAAAACAGATGTTGTTTAATTTCTAACTAACTCAATGATTTATGAAAGATATGAAATCAATTAGGACAAATAATTCTATATATATTAATAAAATACTTGGTTAAATAGTTGATATTTACATCAAACACTTGGACATTCCGATCACAAGATTGCTGATAATGAAACCGTTGCTGGTTTCGAGTATGCATTCCACTCAGCTAAATAGTATCGGTTAACTTACTTTTCCTAGATGTTATGTCATTATCGCATTTAACCTATAGCCTAAATTTAATTAAAAATAACCTAAAGCAATTGCTGAGCTCAAATCCGAGATCAGTGAGTGCGTAAAATTTCATGAAAAGAGACGTTTAGAGTCGTTGGGCCATTTTTATTTTAAAATTTAAAAATACATTCTTACTGAGACAGTCTTTACAAAAATCATTTGCCTCTTAAAAAATACAAAAGTAATTCTGTTTTAAATTGTTTCTAATACATTCCACACAAATACACGTCGTCACAAAAACTGTTGCACTATTGCAATATAGTATCAAAATTCAATTCTTATTGCTACTTAACAGCATAGTTGGGATTTGTGGTACAATTATACCAAATGTGGTACAATCGAAAATCTAGTGGTACACTGGTACACTCATTATCTTTTTGGTACAATTTTCTTATTAAAAATTTAATATATTGTGTTTTTGTACTATTTTTAAGTCAATATTTATTGATTTAGTCTGGCTCAAGTAAATTTTTGATTTTTCTAATGAAAACATTAAATTTATTTGTAATAAAAAAAAGGAATTTTTTTGTCAACAATTAAAGTGAACTTTAGTCAGAAAAAAAATCTTAACAAAATGTTTAGTTTAGAAATGCTTATGTTTTCTTAAACGTCACCGAAAACTTGTTGTCAGACATCAGGTTTTTTTTTTAACTAGTCCGCGAATGTAGAAAATTTTTTGCAAGAACTATATTTCTAAATAAACTTTGTGAAAAAAAAACAAAAAAATACTGACACTTTGAAGAAAGCTTTATTTCATTTTATTTTAAATGATTAATATTTAATTAAAGATAATTGCCCACAATCATAGCAAAATAATTTTATTTTCAAATTATAGTCAACTTTATGTTTAACCAGCATAAAATTAATGGCACTTAGAGCCATTATTACAACTTGCCTTTAGTTAAAGGTAGGATTTTTTGTGTCCGAAAAATAGCTTAGCATTATTACAACTATCATTTTTTATTGTAATTATTGTTAACAATAATAATATTTAATAGATAAAAATATAATAAATAAGGGCTCTATAATGCAAAGCCATTTATCGGTCCGAAAAAATCCTGCCTTTAACTAACGGCAAGTTGTAATAATGGCCCTTAGAATATTTTATATAATATTCGTCTTAAAAATATATCGTTGGTCACAGGTAGAAAGGCCCTAACTCAAATAATTGTATTTTTACAGCAGAAGGCAATAACGTAATAGAAACTATATTGTCATAATATAATTTCCTTTGTAAAATTGCTTGTCCAACTGTAATTTTTGATGCTATCACATGAAATTTTTGTGTCGAGGTATATTAATGTGAAATGTATTTGAATAACTAAAAAACTTAATTTCGTAAAAATACGAGTTACGGCCTTTCTACCTGTGACCATCGATATGTATATGTATTATCATGTGTTATTTTAGCATTTATTGCAGTCAATGTTTTGTACCAGAAGAAGGCAAATTCAAACAATTTGATTCTTTGCAAAAACTCAACATAACTAAAAACAGCTGATTTTAGTGATTGTAATTACTTAAAAATCACTTCAGTTGTGTTAAATTATTCAGATTATTAAATCGTAAAATTTTACCATTGATACGGTACAGTCTTAACATTTTTAGATCCCAACAGTACTTGAGAGTCACAAATTACGTTGTGCGCGGACATAGCTAGTAAAATATAAATAACAAATATTATTTGAATTTCTTTAAAAAGAAAAAAAGAACACAAAAAAACGTATTTCTGAAAAAAAATAAAAAAAATAAAAATTATTATTACCAAAAAATATAAAGAAGCATATGGTTTTAGTCATGCCTGATGTGATTCCAAGGCCAATTCACACAGGTGAAATTATCAGCCCAGCTGATGGGGAAACTTTTTGTCAATATTGGTTGAATTTGCCTTAGGAAAGGAAAATGTGATTTATGATTCGGTATTAAACAATTAACTTACGTGTACTTTTTTATAATAAATGAGCTAAATTTATGTATATTTGTAGCTTCTGCGTCATTAATAATGTGTTTCAATCATTTATATCCTTTTTTTTTTAATTTTATTATATTTAATATGTCAAAACAACATTTCCATCCCTGATGTACGAATTGGCCTTAACATAAAACATCCCCTCAAAAATTGCTTTGTTGTATCAATTCGCCGTTGCATATAAATTATGGATATGCCTTGCGTGATTCTCTAATATTTTCTAATGAAAAATCAGAAATAATTATTATTTTCAGACCCTGGGTTTTATACATTTATTTTAGTTTTGGGTTAAAACGATCAGCAGACCCTAGCAAAAATGTTTCTGTTTATATTTTTATACCCACCATCAAAAAAATGGTGGAAGGTAGGGGTTATATTCATTTTATCATTCCGTTTATAACACATCGAAATATTCATTTTATACGAACAGAGCTAGATAGTCCTAAAAAGATACTACGACTCAGGAAATACATACTTAATAGGGTCTAAAATGGATATTTCGATGTGTTACAAACGGAATGACAAAATTAATATATATGAATTTTTTTGGTGGTGGTTACATAACATCTATAGGTTTCTTAATCTCATTAGTGCTTTAATAAGTCCGTTATTTTTTTTAATAAATTTCAATAGTTTCTAAAAATATTCTAAAATGGAAATACTAAATCTTTGATTGTTTGACTTTTTTGAGCTGCATATACAAGAACATACTATATAATAGAAATTTTGATTAAATCTCATGAATATAACATAGATATAAGAGATATTGATTCATCTCTAGATGTGTTTTTATTGTACTCTTTCCTGCCATAATGAATCTAATCACTTACGCCTGAGTGCATCAATTATGTTTCTACCATTTATTATCATCTAGAAAATAGTAGTCACACTCATACAAACTTGTGTCCTTTTTTCTTTCTGTCTGTCTACCCATTGTCATATACATGCATACATATACGCTTAAAAATACGAGTAAATGTACTGCTATACTACATACACATGCACATGTTGAACAGAAGGAATATTTATGTATGTCGAAAGCAAGCTCTTTGTTTATTTCCTCGTTCAGTAAGCAACCAACAAACCAACCAAATAACTAACTGACTGACAGCCGTGACGATGTTGTAATTTAACAAAAATTTGTTTACGTCATCATAATGATGAAGATGATAACTTTATGATTTTTGTACAACAATTTCTCCTCTCACTTTACATTTAGACAATAAAGTATTTTTACCCACACTTTACAACAACAACAAAGAAAGAGAGAAATATATATTAATTCCAAAGATTTAATATGAATACGTTAAAATTCTCGTTGTCGTAGTTGTTTGTAAATATGAAGGAGGGAGACTTTAATAAAGCATTTTATAAAGTATCAGATGTATTTCAATGCTAAATACTTTAAATGAGGTAAAAAAGACAATTAGTAAGTATGCAAGAGTGAGTACAGAGCTCTTATTGAAAAATAATACAGCTTTTGTTAGGTGTTTATCGTGCTCGTTAAGGATCTGAAGGATAAATAATTTGGTCACTTATTTAAATAATTAAATAGTATGTTTAATCTTCTAACTAAGTTTTTTTTTTATTGAACATCTTTTGTAAGTAGAAATTATTGGTAATTTTCGTCATACAAAAAGTTTTAAAATAAACAAAAATTATTACAAATTTAAAGAAAATTTATAGAAAAATTGATAATAAAAAAAAACTTTTTCCATAAAATCAAATATTATTTATTTTTTTTTTTTATTGAAAATGTATTAACATAATGTTTATTTCTTTAAAATTTCTACTGTAAATCAAAAACTAATTTCACGCATATTATTTTTTTATTTTTTTAAATTAAAAAAAAATAACTAATATTCGTACTTGTTAAAAAAAAGTGTTTTCAAAAACATTTTTTAATGTTAAATGACTTGTGGACAATATCGTTACTGTTCTCTCCCCAAAAATTTTGTGTGACAACAATAATAATCATCACCAGGATTTTTTTTCAAACCCAAAATAACAACAGGACATTTTATGCATTAGTCAAAAAAGTGTAGCTTCCGCTTGTGACGCGTCCTCCATTTATTCTGCACACGATGTCACACATTTATTATTGGGCTTTAGGCTTATGCAGGAGCTCTAAACAAAGTGTGCCGTGTGCACTCTACCTTGAAATAAAACAGTATTCCGTGGTGTTGCTTCACTTTTACTCGTACTCTATTATTGTTTGCTTTCCAGCTAAAAGCCTTCGTATGCATTTAGACGTGTGGTTCGGTGTGGATGGCATTTTGGCTTTTGTGTCATTTTTCATAATGCTTAAAACATAAAATTTATTTCAACAATTGGTTTTTATAAAGCGTTCACTGCTTTTGCGGGCTAAAACGAAAAAAAGGTGTGAGAAAGTGGTTTAAAACATTAATCGAAAATGAAGTGCATTAAAGTGGGAGTAAAACATTTCAAAAGACGCAAAAGAACATCAGTATGTTGGACATAATTTTTCAAAAATTTTAGTCATATTTATTTGCAAACTTTTAAAGAAAAATGTTTAAATTTATAAACTCTTTGATAAATTATATTTTTTTATACCCTTCACACAGTGAAAAAGGGTATATATAGGTTTGTCATTCCGTGTGAAATTTCTACAATTTTGATTTCCGACCCCATAAAGTATATATTTTCTGAAAGCTTATGAATAGGAGAGTCGATTAAGCCCTGTCAGTCTGTCCGTCTGACCGTCTGTCCGTGTGTATGTTGAAATCAACTTTTTGAAGCCCCCCGACATAAGTTGGACCAATATCAGAAATATTCGGGAGTAGATCCGTATTGAAAATCAGAAACATCGGTACATAAACAACTGAGATATGAGCAAAAACCCACGACCACCTCGATTTTTTTTTCACAAAAACAACATTACAACAACAACATACATACATACAAACGTGTATACTGGTTAGAGAAAACGTGGCATCGAATCCCAGCTGAGCCAAAAAAAAATTTTTTTTAATTTTTTTAAAAATTTTTTTTTAAATTTTTTTTTTATTTTTTATTTAATATATTATTTATATTTTTATTATTATTTTTTTTTTAATTTTTTTTTTTATTTTTTTTGTTTTATATATAATAATTATAATTATATATAATAATTTTTTTTTAATTTTTTTTTAAATTTTTTTTTAATTTTTTTTTTTAATTTTTTTTTTAGTTTTTTTAACATAAATACGTGAATTTATAATTTTACAATGGGATGTTTTTATATATGTATGTACGTATTTCATATGGGATGAATGGTGACACAAACTACTGTTATTTCATGACTACATGTTGTGAAGGGTATATAAGATTCGGCACGGCCGAATATAGCGCTCTTACTTGTTTAATATTAGAATAGTTTTCGCTAAAAAATTCAATATATTTTAACATATTTTTTCTTACAGGTAATATGTTTTTTTTTAATTTTCCTCAAGACAATTTTTTTAAACTTTTTTTTACATTTTTTGTTTATAGAAAATTTTCAACATTTTTTTTTATAGAAAATTAAAATATGTTGTTATAAAAAAACTTCATTTAATTTTAAAGAAAGTTTTCACAAATATTTATTTTTATAAAAACTTTGCAATAAATTTTGATTCAATGGGAAATTTATTATAAATTTCTATAATGAAAATATATGCAAAATATCTTCAATAAAAAAACTTTTGATAATTTTTTTTAGGAAACGTTCAATATATTTCGTAAAGATAATCTTTAACGAATTTTTATTTAAAACATTTTGTATTGAAATTAAAATTTTTTATAAAAATTTGTCGCAAAAAATATAAATACACAACAGTTATTAAATTTTTTTAATTTCATTACTTTCTTCCTAATTTTTCTGCTTTTAAAATGTTCTTGTTCAAATTTTCTGTCTCTTTTACCATAAGCAGACCTAAACTTTACTTTAATTGCTTTTTGAAAGGATTCCTATACAAAAAATCAAATTCGAAATCAAACAACAAAAAATTCCATGATATCGAATAAATGTTTCCTTTTTAAAAATAAATTAATTTTTTACAATTTCTTCTACGATTTTTTTTCATTTCTAAGATTTCATGCTCTATTCAAAAGAAAATCAAGTCATAAAGTCGATTGTTTGTTTATTTACAACATTGAACGGAAGTTCAATGAAACGTTACCAATATCAAGAAGTATGAAAAAAGCAACATTTGAAGCAAACTGATGATTTTTTTTCAAAAGCACGAATAAAATTGACATCTAGCATAAAAAATGAGTATTTCTTTTTTTTATTTTTTAATCAGGGATATACTTAGGTGGTTGTTCTGAGTGATGATGCTTTCATGCTTTGTAACCGTTCGCAGTAAAAATTCTTTTGATGCGGTCTACCACCCACAATAATAAACAAAAGTAACAACAACAACAACAATAACAACAAGTAAATCGTAACCGTTACCACAAAATGTGTTAGGTTTTGATTTAGTCTCTCGCAAGTTAACCCAACAAAAAATAAAATGATGAAGAAGTGATTATGTACGAATTGAACTGCTGATGTTTTTGTTTAGTAAACAGAGGCATACGTGGTTTTTGGCTAAACTCTCAACCGGTTATGGGTCGAGACTATAAATTTTCAAAAGCATGTGAGACGGTGGAAAACGTAGGGGCTTATAAATATGTGATTTCAACGCATACATCGACAGACCAACCGAAGGACATAGCTTAATCGGCTTCTCCATTTATAAAGATTCAGAATATTATGGGGTCATAAATTAATATTGTAGAATTTACAAGCGGATTACACACTTATATATTCCCTTTTACACTCTAGTTTGAATGATATAAAGACTTTTCTGAAAATTATAACAAATAGTTAAGCCCTTATGACACTTGCTTTATAAGATTTTAGAAAAGAGTAAAGTATGTTATCATAGCAAATTTAAATAAGAGCAAAGAGTTAAGCCATATAATGAAAAATATTTTAGCCTAAAATTTACATTTTCAGTTTAAAACAATAAAATATTAGTTTGATACTTGAATATAGCGATTTTAAGATAATTTTTTCCTATTTATAGATAAGGTTACATTTAAAATAAACAAAAAAATACATTAACACATGCATAGTTTTCTCTCTCCAACATTACCTTTTTCACTCTTTCAATCTTAGATTAAGAAAAGACGTAAATGAAAAAGTGTCGTAAAAGCTTGAAAAACATTTCTAATATTATTTTATTTAATTTTTTTTTAATATTTTTAAATAACAAAGAATGTGCAAAGAGTTTTAATATGTTCAATTGATGAGTTCACAAGGTACCTTAATAATTTAATTAATCAAACTTTAATCATTTTTTACAACTTCAAAAGGAAGTACTTTTTTTATAAATATTTTAAAATTTTTGAAAAATATAATAATAAAATACACCAAATATAGATATTTATGTTAATTTTTCTCAAAAATTTTTTTTACTAGTTCATTTATTAAATCTTTACTCTGTTAAAGTCGAAAATCACTTAAGACATATAATTTCTATATTTGGTATTTCTTAAAAATGCATTTTATGTCACTATTGTCTTAAACTCTTTCTTTTTTTTTTTTTGCTGGGTTATGTTGATTGTTTAAATTTCTCTCACCCACATTTGCTTTTTAAGGCTTTACAAGTGTGTGTTAGTGAGTGTATTAATGTAAATGCATTCATGCGTTAAAAGGTACTTTTTTGTTGTAAATTTTGTTGATGTTGTACTATGATGATGATGATGATATTGAAACCTTTTACAGGAATTCAAAATTTTATTTAGGAAATGTATTTACTTAAAAGAATAGAAACATTTTTTTAATAGAAAATAATGTTTCATAAATTATTATTTAATTATTTTATATATGCTTTGTAAATGTTCTCTCTATTGAATTTGTTTTAGAAAATATTTAATATAAATTTTAAAAAATTTTCTTTGCTACAGAAAATTTTTTATATATTTTTCCATCCCAGCAAAAACTAGGTAATGACATTCTCTTACTAAACAACATTATTTTCAATGACTATTACATATCGTTTGTCTAACTAAGAAGTGTTTTAGTAATGACTTGATTTTTGATGTGATACGTAAGTACTTATTTTAAGACATTTGCTTAAGGCCATAATACACGGTATATTTTTTACATCTGACTGAAAATTTGTAAAACATTTGTAAATCTAAATATCTGTCAAAATCGCAACCGTCGCTGACTGCTTTACAGCAGCAGAGATTTCTGCCAACGGCTGATGTCACATGTTTTGACAGAAGAAAATAGAGCGCGCTCTAATTGAAATTTTGTCAGATGTCTCAACACATGTTTTTAACAGAAGTAATATTTTAAAAGTAACACACGACATGTTCGTATTTAGCAGTGTGAAATTTAACAAGTCAGATGTAAAAACATGACGTGTATTAGCTCCTTTAGATACACACACAATACAATTTCTTAGTGCGAAATTTGTTATGTCATTTAAAAGCATACCTATTTATAATTCTCATTTAGTTTAACACATTTGGTGTATAAGTAATAATGTTTTGCTAAAGCAGTTCAGAAGCAAACTGATGACTTTAAGATTTTCACTGATTTTTGAATTCGAAAAAACGTATTGCTGAATAATTAAAACGAATTTTCGTCTGACTTCTGTAAGCCCATATTAATGGGTTATTTAGGTTATTAAAATCAAGTACTTATTTATTGCTATTAAAGTAAGTACTTATTTAAGTTACTATTTATAAACGAGCGTTATAAGTACTGAGCGTGGTAAGTAGTTGCCTGTAATGACATCGTCGGGTTAAAATAATGGGTTTAGATGCTAAATTGTAAGTAGTGAAGAACTGTTTTCTAGTACTTTCAACTCATTATTTTGTCATGTGTTATTTTGCTGGTATATTGCCAATTCTTAATAAAAACGCAGAATAGGCGAAAAAGATAAAAAACAAAAATTAATAAAAAAAAAGTGAAGTAAAGTAAAATTTAAAGTACTAAAAAGGTCTAAATGGAAAACGTCGTGGGCGTCATTTGACAGATATTTAAATCCATCGAAACATGTCTTCTTTACAATCTAAAAAAAATCAGAACTATCTCAAAAATTATTATTTTATTTTAAATAAAATAATGCATTCTTACTGAGACATTGTTAATTGTCAATAAAATAAAAAAATTTTAAAAAATATATACATATGTATGTATGTATGTATATCTTAATATTTTTTATTGTGTTAGAAGACCTATAGATTATTGTAATGTATGAACCAAAGTATTTGCCAAATATTCGTCAAAGCAGCGGTGACACACTTTATTTATTTTTATTTTCAATGACATTGAGACACAATGTGCCAAATTATCTCACCCTTCTGCTCTTGAATTATTCTTTGCTTATTAAAGTACACTTTTTCTTTTAAATATTCCCAAAGAAACAACTCAAACATTGTCAATTTACATGATCGTGGCTTCAAAATAATATCGCCACGAGAAAGGCGATGCGGCCATTGATTTTTGTCTTAAAAGATCCATTGTTTCGTTGGCTGTGTAGCAAGTGACACCATATTGTTGGAATCACATATTGTCCAGGTCCACATTCTCAATTTCTGACCACAAGAAGTCCGTTATCATCTCGAGATAGCTGACACCATCACGATGACTGCTGGCCCGACCTTATTTTCAATGAAGTTCGGCCCAGGCACCAGCCCGATAACCGCACCAAACCGTCGATGTGTATGCATCGCCTTTTCTATAATAACTCGTGCCCAAATGCTCCTGATTGTTAACGAATTCACTGAGGTGAAAGTGTGCCTCGTCGCTAAAGATGATTTTCTTTGTAAAGTCACCATTCACTTCGGTCTGTTCATCCAAACATTCGGCGCTTTGACTACGCTTAAAATAGTCAGCAAAGAAAAACCATGGTTACGACATGATCACGACAGTCATACTATTTTTTCTAAAACAATATTTGGTTGTCGAAAACAAGTAATAGTTATTTTTGATTCATTTCATCATATATTTTGTCACGATAATCAAGCATTTGTTTAAATTGTATCATTTAATGATTACTTTTCGTAAAAATTTCAAAATGGTTATCATTTAAAAATAGTATGATTTAAAAAAGTATGAAGACAAAAATAACTTTATATTCAAAAGCATTAAAAATAACAGATAATCAAATAATAGGTGAGACAACAGTATGATTACAAATTAATCAAGCTATGATTTTTTATTAACAATAATTTGATTTCAATCGTTCTTCTTCTTGCTGAATAAATTTTAAAAGTTTGAGATGTCAAAAAATTTACAAAAATTTTGAAAAATTAAAGAAAATTAAAAAATAAACGAGAAAATGTAAAAAAATATTGGTACAAAAATTGCAATTAAATTGGTAAGTACAATCAATATGTGCATGTTACAGCAAAGATTTTCGATTTCAATTGTAGTCATATATATGATTATTGAATAATACTTAAATTAAACATAATATTGATAACTGATAACCATTATATGTTTTAACCATAATCATACAATTCAATTATAGTACGTTGCTCTTTGATTATGGTTACCACAACCATATTTTTTTTGCGTGTTGGCTTCAGCTCTTAAGTCAATTGAACCTTATAAGTGTGAAAATTGAAATCTTTATTCAAAATTCTTATCAGTGATGTTTGTGAGATAATTAGTTGTTGGGCACCTCGACGAGTCAAAGTTAAAGGCTTCTCGAACACACTATCGCGAACAACAGATATTTTTTGCAGAACGAAATGAGTGAGTATGCACAGGTGTTTTACTTAATATGTCCGTCCTATGGACCTAATTTGCTGAAATTTCCATAATTTGCACAATTCTCCCTATTGCGGACACATTTGGTCTATATGCTGACCAAAAAATGCACGAAATGCACTTTAATTTGAATGCCAATTTTTTTTAAATGCTTCAACAATCTTAACGCATGGCTTAATTATGAACCTCTTCCTAGTTAAATTGTTCAAGCACTGAAACATTATAGTTAGACCACCCCTTATAATACGTTTAAAAATAAAATTTGAACCTTTGACCCTATCCACTTAGAAGAAGAAAAGAGTAGCTATTTTAACTTTTACCCCTTTTTAGCCCCTTAAATCTTAAATTTAATCTTAGTAAATATGCATATCGCATAGCTACATTGTTTTCGAATTTTAGCTTTTAAAACAAAACAATATGAGTTAAAGCTTACACATGTACTTTTCTAAAATTTTGACGTATACTTAATAAAAAAATCGTTCATACCACCTGTTACCCACATAGTTTTATATCGATAAAACTATAAAATTAAGTTGAAGATGACTTCTTTTTCGCAATAAGATTTCTGAATATGGGTGAATTTATCAAATGTTATACAATAGTAAAAATTTTAAAGTTACCATCACTCTTTTACCGACATGTATACAACTTAATATGAATATGTACATGATAACAAGAAACACTAGTAATGTATGACTTTGTGTGATATTATTTTTTTTTATGATAAGAATAAAAATAAACATTTTTTATAATACACTATAAATTAAAAGAAAAAAAAGATAATAAAAGTTTTTACCACATAATTTTTAGTTAAAAGTCTAAAAAAAATTTTAATTTCCTTTTACTGTTTTGTCGGTTTTTATACTCATACTCTTACTTTTATTTGTTCTTGAACATTGCAAATCATTTATTTTTCTAAAATAGAAATTAAGTAAATATCATCATGATACCATGATGATTGAGTAGGTTGTTTGATAGATTGACAGTTTGAATCTGTTAAAATAAACAAAGATTTTGTATGTATAATTTGGCTCGTTATTATTTTCAATGCGGGATCATGTGTTTGACCTCAGGATGTTGTCTTTAAGTTTTTCATTCGTTTTCCAATATTAAAGCAGGATTATTTACTTATTGACTTACAAGTATGTGAGTCGTCGGTATTAAATTAAGCTTTTGGAAAAAGTCATGATTATTTATTTTAGTGTTAATCTCTACGAAATCTTTTAATATCGAACTAACCCAGAAATTTATGTAAAAAAAGTGAATTATAGTAAATTTTATATAAATCGAAAAATATTCAACATTTTATAGATATTAACATTTCATAAACAAAAAAAAACTTTAAAACATTTTTAAAACTCTTCAATAAGATTTCCTAAAGCACTGGAACAGACTTTACTCTGACATAAACAAAAATACATTATCTTTTTGAGTTTTTAGCAAAATTTGAATTTAAGATTATACGGATAAATGACAATTTACAATAAAAAGTGTTTGTATGCAAAGAAATACAACAAATAAAATCTGAATGAATTCAATGCAAAAAAAGGAGAAAAAAAAACAAGATTTAATAAATAAAAGGAAAAAATAAATTATGAAACTTTGCATTTAACATGTGGTTAAAATTGTTATTATGAACGGCTTAAATAAATTTCCCTCGAGACTCACTAAGCCTCTTGAAACTACTCCTGCTCTGAGTTTTGTAATAACAACAACAAAATCACAATAATATTCAGTAATATGTATCCTTAGACATGTGTAGAGTTGTAAACATACATATGAAATGTATGATAAAAAAACAGAGTATTCCAAAACGAGATGAAATTATTTATAACATAGTATTTTTGATTAAAATTTTTTCTCAGAAAAAAATTTCTAGAATAAGAGTAAATGTAAAATACATAGAAAATATGTCCAAAGTTCTCTTTTAGTAAATCAAAAAGTTTATAATTTTGTATATTAATAGATGTAAAAGTAATATAATATATTTTGAATTTATTTTATACTCATATATTTAGTTAATAATTTAGTTAACAAAATTTAGAAAAGCATTTCTAATTTATTGATATTCTCCATCTGAATTACATATCCTCGGTCTAATGTAGAAAGGCCCTAACTTAAATAATTAAAATTTTTCAGAAGAAGGTAAAAACGTAACAGAAACTGTATTATCACAATGTAATTTCTTTTGTACAATCGCTTGTAAAACTGTTATTTTTGATACTATTGCGTTAAATTTTTGTGTCGAGGTGTATTTGTGTGAAATGTATTGAAATCACTGAAAAACTCAATTTCGTAAAAAGTACGAGTTAGGGCCTTTCTACATGAGACCATCGATATATACTTCATGGGGTCCCATGGAATGACAAAATTATTGTACTTGTGTAAAGGGTGAAAAAATACTTGGTGATACTTACATCTTTTAATTAAGCCACCCTTTAGGAATTCCTTTTTTTATCCCCTCATCCTACAATAAAAATATCAAATGAAATACTGTTTTATCTCATTTCAACAGCAAGCAGTAAAAAAGACACATAAACCTTACTTTAATGAATAAAATCGGATTTTCGAGTTATTAAATTGAAAATAAATTCGTAAAATATTTTTCACTTTCTTCTTTTTTTGTACCTTTTAAAATACACACATATGTACATAATTGTTCTATTATTAATTGTTGACAAATTTTTTCTAATAATTGATATTATCAATCACAAAAACATGAAACACTTTTTTCCAGATTAATTTTCTTTTACAAACGAGTCCCAATAAGATATAATGGAAAGTATTTCTAAAGAATTTGTCTTTTTCTCCCTTGTCGACACCAGTACATGGTATGTGGTTAATAAGGAAACATTTTCGATAAATGTTTATTATAATATTTTACATAATAGACCAGAGAAAAAAAAATATAATTAACATACAACATACAAAATGATTTTACCAAAAAAATTCCTTTTCCTTTTAGTGTGTGGGAATATTTTTTTGACAAACAAAAAATTATACTTTCCCCCGCATCTTAATAGAAATGTACAGAAAAAAAATGTGCTTATCATTCATCAAAAACAAGCGTTCAAATAATAATTTAGTCGCAAAAGTGAACGCACAGAAATAAGTCGCTGGATTTTTTATGGAGATAATGAAATCCACGGACAGACGTAAGGACAAAATGACTTGGACATGGTTATGGCAAAGCTAAACAGCCAGACACGCACACATAAAAATATTTACCGTGGTAATGAATATAATCTGTCATCAAAGTAAAATCATCATTATCAACCAGCCAGTCAGCCCGCCATCCATCCATCAGTAATTGCTCATATGTTCGTTATTGTATAAGTACGAGTATCACCCATGCTGCCACCCAAATCTTACACAGCGCACAACTACCAACCACCCTTGTGTTAATGTTTTCAACCTGGAAACAGGTGGGCGTTTTTTTTCTAACTAAATGTATGTGAATTCAGTTCCTGTTTCTATACACATTAAATCAAGGGGAGAAAGAAATAATAGTCATATACAAGCCAACTTAATGAATATGATTATATATCCTGTGACTTTAACTATTAACTCAATATAAATTGTCACTTTGTTTAGTGGGTTGTACTCCTTACTTAAAACTGACAATATATTCCTTAACCAAAAAAAAAAGGGTTACAAAGGATATAAGAAAAATTACTAAGGAAATTTAATTTTATTTTTTTTCCCAGATAAGATTGTTTGCTTATGGCAGCAATTTTCGTTACTTTATTTACAATTTAAGTTTTTGAAAAATGATTTTTTTTTAAATCTTCTTAAATTTTTTTTATTATTTTAAGGAAAAAAAATTTTGGTTGATTGGTGGTGTAACTATTTTAGAGAAAATTTTTATATTTTTTTATTACAATCATCGTGTAATTACATAAGGTGATAGCGTAAAGGAGAGCGATTTTCGGTTCTCTTTTTTTTATGTATGAAGTTTGACAATTTCCGGAGTTGAAATTATTTTTTTAATATGTAGTTTGACATACTCCAGAACACAAAAAAATTGTCAGCTGGGCTGGCACCGCCACCTTGTATAAGTGTACCCTGTTTACAATTCGAAATTATAATGAAGAGAGAAAATTTTTGAATTTTTGACATCTGTAAAGGAACATCCAAGGCATATTAATTTATCAGGTATTTGCAGTTCGAAGAAAATTTTTTTGTTTACATTTTTTATATATGAAGTTTGACATTTGAAATAAATGAGAAAAGGGAGAGAATTGTTTTTTATTTATGCATTTTGACAGCTGAAATTTAAAATAAGTTAAGAAAAAAAAATCAGCTGACGAAACAACGAACATCTGACTAATTAAAACTATAGTGTTTTCCGGACATTCTTTCAAACCAAACAGTTATAGTTTTTTACTCTATAATTCGGATAGTTGATATTTGTTTCTTCATTTATGTGATGCTCTTTTGCTCTTTGTAAAATAACGTTTAAATTTTTTTTTAATTTTTTTTATTTGGGTTGACTTGTTTAGTGGCGCAAAAAGTTCGCACAGTAATTTTTATTTAAGTTTAAAAGTTCCTTGATATGTTATGAAATTGTGTTAAAATGGAGAATGTAAATAAAAGATCACATAAAACAATAACAATTAAAAAGAAGTGTGAAATATTGGATCAACTTGTCACAGGCAAATCAATAATACAAATCAAATAAACGTATTAAACCATTGTTCTTTGCACAATAAATCTAAGTATAAAAGGAGATTTATAGTAAAAAACTAACAAATCAAAATTAAAATCTATAATCCGGATTCTTCAGTAATTCGGACATGCTTAGGAATTAGTGTGTCCGGATTATCAAGTTAATACTGTACTTAAAAAGATGTACTCCAAGGCATATCCATAAGGTATATGCATCGCGGCAATTTTTTTATTTTCTTCTTTAATTTTAATAATTTTTAAATCTCTGGAGCACCGTCTACAGTAGACATCCTTTTAACTAACTCTTGTCTTCCTTTTTCAACCTTGGAAACACATCCAAATATGTTGCAGTCGGACCATGTACCACTATCTTGCGTCATTTATGGAGAGGTACAAAATAGCATTTTGATGCTACCCTTGTACAATCGAGCCGATTGGTCATCAATAAAAAACTTCGTTGAAAGTGAAATAATATTACAAGAGATTGATCAAAATATTACAAACACAGGTAATCTAGATTTAGCAATAAGTAAACTAATATCCATTGTAAAAGAAGCTACTAATAAAATACCAGTTGGTCATAGAAACCCCTTCCAACGTGAAATTTCAGAAATTAGTAAAATGCTTATTTCACAGAGAAACAGATATAGACGTAAATTTCAAAGATGTAGGGATAGTAATTTTAAAATGCAATTAAACTGTATCTTAAGGCAGCTAAATAGGCTTATTGACTATCACCTAAATAAAGACAGAAATGATTCATGGTCGAAATTCATATCAAATCTGCCTACCGGCTCTAAAAAGTTTTGGAAATTAACAAAAACTTTTAAAGAAAAAAATTCCACATTGTCTAAACTTCATTTAAATGGAACAATTTTAAATTCTGACGTCGAAAAGGCAAATGCAATAGCTGACGTATTTGCCAGTTCACATACCATTACTTTTAACAATCCATCCCCCATGGAATCGGTTGTATCAAGATACATTAATGACCTTAATCAAACTCTTACCGATGATACAAGTATTAAACTTACAAATTTGTCTGAAGTCAAATCGTTTGTCCATTTGTTAAAAAATAATAAATCCCCTGGTTTAGATGGGATTAACAGCATAGTACTTAAAAATATGCCCGATTACTTTTTTGAAATTTTAAGTAAACTATTTAACTTTTGTTTAAGCAATGGGTACTTCCCACTCGTTTTTAAAATGGCTAAGGTAATTCCAATCCACAAATCTGGAAAGGATCCTAAATTACCCTCCAGCTATAGACCAATTAGTATTCTAAGCCTATTAGATAAGGTGTTCGAGAAAATTATTCACACCAGGATTTTAGATTTTTCAAATTACAATAATATTATAAATCAAGAACAATTTGGTTTTCGAAAAGAGCACTCCACTGTACATCAACTTAATAGAGTTGTAAACTTTATTGAATGTAATAAAAGTAATCGGAAAAGTACTGGAGTCGTTTTTCTTGATATCGAAAAAGCTTTTGATTCAATCTGGCATGATGGACTAGTGTATAAATTAAATACGTTGCATTTTCCAAATTATCTACAAAAACTTATCAAAAGCTTTTTAGATAAACGTACGTTTGTTGTATCTGCCAATAACAAATTTTCTAGTGAAAAGCAAATACCTGCGGGCTTGCCACAAGGATCAGTATTATCCCCTACACTATACTCGATATATACATCCGATGTTACTCTAAGAAGAGACCATGATGCGGCTTTTTACGCGGATGATAGCGCCTTTATTTGTTGCGGTAAAGTGTCGAATGCGATAATTAGGAGAATGGAAACTAATCTTAAATTAATTCGTAAATACTATGACAAATGGAAAATAAAAGTCAATGACGATAAAACTCAAGCAATTATATTTCCATTCAACAAATCGCGAAAACGCTTTCCTACTAGATATTTATCGTCTAGGGGAACAATAATTCCATTGAGGGACGAAATTAAATATTTAGGAGTTATCCTTGACAAAAAACTTTTATTTAAACAGCATGTTAATTACATTTGTGAGAAGGCAATTAAGTGTAGCCGTGCCTTATACCCCTTAATTAGCCGAAGATCTAAACTTAATATAAAGAACAAGGTACTTATTTACAAAATGTGTATTCGACCGATTATGACCTATGGTTGTCAAATCTGGTCACAAAAGGCTGCTAAAACGCATACAAAAAAATTGCAAATCATTCAAAATAAAAACTTGAAAATAATACACAATCTACCTTTTAGATATCCAACTTATCTTCTACATAGAAACTTTAACTTTAAAATGTTTAATTCATTGACAAGGGAACTGACGCTGTCATTTAATGAAAAATGCAGAAGGTCAAATTTTGAAATAATAAGAAATTTGCTGAACAACCACTGAGGGTCTTTTGTTTAAAAGACACATTTCAGTGATTGTTCTAAAATCTCTTATGACTTCTAAGTTGATACGAGGTTTTTTATGAACAACTTTTCCTTTAAACTGTGATATTAGTAGTTTCTTTATTTAATTAATCAGATGTTAATTGTTGTAATACTATATGTAAATTCTCATAACTCTGTTAACGATATTGATAAAATTAATAAGTTTTAATAAATAAATATAAATTAAAAATCTCTGGAGCAAATTACGTCATTCAAATGCGATCAAACGTTTAAGTTAACTATGCCTTAGTAAGGTGCAAGGCACATTAGTTACACCATGGTTTAGAAATTGTAATAAAAGTTCTAAAATTTCGAAAGCGTTCAAATTCCTTGATTCCTTAATTTGCCCTCTGAACTACTTAACTCTGTAAAATTATTTCTTAGAGTTCAAAATACCTAATCTAACTGATAGATAAGAAAAACGACCATGACTATTAAATTTTCAACTTTATTGCTTTAATACTAAAACCATTTGTAATTGAAAAAAAAACGCTTTTAAAGAAGAAAAAAATAATTACTATTCTCAAATTTTAGTTACTTTTTGATTTATCCTCAATATTGGACCGGCTCTCCTGAGTTTGACGTATGTATAAACATACGAATGTTCTTTCTTAGTGTCGTTCCTGGACAAAGATTTGACTAAGATATTTACTTTCAATCTTAATGATAGATATTACGGATCTATGCCACTTCTTATCACGTTTGCAGGATCAAATTTTCTTCCTATAAATTCATAACTGGTGCTTAGTTTTGATTAGATGTACAATTTATGTTTATTTTATTTGAACCAGGGATGGTAGGGAAAACTGCTGTTCGAGAACCACAAAGTTTCGAAGAGTCTTCTTTGTGCCATATGTATTGCTGCCTTTTCAAATCGATTTGTTCTTTTAGCTTTTGGGTAGCATTCAATTTTACAAGACGATCTAAGCGATATTGTTTAGCGACACTATAGAGGAGATAAATAGCATAGATATTCAAAGCAATAATTGTGGTCCAGAATAAATGCGTTAAATTTTGAAAATTTATACAAACTGCCATTTTTTTTATTTTTCGACTTTTTTTGTTTTGATCGAAACACAAAAATTTTGTTATGTTGACATTAATACCCTACAACATATGTATGTGTCAAGGTGTATTGACTTACACAACTTGACATGTACATATCAAACTTATGGTGAATTCACTCTTTTGTCTCAAACAGAATTTTCGTCGCGTAAAATTTTTTGACTTTGAGTTTTGTGCAAAAATATTCACTTAATTTTAAATTTTTCGGAAAAACAAAGCTGCCATTTTTTACAATTTCGTGATTTTATGCTGTAGCAACAAAGTATAACTTTTTTTTATTCCAAAATACGTTAAATTACGTAAAAAACCTTTTTTTGGAAAAAAATTTTGTTCGAAATCAATGGGTTAATCCATTTTTACACCAGTCTTACTTTATTAATTAACCCGAATATACAGTTTTAAATTTGAAGGCACCAAAATCTTTTTGAACTTCAGTAAAACTTCTAAATTTAAATTCAGAATTTTAATGCATCGTATCCAAACAACAAAACAAGCAATACAATGGTAATTATCAAAAAGGTAACAACAAAATGTCGGTCGTAACTTTAATGATGTGGTAGGGTCTCAAAAGGCATTATAATACCCGTTGGCAATACAACGAATATTATTTTTGCTGCTTTAGTTGTATCAAATTTTGTTGGATGCGTTGTAGTGTTAGAATTTTTAAATACTTCGTACACCTGACAACCATCGCCATAACTCTCCACTTTAGTCCACAACCACTGAGGTGTCAATTTTGGGGCTGGTAGTGTTGATAATTTCTCCTTTAACTTTCGGCAGGCTAATGAGCACAACGAAAATGATCTTCTTAAAACACGCAAAGGTACACCAATTCTACCACTTTCTTGTCTGCACGTGTTTTCTTTAATCCCTACTCTAGGAGTCTTAAAGTGATGTTTAGCAGATAACGAATCTTGAAAGTGTAAACATTTATTTGAATCTGAATCACATTTTGAATATTTGCAATTTTGAATTACACTGTATGTTGGTGTTTTTTTTAGATAATATTCATCACTGCTACAATTTGGAAGCGGTTTTTGTTTCATCACTGACGAACCATCACTTCTGTCATCCTCGTCGGAAGAACACTTAAAGTTGAAAAACTTTTGCACACGTCTTGCGCCGAATAAAAACAAAACACGATCTATACTGGACATTAAAGGTTCGTCGGGAAATGGTCCGAGTACATCGTAAACGGGAATTTGTGTCTTCTTCAATGTTTTGACATATAGTGAACATTTCGGTGTGGCCGGTGGCAATTTGCAGTGCATGGTGAAATGTACTGATTTAAATATATATAAAAAATAATAAACAAAAGGGGGAATGTATTTTTAACTACACTGAACGAATTTTATAAGTGAGTTTACTTAAAATTTTAAGGAACAATTTGTGAATTTTTTTAAATATAGGATATACTCTTTATTACGTAATTTGTATGCTTTTTCTTTTAATTATTTTAATTTAAAAATTTAATTAAAAAATTCTCTTCCAATCTTTGAGAAATTAATGCACCACCCACAATGAGCAACAGTCTAGTGCGGATTTATGTCAGGCAGGTCCTTCCTTTTTTTAAGATGCGGCAACTGAAATATAATAACATATTTCTCGTGATCTCAACTATATAGCATGGCTTTATACAAAATGTGGTTTCAGAAAGACGGCACAACCTGTCACAACGTGCCTGTAGCAATAGGTTCGTTCGAGAACTCACAAATTTGTACGAATTTCTACAAATTTTTACTGCATTTTACGAAATTGCGTTCGTTTACACAAATTTGTAGTAAATGAGAGCACAAATAGAGAGCGAAAAGTGACAGTTCTTGACTGAGTATTTGCAAATTTTTACTACAGAAATTTCTTGCAGTAAGATTTAGCAAAACCAAAAAACATATGATTCAAAAGGTAAACAAACAAAAGTAAGCAAACAAAAAGTATACAATTTGTGAAAAAAATATTAAAAAAAAGGAAAATCCAAACAAAAGTGCAAAATATTATTAAATTTAAATTGTTTGTGAAATAAAGTTAGTTAACAATGTCGACAGATGAATGAATGGAACTGCCTGAATCTGGCGCAGGTATACATACTTAAATACATATTTGCACAAATGTATGTATGTACATAGTTCCCATTAAACTTTATTTATTCGCCATCAGCTGTGGCTTCAATCTTACGAATTTTTACAAATGTCTGTTCAAGTACTTTTTTGGACAAATCTCTTTCTGAGAGTAAAATTTTCAATTTACTAAATAATTACTCATTTACTACAAAGTGCAGTAAAAGTATTCGAACGAACCTAATGCATTTCTTGCAGCAATGACTTCCAAACGTTTTTATTTATTTTATTTATTTCTTATTTCAACTGGTGTTTTGTAAAATCTCGGTCTTATGCGAATAAACCAGAAACTATTTCTAAATTCAAATCCGAGATCCAACGACTTGGTAATAAACAGCCACATCTCTATGGAAAATTTTATGAAATAATAATTGCCTATCATCAGAGCTGAGTGGTTATTTTATTTCATAAAAAATTTAAACATGTATTCATTACAATCCAATAAAAACACCGCAACCATCTCAAAACAAACGTGTCCTTATTTTAAAATAATCTCTTCAGTCGATTCCTGGGCAACAATTCTCATTCTGTGAAACTATCAATTTAGGAGTTTTTGTTCAATAAAAGGTTTTCCAATAAGAGGGATATGATTTCTTTAAAAAAAACACACTTATTGTTAAGGAAATTCAAAAGTTTTTTATTTAATGTGAACTACAATCGATACAATTAAGTTCTAAATAAAACGTCATTCAATTGGCCTCCACGACTTCTTCTGCAGGAACTAAGTTACATGGTGGCATCATATGATATTAAGTACACGCAAAAATGAATTAACACCCTGGTTTAATGAATTTAACCTTTAAAGCTATTTTTAAATTAACAAATTTGTATCGAAACTACCGATCACTTTTGATACATATACGCAGATGATCCTCAAAGCATGAGATTGGTCCCCTCATGACAAAAAGTTCCGACTGCTAATACCGATGTTTTAATCAAAAAACAATACGTACGTACGATAAAAAAAATTCGAAGCCGCCTTGCGAAAATAGTTGTTTTAATAATTTAGATTTAAAAGTGTACGACGAACTCTTTTTTCTGGTACCATCTAATATACGTACTTTTAATTCCTTTCTTTTTTTTTTTTTTTTTTTTTTGTTGTTTTTACTTATGTGCAATTAACCTTTTCCCCTATTTTTTCCGAGAATATTAAAACAAGGCATTTATTGAAGTAAAAACTGAAAAACAAAGATCAAAAGTTTCTGCAGACTTTGCCGCAAAAAAAATATAAAAATTTAAAAGTGCTCTCCTGTAAAATGTTCCTATTATATGTGTGAGGTAGATATGCAATTTCCTTGATCAGACTCCAAATTTGAATTTTTCACCCGTGAGAGTCAAGAGTTAGGTAGGTAGGTAGGTAAGGCTGGTGCAAAGTTACCCTCACACCTTCACTCGGAGACCATTACGGTCCATTGTGACGCCTTAATAGAGAGAAGAATAGAATAAGAATAGAAATATTTAGGATAGAAGAGAAAGAGAAGCAGACAATTCCAGAGTCTCCGGCGGGAATCGAACCCGCAACCCCCAAACAACTGACTTGTCCTTTACTGACTAGTCCACAGGGGCACTCGAGTCAAGAGTTAGTCTTATATCAATTTATATCTTATGGAATGTTTTAGACTAATGATTGGCAGCTTTAGGGATAACAATAAAAAATCATGTTAATGTATTTAAAGTTAATACTGATAACCGAAAGCGAAAACATGTTTTACTTGTGTTTAATTTTTTTTATTGATTTATTATCGCACACATTTAACACAACCGTACATTTTGAACTGATTTCAAAATTGTAATGGGATCACATTAACTTGGCCCTTTCTACTTACTTCTTAACAACCTAAATATTACATTAAGAAGATTAATTTTTATGTTGTTATTTTTACCAATACTTTTTTCCTTTTTTTTGCAAATCAAAAGTTTTTGTATTTTTTTTTTTTTAAACAAAATCACCCAACCTTAAAAAAAACAAGAATTTCTTTTCCAACCACCATTAAACCATATATTTTTCTCCACATATCTTTATGGCTCATTGTGCCAAATAATCAAAAAAAAAAGTATAAATAACATACAAAATATATCCTGCAAGGATATTTACAACAACAAAAACATTTTAAATTTAAAAGCATCAATAAATAAAACTGAACAAATTAAGTTATAAATTATAACAATATTTATGAGCTATAAAATCAAATTTAGAAAAAACTTGAATGGTTTAAATATATTTATATGTACTTACCGTTAGATTTTTTTTATTAAAAATTTTTTTTATTTAAAAAAATATAAACAAAAACTTTTTTCTCTGTAATTACATTTCTAATTCCTTCGGGGAATAATAAACCGTAGAAAAAAAGTTAAATAATCATTAATCAGCAGTTAATGTCCAACTTTTTGTCCTTTAACTGGTAATTTTGTTTGTATATTTTTCACACCTTTTTCTATGAATTTTTTACTCTATCCCTTAAAGTTTTCCATTTTCCTTTTATTGTTTGTTAAGTAAATTAAATATCCTCTTATTTTCTTATCCATTTCCTTTGCTGCTGTTGTCTTTAAACATCTTAGTTCTTAACCTTTAATATCGCCTAAGACGAGAACAATAGACAATAGTAATTTTTGTCATTTCCTTAATAGAAATTTTATCTATTCTTCAAAATCACTGCAAAAGAAAGAAGAAAAAACGTCACAATATAAAGCAGCTTAATGATAATCTCTTAAATATCTGATAAATACTTAACGTATGCTATGTGCTCGTACATAGTATTGACCAAAACTTGAGTTAGGGGGTTGGGAAGTTTGCTTAATTTTTTTTTTTTTTCAAAACTTATTGGATAAAAAAAATTTAAAAATTCTTTGGATATAAAAAAATGTTAAAGTACTTACAAAAGAAAAAAATTATTATAATTAAAAATTTTAATAGACAATAGTTATGACAAGCTAATAATAACTTTGCAGATACAACCATGGTGTAATTATACAAGGTGGCGGTGCCAGCCCAGCTGAATATTATTTTGTGCTCTGGAGTATGTCAAACTACATATTTAAAAAATTATTTCAACTCCGGAAATTGTCAAACTCCATACATAAAAAAACAGAGACAAAAATTGCTCTCCTTTACGCTATCACCTTATGTTATTACACCATGGATACAGCAACATAATTATTATTTTACAATTAGCAACAGATTTAATTATCGCAACTGAAACTTTTTTTCTGTGTAAACAAAAATAATAATCGCTTTATATTACCCTAGGCATATTTATTAATCAGGTAGTCTTTTTTATAATTCTTTTTACGTTCATTTATGTTCTTATTTTTAATTTAAGCTGTCAAAGTCAATAGATAAAAAACAATATTCTCTCTTAGCTCATTTTTTTTTTTAAGTCAAACTTTATGTAGAAAAAAAGTTCTCTCCCAACTGCAATTACCTGATGAATAAATATGGCTTAATATCATCTAAAAAAACTACGTGCAGTTCGTCGTACTATGCTTAATTTTCATATAAAAAATCAGTAAAATTGGAGAAATTATCGTGGATAAATAATACTGATTTACTAGGCTACAGCCAGCTCTCAACATTAGAAAAGGACTTAAGTTTGCAGAAAAACGATTGACGGTCATAATTATCGTCTTAATTATGAAATTAAATTTTAGATACATTTATATTTATAAGAACAGAATGCTAAAAAACTTGATTAAGATTACTAAAGTTATGCTATAACGTTTTTTAAATAAAGGACTCAATGTGACCCCACAGAGTTTTTTGTTAAAAGGCGAGAGAATAAATCTGTGGCAATAAGCAAAAAACTTATTTCAAAAAATTTAGGTTTGAAAATAACTTTTTTCAACAATATTTTTACCAAAAAAAGGTTATAAAGAATTTATTTATTATTTAATTTTTTTTAATTTAATTTATCATACGGTGAAATTTTTTATAATAATTTTAAAAAAGTGAAAACGAATTTGATATTTTAAAAAATTACTCAGTTGTGGTCAAATTAGAATTGTTCATTTAAAAGAGACTAAAACAAAGGTGTTATTAAAATTGTTACCGTGTATTTTTCAAAAACTGCTTACAATCGAAGAAGAAGTATTGAGTTTGGGAATTTATTAAATCGGCTACACTATGGTTTTTCAGGAATCTGGTTTTCATAAGTATTCGCGACACCAGAAAGATGTAACGGACAGTACTTATTATTCTATAGATCTGTCGTGATAGGATGTCCCTAAAAAGAATACCTGAAAAGGAATCTATCAGAGTGTATGAGGGGTAAGCAGTTTAAAAACACAGGGAAGTCTTTCTTTACATTGATATTCAGGTGGATATAAAGGAACATTATTTCAAATCCAGGCTAGTTATGAAATGTAGAAAGTCAAAAGACCTAAATTATAAATCTCCTTGGCGTCAATATTGTTAACAATGAAATTGACGGGAAAATAGTAAGCAGCGGGTTAGCCTTAGAGTTGCATATATTTTAAGTCGGCTAAGTATATGACTTAAATGCTCTTTTATATATTCTAAATGACAGCGTGAAATTCAAAAATTTGAATTTTTTACGCTGAACCGATATTGAAATCCTCTATATGTAAATAAATACACATTTAGTGAATTCGGAATATGTGATAAGAGTCGTATTGTCATTGTATTTTAAAGTTTTAAAATTGTGGCCATTTTCACCATCACTTTATTTCAAACTGATACCATAGTGTGTAGAGGGAAAAGGGGGATAAACAATAAGGCACCTTTTCTGTTTTTAGAAACTTTTTTCTATATTCATCTTACCGCTTATTTTTCGAAGACCGTATACTATAAAAAATATAAAATCCCCAAGGGGTTTCACAAAGTTATTTCAAAAAACTTATGAGCTTGTATTAAAAAACTAGCTGACCCAGCAAACGTTGTTATTCCAAATAAATGTTTTCTAGGAAATATTTTTTTAGTTCAATAAAAATAACTAACTTACTCTGAGTACATTAAAAAAAACGTAAACCATATGTGTTCTACGGTACGCAGATCTATCTTAGTTTAAAATATCATCGAAGGCGTTACGTTATTTAGGTGAGCCATAAATTGTCCCTTGGGATGAGTCACCCTAAATATTTAGAACTATGAAAAATAGATGTTGACCGGTTCTTAAACGTTTATTTCTGCATTGGCTGGACTATAAATTGTGTACAATTTGTTCAGCAGTCTGGCCTACCTGAAGGGGCGTAAAAAAGGCGTGGCATTGAGCGGTATAAAAAACAGATGTTGACCGATTCTCAGACCTACCCGATATGCACACAAAATTTCATGAAAATCGGTCGAGCCATTTCGGAGGAGTTTAATCGCAAACACCGCAACACGAGAATTTTATATATTAGATTAGTTTTTTTCTTATTGATTTAATTTTTTTTTTCTTGAAAGCATATTTTAACATAAAATGAAATTTGCAGATATTGAGGAAAAAAGTCGGCTGACACAGCTTTAGCTAGAATTTGTTAATGGAGCAAACTGTAGATAACCCTGACTTAATTCTATCATCAACTTTAAAAAGACTTCAAACAATAACTTAAATTATGATTTGATTAACCTACAACAATTAAACTAAATTCAAATACTTCTCCTTAATTTATTTTTGAATTTTATAAAACTTTCTTATCATACAGATCGAGTGTTTATTTTATTTGACTTTGCGACTTTTAAAAATGTTCAAAAAAAGTCCTCAAGCTTAATGAATTTATTAATATGCATACATATGTATTTAAAAAAATATCGAACAAACTATTTATATATAAAAAAAAATACTTTGCAAAACTAAATATTTAATTTTAGTTTAACTTTAAATCGCAACATTAATAAATTTTTTTTAAAAGTTTTATAATTTATCAAAAAAAAAAATTTTGTAAAGCAGAGAAAATAAATATATTTTATTTTTGTAAGTGAAAAAATTGTGCCTTTTTGTAAAAAATCTATCTTTAAGCAAAGGTAGCCAATAAATTAAAAAATTTTTAATAATATAAGCTCATAGAAAAAAATTGTTCAAACCTACTCTCATGGGGTGACCCGGTGGACTAGTCAGTAGTGTGGTGGTCTGCTAGTTTGGGGTTGCGGGTTTGAGTGAGCTGCACAACAGCTGCCTGTTCTACCTAACCTAACCTTCTCTCATACTGTGTTCAAATCATAGAGGCTACATTCGATGACCCAAAATTTGTTGGACAGTGTAATTTTACATCTTTAGTATAAAATGTTTTTTTTTTGCAATTGAGAACTGTTTTTTCTTTTATTTGTTTTGTATGTATGTATTTCAGCTATGCTTTTAAATGTTTGATTTTTATTTGATTTTTTTCACATCTAATAATAATCTTTGAATGTCTGCAAAAATGCTATTTATTGTTCTTCTATGACAACGATTACAGGAGTTATATTAACACACAAACACATGATGCATATACTATGTATGTGCATACATATTTATGTATTTATAATCATATCAGCTTCCAGTCGATTAAACCGACGAGGCATCCCTATAATCAGTTTTTCCCTTGTTTTCCTCTTTTATAGCATTTAAATGGTTTCAGCTATAAAAACTTAACTTTATCATGAGCATCTGGCTGAATGATGGTGATTATCAAAAAGATGTCTGGAAGCTCTATTAATGTAACCATGACAAAAAATCTGTTTTGTTATAACAAAAATAACGGATAATAAATTAATGCCTTATTTGTTGAACATTTTTGCGAAAAATCTGAAAAAGAATACTTTAAAAACGAAAGTATTATTTTATTTATTGAAGGTGTTTTTATGGGTCAAACATTGTTAATATAAATATATGTAATTTAATTTAATTTCGATACCAGTTAAATACTTATTGATTTTTTACACGCGTTAAAATATAGAGCGGAGGCTTTCCTTTTAATAATGTGGCTTTTAGAAGACCTTCCGATTAAGGCTTCCTGAAAGAACCTCTTATGTGAATTTTACAACATTTTCGCTTATTAAAAATTTTATTTAACGCTTTATAAATTTTTTTTACATAAATATGTTTAATTTTTATATTGATTTAACCTCAACACTATTAAACTTACTCCATATGCTATCTTTAAACCATCTGAGTTTTCATCTAAGTTTATCAACAGAATCACGTCCAAAGATATAAACTTTGATTTTTATACCCTTCACACAGAGAAAAAGGGTATACTTACATAGGTTTGTCATTCCGTGTAAAATTTCTACAATTTCCATTTCCGACCCCATAAAGTATATATTTTTAGACGTCTGTCCGTGTGTATGTTTAAATCAACTTTTGCCCCCCGACATCGCCTGGATCCGGGTGAGGTATTAAAATATTCGGGAGTAGATCGGTATTGAAACATCGGTACATAAACAACTGAGATATGAGCAAAAAACCACGACCACCTCGTTTTTTTCACAACAACATACAACACATACATAGAAACGTGGTATACTGGTTAGAGTGAACGTGGTATCAAATCGTAGCTCAGCCAAAAAAAAAATTTTATTTTTTATTTTATATATTATTTATATTTTTATTGTTTTTTTTTATTTATTTTTTTTTTTTTAACGTACAAACATACATACTCAATTTATAATTTTTGAATGGGATGTTTTTATATATGTATGTATTTTATTTCATATGAGATAAATGGTGATACAAACTATTGTTATTGCATGACTACACGTTGTGAAGGGTATATAAAATTCGGCACGGCCGAATATAACACTCTTACTTGTTTTAATTTTGAAAAGCTTAATAAAAGATTATTTTCCATTCTCCTATCATCAAATTTAAGACCTAACCGCAACAATTAAAGGCGCTCTCATCCGCGTAAAAAGCTGAATGTTTTCCAATAATATTTTCTGTCTGCTATAACTGTAAGTGGACTTACACCCTGATTTTTTGCGAAGATTTTAAAAATTGAACGATCACCTATATCGTAAGTCTTTGTATCGTATGCGTTTAACCTTCTCTAAATTTAAGATTCATTTCGTGCTGTCTAATGATTTTTTATAATTCTATATTGGCAATGATCGTAAACTTTCTAGCAATTAACGGCATTCTCCCATATGGTTGTGAGATCAGTGGCAAGGGGATAAGGAGAAATAGGATAAATATACTACTTGCTGTGCAAAGAACACACGCACTGTGGATAGCTTCTGCTTATCGTACAGTATATATAGAAGCCATCCCTATTTTTGCGCGGAACAATTCCGATAAATTTTTTAATAGAGGAAAAGGGAAAAATGTGGTGAAAAACAAACCAACACATAGCTTCAATATCAATATAAACTGTAAACGATAAAAATCAGTGACGGTCTATAAATCAACCGACTATAAAAATGTTACTTTTTTTAACGTAATTGTACCAGAATTATTTTTTTTTTATTATCAGTTGGAACAAGGGAATAAAAGACGGATTAACTCCCTTCTTCAACTAACGAATTTTTAGTCGCATGATACTTTTATAAATGTATGAGTTACATTTTTCATCTTTAACACATATAATAGAGCTAAGATTCAAGAAAAAAAGACAAACTTGAAAACAAGTACTATGATTCCCTAATTCTAATTTCATTTAATTATAACATTAATAATAATTTCAGATTACATATGAGCATACCGGTAAATTGCTAATGATGAAATCGTAGCTGGTTTCGAAAATGCATTCCACTCGGCTAATATCGGAATATTTTTTCAAGATTCGAAAATGATTACAATTTAATTTAATTAAAAAAGTATTTTAGAAAATTTAATAATAGAATAAATGAACTTGAGCCAAAATAAAAATGATTTTCAGTAAACAAAAAATTGTATAACTTAAATTTTGAAAAAAAAATTCCGTTTATTCCCTTTTTCCAACTGACGGTTCAATAAGAGCTTCCTAAGCAATTTCTTTATTGAATATTCATATTTCTACCTTTATTGCCTTTAATAAATTAAATAACTTGTTTCGAAATGCTCCAAATAGTACAATATTTATTGTTATTGCATCAACTTGAATATTTTTTTTAGTAAGTAGATTAACATTTGGTAAAATTTTTCATAATCAATACAATCAAAAATTATATTAAAAGGTATATATTTTGTACATCATATCTTATCACTAAACTATCAGATATTAGTTTCTAAAGCTGTAATAAAAATTTATTGATAGTAGTAGGGTATCGAAAAGTAGTAGTGTAATAAAAAATACACTAAAACAAATATATTTTTTAAAAGATGGACAAAGGTTTTTTTCGAATAAATCTTATTTCAAATAAAATAAAATTTTTATACATACATAAATTAATTTATTTTTTTTCTGCTACCCGCAATTTAGATATATTCATGTTCATAATAAAGTTTTTTATTATAAACCTTTTATAAATTTAAGAGTTGATTCTTATTTTTGATAAAATTGGTAGAGTTTTTAATAAAACTTTAGTTTTCATTAAATTTTATTTTTACAAGTTACTTTTATTTTAAAAATTTTTTTATTTTTAAATTTGACAGAAATTTTATGAACCAAAAATTAAAAAAAAAAATTAAAACCTCTGTTAAAAAAAAGTTAAATTAAAAAAACTGAAAGCCTTTCTGTTTAAAAATGAATAGTCGGCCCTATTGTGAGCGTCGTCATCTAATTTTTGGTTTGGTGTAACGCAATGTGCACTTAATCAACACGACAAGCCTTTCAGTTAGTTAAAATGCCTTTATCATTAAAAATTATCACAATTATGTTGAAGTGGGTACATAAATAAAAAAGTTTGTCTTGTAAAAGATATGTGTTAGGCAATTCTTATTTTAAAACGATACAATATAAAAATAAATGTTGTTGTTATTAGCATATATATTAGTAAAATTAAAACACTTTCGAAATTAGATTTCTCATCGGTTTCTAAGAACATATTTGTGCAACCTGTTAAAATATTTGCCAGTAAAAAGAAGGTTAAGCCATTGTAATTAACAGCTTCTATGACTAGAGGTATTTTGGAATTTAGACTAACTAATGATTTAGGTTTTGTAATGCTCATCTCGGCTAAATTCAATTTATTGTTGTCTATATTTACTGGACTTAAAGTATCTAAGACAATATCGAATACAAAGAGGTATAACGTACACATGGTTACAGCTATGGCCAAAATCCAGATAACATAGCCCAAATTACAGGTAACCCTTGCTATGCCGATTACGAATATTGTCCCTGTCACTAATAACCACAAAATTAGGGAAAGAAGACAAAGTTGTTTAAATTTTTGTTTAATTTCCTTAAAGTTTAATACATCTTTAGCCTGTAGCCATTGTCCCAAATACTGTGATAGCAGATAGAGTGATATTAATCCTGGCAAGGAACATAGGCCTTCACGATTAGAGTTTATAAAGTTATTGCGTTCTATTTTAGGATCCATAACATATTTCCAAACACCACATTGTAAAATAGCTTCGTGTGAAATTAAAATTACTGAAAATAAATTAAAATATTTTTCATATTATAACAAAAAATAAAATTGGCTAAGCTAACATAATTTTCTTTAACAATAAAGGTAGATGTAATTTTTTTAATATTTCTTAAATTTAGTTGAATTTAGTTTTGAAACACTTAATAAAAAAAAAATATTTTGGGGTAAATTTTTATATATTCTTTTATTTAAAAATTACAGAAAATTAAATATAAGTAAAAAAAATACATGCAAAATTTAAATTTAAAATAATTTCTTAGGAAACTAAACATTAATATAAAAAAGGTATTGAAGATAAACCAAAACTTTATAATTTTTTCAATGGAATATTTAGACCTTTTTAATACTTTAGAGCAAATTAACGAACATAATGCCAGCAGGTTTATCAAATTTATTTATCCTTAAACTTACCCAGAGCCAACGTAACTATATGTTTATTGCTTTTTGCTATAAAACCAAAGCACGTTGCAAACAATTTTGTCAAACCCAATGAGAAAAATGCATTTAAATGAGTTCCATATTCATGTTCATCCTGATGATAATCAATAGTTGTTATTACCAAGGTACGTGCTAAGCCCAACAACAGCATACTACCCACTGGGAACACAAGTTTTTGTAAATCCGAGATCTTACGCGGTCTAGGTGTTACCAATCCCATAGACAGAACAAATAATCCAATGCCAACATCCATTAGGCCAACACCATAACGTCTGGATTTTCGAAAACTTTTGGGAAAACTTTTAAAATCTATGGCCAATATACATAAAGCCGTTAAAAAGTTTATTGTAGCACGCATGAGCGTAAAGAGACAAGGTCTACGACCAAATTCATATTCCCTTTTTTCTGCCAATTGCCAACATTTTGTGCGCCAAATTACAAAAAACAATATTACGAAGACAAATAAAACTGTAAGTTCGACATAGCAGTTCGCGACATTCACACTTACTACGACAGGCAGAGAGATCACAATAAATTCGAGCACATAACGAGACCATAATTTAAATTTTTCATTTATCCTGCCATTCACATTACATGCAATTAACAACCGAGCTAATGATATAGCTATTAACGTCACTATAATCGTACATTGTATGTGCCAAATGCGGTAAAAACTTTTCACAGAATGTTTGTCATAAGTTGTCATTGCGGGAAACGTTTTAGTTTTAATCGAACAAGTGTCATGTTGCGACCAGTCAACAACTGAATAACATGATAACAGTTGTGCGTCCAGCGATAAACACTGACTGTCCGGTGCCTTTATATTACAAAAGTATGAAACGTTATCTACTACTCCCTCAGTATTAATAGTTTGGTTGAAGCCGTTGGAATTGTCGTCATTGTGACAGTGTTCTCCTTTAATACAATTTGATGGAATATCATTAGCATACATGATTAGATTTTGTTTCTATCGTTTATAAATAATTGAATTAGAGTTTGTTTCAACCTAGAGTGTGCACTTGAGGCTGTTAAATATTGGCATTATTTTGTTATTGGAATTTCTTATTGGTAAGCACTACTGAGTATTTAGTTATCTATTAGTTAAAGCAAATGCATCAAGAATCAAATGCTTTTTATGTTATATTTTTTTCGAAAATAAACAATACCAGCTGTTGAAATAGGTGATGTGTTCAGTAAGCAAATATTGTTAAAAAGGAAGGCTGCCAGACTAAAGCTATAAAATCGAAATAAAATTAATGTTTTATAATGTTCCAATTATTATATTATTGTATGTACCTAATAATAATTTTTTTCAATAATAAGTTTTGTTAAAATTTTTAGCATCATTCTATAAATTTATTTATTAGTCTATTAAAAACGAAACTTACTAAACTAAATAACTATTAACCCAGTTTAATCTAATTTGATAAAGTTTTAAATGTAAACTAAATAAATTGATCTAATTTTTATTTATTGCTGCAATAAACTACAACCAATAATTCTCAAAATTAATAGCCCTAATACACTTTATAATATAATTCAACTTTTAATCTGAAAAAAAAAAAATTTAAATAAAAACAAATCAATATAAGATGTATAAATTTTTATAAGTCTTTATAAGTAGTATATAGTATAGTATTACCTACAGAAATAAAAACGTCTATTCTTTTTTAAGTTACTGCTGTATTCATTAAAAATATTTTAGGTTATTGAATGCTTATTTGAATAATTTCTGTACAATATCTGTCAAGAAAGCCTTAATAAAAATAAAATATTTTTTAACCTCCAACGCAATCAAGTCAAGAGAATAGAATTTATAATTTATGAGTCTGCCTGTGTCCAAAAAATAAACTAAATGTGGTAATGCTTTTACGATGTGTGCATTCTTTTTGTGGTTGTCACCTTGTACTCGGCATGAAAAACTAGTTTGTTTTGTAGTAAAAGTATATTTTCAATAAAAATCACATGTCAATATCTTAATTTCTAACAGAGTAAGTACATGAATTTCAATTATAATAAATTACAATTCATCTTTAAGTGAAGCCTCTCGATAACTTTGATATTCTTCATGTTTGACCACATGCTCTGCTGCCTTTTCAACTAAACGCAAAAATTCATTTTTATCGAATGCATAATTCGTAAATTTAGCATGTGCTCCACCTTCCGGATGGTGTCCCTCATCTTCAGGATAAACTAAATCACGATTTTCCCAAGTTATGTAGTTAACTCCCCGCAATCGGGCTAAATCTTTATAACAATTAGGGTCCTCGCAATTATAAATCTCGAATATTGTTGCCCAATTGGGTAGGAATAGCAGATGCGTAAGTCCGGCGCCATGCATTCCTATTAAAATGTCGGTATTGCGTGTAACTTCTAACTGTTGAAGAAATGACAAGTCCCTGAAAAAATTAGAATTTTAGTTAAAATTAAAGATGTTTTATTGTTAATGTTATAAAAAAAATGTATAATTAAATTAAAAACTGTTGTGAAAGGAAACCAGCTTAGACAAAGTCAATAGCTTTTGAAGTTGGCGATTAACGGATTTAACGTTAAAAAATTAATTGCTATGGAAATAATTAGACACAAATTAACGATCTTTCACCATGGGTCTTTTGTCTGACATTAATTCATGAAAGTGAAAAAAAGCTATACTTTTGTTTTAATAAAAGATATATGTATTTATTTCAAATTATTTTCAAGGGAATAATTATATTATGACTAATTGCTGATTTTATTCTGAAGCAGCATAAATTTCTTTAAAAAAAATATTATTTTAATGTACAATATTATTGAAAAAAAAAATAAAAAAATTCTTTAAACGAATATTTTAATATACAGAACACTAAGGACTAAATGATTTTCCATATCAATATTCCGATAAAAATAAAGTGTTTTAATAATTCCACCCCAATATATTTTCAAATAAAATTTAAATGTTATAGGTTATAAGGAAATAAATAAATAACTACTTACCTCTCATATGATATTCTTTTAACAATAAATTTTGTATTTTTGTTTACTTCTTCCAGCAGTTTTTCTTCATTTAAAACGCGTCTATATTTGGTGCGTCGCGATAAAAAAGTTATTCTGATTTTTTCTTGAGGAGTTTTAAAAGGAATTCTTAAGCGATGTAAGACAAACTCTGAAAATGCCCTAAACATACCACTACTATGGCATCCTTGTATCTATTAATTTTATGTAAATAGAAATAAAAAGAAAAAATCTGTTATTAAATTTATGATAAGATAAATAAAATGTATTGTTATAATATAAACTTACAATGGGTGTATTGTAATATAAACCGAAAATCATACGGGGCAGTAAAGGCAAGACAACATTTCTAAAGCAAATGCGTTTGCCTTTAACTTGTTCTAATGTCCATACGGGGTTATGAGAGAAAGCTTTAAACGTGTCGGCAAATGGTGAATCGTACGGATAAGTTTCCCATACAATAATTTGAGTATTTGTATCGAATGCTGTGTAATGAGTTTGATTGACAAATAGTGTAGCATATAGATTAAAAAAATCGCAAAAGTGATGATACATATTATATGTAGCATCAATTTTCATTAAAAATGTCGGCGTATTTATAAACATGTCGCAGTCTTCGCTTTTTTCGTGGAAAGTATTTGAAGCTTCTTCAAAATTTCGTAATTCTGGTGACCACGATTGTAAGGCGCCCATGTGATCCATTTCTTTTTTAAGTCTAGTTTTGTTGAGTTTGCAGTATCCCATCATTTGTCCAGGACCTAAAACATCCATATGATAACGTATCCGCTCATTTCTCTTGGCCAATTCACGGAAATCCAACATTAGATATCTTCCTCGGCAGTATCTCAAATATTTAGTACATTCCAAGGAAGAATCTGTTATTAGTTTTGGCTCACATATTAACATCAATTCATTAATTTGTTGCTGTACGTAACCAAAGTCGGCCTGCTGATAGAAATTTTTTATCTGAGTCTCTTTATCCCTTACCCAACCTGTATGAGCACCTGGACAGAAGGGAGTTTGAAAACGATTTTTCTTATCACAATCTGGTTCATAACCCCAACAAGCTTGTTCATCTAAGTCTTTTAATAAGTAACCACTGCATTTTCCATTTTGTTCGCAATGTTGTTTTACTTTGCTAAACGTATTTAAGTAACGCTTTAAATGTTCTAAAGGTAAATCAGGTAAAGTGTTTTTGGTTTCACATCCAGAATTGATATCACATAACAATGTTAATGTTAACCATGTTATAAATATTAAAAATTTCTCCATTATTTATGGTGTTAGATTCACGTTTTTTTCTTTTGAACTAGTTCAAATTTTTCATAAGTTTAAAAGAACATTTTCATCAGAATGTATTTCAGTTATAATTAGAAAAAATCAAAAATTGTGGTCTTGAATTTCGTGTTGCAAGGTAAAAACTTGTTTTCTGTGCACTATTGCTGATGACCTCACTGTTCAATCCAAATTTAAACTACAATGTACGTCAAGACAGATGTATAGTTTTTTGTGTTTAACATTATCTTATTATTAAGATGTTTAATGAAATTTATGTTTGTTTACTACCTTTACACAATTATGAGTTACTCATATACCGGCTTTTTTATTTTACTTTAAAGTTATGTATTCAGTTCTTTTGTGTTTTGTATCATATCAATCAAATCTTAAGGTTGTTCTTTTATAATACGCTTAACTTTACCAACTGAGCCAACAAATGTTTTGCTTATGTATGTATATAAATCTAAGGTACAAAAATAAATCTGGTTTCCCTTGTTTTTTTTAAATCTTTTTGTAATATAAATGTGTATGTATGTGTACATAATTTTGTCTACTGCCTGCTCATAAGTAACTTTGCCATTTGTTTAACGCTACTGATAATTTAGTTAAGAACATGTGCATAGCCATTTTTAAGGTAATTTTTTAGCTATATTTGGCTATTTATTTTTTTTGTTTACTAAAGAGAGTTTATGTTAAATTTTTCTCATTTTTTTTAGATAAAAATTTTGCGAGAACAAACCATCTTGTGTTTGTTTACCAAAAACAAATGCTGTTTATATACAAATAAAAAAAAACACATGTTAGTTGATATAATCATAAGCTTTTTATTATACCATATAATTCTAGACCACGTAGTATTTCATGTAGGGGGAGTCAAATATTAATTATAAAAGACGTCGCTATCAGCGTTAAATATCCTCGGAAATAAATGTTTAAATAATAATAATGAGATGTTACAGACTTCCTAATGAAATAATAAATAAATATAAATAAATAATAAGAAATAATAAATAATGATTGTAGGTAATTCATGCTGAGATATTGACCATCTTTAAGTCAAAATCACTCGTAATGGCTCCCATGCCAAAAACTAGGGAGGTCATTCTTTACGCTGATTGTTAGGCAGTGCTCAAGGACTTGAAAGGACACTGTGTTACTGTATGATGACACTTGGTAGAATTATGGATTGTTAACGATGAAATCTCAGACGCACTCGGGAACAGTGGATTAGCACTTTGGTTGACATGTAAAGAAATATAGGTGGTTGGGCCATCTAGATTATTGAAATAGAAACGGTAGGACACGTTGTTTGCAATTGCTCGACACTACAAAACTTCAGAGTTAGGTAACTTGGTAAGTAAGATTAACAATGGAGCCCAGGGTCTCCGAGTGCTGGTGTTTGTTGTGTTTTTTTTTTTTGCTTCCGGCACCGCATATTCCACCTACCAAAAACTTTTAATATACTACAATTATATTGCCTACCTGCAATTAATTTTTAGTATGATTTCAATATTAATTTATAGTTCCATTTTGGAAACTTTTGTAAAGCATTGTTGTTAAAAACAAAAATTATACAATATTAATTGCCAACATAAGTTTCGTCGGAATAGATGTATGTTTATCAACATTAAAATTAAAATTTTATTTCTAACACGACAGTTAAAAAAATTACCAATTTTAATGGTTTAGTTTGTAAATTTGTATTGTATAGTTGAAATGTGTATATTTGTTATTTAAATCGTAGTTTTGTCTCTTTTTCTCTTTAAGAATATGTCCGTAAAAATTTATTTTCTATAGATTTCTACCTCACAGAAAGTTACGATACTTTTTTAATAAACAGTTACGTATTGCTTTTGCGACAGATTTTGTCTGATGGTTTGTAGCATTACGATACCAATCTACTTACTGAACCATAATACAAACTAGGTTTTTAAATACAAAATTTATATATATCTTATGTGTTATACATTTAATTGGATTATAAGTAGACGCCCTGTTATCGTAGAGGTTTCTTTACGATACACCCTTATATTTATATAGTTGCAATCAAATGGTTGTCAAACAAATGTCAATTTTGACTTTTGCAATTACTCTCCAAGGGTATTTGTATTATTGAAAAAGTTTTTTTTTTGTACCAATGCAAAAAAATATATAATTTTTGCAAAAGAAATATTTATTTGCATACAATGAAAAATCCACCCAAAAAGTAAGTTTTAAATATCTCAATCATTGTTTAAACTCAAACTTTTGTTTATATGTAATTTTATTACCAATAACTGCAGCTTGGGTATTACTATTACCACTCCTGTTGGCGCTGTTACCCCTGGAACAGCATCTACCTCAGCAAGGCAAAATAGTTTGGAAGACGTTAATCTGGATCAATTTTTGAAAACATCGAATTATGAAGATACAGTAAAACAATTGGATATTTATTATGGCATTGGTAAGTAGGCTTTAAGCAATGTATTTTTTTATGTATATTTATTTATATATATAAATTAATAATTTGCAAAATGTTAATAATTAAATTATATAACCTTTTCGCAAGCATATTGTGGTTTCTACATAAGTATGTTTTGTTGTTCACAAACACATTTGAAAATTGTTTTTTTAATTAAAGATCTATTTAAGTATATACATATGTATATGCATATGTATGTCTACGTTTCACAATTTGTTCGCCTATCGCGATTTATTTAACAATCGCATAAAAGAAAAAAAATTTGTTGATGTAAACAGAAAACAAAACAATCTATGATTGCAAAGTACTAATTTAACAACAACAAAATTATTGTTTATATGCACTTTTATTTTTATTTATTTACTTTTTTGGTTAAACGAAAGCAAAGATTTCAACCGCAGTATTTAAATTTAATTTTTAAATATCAATGTTTATTTTTTTTTTTTTTTTTTTTTTTTATTTTTTTTTTATTTACATTATTTAAATTTTTGTTTTGCATATCTTCGAAAATTTGAATTACATGCACAAAATAAAGATTCTAATATGTTATTTCTACATTAGTTAAGCGACAACTGCTACGCTTTCAAAGTCCCATAACTGGATTATTTCCTGTAATGAGTACTGATCATGAAGTTGGTTCCGTCCGTGATAGTGTCTATTGTGCTGCAGCAGTCTGGAGTTTATATCAAGCCTATCGGCGTATAGATGATGATCGTGGCAAATCTTATGAACTTGGTCAGTCCACCGTTAAATGCATGCGAGGTATATTAGAATGTTGGATAAAACAAGCGCCTCGAGTTGAACTATTCAAACAGAGGCAATCCAATCAACATGCATTGCATAGCAAATTCCATCTACACACTGGCGAAGAAATTTATTCAGATGATTTTTATAATCATTTACAAATTGATGTGGTCTCACTTTATATTATATTTTTGGTACAAATGATAACATCAGGCTTACAAATTATTTATACGCAGGTAAGCAAAAAATAGTTTTGCTTAAAGAAATATGTAAGACTCTGTGATGTCGTATATACGATTACGCTAAATTTCATTTCGTGCTGTCAATGAGACTGTGTTCACGACGACTTACATAAAAAGGTAAAATAACTTTTCAATATGCATATATTTTTTTGTAGGATGAAGTAGCATTTGTGCAAAATTTAGTTTACTATGTGGAGCGAGCTTATCGTACTCCTGATTTCGGTATGTGGGAACGTGGCTCCAAATACAATAACGGTACTCCCGAAATACATGCCTCGTCAATAGGTATTGTCTTTTAGTAGGGATTTTTAAAAACAAATATGTATAATAAATTACAATTTTTTGTTTTTAAGGAATGGCCAAATCGGCTTTGGAAGCTATTAACGGTTGCAATTTATTTGGTGAAAAAGGTGCGTCATGGAGTGTTGTCTATGTTGATATTGATGCACATAACCGTAATCGCAGTATTTTTGAAACTATGCTTCCTCGAGAATCCAGTTCAAAGGTAAATTGTTAGAGTAATATCGAAAAATGTATATAATATTTTTATATTTTATTGTACAAACTTGTAATTGGTTAAAAAATGTTATTTAAATAAAATTTAAAAAATGCATGAAATTCTTTAAAAAAAAATATGTATTACGTTAAGCTAAATGTCGGCTATATATAGAGATAAACCTAAATAAACAAGTAAGAAATTTATAAACGATCAAGTCGACATAAAAATTATTGGTGCTGAATTTTTATTGAGATTTTTACATATGTACGTATATTAAGCATTCACTAGTTTTAACTTGTGTTAAACTTTATATAAATTAAAAACGTTTAAGACGTATTTTTTAAATATTAATTATTTAATAATTATTAATTATAATTCATTAAAACATTTCTATAAAAGTTAGAAAATATCATGGATCCATTATAACCAAAATATCGTTCGAGTTAGTCGTTGGCCCAAAATTTCATTTGTACCAAATTTTAATACAAAAATTTTAAAATTGCTAATTATACGTCGATTATAGGGCTTAATGAACGATCGGACATTTGTAATTTATTTAATTTAAGCGCAAACGTATTCTGCCACTACCACTTATTACGCTGAAGAATATACAAATATTTCTTTCAGTTTTAAAAATTTTTATTCGTCAACTTGTGTATGATTTCAAAACAAATTCTTTTGGTAATATTTTTTATATATTCATTTTTGATATAAAGCCTTTATAGCCAAAAAACAATATTAAAAAGAAAAATATATACCACATCAAAAATAAAAAAAAAATAAAAAATAATAAAAAAAAGGAAAAAATTGTAATCGAGCTTTTTTTTAATATTTTTGTGACAAATTGTAATTTTTTTTAAGTAATTTTTCTTTATAGGGCGTTGACGCTTCTCTATTGCTTACCTTATCCTTTCCGGCGTTTGCTTCACATGAAGACAGTTTGGTAGAACAAACCAAACAAAACGTTATTAATCGTTTGCGTATGAAAAAAGGTTTTAAGCGCTTTAGTCGTGATGGTTTCTTGAGTAAAGTGGAGGACAAAAAAAGAAGGTTCGTCAAAATTGTTTATTTTAAATAAGTGCAATTAAATAGTGCAATACTTTGAAATGTTATATACCTTTTTTTAATTATTAAAACAATAAATTTTAACGTTTTTAAAATTTAGATATTACCACACTGGTGAATTGAAAGAATTTGAAGGTCTTGAATGTGAATGGCCGCTATTTTTCATTGCAATGATAATAGATGGCGTATTTAAAAATAACAGTGATCAAATTGAAGAATATCAAAATGAGTTGAGAAAATGTATGTACGCTGACACGTATGGTGATCCAGTTGTTACTATGTACTATGCTCCGGACGGTGAAGGCTCCTACTTAAGAGCACCTACCCAAACGCTTTTTCTATGGGGTCAATCTATGTTCATAATAGCCCAGCTTTTGACCGGAGGCCTATTACATATTAATGAATTAGATCCAATTCGCCGATACTTGCCCAGCTACAATAGACCTAGACGAGCGGGACGTTATTCAGCTTTTCAGGTATGTTTTGACAACTGTAAATTTTTTTACTTGATATTATTTTGTAGTTTTAGGTTTTCAGTTTATTTTTTTTATATGTAGTTTAGTTTAAGTTTTATTTTATTAATTTATTTATTTTCTAAAAATCCATTGAAAAAACTTAAAATATTTTTTTAACATATTGAAATAAGTTGTGTCCAATTTTTTTCTTTGTATATTTTATTTATTCCTTACTACGTTTGATACACTAAATCGTCTACTACGTTGTTGTCCTTATCCTCGTAATTATATAATAACAAATAAAAATATCCCTCATAAAAATTGGTATTACAAAATAAAACTTAACACACGTACAATTATAATTATAAAAAAAAATCTAGGGAAAAGCCTTCGAAGAAAAACAAAACGTAAGTGCTTTTTATAAATCGAACTTAAATTTTTTAATAAATGTACAAAGTATACTGCATAATAATACAATACATATATTTTTAAATACAATTTATCAAAATTATTAAGACTACACAAGTTTATTATGTTTAGCTTGTAAAAAATAAAACATTAAAGCACCAAGTAGTAAAATATTAGTAGTAAACACATGTATATTTTTCATGCTTTTTGAGATTTGTTGTTGTTTTTTTTTTAATTATTATATCGACCTTAAAAAATTTAAATTTTAAGCTTAGATGTTTGTTTTTTTATTTTGTAAATAGCAGCTTTTTTTTGAACTTATTTTTCTTTAATATTAAATTTTTTATATATTTTTCTATTATTAGGCTAAACCTGGCACTGTAAGTAATGGTTACTTTTCGGTTACTAATATTCATTCCGTTTTATTTACTTTCTTATTAAATGTTTTCAATACTAACTGTTTTTACGCAAGCTATAGTTGGGATTTAGTTATATGTACTGTTTACTAAAATATTTATTTGTTAATATATGTATGTACATATCGCACTTGATCAACAAGAGGGTATTAACTCAAAATTTTTAAAATATCACTTTTTTCAAGAAAAATTTCAACGTATTCCGTTTACTTTTTCATCTCGAAAACCACTTTTGAGACCATATTCATGATAATGTAGTGATTACCTTTATTTCAACAAAAAGGTATTATTTCGAGTTAATACAAAAGTTGAAATAGGTAAGAATCGTATATTTTCATAAAAAAGGTATTATTTTGATTTGAGCCTTTATTTATGTTAAAAATAATCAAACTGTTTTATTTATATTTGGTTGTATTTTGAGTTGATACTATTTTTTTGATAAAATTTGTTTTATTCTATAATTTTAATTCGAAATGTGACTCTTTTTATGAAAAAATTGTTCAAATTATTTTTGAGTTGTGACCCTTTTTATGAAAAAATGGTGTTAACTCAAAAAATAGATTTTTTTTGCAATGATTAGTAAAATTTAAAACAAAAACAATGTATATATATATTTTCAAATGGAATTTGCTTCCTATGGTATATTTGAATTTTTAAATTCTGTTAAAATGTGGCCACAAACAGTTTTTTGACTCTACTGAAAATTCAAAAATTTTGAGTTAATACCCTCTTGTTGATCAAGTGCGATATGAATATGTCCTCTTGCTTGCAAAAAAGCTAATGTATATAATATAATTTTATAATTATTTTTTATTTAAAAGCATTATTTATAATATTTTTTTATTTAACAATGTGGAATATCTAATAAAAGATACTCGCTTTAACAAATTCTATGGCTAAAAACAATAACTGCCCAAGTCGACTTAAGCTAATATTAGGATAATACAAAAATCTTGCTATTTATATTTTTCAACGCAAAATACTATCTAACTTAATTTAAAAATAACTCAATTTTTCAATATCAATACAGAACTTTAAACAAAAAAAAAAACAAATAAGAGTGCTATATTCGGCCGTGCCGAATCTTATATACCCTTCACAACGTGTAGTCATGCAATAACAGTAGGTTGTATCACCATTCATCTCATACGAAATACGTACATACATATATAAAAACATCCCATTGCTAAATTAAAAATTTACGTATGTATGTTAAAAGAAAAATAATAAAAAAAAAAAAATTTTTAAAAAATTAAAAAAAAAATAATTAAAATGTAAATAATAAATATAAAACAAACAAAAAATTACAAAAAAAAATTAAAAAAATAAAAATATAAATAATATATTAAATAAAAAATAAAAAAAAAATTTTTAAAAAAAATATAAAAAAATAAAAAAAAAATTTTTTTGGCTCAGCTGGGATTCGATGTCACGTTTACTCTAACCAGTATACACATTTGTATGTATGTTGGTGATGTAATGTTGTTTTTGTGAAAAAAAATCGAGGTGATCGTGGGTGGGTTTATAATCATATCTCAGTTGTTTATGTACCGATACACACGGACAGACTGACAGAGCTTAATCAACTCCCCTATTCATAAGCTTTCAGAAAATATATACTTTATGGGGTCGGAAATTAACATTGTAGAAATTTTACACGGAATGACAAACCTATATATACCCTTTTTCACTGTGTGAAGGGTATAAAAATTTATTTGATTTTAAATTAATTTATTGATGGTTTAATATAGAAAGGTGGTATCTTGGTTTTTTTTTCGAAACAGCGTTTTTAACACTTTCTGGTTGTCCACTTACAAACATATTTTCCTTAACCATTTGGTTGAAGATAACGGTCACAAAGAAAAGTCATAATCCATTTCATTCTTCTGTAAGTAGAAGATAATCAAGAAGAAGAAGAATAAAAAGGGTAATTTATATTAAGCCATAAATTTAACAAAAAAAAAAAAACTAAAAGTATTTCCCTGAGAAAACGAAAAATTCCAACGTAAGCAGTTTTTTCTTATCGCTACAGAATGAATGACTACTGTAATATTTTAATTATCATATCAATTTATGTATTTACCCAAAACAAAAAAAGCTGAAAATAATAGATCTGGCGGTACATTAGGGCATTCGAACGTGATTGAAATTTCAAAATTCTTACTATAAATACCTTAAACACAGTGAACTCGATCATTCGAGTAAAATTTCTATAGCTAAAATCGTAGTTTTTAGTTATTTAAAAAATCAAAAAAATTATAAAGGGAGTCCGAGGTATAATAATTTCAATAATCTGTTGTCAGTAGTTGATATCTGTTCGATATTACTGTTTTTAATCTGTTCAACTTTTGTAAGATACTGCTGTACACTTTCGACTTCAAAAAACCACATAAAAATAGTTACGATCTTGGCGGCCAATTCACTACGAGAAATAATACGATTTTCGAATTTCTAAAGAAAAAACAAAAGATTATCTTGATGTAAAACAAGTGGCACCATCCTATTGAAACCTCATATTCTCTAAGTATAAATTATCAATTTTCCAACACAAAAAGCTTCGGATCATCTCACTGTAGCGATATCCATTAAACGATGATACTTTAAATTGGGACACCCTTTATATATGAAATTAATTATTTAATACATTCTTTTATCAATATCAACACATATATTTGAGATTCATATTTAGTTTTAATAAAGGATTTTTATATCGCGATATATCGGCATAAAACTACATGAATACAAAGCTTAAGGAATATAAAAGCTCTTTATTTAAAAGATTTTTTTACAGACTTTGTATATTTTTTAATAATTCATAAAAAAAAATAAGAAATGAATGGCCCTTTAATACGTATCTCTTCAATATTTTTCATTTTTAAACATAATAGTGAATAGTTTTTATTTAACTTTCAAATCTTAATAAAACTTTAAAATAGCTTGTCTTAATCACGAGCTTGAGATTAATTAATTTATTTTTTTTTTTGCTTTATTAATTCCTTTCAACATAAAAAAATAACAAATATTTGCATGATTTTTTTGTTATGAATTATACAAATTGTCAACAAATTGTTTAAAAGTTTTATGTTCCATAATACAATTGCAAAAGCATTTTGTTAAATTATTTTCAATTTCTTTACGGATTTATAAATAGTAATTGTTTTGTTTTTAATTGCCTAAATTTCCTAGGGTACTGCTACTGATTTAGTGGTACAAATTGTTTTAATTGCCGAATCTATGCGTTTACAAGCTATGATGGCTACTTATGGTATACAAACACAAACACCACACGAGGTGAGTTTAACAAATTTATCACCTTTTTAGTTTAACGAAATTTTTTTTTGTTCTAGGTTGAACCAGTTCAAATTTGGTCTTCAACTGAACTAATTAAAGTTTATCAACACTTGGGTGTTAACAATAAAGTTGGCCTCTCTGGTCGCCCGCCAAGGCCTGTAGGTTCATTGGGCACCAGTAAAGTTTATCGTATCTGTGGCATGACAGTCCTTTGTTATCCTTTGATCTTTGAAGTTTCTGATTTTTATCTGTATCGTGATATGGCTTTATTGATTGATGACATCAAAACAGAATTACAATTTGTAGGCAAATACTGGCGTTTATCGGGTAGACCTACCGTGTGTTTATTGATACGTGAGGAACACATGCGAGATCCCCAGTTTAAGGAAATGTTGGATTTATTGGCCATGCTTAAGAAGGGCTATTGTGATGGTATGAAAGTTCGTATTGGCAGATTGCAAAATCTTATTAGCAGTTCGTGTATTGGTAGGTTAAACATAAAAAGTAATTATATAAAATTTATATATTTTAATTTTCTGCTTAAAGAACATTTGGATTTTATGAATCAAAATGATTTATCAGATGAAGAGAATGCTTTTGCTCAAATTAATCATGAGTACATTGGTTATCAGTCATTGACAGATGTACCTAAGGCTCAAACATATACGGAAGAAAAAGTTTCGGTAGAGGTAAGTTGTGTTACTAAACTGGTGTTTAAAGTAAAGAAAACAATTAGTATATCAAGTAGACCAACAGCTTGATTTATTTATTAACAATTATGTTGAGAATTGTTCGCAAGCTTAAACGTCAAATAATATAATTTGTTAATGTATTTTTTTTTACTGTTATTAATAAAACCTGAATTCGGAATTTGATTAGAAAAATTCCTAAATTGTAGTTATAAGAAACCTGTATCCTATTTTGAGATTTTTTCAAAAAGTAACAAGATTTCATGGTTCATTTCGAAGATAATTTTTTGAAAGCATTTTTTTTATATAAAGTTTAACAATTAAAAATTATGAGGGAAGAGAAAAAATGTATGAAATTTTGAATTTTAGAAACTAATAGCTGATAATCAGCTGATCAATTTAAACCACTAAATTAAGTGTACCCCGAAAAAATTGTATAAAAATTTTTCAAAATCTTCGAAAAAGTATGTGAAATTAATTAATAATTTGTTTGACTTACTGCCTGTTTATCTAAATGCGAACGAAATTTTCATTCTTACAAATATATTGAAAACAACAACAAAAACTAAAAATTTGGTTTTGTTTTCAACGTATTTGTAAGAATGAAAATTTCGTTTGGGTTTTCTTTCGACATCGTTAAACAGACTATTAATTTTTTTTTCTAAAAAAATGTACCTACGATTGTCATCAAAAACTAATTTTAATTGGAATTTTTAAAGATAAAAAATTGGTTAATGAATGTTAAAAAAATATCAATATAATTTAATAATTCGCAGCACTATAATCAAAAACCTACTCACGAACTTATTGATGCTCTACGCAATACAGAATCACTTTTCTGTCTGTGCCAACTTTGGGGCATATTATTAAATCGGGAAGGATCTCATTTCGAAGTAAATGGTCTATCGGTTCAGCAAGCATTGACACAATTATACCATAGAGCCGGCTCTTTACGTTACTGGCGTGCCGTACGATATTGCTCATCTCTTCTACATCATATTGTAGACTCGATTAGCCCTTTTATAACGACTGTACTGGTAAATGGTAAAGAATTGACCGTTGGTGTTATTGGACAAAAGGAAACAGTATTTGATAAGCCAATGACACCGGCGGAAATTCGTGATGTTATGTATAATACCGTACAACCATATAATGTTATACAAGCGGTATTGCAACAAGAAGTTGTACTGTATTGTGGACGACTAATCGCAACTAATCCTTCAATGTTTAGAGGTATTTTAAAGGTAAGTATAATTGAATATGTTAAACTCCTTAAAAGATAGAAAATATTTAAATTAATTCGTAGATCCGTATTGGTTGGGTCTTGGAAGCCATGCGTATTTATTTGCAAATTTCTGGCCAAGAGTCTATAGATGTAGACAATTTATCACCCTTTCAAGTGCGTATACTGCTACAAAAAGTTCTTACAGTAAGTGAGTGGGCCACCGAAGAAAGGTATGTAATTTGTAATAAAAAATAAAATTTAAATAGTGCTATGATCTTTCAAAATTCAAATTAAAGACTTACCACTTTACAAAAACGGCAATTGGAAGGTTGTTTGTGCAGAGTGCCCAAAAACTTTTATAACAAAATCTGGGAAATTTTATTACGAACCCCCTTGGGTATAACGACCCAAGGGCATTTGTTGCCAGCATCTCCAACCTTAATCAACATGAGCAGAGGCGAACTAAACTTTTCACTTTTAGTTGAGGAGGCCCTAATCTGCATCGAAAACCCCGAAAGACGTCAAATAACTGTAGAATTGTTATGTATTATAGCAACGATTTTAAGCAGGTGAATAAAATGTCTTCTACATACCATCATTAATGACGATATGATTAAAACAAATTCCTTTTTAGAAATCCTGAATTACATTTTAAACATGCTTTAGACTTGGATGAAATATTATTAGAAGCCTTTTTAATGTACTGCAAGGTTTGTATAAGTAATTGTAAAATTAAATGCTCTCAATTGCCTAACGAAAATTTTAAAAACTTTATTAAAGGATAATAATATACAAGATCATAACAACGATATGTCACTATTTTATGCTTTGGTATATAATGAAACTACTGGCTATTTAGCCAGAGCTGCAGTGAATAAAGTTTTGCAAGGCGGTGCCTTTTCAACACAAAATGATGATTTCAATGATGAAAATTTACACGATGAAACATGCAAAGTTTCTTAAATGAATTGTTTAATACTATTTATTATTACTCTTGTAAAGAATTTTAATTTTAACCCCACCCACCTTTAGATTTTGCGAAACCATGACAAAATTATCTGTTATATTGATTTAAGTATTTATTGAATTTATTGTGTACAGGTATTGAATTATGAAATTTTATTTCTTTAAATGTTCTCGAAAGTTTTAACAAATTTATTTCTCGAAAGCTTTACTCGTCCTTTATTTATATACATACATGTTTAATGGTTAAGTTATATAATTTTAAAGGTTTTTGTGTACATATTTATGTACATTCAAATAAATATATTTATAAAACAATAAAAGTTGTGTTTGAATAATTTTTTTTTTTAATTGAAATATTTTTCCTTTTATAAAAAATTTAATTTTGTTTTAATTTTCTATTAAACTTAAAACTAATAAAAAAAATCATCTCACTATATTGCAGGAAATGTTTTAAGCATTAAATTTTTTTTTAAACTTAATTCTAATTTTTTAATTTTAAAATAATGTACCGAACTGAATAACGAAAGGCACAGTGTAACATAACAGTCCCTAGTAACCCCGCAAATCTGCAAATATTTTATAGATCATTTTTTACAAGTTAATTTTTTTTTTCATTATACATATATAGTTTTAGAAAAAAATGTTTAGTTATTTTAATAAAAAAACCTTTTCAAACAAGACTTTCACTTTAAATTTCTTACCATTTTAGGCTTATGAAGAAAATATTTAATTCACGCCCCTAAAAGTATGCACCTGTAGCGTTATTATTTTTTGTCTATAAGAATTCCACTTGAGAAATTAAAAGTGGTTCAGTGATATGCTTATATAATATATTAATATAATATAATTATATTAATTTTTAATACATTTAATAAAGGGTATCTAATAAGGTGTTAACTGTCTTGTTCATAAAAATTATTAAAGCTTTATAAAGGGTTTATTTAACAGATTTCCTATAGAAATTTATTTTATAAACCTCTTATAAAGCTGTTTTAATTTTTATGAATGAATTAGACCGTAAGTATTTAGTCACTTGTACATCAGTAAAACTCCAGATCGACATAAATGTTTAATGTATCAGACACAGTCAATTCCTTATAGATAACAAAAAAAAAAAAAAAAAACACGTAATTTTAGCAGACTTTCGCTTGTCTAACTCTTTAACGATACTTGGGTTACATAGGATATACTTTCATTTTATTGTTTAATTTTTTTTTGTTTTTATTTTTCGTTACATAAAAACAACAAAAACATATTGGCATATTTGCAAAGATATGAAATTTTAATGAAAACATTGTTGCGTGATTAATTCTCTCTCAAAATAAGGGCATAAAAAAATATGCTCTTAAAGTATCTTGCGACTTAATTCTACGACATATTTTAATTTTTATAGAAAATTGTTTTAGGTTAAATTTTTGTTTAAATAATTGCCCTATTTAACATTCTATTCGATATAGCCGTTAATCTGAAAACCAAATGTAGTAAAACTGAGTCGATGTTTTTTATTTTCTAACCTTTTGTCCTTTTTATAGTACCTTAATTGTTTGAAGGACACAAAATATATTTTTTTTTGAACTTACATATGTAAGTATGCCAATATTTATATCATATGAAAGCAAATAATCCGAAGAATGAAAGAAGAAATAAAGAAGAATTTCTGTCAAAAATGTTATTCTCCCATAACCATTCCATATAAAATTTTATTAAAATATTTCAGAAATAAATTTCGATGTATTCTTATACTTTTTAAAACAATTTCTCAATTTGAAAGATATAGAGAAAAAATTTTAGAAGGACAATTTTTTTTACGAATTAACAAAAAAAAAAATTTTTTTTCATTCATAATTACTTAGTAGTTCAATCGACCTTTTTTAATATAAGACCTTGAGCTTGTTTATTCATTTAATTTTTTTTCATTCTACAGATTTTTCCCTCTCATATGATATAAAAGAAAATTTAAAACTGAGCATGCAGTTTTATCACTACTTATATCGTCTAGATTTTAATGACGAATTTTCAATTTCCACAAAAAGCTGTTACACGATATTATCACTCACGAATGTGGCATGAATCAGCCACCATGATCGTGTGACTTATTTTTGGGAAAGTTCAATATATCGTTTTAAATTAACAATCTTTTTTAATAACTCATACATATATTTAGAACATTTTTTAAATGTATACGTCTCAAATTTATTATATAAATTGATAAGTTTTCGAAATTATCTTTTTTTTCAAAATATCTCTACTTTTTACAAGTTACGATAAAAACAGCAATTTCTGCTTCATTACGAAATAATTTTAACGGATTTTTAATACTTTCCAAATTCGTGATTGCTTGCTTGCATGTGTTATTTCTTGATACAATCCGAAACCTTTTAGGTGTTAAGTAATAACCTTGAACCTTTCATAAAATATAAATGCTTTTTATTTTTCCAAAACACATTATGTCTAACGCAATGTTAACGACTAATCTTTAAAAAACCGCAAACAAAAAATTAAATAATATATAATAAAAATCAATAATAGACAACACAAAAAACAGAGGTAAAATAAATATACATATGTAAACAGCAACACCCTTTTGGACATTAAGGGATTAAATAAATGTTCGTTTTATGTAAATTGCTAAGAGCAACAAAATTGCTAAAAAAAATACCAAGAGCAAAACGCAAATTGAATAACTATAAAATAACTAGCTCACAAATAGAAAATTTTTAGTACATTTTAAAGCCTCGGTGCGGGATAACATAAACCTTAACCTCACATTAGTGTTTTAAACTAAATACACATACATACATAAATACATATATTAGTATAATGGGTACCTCTTCAGTGCAAAAATGGATGTCACACGAAATCGAACGTTTATCCTCGAAATGGCAACGATATAAGCCTGCTGGTTCGGGCTATAATCGCATACATTCTGTACGTCTTTCGAAAAGTGTAACACATATGCTGAATAATCCTTTGCCTCCGGAAGATCGCATGGGTAAACAGACCTCAAGAAGACTGTCGCAAGGTGCAAAAGGTGTTTTAGGCTGTTCACAATCCGAATGGGAGGAAGTGTATCCAAATGTTAATGTTAAACGTCCTGGCGCAGAGGATATTGTTCAAAATTCACAACCCCAACAGTTTACCTATTATCGCAGTTGTTCCACTAGAGTCACGTAAACGGTTGATAGCAATTCTTTTTAAAGTGAAATATATACTATTATTGATTGTGTTTGTTATACATAAATGCATTTTTATGGCATTGAAATTTGTATAGTTATAAGTATATTTTTTTAGTTATCTTAAGTGTGTTTGTTGTTTCTTCTTTTTTTAAATACCTAATTATAGTTGTAATGAAATGATTTTTGTAATGTGTTTAATGTTAAAATATCCTTGAAACAGAAATACATGTGTATATCGAAATTAAGGTAAATATTTCAGAAGTTTTGTATAGAATATAAAAAGTTGAGAAAAATTACAAAATTAAAAACAATATTTTTATTATAAAAAATACCTTAAGCTGAAATAATTATCGTTAATATTTAAAGAAAAAAGGTCAAAAAACAAAATAATTAGTATAAAAAGTTTACTCAATAACCAGACAAATTGGCAAAACAAATTCAAAATTTTAAGAAATTTTGTTTCCTCGTATTAATAAAATTAAATAATTAATTGGTTTGAAAAAATAATATTGAAAGTTTACTTTTTTTAATGTCGATTAAAGGTATGGACAACACAAGTAATTTATTTTAAAAATATATATTGATAAATGTTTATGGTGTAGGTAGATTTTCATTTATACACATATCGATTGGTTACATCGTGTAGTAAAACTCAACTTTTCTTAATAGGCATGAAAAACTTCATACACCCAATAATCTTCAAGGGCTTAATTCTCGTTTTGTGAAACTGTAAAATGAAAAGTTTTTATATAATAAAAGGTATGGCTAAATCATATGATACAACACACAAAAAGTTTTGATTTTACAAGTTCAGAAAACTATAATTGAGTCCCAGCAAACGTGTAGTGAAACTGCGTACTCTAATTTTATTTTTTTTATCTTTTGTTCTAATTAAAGGATTTTAAATTTTTAAAGTGTACGAAATATAAATTTGTTTTAAATAGTCTTGCAATATTTAATATCAATATTCCTTAAAAAAATTATAAAAAATAACAATTTGTAGTTTAAAAAAAATTTTTTTTGTTAAGAGTTTTAAAAAAGCTTTCTTCGAAAATTGTATCCTGCCTTTTTGTTATTTAAGCTAATTTCATAATCAAAAACAAAACTTAATTTTTTTAGAACCATCGCAAATATATTACCTAAAGCGTCATAAATCTGTGGCTTGGAGCTAAAAGGGCCAATGTCAAAAAATTTACTTTTGAAAAAATTCGAAGTGAACTTTTACTTTTATAGATGCTTTCATAGTGAAATTAGCCAGCATTTTATTAATGAAGCTGTTCTGGGTTAAGTATGACTTTGGCTGTTTAACCATAATGAATAGAGCAAGAAAACAAATATAATGCAATGATTAACTCAAAAGAGCAAAAAAGTGACATTGGCCCTTTTAGCTCCAAGCCACAGAAATATAAACACTGTAAAAATTCGACTACTGTAACGTATAATGAAATCTCGGCATTGCCAAAAATAATGCATTGGCGTTCATGAACTCTACGAAAACTCCAGTGTTGCTTTGTAAACAGCATCAATTATTCAAAATATTGCGAAAAAAAATTATTGTGTATCTTTATGTGTTATTTACCACTTGAAAAAATTTCTAGGAAATGAAAAATAAATTCTTCGAAGGACATACTTTTTTTCGTCACGACTATTTAAACAAATATTTATTTTACTCAGTAGATTATTTCCTTAAATATCACTTATTTAATCGCTAACTTGCTTCTTACAAAGCTTGTAGAAGGCATGATTTTTTATGCGATGTTCCACTTTATTTTCTTTTAATTAAAATGTTATAATTTCATCTTTACTAGGTACAGATTAATCATGCCTGCCACCTACGCAACGCTGATAAAGTTAGCAGTAAGGGAGAGATATAAAAAAAAACAACAATCTAGATTACCAAAAAGGCTCATTTTAATGCCGATACGCAGACGAAGTCATGGGCACACGCTTGTAGTTTATATTTTTTAATAAAATATATTTTTGATATTTGTGTCATTTCACTGTTTTTTTCTTATAACTGTTGCTATTAAAAAAAATTATTTTGTTGTGCAAAAGTTTCATGATTGCATATATGTAGTTTTAAATTTTCTTTTTCAATTTATATATTTTTGCTTTAACCGGTTCTAAACCGGTTTGCATAAAAAAAAATATGGCGATCCCTGTTTTATAAAAAAAATCGTTTCGGCGTATGAGTAATATTAATTCGTTAACAAGCTACTCAAAATGCAAAATAGTACGACAATGTCCAAATTAGACAAGATTAATAAAAATCTGAGTTTTTACAGATATTTCATACAAATTTCTGTCAGACATGTCTAGAAAATTTAATTTAATACAATTTATCTGATAGATCTTGGACTGATTTCGTACAGAAATATTTAAGGTGTTTAAATTTGTCATCAAGACATATGTATATATTCATCAGGTACTCTCCATTCGTCAGCTGATTATTTTTTTCAACACTAATTTTAAATTTCAGCTGTCAAAATTCATAATTAAAAAAAAATTTTCTCGTTTTCTAATTTATTTCAAATGTAAAACTTTATATATTTTCAAGATATAAATAAAAAATTCTCTCCAAACTGCCTGAAGAATAAATATGCCTTGGTATTACATATTCATGTGTATTGTTTTTTAATATGCGGTTATTTATTTGAATATTTATTCTATTTGTTTTCCATATAATTTTTAGTGTTATTGTAGTCATAACTTGAGTGCAGCGAAACTATCACTTCTTTAAACAAACAAAAAAAAAAGTTATTTTACAACAAAATATATAAAAATTAAATAAGTTGTTTAAAGAATTTTATTAGATATTAATCGATTAGAGTTACATATGACAATCAGAATTTCCTCTGTTATATTTTTTTTCAACTTTCTGTCAGATTTCTATCAAACACGTCGGTACGAATCTTAAAATTTTCCACAAAATGTCTGTCAAAGTTCGTGTCAACAACTTCATATGTTTTTCGGTAAAGAAGTCTGAAAGAATTCACATAGAATGCTTACTTGTTCTAAACATTGCTTACAGACATCTGAGAGATAGTGAACAATTTTGCAGGTTGGGATCTTAAGGAGAAAATGCATATTGCAACAATTTTGGTTTCCAAAGTAATGGCTTTACGTTTTTGTTTTTGTAGTTTTTGACATTTTCTTTAAAAATATTTATAACTGAATGAATATAAAATTTTTTTGGCTTATCTTTTATCTTAATTCGTTACAGTTAAATTTAATGTAACGTTGGAAAATCAAATTTGCCTATAAAAAATTTCTTTGGCAAACACGTCAGAAAATATTAACACATTCTAGTTGCTGCCACAAATAAATTTGACTGTATGCACTAAAAGGGAATTCTCCTAGATTTGTGCTATTTCCAATTCTCTGACAAGTAAATTCGCTTGTATCCACAAAAAGGGTATTTCCCTAAATTTGTAATTTGAACATATTTCGTAAAAATTAAATTTAATTGAAATAAATTTAAGCCCAAAATATTTTGAATCGTGCAAAATGGAAAGAAATCGTATAAAAAAAATTTATATTTGCTTATTTTCAAACCGTGTTAAATCAAAACCGTGTAAAAAATACTGTGTAAAAAGAGAATTATGTGTATACGAATTCTTGAATCGTTTTTCTTCAAAAACTAGTTTTTTTCTTAATTGTTGTTACTCTCTAAAAAGTACTACTATTTTTGACGGGTTTTCTTTGCCAACACATAACTGTGCGCCCTGCTCTATCAATAAGATTCAACATTTTTTTCTAACATTAAAAGATCTCAAATTGGTTTTGTTAAGTTGATTGTTTATTGAAAAAATACAAACTTTATTTACTTGTTTTATTTTCTTTTTACATAATTAATTAAAAATCTAGTTTGTTTTTTTTTTTATTTTAAATTTGTCTAATATTAAACATTAAAATAGGTACCATTCTTTATTTGTAATTATTAATAAATAGTTAATAAAGGTAAAAAAATTTGTTTTTGTGTTTTTTTTTAATTGTTTTTTTCTTTTAACATTTAATAATTCAAACAATTGTTTATGTTATTTTATTATAATTTTTAATATCAAAAACAAATTGTTTTGTTTTATAAAAAATTTCTAAACACTAAACGAAAATTATTCATTTCAGGATAAACAATATTATTTGTTCGTTTTTTGTCGTTGCTTAAAATAGTTATGCAGTTTTGATTTTCAAAAAAAAAAAGGATTGTATATGTATATCAATTCCAATTATATAAAAAAATATGACGATGAGACTGTCTTATTAAATTTTAAATTATTTTTTTTTCTAGGAATTTTTCTTGTGATATGAAAATTTATATAATATTTTTTTTTAATTGTTTTTTTGCTTCTTAGTAAATTTTTAGACACTTATAAATGAACGATTGCTGATTACACACACATATATGAATGCAAGCATATTTTGATTATTGTATTTACTTTTTTAGTTTTTGATTTTAGTTAAATGATTTTTTAATTACAACATTTAAGGCATTTAATTAAATATATTGGGTTTTTTTTAACAAAAAAAAACATTTTTTATTAAAGATTTATAACACTGGTAATATTTGAAATTATATGAGATTCTGTTTTACACAATATATCGTTGATCACAAGTAGAAAGGCCCTAACATGTATTTTAACGAATTTGATTTTTTCAGTGATTTCAATAAATTTCACTGAATACACCTTGATACAAAAATTTAATGCAATAGTATTAAAAGTAACAGTTTAAAAAGCAATTTTACAAAAAAAGTTACATTATCATAATACAGTTTCTATCTCTATTTTCGCCTTCTCCTGTAAAGTTACAATTATTTGAGTTAGGACCTTTCGAACTCTGACATTGAAATCAATATAGTACTTCAATGTCAGAATTTAAAAGTTAAAAAATAAATATAAGGTTTTAGTGACAAATTTTTATTGAACATACTTTGGTAAGACCACCTGTTCTGTTTTCTAAGTGAAATTGTAATAAATATTTAATTGCAAAAAATTTTTTGTTTTGAAAATCAACTATATTATTTGAAAATAATACACTGTAATTCCTCAAAGTTTTCTTTCAAATCTGTAATACTTTACAACAAAAGAAACAATGTAAAAGCATATTTTTTCCTAAACGCAACATGATAATAATATAAATCAAAATTTTTTAAAACATGATTGAAAAAAAAAAACATATTTAAGATTGAAATTATAATTTAAAGATAAAATTGATTTTAAATATGGTCGAGTGTGGGGCAATGCCACAAGAATTTGAAAAAATCAAATATTTAAATTTAATATACATAAAAAATTTACTCAGTTTAAGATTGTACCCCCAAAAAAATTTGCAGCTACATCAATGGTCATAATGGTTATAAAATTTGTTTAAAAAATTTAAAACTATTTTCTGAGTTTTATTTGTTTTTTTAAGTTATTTTTTTTACTAACATTTAACAAATAACAAATAATATTGGTTAATATTTTAACGAAAAAAATATCCTTACTACAGTGATTTGTTTTTTTTTATTAATATTTAATTTTCTAAACAATAAATAAAGCCCAATGGGTCGATTATGGATAGCAACCGAACTTTAATTGCGTTGCCAGCTAGCAACTACAATTTCTCGGTTGCCAAATTTTCATATGAAATTGACAGCTGTTAGTTGCCAGTTGTCATCTGTAATGCCTTTTTTGGCAACTGGCAACGTAACTGAGGTTCGGTTGCTATCCATAATCGACCCACAAATCTATCTTCTTTATAGTTTTGTCTAGACAAGAGTGTTGAGAGTCAAGTCTTGGACTTTTGCATGTGTTATTTTTTTAATAATAAATAAATACATGCAACATTTTAACGCTTACCAATTAACGCTCTTGTTTAGGTTTGGCTGTTAGTAATGAAAAAAAGTAAAGAAAATAACAAAACGTTACATATGTGCTCTTGGGGTAACGCAATGGACCTTATTGGTCTCCGAGTGTGGGTGTAGGATGCAGATACTGCTTTTTGCATCCCCCTTTCTTACCTACCTACATATATGTGTATACTCCCTTAGCATGCTGCATCACTTCCTTAATATATTTTTTTTAATTCAAATTTAAAAAATAATTACCATTTGCGATCCTTGGTTTTTAACATTTTTGGATTGATAAAAAGTATTCCAGTGTTATTAATTTCTTTCTTTTTTTCCTCAAAATATATCTAAAACATTTTTATACTCAAGCACTTTAATATTAATATATTTTGCTATTAGTAAAAAAAATCAATAAATATTAATATAAAAAATACGAATAACTCTTTGTATTATCACTTATTTCAAATAACTATTTTAATAATATTAAACATACATATAAATTGTTTATCTTTTTTTTTTAATTCTATTACATTATACAATACATTATTATTATTATTTTATTCATTTATTTTTTATTTATTTATTTATTTTTTTTTTTTATCAAAAAAATGCTTAAAATCCCTGAATATGAGTTCACATTTTATTATAATTATATTCACTACACTACATAATATAGTATAAACATAAATTTAACAACAACTTTAATTTAAATAAAATTATTATAATAAATGTCAATTATTGATGTACCTCCATATTCTTAATCAATTTTTAAATTTGCTCAAGTTTTATAAAATATTCGTTTTATAAATCTCAATAAATTTGAACATTTATCAGGAATATAAAAGTTTAAGTTTATTTGATATAGTGTTGTAGCTTGATAATTTTATTTTAATTAATGTACGGTTGTTTGAAAATAAATAGAAAAAATATAAAAAAAAAATTTCTTTACTTCATTACTTCTTTGCTTATTGAATGTCAAACAAGTTTTTGCTTACACTACGAAAAAATTAATATAAATTTATGAAAATGTTTAGTTTTAAAGTAAATTACACATGAAGTACATAAATAAAAATTAAACATTAATAATATCAATAATAAATAATAATAATAGTAATTATTTGTAATAAAATCATACAATAATATTTTTCTTTGTAGGCAGTTCTTCAGTTTGGATTGTGTAAATTGTGAAGGAAATTAAAATTAGAAAAAAAAAGAATTTAGTGTGAAAATTGTTTTTTGCTTCTTGTAGTTAAGAAGTGGTTTTAAAAAATGTTGTTTTTAAATATTGAACTTGTTTCCTTCTATTTTATGACACAGTCAGTTATGGTTATTGAACATTAGCTGGTTGTGGGTGATCGTTACGTCGCCCACTCATGCGGCTACGCACCGAATCACTATCGGTCTCATCGTCGGCAATTTCTTCGCGTGGTCGTGTCCACTTGATCATGGTCTCCGGTGATCGGTACAAGAAGATTAATTTGGCAAAGAGATCTTCTTCTAGCATAAATTCTAAAGCTTCTCTTACCTGGAAAAAAGAGAGTGTTAGGAAAAGCGGTAAATATTTGTAAATATTCTCAAAATTATTATTTACAGGAGTTTGAAGTTTTAGAATAAAGCTATCTGAAAACATTTATATAAAAAGGACTAATTTGTAATTCACTAATTGATGAAAGTTGTAATTAATTTGTTCAGTTATTGAGATAACATACAATTAGATAAAGTCTTTTAAATACTTTTAGAAAAATTATGATTTTTTTTTAGAATTCGCAGAATATCTTTGTGGATTTTCGGCAAAAAAAAACTTATTTCTTTATATCTCAGAAGAGCAAACAACAAACAGTCAAAAGAAAAACACATTTACTTATTTTTAGTACGATATCTCTTAGCTTAAAATGTATAAAAACATGCAGATTAAAGTAACCGAAACGGAATTTTGTACAGATAAAAATAATAATTAAGTTTATTATAATATCTCTTATACTATTTTACGTAGAAAGACACCAGTTTGTACAAACAAAACATCTTAAAGGTGTTGTTTTTACAAATTACATATGAGTGTACCGATAAAGAGTGCTGATGACGAAATCGTAGCTGGTTTCGAAAATGCATTCCACTCGGCTAATATCGGAATAGTTTTACAAGATTCGAAAATGATTACAATTTAATTTAATTTAATTTATAAAATGTTTTAGGAAAATCAAATAATAGAATAAATGAACTTGAGCCAAAATAAAAATGATCCACAGTAAAATTAAAAAAAAATTTTTTTTTTTCTTATATCGACTCAAGACATTTTGTCAAAAGTCCACAGATATGTATGTTTACTTCTTTTTCAAGAAAGATGTAACCGGTTATATAAAGTTACTATAAGAAATTTACATCTAATAGCTCGTGTATTTCTAAATCGTAAAGCTGAGGAGATAAAACTCTCCAATATCATATTTATATAAAACACCTCTAATTTAGTTCGTTTACATTCCAAAGGAAAAGATATTTGTCTTACCAAATATATATCCAGACACAATTGTAAAACTCTATCAACATTTGGCAAATCTTCATGCATAATTCGTCTAGTTTGGCCACCCAAAAAGTTCTTCAAAAATCTGGAGGCCAATAACACAAATGTAGTATAGAGACCGATGATACTGTAAACAACAACAACAAAAAATCAAATCAAAACAAATTCAAACAAGTAAGAGCGCTATATTCGGCCGTGCCGAATCTTATATACCCTTCACAACGTGAATTCATGCAATAACAGTGGTTTGTGTCACCATTCATCCCATATGAAATACGTACATACATATAAAAACATACATATATAAAAACGTCCCATTGTAAAATTATAAATTCACGTATGAATGTTAAAAAAAAAACAAAAAAAAAAAAAAAAAAAAAATTTAAAAAAAAAATTTAAAAAAAAAAAATTTAAAAAAAAAAAATTTTTTTAAAAAAAAAATTTTTAAAAAAATTATTATGTATATAATATATACAAAACAAAAAAAAATAAAAAAAAAATTTAAAAAAAAAATAATAATAAAAATATAAATAATATATTAAATAAAAAATAAAAAAAAAAAAATAAAAAAAAAATAAAAAAAAAATTTAAAAACAAATTTAAAAAAAAATTAAAAAAAAAATTTTTGGCTCAGCTGGGATTCGATGCCACGTTTTCTCTAACCAGTATACACGTTTGTATGTATGTATGTTGTTGTTGTAATGTTGCTTTTGTGAAAAAAAAATCGAGGTGGTCGTGGGTTTTTGCTCATATCTCAGTTGTTTATGTACCGATGTTTCTGATTTTCAATAGCGATCTACTCCCGAATATTTCTGATATTTTAATACCTCACCCGAGTCCAAGCGATGTCGGGGGGCTTCAAAAAGTTGATTTCAACATACACACGGACAGACGGTCAGACGGACAGACGGACAGCGCTTAATCGACTCCCCTATTCATAAGCTTTCAGAAAATATATACTTTATGGGGTCGGAAATCAAAATTGTAGAAATTTCACACGGAATGACAAACCTATATATACCCTTTTTCACTGTGTGAAGGGTATAATAAATATTACAATTTTGCAAAAATCCTTTTAACTTACCCGCCACCTGTTAAGAATGTCCATGTCGAAGGGAATTTCTTATCGTTGAACGTATAAAACACTATACCCGATGAACAATCGTATAAAGGTAACTTCTTCAGCAAAGTGGATACGGCATTATCTTCGCCACAATAATCGGTAATTTCCCACCACAAACTATTATTACCAGCCGAATTCATCGATATACTCATATTTGTGAAATCTAAAATAGGGTGTCCAGTTATTATTATTAAAAATGTAGAGTTTTTGTTAAAAGAAGTTTTGAATACAAACCTGAAAATTTGGTATTATTAAGTTTAGGTACCAATGCCGATATATAAGTGGGATCACCAGAATTTAAAACCTTTATAAATTTAGGCACTATGTTGGGTATGGTGGCATCTGTATCATTTTCATTACCGCTTCTTATCATGTTTTCTAAATTTTTTCTTTCGGGATATTCGCTAGTCATCTCCCACGTTATTTCGGAGCCAACAGTGCCAACTTGATCCTTAACAGGAGGTGTGCGTGTTAACTCATAGGACAAGCGAACAACCAAAGTTTCATCTAAAAAAATTAATTTAATAAATATTTTAATCAAACATCAACATTTTTTCAAATGAAAATTTTTGTTTGGCACAAAACTTTCCATAAAATTTTCGAAATTCGACATTCAGTATTTATGAAAATTAAAAGAAAAATACAAAAACCATAAACTTACTACTTTCCAATTCCGTTAACAATCTTGCCTTATCAGGCGGTGCTATATTCCACATTGAGGGCGAGTTACGTTTCAATTTAATAGCCGCCACATCTGTGGCATCATAGTTTAGCAAAAACGACAAAGCTTCCTTTTCCTTAATATAAGCGTTTTTCATTGTCGAGAACATGGTTTCGTCAAACACAAACGCACTTTCTCGTGTGCTAGCCTCATAAATGGGATCATATGAACCAATGCGTATAGAAACTTTAACTTCTGTGGGCACATTTGATTGACCTACTGCACCAGAAAGAGCAAACAGCGTTAGTGGACCCCATAAAGCAAAAACGATAAGTAGTATAGCAGAACCGCCCATTAATAGCTTCATAAATGTGGCTTTCTTTTGAGCTCGAACGGCGGGAAAGTCGGTTTCCATTTGTCGTAAGCATTTAATGGAATAAATATTGGCAAAAATATCTTCCATTTTAAGCCAATCGAATAAGGTCATTGTGGTGTCAGTACACAACCAATCCAAAATGGTACGCAATTCATACAGAAAGGGTATGAGCATGTAACTGCAAGTCGAAATATAGTTTAGCTCATAAAAGTATTGGCAAACACTTGGTATTTTTTTTACTTACATTTTAAACGATATCATATTGATCATGGAGAAACTCTTGGTTAAGAAATTACCCAATATACGATTTGGATAACCACATTTTATTTGATAGCTGGAAAGCAGCAAATAGAAACATTTTATAATGTAGAATATTATGGGTGGAGCAGAAGCATAGAAGCTTCTTTCGGTTACGGCAGGTACTATAAAGAACATCCACACATGTATGCCCACCACCGAGATAAAGTGGAAAATAATTTTATACACCAAAGCCTTGCGTAGATATAGAGCACGATCGATAACAATTAAAACAAATTGTACCAGCAACATAATAAGGAAGGGAATGGGAACTTTATTTTCCGCCAAATACGTTTTAACACCACCATCAGCTTGTTTAGACTATTTCGCATACAGAAAATAATAATTTTAAATTTCATAGCTTTATAGTTTACATTAGACACTTACACTAAAGGCGGTAAAGCCAAAGAGCAAAACAAAAAAGTTGATGAAATCACACAGAAACATGAGAGCATAAACATCTGTAGGCAGTCGCGCTTTATGTACGAGATTGTGGAAAAATTTCGTCAAACCCGACAGATATTTATTACGTCTATAAAAAAAAGGAAACATTTTTATTAAAATACCTAATAAACAGGTCAATTGTTATAAATATTAACTTACTGTAAGTTTTCCACACGTTTAACTAATTCATTAGGCGATCCAGTTAAACGTTGTTGACTATTGCGCTCAGAACCCACGGAATTACGACGTTCGGAATTGGCATCTTCTTCGGCATTTGTATCGTTTCTATTGTGTTAATAAACAAGAAAATTGTAATTTTAAATTATATCATTTTAATAAAAGGCAACAAGTTATAGTGTTTAGATTTTTTAACGGAATACCTTTCCTCCTTAAGAAAATCTTGAAAACTTGAAATTGTTTCAATACTTGTATTAACCCCTTTATCAAAGTGTATTTGCAATGACTTTAAATTTATTTTCGAATCAGTTTGTGTAATAGAATCTTTTATGGATAATTTAGATTGTTTAATTTTTTTAAATTTCTTAATTTTTAAACTGCTTCTAGGCATAGTTGCATTTCGACTGAATTCTATATCCAAAGCTTTATCCACTGAATCGGAACTAGAGCTTGAATATGGATCTGTATTTATGGCCTTATCTTGAATTATAGTCAATTGTCTAAGTCGATCTTAGAATTTTATTTTTTTTAACTTTTAATTAAAGCTTGCTAACAATTTTAATAAATTAATAACATACCTGCCCTTAAAATTAAAATTATTTTACTGTTTTAAATTAAATTCATAAATTTAAAAATCTCATATACTTACAAAGTAGATTTGGAATCGTAGTCATCTTCACTGTATATTACAATGGGTTTGTTATCAATTTTCCATAGGCCATGGGATTTTAGAATGAATCTATTTAAATTAAAAACAAATAAAATTAACAAACATATAGAAAACTTTGTAATAACCAGAAATGAGTTTCCTTACCTATGGAAGAATAATACCAACAATAATAACAAATCATATGTGGCGTAATCTGAGGACATTTCAACACCAAACAATTTCTCTATACCCAGCGGATTATTGGGCAGATTATAATGATAATTGACCCAGATTAATTTAAATTGGAAGATACATTTTATAAGTACAATTGCTTGGGTATAGGCTATTAAGGTCACCCAAAATGTTTTTGTGGGTCGTGGCAAGGACAGAGTGCCCCACAGGAAGACCATTAAGGGGAGAGGTAATGAAATTAAGCTGGCATTTACCACCTAATAAACAATAAAAATTGAATGTAAATTGTATGTTAATGTGTAAAATATTGAAACATAATTTTGATTACAAAACTTACTTGATTAATAAACACCACTATATAACAGATCAAGTCAGTATTTGATAATATTGCATACCAGGCGGATATTAAAACCTCCACAATAATATTGTGATCCCGTGCTGTAAAATCTTCATCATCGAATGCTATATCCGTGCTGTAATAAGGCAATTTAAATGAAATGGAAAAGGCAAATATTATTAACAAATAAAATAAATTGTTCAATAATGTTCTGTTACTACTCGATTTATGTACCTAAACAAAGTTTGTACACCCTACACAACAACAAGGGTAAAAGAGTATTGTGTTTGTGCTAAAACTGTGACTTAAACAAATTAACCCATAAACAACTTAAGGTAGGTTTTAATTGGTCGACTATTTGCGCAAACTCTAATAATTAGTTTAATAGAAATATAAATCTGACTACCATATCCTGCGACGATATACATATGTATGTATGTTGGGGGAATATTAAAGCAGGTCATTACTATTTTTGGCTCCTTTTCAAACTACCATTCGTTCATTAGTGATTTCAAGGCTACCGATCGGCATTCCTTTATTAACTGAATTCTGAGCCTCCATAGGCGTGTAGGTTTAAAATGAAAAACATTTTACACTATGTTAGGCTTTAATATGGTCTGTCATTTGTTCCAATGTTTAGACGAGTAAAACAAATATTGTATGAAAAAAATTTCATGGGAGTGAGCTTTGTATGCTTAAAACATCAATTTTGTTTATCGTTAAGGTTATTTATCTGAATGGTAATGGGAAATCAGAAAAATTGTTATTTTTGTAGAAAAGAACAAAACAACAAGTTAAGAGAGCTGCCAGATAATTTTTTGTTTTAAGTACGCCTTTAATAAAATGAAACTGATTTTGAATTCTAAAAAAGTTCTTTTTTGATAGAGAATTTCTATATTTGTATTAACAGAGATAATTTTATCAAATAATGAATAGAAAATTTATTAAAATTGTCTGTAAGGACCATAAAGAAAAACTATTCAAAACTATTATTTAATTTTTTTGATTTATTATTTTCACCCTTTCACAGGAAAGGCTTAACAGAAATTCGTTGAAATTTTTTATAAAAAGTGATAAACAATTTTTTTTACTAATAATTTTCTCCTTCCTTAACACATATTTTACGGAAATCGTTTCTGTGGTTAAAAATTTTTTATAAAAAATTGCGTTCAAGTTTTTATCTAATTAGAAAATTATAAAAATTTTTTTAATATCGAATCGAATGATAAACAGAACATTACTGAATTAAATATATTTTAAACTGAATACCTAAAAAATAGTAACAATTTTATTGCAATTTAAATAGTTAATATACTAACAGTTTTATTTAGCGTTTTATTAAAAACAATAAATTAATTTTACGGAAATTTCCTACAAAGCTTGTATATCTAATTGATACCAGACTCTTTTTACCAGATATGCATTATATAAAACTGTTAATACCACTTCCTTAGACCCCAATTAACTTAAAGCACTGGCTTGTTTAAATAATTTTTATAAAAAGTGTAGCAAGGAGAGCGCACACAATATTAATGCCTTCGTTACGTCGTATATTTTTTATTAGTTTAACACGGTGGACATTTTGAATTTAAATTTTTTTCAATAGTGTACTGAACTCTACTAATCAAGCCTTTTTATTTGATACTTATATTAAGAAGTTTAAATAAACTGTTTAATCCACAATTTTTGTTGTAGGCCCCTTCATAGATGCGAAAAAATGTGTATGTACCTGCCTTTTTTGTTTCGGACGCAACCTTAAAATTTGAATTTTTTAAGATTTAATGTTTTTTATGAGTTAAGCTCTTGTTACCCATATTGAAGGGGTTGGAAAAATATGACATCCGCCATTTTATTTCGAATGCCATCTTGGATTTTAAATGTTTCCAAGGTGCACTGTTTTGTACTGTATGGTAAAGCAAATTTTTATTTTTTACCACAATTGAACCCGTCATTGGTCTTTAAGCTGAACAAATATTATTTTCACTTGTAAATCTTAGGTAAAATACCGAAGCAGTTGTATTTTGGTGTTTACATTTAGTCAGGTTAGAAACGATTTTCCAGTTTTTCACTGAAACAATTTTCGTAGTGCAATTTGATGTTTATATCATGCTAAAAAATTAATTAGAACTTGATATATTTAAATAAATATCGAGTCCGCCAAAAAAATTTTCTTTTTGAAAATGCTATAAAAAAAAACATTTTGCTTCGGCTGTGTGGCACGTAGCGCCATCCCGTTGAAACCAAATGTTGCCAGTGTCCTCCTCTTAAATTTTTGTGATCAAAAATTCGTTCAACATGGCCCGATAACGATCGCCATTGACTGCGGCCACTCCTTGCTCATTTTCGAAGAAAAATGGCCCAATTATGCCTCTGGACCAAAATCCGCACCAAACAGTGACTCGTTTTGGGTGTATCGGCTTTTCAATGTATGCGTGCGGGTTTTCTGTGACCCAAATGCGACAATTTTGCTTGTTTACATACCCGCCAAGATCAAAATGAGCTTCATCTGAAAAGATGATTTTTTTGGCAAAATCGGCCAAAGTAATTTCGCAATATTTCCGAGCGTTGTTCAAACGTATACACAACCATATTCTTTCTGCTGAAGGATAAAACTAATTATCTGTCAAATCAGACATGAGCTAACTATTACCATTCACGAAATAAGGACTAGTTGAAAAAAAAAGTTAGATGGCGGACCCTTTATATATTTTATATATATATATTTTTGCCTATAACTTTGCCGATCAGTTACTACAAGTAACCGTAGAGATAAATTATGCATTCAAATAAAAACAAACGTTTCTATAAGTTATCCGAGAACTGTTAAGTTAGAAATATATAAAAAAAAACAGAGGCAGAAGTGTTTAATAGTGTGTAAAAGTGTTTAGTACATCTCTGCAAGTTTAAGTATATTCAGGTGTATTCCAAAGCGATTAATTACCGCATATTTCTGAAAAATTAATACCACAATGTGCAACATATGAGGGCTTAAAAAAAATTGATTTCGAAGGACACACGAACATACAGATATCGCTTAACGGACTTATTCTATATATTTTCAAGATTTCAGATAATATTTTATCAGGTCACAAATGCATACTGAAAAAATTACAAATGGAATGATAACCTCGACACCACAGTTGAAGAGTATAAAAATTATACATTCCATTTTTCCATTCCATTTTTATTTCAAAAGTATTAGTGAAAATAATAATCAAAATTCATTCTCTCTTTAAAAAACATTTGCTTGGAAGTTTGTGTCCAAAATTACAACAGAGTTTTTGACTATTGTAAGCAAACCTGACAGTAGAAGAAAAATAAATCGATTTTTAGAACGTAGCACGTAGGTGTAAGGATTTTATCTGTGTCAGAAACGTTTAAAAATTAAGAAACAAGATAGAGAAATTTTTTACAGTATTATGACAGCTGCATAATGTATAATGGAACGTCTGTATAGCGGATGTTAAATAAAACAATTTTCAAATGTAATATACATAAACTCACTGTAGCGCGATACAGGCCGAATTAATGGCTATTAAGACAGCCGCGGAACAGATTCAGTGTAATGGAATATCTGGCAGGGATATTCTTATATTTACTGACAGCAAGGCGGCTATTAAATCCCTGGAAAGTGTGTACAGCACATCGAGAATTGCCCAGTAATGCCGGGTGTCTCTTGAGGAGATAGCGAGACATTCGAGGGTTACCCTTGAGTGGGTGCCAGGACATGGGGATATTGATGGTAATTATAGAGCTGATGCACTTGCAAAAGCCGGTACCACTTTAGATTCGCTTGAATCTAGTTGTGCTTTGGGTATTCCCTTATCGAAGGGTAAGCAACTGATCTCGCATCGATTCTATTTGGATGCCAGGGAAAGATGGGTGAGAGAACCCACTTGCTTGGAAACCAGAAAGATCAATATGCAGTGAATATGCCCCGAATCCACCTTAGGAACCTCATAGCGGTCATTACCGGACACTGGCCTATAGGTACACATGCGAAAAGGTTAAATATCCCTTACAACGACTTCTGCAGAAGTTGCGATAACGAGGAAGAGGAGGAGACAACTGAACATCTTCTCTGTAATTGTCCTGCATTCGGGGACCTGAGACACCAGATTCTAGGTTAGCGAATACTTGAAAGTAAACTTGTCTTTCTGCAGTTGATCTGGAAAAGATCCACACCTTTATAAACAGGACAGGATGGCTGAGGAACGAAGGCCAGAGGACATAGACGAACGGGCGTTGGTGCCTACGGTATCACAACGGGACCCTCGAAGGATACAAGTGAGCTATGCCTTCGGGCGGCTGCCGAATCTAACCTAACCTAACCTACATAAACTCAAAAAGAATAGCCCATTGGTTTAATATTTATACAAAGAAACACAGACATCAAAATTTCTCGTGCGCAATCCTTATATCTTATAATGCCACGCTGTTTACATGGGGTCTAAAAATATTAAATAGTTATGCTAACAACAATACTAAAAATATAAATCACACAGATATTACAACAATCAATATTATTAATAAAAATTAAGAAATATTTATAACTAATAATACTAATTTAGAAAATGTATACAAATTTAAAAAAAGGTGTAACTGTAACATAAATCGTGTGGACCTAAAATAGGTAAGTATATGTGTTAGATACATAATTAATTTAATTTTAAAATGGATAATAATGTAAATTTCAAGATTTAGTTTTAAATAATTTTTTTTTGTTTATTTTATTTTTGTATTTCATTATCCTACGTAGAAAAATATTTTGTTTTGTAAAGACAAAAGTTTTCGGTGCTTAGACATTCATTATAAAATTGTTGAAAATATCAAGAAGACAAATGAAAAAAAAACTAAAAAATAAAAGTATGTATGTGTACAAATTCAACACATGCTTAATTTGTAAAAAAAAAACAAGTACTGTGCAGTTTGTTGAAAGGTCAAGGTATACAATAATTATCAAGCATAAAAGCACATGGACAGAGTTTAATAATTTAATAAAAATAAAAAATATTTATCTTTGCTTTCAAGAAACAAATTACTAAAAAAAATAAATAAATTCATACAACTTGACAAAACTTATGTGAACTCTTTAAATATGTGAACAAATCAAATAGAAATGATAAGGATTTAATTAATGAAATTACGAATATATATTTTCAAAATCGACAAGACATAAAATCAAATATAAATCTTAATGCATGGAAAAATATTGCTATTGAATGTGCATGTAGCGTTAAAAAAGAACTAAAAATATTTTAATGTGATATGAGAGATAATTGAACAAACGCTACATTAAAATAAACACAATTTTTAAATGATTTTTTTTCAGTTTTTTTAATTGCTAAGCTACCTGGTTACTTTCTCTTGAGACCATTGTTTACTTATTATAGAGCCTGAGCCTCGGTGGCCTCGATCAAATGAAGGTGCCTTTATACGTATTTCGGGTAAAGGCTCTGATTTGCGTCTAGTTTTTATTATTTTATATTTTGTTTTGTACAAGTAGTATGTATTAGAAACACAAAAGCCATAAGCGAACACCAATAATTTAGAATTAATTAATTTTGAAATAAACAAACAAAAACATAAATGAGTAGTTATAAATACAAAGATGATGGGTTTTATTGTCGTATTTCTTTTTTACAACCAATATACATACATAAATATGTAAAATAAAATGTAGGATTACATATGAATACAAAAATGTTTTTTTTTTTACAAATTGAAAAAAATAAAACACAGATCAAATAGAAAACTAACTTTGAGTTGTTTTTCGTCAAAATAGTTTTTGAAGTTGTACGAGTAGTCCGAAAAATTCTTAATTTTTAACATGGAAATTAAAAAACAAAAAACTTATAAATGGCTAAGATGTCTGAAACAGATCATCTAGCAGATCATTCAAACAAAAATAAACCAAAACGTTTGGTTAACAGAAAATCTAAGTGTGTCATGAAAATCAATTAAAAGTATAGATTCTTTTCAAAATTTAAAAAAGCGGTCATTTGACAAAGAAAGGAACTGTACTCTTTTCGAGAAAATACCCATTACCTATACCATTTTTTGACCTTCTTGTCGGATAGTGCCAAATATCTTAGAAGACATTTTGGATAGCACCAGGGAGGTCGGACAAACAGTCAAGAGTATCAAAGTATGTAGATGTGTCATTGGCAGGAATTGAGGCTTAAGCCTTACAAATGTCAACTGTCTATATAAGACGGTTTCTAAACCAATTCTTTTTACGGAACTATGGTCTGGTCGAAGACCAACAAGTTGAGAAGGTATTGCGTTACATGGCAAGTTTTATTACAGTACCGATCAGATCGACTTCGACTAAGACACTTTTTGCAACGTGAACTTGCTACTACTGGATTAACTACCGATTAACGTGGCAATAAGACTTCAGGACATGGGGTCACGCCAGTATACTGTTAAGAGCATTCATTTTCTCCCAACTCAAATCGCTTATTGCACTTTAAAATCTTTTCTTTATAAAAGATCTTCTCTTCGTCATCTTGAACACGGGAACAGAAACAAGTAAGAGTGCTATATTCGGCCGTGCCGAATCTTATATACCCTTCACAACGTGTAGTCATGCAATAACAGTAGTTTGTGTCACCATTCATCCCATATGAAATACGTACATACATATAAAAACATACATATATAAAAACATCCCATTGTAAAATTATTAATTCACGTATGTATGTTAAAAAAATAAAAAAAAAAATTTAAAAAAAAATTTAAAAAAAAAATGTAAAAAAAAAAAATTTAAAAAAAAAATTATTATATATATAATATATATAAAACAAAAAAAAAATAAAAAAAAAAATTCAAAAAAAAAAAAAATTTAAAAAAAAATAATAAAAATTTAAATAATATATTAAATAAAAAATAAAAAAAAATTAAAAAAAAATTTTTTAAAAAATTAAAAAAAATTTTTTTTTGGCTCAGCTGGGATTCGATGCCACGTTTTCTTTAACCAGTATACACGTTTGTATGTATGTATGTTGTTGTTGTAATGTTGTTTTTTGAAAAAAAACCGAGGTGGTCGTGGGTTTTTGCTCATATCTCAGTTGTTTATGTACCGATGTTTCTGATTTTCAATACCGATCTACTCCCGAATATTTCTGATATTTTAATACCTCACTTGAGTCCAAGCGATGTCGGGGGGCTTCAAAAAGTTTCAACATACAGACTGACAGGGCTTAATCGACTCCCCTATTCATAAGCTTTCAGAAAATATATACTTTATGGGGTCGGAAATCAAAATTGTAGAAATTTCACACGGAATGACAAACCTATATATATTTACCCTTTTTCACTGTGTGAAGGTATAAAAAAAAAGCGCATTCTCGGACTTAGAAGACCAGAATTCTAGGATGCCGGGTCAAAGGATAGGACTGCTTTAGAAAGCGATATCTAAATTAGGCAAAACGTTCAAAAAGTTCAAATATTTTTCAGACTACCGGATAATGGTAGCTTATTTTACAGAGAGATATCGGAAATAGAAAAATTTCAAATATAAAAGAGCCCCATGCTGGCTGGGGTATTATAAGATATTTGATAGGAATATTGAAATCTTGGCCGATAGCCAAGCGGCCATCAGATGCCTGATTGATGTCTACTTAATATTACAACATGTCCATGAATGTCGGGCAGACAAGTTGATCGAACGACAGCGAGGATTACACTATCTTGCACCGAATAATATTTACGATTCATTTCGAATCCTGTAGACATGGCAATGGGCCGAGTAAGCACCAAACATTGTCTGTTATATCTACCCTATTTATAATTGGCTTTCATTCTAATATACATTGATATTTAACTGGCAAACATAATCTTACTAGTGCTACTTTTATTAATATTTTTAAATTTCTTCTTTTTTTTGGCATAAATGATTATCAACTTCGAAAAGTGTAAAATTGTACATTTTCGCATCTTTGCAAAACCAGAAGTAAAATATTTTCTTTTTATTGCAATTAAATTTAAAAATTATTTCAAAGTTATTTGAATTAGTTGGACTAACTTGCATAAATTAAGTTTAAAAAATTATTTTTTTCGTATTTCAAATACAGTTTTTTAACCTTTTATTTTTTAAGGCACATTACTTGACCACTTGTTTTTGTTTGTAAAGCATTTGATATGAAAATATATTTTTTTTAAGTTTAGTCAAGTAATTTGCAAAATAAAATGCTTAAGGTAATTTGATCTGTGTAAAATGTTTTCATTTAAAAAAAATAAATCTTAAGCAAAATATAAAAAAAAAATTCACAAAATATATAACAATTAAATAATTACCAAATATTTATTAGTGATACACAATTTTGTTAAATGATACTTCAATTAATAATCAATAACTAAAAATTAAACACAACTTTTTGTTTTTTACAAAATAAAACCAATAAATTATAAAAAAAACTTACCCACGCATAATTTTACTACTTCGATCCGCAATACTTTCTTTGCTTCTATAATAAAAAGTTGAATATGAAAAAATGCAATAAAAAAAACAGTTTGGGATAATTTAGGCACATTTTAGAGTTCAATTTTGTTTAGATAATTTTGAAAACGAGAAAGAAAAATTAAAAGGTTAAAGGGTTGTATTTATAGTAGTTGTTAGTTTAAAAAAAAAAATATAAATTTAAAAGAAATTAGTTTTAGAATTTTAATTTCAAACACAAACAATTATTGGAAATAATAAGTATTTTAATTAATTTTTGTTTTTTACCTAGCATCAAAGCCGTCTAGTGAAACTATGGTTGTTTCATCGTTATACTGTTGTATATCAGATGATTGTATAGTGGAGGTGGAGGTGGTGGCAGTGGTAGGTGGTGGAGGTTGTGATGTTGGCAGTGGTGGTGGTAGTTGTGAGTTTAGTGATTGCATAGGTTCATAAGTATTGTGATTGTTTTGTGGCGGTTCTTGTATGTTTGTAATATTATTTAGTGCATTATTTGAATTCCGTTTAGATGATGTTGTAGGAGCGGCGGCATCTTCACGTTCATCACTACTACTCTCAGTGTCACACAAAATTTAATCATCAATCATTACAAAACAAAATTCATACAAACAATAAAAACATGTATTCAAAAGTAATAAAGAAACGTAATTAATTTTGTATAACAAAATCAATTTTGAAAAGAATATTATCGAATACGTAAAATCAACCAAATTTTTTTTTTTTTTTTAAATAAAATAAAAACAATAATGATTTTGTTTAATGTGTTTGTTGATGGTGTTGATTTGAAATGCCAATCATTTTACGGTGGATGGTGAGAGCGGGTAGAGCAAATAATAATTGTAGCAAGAAAATCAAAAAATGCAAGAATAGAATAAAAAAAAAAGAAATAAACAATACATTAATGAAATTATAATAAAATGGATTACGAATTATAATCATATGAATATTTTAACATTTTTGTAAGGGTAAAATTTACAAAATTACTAATGAATGCAACACAAACGCAATTCAAAACTTTTACAAAAAAAAAACAAATAGAATTGTACTGTATGAACCCTGCATATAGACAGACAAATATATGTAATAATGTATGATATTTGCGTTTTAAAAATAATGTCGTTTGTAATGTTGTAACGCCGTCAGTACAATATTATTATCCTGATTTTAATTTACATAATTATTTTGCGTTTTTAGTGTATGTATTTAGTTTAAATGTAGTACATACTTAATTACAGAGTTTTTTTTTATAGTAAACGAGTTGGTTAGATAAAGTTCAATTAATCGATCAAGTTTTGAAATAAATCTACACTGCACAAAAGACTGAATTAAAAAATGGTTCAACTTACTTTATATTTTAAGCTTTTATATCACTTTAACATTAATTTTTAATGTATATTTTTCCAGACTAATTTTTAATATTAATAATAATTGCTTTTTCTTATCTCCAAGATTTGCCTTTATTAAAATTTTTGTAATTATAAATTTATGAAAACTTGATTTTTATACACTAATCATAGTTAAAGCCACAATGGAAACCTATTTTTATTGATATATAATTTGAACTGGTCTCATTACATATGGAACTAGACTTTCATGTTAGTAACTGTGTTATTTATTTATTTATTTATTCAATTCACAGTTTTTAAGCCACTAAGGCCAATAAACTAGTATAACAAAAATATATGGCAACATTTCTTACTACTAATTTTAATATTAATATATTTATTTTAAAAGAAAAAAAAAATAAATTACCCCATTGCATAAATATTAAGAATAAAAATAATTAAACAAAAAACCAATTGAATACAAGATAATTAACAGCAATCATACAAAAAAAAAATTTATATTTACAAATGTTGAAGAATTATATTTTGAAACTGTTTTAAAATATGTGAGAATTTAACCTGAGAATACGGAATTATACCATTCCATAGATTAATTAATTTGGCATTAAATGATCTTTTCATAATTAACGAATTATAACGCGGATATACTAAAGCATGAGTCCTGGATGAGTTTTCAAATTGAAATCTACTTCTTAAATACGGCGGACGATCTGTCTTTATTATTTAATATAGTAGTTGCAAAATTCTTATATTTACAAAACCTTAAAAGCTACATCCTAGAATCAATACCACATAAGACAACATACGAGTTCTGTATTTAAGACCATACATATACCTTACTAACCTTTTAAAACAATGCTCTAATCTATCCATATTTAGCTGTGACGTACCACTATGTATTTCCATTCCATATAAAAAAATTGGTAAGCATATAGAGAAAACCAATTTTTTTACATCAACAGGAAGGTAACATCCTAGTGCGTAATATTATTAATATGTAAACCAAAATCCATCTTAATAAAGTATATGCCAAAAGACTTAAAATAAGTCACAAACTCAATGGAATTACTTCCTAAATAAAATGTAAAATTTTAACATATGTTTTGTGAAAATTATATTGCACGAGTTTTTGTAGGATTAAGATTTAAGAAATTCACTTCGGACCATTGAAGAATGTGTTGTAAGTCCCGGTTTACCCCTAATTTAAGGTTTTCAATTCCATTACTATTATCAGCTGCAACTAACTGTATATCATCAGCATAAGCAAAACATTATTATAAATATTATATAATAATAAATATAAATTAACGCAAATGTGTTCAACGAGTTTTGCGGTTACAAAAATAAGCGTAAAGATAAAATCAACAACAAATTTCAATATAAATCCCCTTACCGAATTCAGTGAAGACTAAAAAATATTTAAGCCTAGCTTAAATATAAGGTTTACTTCAAGAAATAATCTAATAAAATCTATAATGTTATATGTCGTCGGATTGTACACATTTTGTTCATAAGTTCTCTGTCCATATTTTGTATTACACATACGACAACTTGATCTATTGGCAAATTAAAAAGAAAAAGTTTACGCCTCAATCTATATCTTGAGATGAGCTTCACTTGAGTTAACAACTTGATATGTTGGCAAATTCAAAACAAAACCTTCAGCTAAGGTGTTAATAACATAATAATAACTATAAAATTGTATTAACTCAATTGGTTAATAATATCATGTGTAATACATTTATCAGACAGACGTTCTCAATTTATTTTAACTTTTAATCGATTAATTGCAACTTATATGACAACTCTCGTTATTACGCAATTAAGTATAAAGTGTTGCAAATAAAAATGTTTTAAAATTTACGTCAAGTAATTTACAATTAATTGAGTTTAATTTTCCAAAAGGAAAAACAATTTAAATATGTAAAAAAAAAACAAATATTTTTATAAATAAAATAAATTCAATTTAAAATAAATAAATTAACAAATAAAATAAACAAAAATAAAGATTTAAACAAAATATTTTTTTTTTCTGATATTACAATCAAACGTTAAAATTACTTCAATACAAATATTTTGAGATAAATTTCACTTTTGTATCAAATTGTTTTCAAATATCTACCAGAATTAGCGTCATAAATACCTTGCGATATTACGCTTCATTATGTTAAATAATGAAGCAGCATTTTTGGCAATAAAACGTCCTTTAAACATATACATGTTATTGGATTCCTTAAGAGCTTTCTTCTCTTCGGCCAAAATCTTATTGACATAACGATAGTTGCGGGAGAAACGATTTAAACGTATGGTTAGCGAAACCAAAAATGCTTCCATTAAACGTATAATGGGATTTGCTTGGAAATCTGGCAAGAGGTGTTTAAAAAAATGAAATTTTAATATGAAACATTTAATAAACTTACCGGCATCTGAATCCTCTCCAGTATCACCGCTATCAACTTCAGTTTTTTGTTTCGTTTCACTGGTTTGTGCCCTTGAGGGAATTTCACCAACTTTACTTGTGGAAGGACCAATATCGGTTTGACCATCTTTTGTTTTAGGCTTTTGACTCTCCTTGAAAATATTTAAAAATAAAATTTACAAAAATTAATAAAAATAAAAAAACGGAGAATAAAACGAAAATTAGTTGTTGTACATATGTGTGCCATTTATATTTTTTTTTTCAAAACTAAGCCATACATTTATAACTTTATTTAACACATTTGGTATTAAACGAGAAAAACTAAAAAACGGGGATTTCTTTTACAAAAACTACAACTTTAAAAAAACTATTTCTTTTCAATCCCATTACACAGTTATGACTATTGATACTTAATTTAAAATTCATAATGACCCTAGAATCTCTAAGTGTAACGGTTGTATATTTTTTTATGGAAGCAAAATATCGCTAAATTCTTAAATTATAGAAATTTTTTTCTATTTATTTCTTCTCAGTAAAAACGCTATGAACCTGCAAGGCATGGAAAACTTTGTAAACAGCAGACTTAACAGCTTTTTTTTGAGTTGACGACAATAACACTCAATTTACATGATGAATTTTATGACGTCAAATTTTCTTAATTCCCTTTTAAAGTTGCTACCAAAAACTCCTCAAATTCATACGATGGTTTTTTGGATGTCTAATTTTTTTTCATTTTCACAATCCAGTTGATGAGAATATAAAAATAAAACGTAACAGAAAGAACAGAAAAAAATGTAAAGCGAAGTGTCAAAAAAAACATGAAAACAGAAACCGTGTCTATTTTTCTAACCCCCCTTTCTTCACTACACCGCTTGCTATCAAACAAAAAATGACGTCCAAAATTAGACGTCATAAAATTCATCATGTAAATTGGGTGTAAGTATTTTTTTCTATAAAGGGTAGTAGATTTATTTAATTAATTAAATGAAGCAACTATATCGATTTTAATGACTTCTTCTATATTTACGTTCTGAGGTAAAACATTTTAATAAAACATTTTTAAAGTTAAACTCTACTGAATTAAGAAACGAATGCCTTGAATCTTACGGACAGTGTCGATGTTTTTGTTAAACCGGTATAATTTTTGAAATTGTCAAGGCCACAAAATGGGCGAAACGCGTGTAACGTTTGGCACTACCAAACACTTATGTTTAAAAATGCAGTTATAGACATCGGTAGCTGCATACAGACACTGACATTGAATCGCTTTTATTAAAAATCACATTCAAATATTCGCGATAAAATTTTTGATTCTAAAGAATTTGCTGTTGTACAATTTGCAACATATAGAAGAAATTTAGCGACTAAGTTACAGATTATACTGCCAGATAAAATTAAAAAAATAGTTTTAAATTAATTGTTTATTGATAACAGTTACAGTTACAACTGATACCTATTTTAATAACACTAAAAACAATTTATTTTTGATAAAAAAAATTCTACCTTAATGCCATTTTCAAAGATTTTCGCCTCTTTTTTGTCTGTTTTTTAAGAGTTCAGTATATTTTTTGCGCATTATAGGAATTTTTCTAAAATTTATTTGAATAGAACTCCTAAAATGTTTGTATTATATTCATAGAATGCACTACAATGCATAAAGTTTAATATATTTTAATAAAACTTAATTTGATACCAAATTTGACAATTTTTATAAGTCACTTTAGAGAGTAAGGACAGAAAAAGGCAATTTTTTTCGCCGGAAAGAAAAAGGCAAAAATTTTTTCACAAAAAATAAAACGACATTATATTCAGTTTTATCTAAAATGTTCTAAACATGAAAGAAAAAATATTACAATACAAATTTTAACACATACATGTATGTACTTTACATATACACAAATAAATATTACAACAACAACTATATAAAAAAGGCCTAATATCATCTAGCCATTTATAACATTTTCAATTCTGTTTGAATTTTTTACATTAAATAATTTAAAAAAAAATTAAATAAAATCAAATAATTTTGGTGTTATTAAAGTGTTTTAATATAAATATAGATTTGATTGAATTGTGTGAGTGTGAAAGAGATTTATATTCAAAGTGTTTCTTAAACTTTATGTTCGAAAAAATTTTGAAGTAAAACAAAAAACTCACAAAATATTCACTTGTCGAACGTTGAGCATAACATAAAGGTTCGGATAAAGTTGAAATACGTTTACCTACACCCGCATCTACATCATCATCAGTTTGATGGTCATCAAACAATAAACCAATATGAGATGGTGGCGCGGAGGCATAAGAACGTTGCCTTAAATAAATCTGACGACGATTTTGAACACTACTAATGTCCTTCCAAACCTTTTATTTCATTTTTTTTTCATAATTTTATATGTATAATTTCAGTTGTTTTTTTTTAATTTTTTACATTCAAACATTATCCAATGCATGCACAAAATTTTGAAATTGGTTTTTAGTATTTGTTTTTTTACGCAATTAAAAATATTGTTGACAAGTCACAACATAACATTTTTTAAATTGTATTATTAATTTTTGTATACTTACATCATACAAAGTTTTACGACGACTCATTTTGATTTCACTGTCAGTTATGTTTTCATTATCGGTATCGAATAAACCTTCTGAATCGGTTATTACTTCTAACTCGAATTTATCATCAATATCTTCAAACATATAGTAATCTCCGGCACGTACAGCTGTGTGTGTAAAAAAAAAATCTTTTGTTAACTTTAGTTTCGATTAAAAGTTTTACTTTTTGTAACATTAAAAAAACATATATATACAAATAAATAGAATGATAATAAATTAATTACAAGAAATTTTTAAAAACGAAATAATATATACAAAATATAATTATTTATTTTTAATGAGTAATGTTTATTTTTTCTAAAATATGTGAGTTAAAATTTTTCTTAATTTTTTTTTTTTTTAATTAAAAATGTTTGTTTATTATTTTTAATACCGTTTTAAAGTAGAGTTGGGTTAATCGCTTACTTTAGATCATTTTTTGCAACAACCTATTTCACACAAATCACAATGTAATTTATATGGGGTTTAGAGATTGAATGAACTAAATTTTTGATAAAAATGAACTAAAGTAAACGAGTGACCCAACTCTAGACACGAGTCTACTTTAAAGTCGCACTGATTTTTTTTTGCGTGTTTAACGAATTTAAATCTTTTGTGCATATAAGTCATGTAGCGATTATTCGCATTATTTTGATATATTCAAATTTCATATATGTCTTGAGGCAATAAAAATTGATATTCGTTACTGCATTAATTATATTATGTATTGTCCTTGTATTATTATACAAGACAAGAAGTATAAAAAATTTTTAAAATGTCTTAGATCTGTGTTAAAATCAAGATATTTATTTATAAACTATAAAAAAAATATTAAAAAAAAGTGAATAAAAATTATTTAAAAATTTTTCCCATAAGAGCATGTAAATGTAAGCAATTTGTGAACCTATGTGGTTTTTGCGTTTTGGGCCGTTAAGGCTTTATTTATATTAAGAAAATAAATAAATACAACTTTTGCTAACTTAACTGATGTCAAAGCATAATGACAAATACTACGACTAAACATAAAGGCAAAATGATAAACGAATTGTTAGCAAAATTATGAAAATTTTGGATAATTTGAAAAAAGCACACTTTAAGCAAATAGTTGAATGTCAAATTGACGTATGTGACATACACATGATAAATTAAATCCAATCGGTTTAATTAGAAAAGGTCATTAAAAATGTCACCTTTTACATCTGTGCTACCGTGAAAAGTTTGTTATATTTTAACATCGACCAGTTCTTATTAAAATGCTCTTTCTAATCATTTTTTGTTTTAGATCCAATAAATTCCAAATTTATTAGCCTTTATCATATAATAATTTACATATTTGTTTTGTTTTGTTCTCAAGCCTAAAGTAAGTGATTTTCTCAATTCTATGTTATTTATTTTTATACCCTGCACACAAGAGTGTAAAAGAATATATATATATATATATATGTTCTTCTGTTAATCTGTGCATCCTTGTAAGCGTTGAAATCAAGTTTTTGAAGCCCTCATATATCCCATGAACTCGTAGGTGATATCAATTTATCAAAAATGCTTTAGAGAATTTTGGTATTGGAAATAAGCAATATCGACCTATTAACGACTGTGATATGAACAAAAAACCACGTGTGGCTTTGTTTTTTATTGAGATTGCAACAACAAAATTCTATTTTAAAAACAACAAAACAAAAGCAGGCAGTGTATATTCACTTATGTATATAGTATGTATGTATGTATGTGTGCAAGTGATGGTAAAAAATTTTTAGGTTTTTGTTGTAGTTGGCATATTTTGAATGATTATTTATGTATGTAAAGTGAAGTTTTTCGTTTGTTTACTGTACGTCGGTATACGTATGTAGGTATATATGTACCTACATGATGACATGCCACGAATCAACAAAAGGAAAGATGAAGCAGGTGTAAATCCGTTTTACAAACAACTTATATGTATATGCTTATAGTTGCGTATCTGTTTAACAATTTTGTTAACCGAATATTCAGATTTGGCACAGCCGAACATAGCGTTCTTACTTGTTTTTTATTTTTTATTTTAATTTGTTGAAACAATTATATACAAAAAAAATAAATACTCGATATTGTGAAAATCATCATTAAATATTCACTAAATTCTGCAATTTATAGAAAAATTTTGGAAAAAATTTTCTGATTCAAAATTTTCTTTTGTAATTTTTTGTTTGTTTATTAAAATATTAAAGAATTTCATTAAACTCTTGCTTACAATTTAGTTTAAATAACTTTCAGAACTCGTATCCCAATATGACAATATGACATGAAAAACATATACCTATAGAACACAATAATTTACGAACGGCGAATTGATTTTAATTATGTGTGGTATGAGTAATATGAAATTTACAGCGAGTATACGATCTGATGCACAAAAGTTAGTAGGAATTTTGAAATTATAATATACTAGTTATACCCGGTCCGCATTGCTGAACTCAACAATATTTTTGTATTGCATTTATTTTAAAATAAATTCGTATATCATTGTTAGTTCAAATTAATAGTTTGTTGTTGTAAGTGTGATTTATTTTACTTGCTACCAAGCTTCTAGTATCATGTTAAATACGATTTTATTTGCAATTTTCCTATTTTTTGTTAGAATTGGTATATAATATGTCGCAAAAAAAATTATATAAGTCATATACATATATTAATGTCGGTGTTAAAGTATCTGCATATCAAATTGTTTTAAAATCCATCCAGTAGTTTTTAAGCAAATAGAGTACAGGAGACAGACAGAAAGACACACAGCCAGACAAAAAAATTTTAAAAATAGTGGGCCAATTCAAAGTAGACCCTCATATTGTACTATGTCATATAATTCATGTTAATATGACTAGTGACTTTGAACACCTTTTGTTAACAAATTATGTATTTAATACAAGAAAGAAGACAAAGAGATGACGCTGTTAAAAATTGTATGTATACAGGAAAGAAGAAAATAGAAAATATTCTCTTTGAGAGGTGAAAAGCGAAGAAATTCTCTCTGAGAGACAGTATGGTTAAAAGTATAACATAAACAATTTCTTATACATAGGAAACAAATGTGTAAAGTCATATTAATTTTTTGGTATGGAAATTACTAACAAAAATTTTATACTTGCATAAAATAATATGAAATAGTACAAATATGACTGATATGCAACCACTTTGAATTGGCCCAGTGTTTGTATTCTACATCATTGACTTTATGCACCGCCCTTAAAATTTTTTAAAAATATTTTATGTACAGACACAGATTGTTTATAATTATATTGATTTTAATTAAATTGGAATATTTTTTTATTTATAAATTTTGTGTATTTTTTGTGATAATAAAAACTGCTCAAAAATGTATGATTCTGGAATATTTGTATGCTGTCAGAATATGTATTAATGTATATAAAAAATTCAATGTTATGACATTTTGACAAACAATATAGTATGTACATATATGTTCTGTATACATAAAGTTAAAATTGAAATCATGCTTAAAAATAACAATACATGCATATGCAATTTTGAAGAAAATGTAAAAGATTATGAAAACCATTAAAATGCTTAAAAATTAAACTAGCAGTTAGTTGTAAAATGCATGCTTAAATACATGCATATAAATGTTCAAAAATTCAAAATTTGTGCAGAATTGTTGAACTATAAAATAATACTAAAACACAAAAAAAATAAAATAAATTACCCTGTGGATGCAGTTTAATTTCTTTCCTTTTATGAGGTCTTGAGCCATAAACGGGATTTCCATGTTCTATAATAAAATTAAAACGAAACAAAAAAATAAATGAATAAAATAAAAATGTTAACATAAAACAAAATCATATAAATGCAAAATATAAAAAATAATATAAAAGTTTTGTTTATAATAAAGCAGAATAAGAAAAAGATCAAAAAACTTGGATTAGTTTTAAGATCCAGTGTTTTGAAGAAAGAAATATTTTATAAACTCTAACATTCTAAATAAATATTCGAAGAAAAAACTAACACTTAGAGATAAAATTAATTTAAAAAATTCAATCAGTTTTAGGGCATTCATAAAAATTGAATTTGTACAAAGGTTTTTATTAAGTCTATTTGAATTAATTAAGCTTTTAAAATTTCATTATATAATGATAACTTTAAAATTTAATTAGTAAACTCTCTTTTCAACTAGGATCGTTTAGAAAATTTAAAAAAAATGACAATATTAGTCAAAAATAAAAACAATTAATAAATAAATTTTAAAGGCCAATTAGTGTTATTTACATTGAAAGGTGATATCTTTTTTTTAATAAAACTTATTTTATTTGAATTTTATACAAAATTATTATAAAGAAAATTTTATATAAAAAATTTTAAAAAAGAATTGTGTTGTTTAAGGAAAAAAATACATTGTCCATGCAAACGTAGATCACAGCAGGCATTCTGTATTAGCATTGAAGTATCCGTAGCACATAAATCCGTACCAACAGGACCCCAACTATTAGGCCTTTTAGAGTAACGCTTAAGCATCTCTTCTTTCGCCCAAGACAAACTACTTAAACGTCTATTAGAATCTTGAGTTTTGTCTGCCGAGTCCTCTATAGTATAGTTAGCATTTCCCGCACTCTGATGACGACGATGTAAGAAGTTTTTCCGCATAGTAACAGGTAATACTTCGGATTTTGGTTCCGGTTTAACAGAGTTGGTACATTTAACAGATACAGTGTCATTCCAAGAAACAGCATTTACAGAAAATTGTCTACAGTGGCTTGTGGTTACAGATGATATACATTCATTCGTTATATTTGAAGAAATAATAGAGCCATTATTTTTTTTCGCAGCATCAACTTCTAAGGCATGTGCCGATAATTGCAAAGGCGATGGATTAGGTGTATTGTTGTTCTAATAAAATTTGTTTGTTTAATTTAAATAAATTTTCAAATACGTTATTATTTTACCGCATAAAATACTTCATTTGATTCTTCAGAATTGACATATTTTGGATGTGACAAATCTGAGGGTGAGCGATGTGAATACATAGATGTCTCTAAGAATCCCTCTAGAGGCATAGTTAATCCATCGGAAGTAGGTGTCATTGGCTTGTTTTGTTTTATATATAAATATAAAGAAGAATGTATAACAATTTTTCTTGGATTCAAAATTTTATAAGCAGAAATTCAATAGAATACCTGTGAATGTGCTTCAATGGCAATTTCTGGCAAATTTAAAAATTCTTTCATATCAACATGTTCTTTATTTATGTACTTTTTATTTAAGTTTTCTTTAGAGCCGTTATTGCTACTACAACTTGATATATTTGCAGTGCTAGTCGAAATAATGTTGTTATCTTTATCTTCTGGTGTATGATAACCCGAACCTTGACACGAATTAAAACTATTGCAATGGGCCAGTGGTGCTAGTTTAAGGGATGCTTTATTGACTAGTATATATAGAAATTATATTTTCGAATTTCACTTTTTCTTAAGAAAAACTTAAAATTTCCACTCAAAAATTTTTTAGGAAAATCAAACGAAAAAAATCGCGAAAAAACATATATTTTTTTATTTTAAAACTTTCACAAAAACAGAATAATATTTAAACTCATAATTAACTTAAAGATAAAAACCTAAAAAAACACAACACATAATTTTAAAACTTTAAATTTGTTTTTAAATTTCTGATGTTAAAAGCTGAAATAACTTTCAAACATAATTATTTTTAGTCATTCTGTTTCTGCCAGTTTAACTTTTATTTTTTTCAAGTATTAAAGAATACTTATTCGTTAAGCTTCAAAAAATAGAAATAGTTTTTTAATTATTCGAAAAACCTTTAACATACCATCGAAATGTGTGGGTTTCTCTAATGGTCTTAACATCTTTTGTTGGGTGGCTCTTATCTTTTCCATTTTACGCTTGATTTTATGTAAAACTTCTTCCTCGTAGTCCTGACGTTTTTCAATCTGTTTTTGTCTTAGCCGTTCAATTATTTCAGCACCTCTGTAAGTAAAAGTTGTCGGTTAGTAAAAATCTAAATAAATTCTAATATAGATTATCTAACCTCGATGCCAAAATATTATTAGCTCTAGTATCGGTGATAATATGACAGAAGTAATGTGACTTAAATATTCGCAATTGGAAGATAAGGAACGCAAAACAAATAGCATCCCACAATAGTACCGATTGCACTGTTATGGCTGGACATTCGTTAACTGAATCCTCTGTTATATCCGTCATAATATCTTTACTGCTACAACTGATGCCCAACAAATGTACAGCCCAACAGCATTTCATCTGTAAAGTATCCATAAACAAGCAACCAATCATTTGTAAATTAGTCTTGATGACAATATTGGCCACATTATAGGCCAACAACCATTTCCAACGGGTCGTAATCGAACGTATGGGTCGTAGATAAAAGTCAGAACCTTCCCATAAGAACATAAAAGCGCCAATCAAATAGCCAATTGCCAAAAAGTCCGATATATTTGTGCCAGCTAAAAAGACTACAGCCAATGTGACCCAATAAAAGCCGCAAAGTACAGCATGCTTAAAGATATCCAAATAGTTGCGTATGTGCGAAAGGAAGTCATGAGTGGGGTTTTCGAATTCATCCTTGCCCAAGTTGGCAATATCTTTGATCACAGATTTGTTACTACCACCTGGATAGTTAGGAACATTTTCCAAGGTAAATACACGTTTCTGACGATTCACCAATAGTAAAAGTACAAAATCAAATATTAATTTCTTTGTATGGTCGTAATGCAGGTCACCAGGTAGCATGGCCCAAAGTTGCAAGGCCTCCGAATATTTTGTATTAACCCAAAAATATTCTGGGAAGAGAACATTAAACATGATTAAATAATAAATTTTTTATTACCATCCCGTTTTTCGTTACTTACCCATGCACAAGGAAGGCGGAATTTCCACTAATAACACATATTGCACTAGAATAGAGGTTAAAATGAACACCTGCAGAATGCCCCATATATGCGCATTCTTTTTTCTCCTAAACAGCAACAAGAGTATCAACCACACTGCATAAGCCACCGCCACAATATCTTGTCTGTAAGTTATGGTCGAGACCAAGGTAATCAAACAGATTTCATAGCCAAATTTGTAAAATCCATAATTTAATAAATATTTAATCAGTCCTTCCAATTTCTTTTCGGCATCTTCTCTTCCCACACCCGGAAAAGCCACCTTAGGTACAGGATCATTTTGGATGCCCTTAAGGCGACGCATTTGATATTGTCTAAGTGTTATCACTGCGTGTAAAGTGGCTATGACCATATAAATAATATATCTCTTAAGCAGACCCATTAGACCGGTTTCAGGGCTGGCTTTATAAAGGCCAAACCATTCTGCATTATTACCCTTGTACTGGCCAGTTTCATTGGGGCAATTGAAATCGTATCTGGCATGATTCAGATAAGCAACTTGATAAATCATTTTAGACAAAACAATTATTGTTACAACCAAAGAAATGAGACGGCTAAAGAAAAAATTCATGCGTACATTGGATACAACGCCAATGACACACAATGCCACAAAGGGTACATGTAGAAGAGATACCTGCAGAATGTAAATTTATAAAAATTATAAAATAAATTAATACGTTTACTTACCTCACTAACAGCACATACAAATGCCGTAATATAGACAACTTTAATCCAGTGCAACTCCAATAGTCTCCAAATAACACCTTTAAAATGCTTAAAGAAAACTTCAGTCTTGTGACGGCAACGTTTCAAAAAGAGCTTGATCAAATTTCCAGCAGATTCTACAAATTCCAAGCCCTCTGATTCAGCAACACGCGATGTAGTACGTGATTTGTGGCGTACTCGCTCTTCCGAGTCATGTTCGACCGCTTCAGTTGGTTGGTTCATAGATGCAATAAAACGTTTATGGAAATAATGAACTTGTATTACTGTCAAGATAACTATGATGGTGGGTGAGACTAAGTGTAAAAATAAATCCTTGGTCTTATAACGTTCCAAACCAATATCAGTTTGTCTAAAAGAAATAAAAAAATTACGATTTATTATTGAAACTTGGTTAATTGTAATTTAAAATCGCCAACTTACAAAGTGGTGGAGATATTAAGATATTGTTCCCAATACTTATCAAATTTATCGAACTGATAGGTATAAATCAATATCAATATGGACATGGCATAAAAGATTAGGAATAACCAAAATCCATACATAAGTTTAACCCAGGCTTTCGATGATGACTGAAATACCAGTAGGAAAAATAGGAACAATGCCATGTAGCATATACGAAAACCAGTCATTTTTTCACCAGTCATGGCACACAAAAATATTACTAGAACCAGTAGCCAAATCCACAGTCTGACCAAGAGGTTCTTAATAACAATGCCCATTTTTTTCAGGAACTTTGAGGTCTTTTTACCACCAACTTGTCCCTGATCACCAATAGAATGACCAACACTAAGTTGTAGCGGTGCAAAGATATCGGCCAGTGTACTATCACGTCTCTTGTCAGTTTTTTCCTTGAAAAACTGTCTTAATGTTACCCAAAACATGAGTAGGAATGACGTTTTAACTATCAGTGGTATGCAGGGTTGCATACCATTCTCCTGAGGCCGTTCAAAACCGATTTGTTTTAAATTAATGCCAGATATCTACAGAAGTGAACAAAAATGTTAATGTTTCAGCTGAATCCATTATTTTGGAGGTAAGCCCAAATGCTACTTACATCTACTTTGGAAGGCAATTCGTCGTTGTTTAAATCCATGCCATAAATATACTGAGCTATCAGTAATAATTCAGCATAGATGACTATAAAAGGACTTGAACGCATCATGGCTTTACGTTGATTCGGTATCATCCACAAAACATTAGCCCATAAGAGCAAAACAAACGTTAACCAACTGTGATAGACGATAGACCAGGCCTGTGAAATTAAATTTCGAAAAACAGAACACAATTATCAGGTTATAAAAAGGATTGCGATTTTTAAAACAAAAAATGTAATTTGCACAGGTTTTTATTAGTACGAACAAATACTCACCATCATTAGAACATTTGTAAATATATAACTGTTTTGATAGATAAATCCTCCAATCCCCGTTATGCCGTACCATATTTGATCGCATATTCCTGTTTTATATTCCACATCGGCCGAACGATTAGTATCCATGGAACTTAAAGGTATATCATTATTTGGCTGCTGTTGCTGTGGTATTATACCACTATTATTGTCATTTGTTGATGTGGTTGTCTTGCGTGTAGCTGAACGCATAAGCTATAATTCAAGGATTTTTATTTTTTTTAATATTAAAGTCTAGACACTAAATGAATTCATAAAATTTAAATGAAAATTAAACAATGGACAAAAAACAAATAATGTTTGGACTGAAAATGTTTTTGATAAATCTTTAACAAATCTTACAAACAAACAAGTGAACATAAATTTAATGCAGTTGTTTAAAAGTGAAATCCGTAATTGTGTTTTAATTGCTTACTAAGATGTGGACCAACTACCAGGTATTTGTTGAACAGATGAAAGGCAATTTGGATTTGTTAGAATTATGAAATAATAAGTTTAATTTTATATTATGATAAAATGTATTTTACTAGCACATAATACATACTAAAAGTATGTTTATATGAAAATTGTAAAATGTAAAAGCAAATGAATATATCTATTATTTAATGTTAGAAAAGTGATAGATAAATATTTATAATAACATAAAGTAAACATAAAATAATGTATCGAGAACAATATAACAGGACTAAGAAACAAGTTTAGGCGATTTTTAATTTTTTTTTTTTTTTTTTTCATAAATTGAATTGTAATATATATATTTCAATATATTTAAAATTTGATCAAAGAATCACGAATATATATTTAACATAAACAAATATATTGTAAGAACTACTAATGTTTTTGAAAGTGAACAGCATTAACAATTAACTAATTATATAATAACAGGTTCTAAGATTGCATATCTTTATTCAAATTTTTAAAATTTTAACGACCTAAAGAAAAATATTTTTTTTTAAGAAATATTAATTTTATAACATTTAGCATTTGAATTATATCTTTTGTGGTTTAAATGACGTTCTTCAAAATCCGGAAATGGTTATGACGAGTCAACCTTCTTTTTAGAGCTGTGCCAAATCGTTTATTTCAGTGTTCGCTCATTTTCGTTTAGTTTGCAAAATTTGTCCCGTTCGTTCAATCGTTGACTTTTGAACGACAGTACGGAAACAACCTATTTTTTTAGAATTCATGCAAAAAGAAAATCGGTTATAAATATTAAAATGACGTAGATAAATTGAAGAATTTATTTATTAAATTTAATTCATTTATTAATTTATTGACCCCTGGGGTCTGTATTGAGCATCTGGACATCAGAAAGTCATATAGACTTCCTGACAACTGTAGTGTGTTTCTAGCCGAAGGTTCTAGGAATCTTGAGGGCCGTAGAACTGGTTAGGGGTAACATCGCTACGGGCTCGGAGGTCACTATATACGTGGATAGCCAGGTGGCTCTTAGTGCCATAAGGGGCTATTATAGGAGTAGAGTATAGTAGGAGAGCTTTGCTAGAGATTTTAGGGGAATACAGGTTGAGACTATGCTGGGTGCCGGATCACTCCAACATAAGCGGCGATGAGATGGCTGATGAGTTGGCAAGACTTGGCTGGGAAATAGTGGATCCTGATAAGGTGGAGACGGTTAGGCCTCTTTTGGGTTTCTATTTTGGTAGGATCAGGGAATGGATTCTGAGCAAGACTCATCGAGACTGGAGTAACCAAACGGAATGCAGAGTATCAAAGACGCTGTGGCCGATGCTCAGTAAATCTGATTCGGATTTGCTTCTTGACAGAGATAGGGTCTGCATGAGAACTATAATAGGGATGATTACGGGCCACTGTATGTTGGGCAGGATGGCAGTAAGAATGGGGCTGAACCTCTCGGATATGTGCAGGGTGTGCGAGGATCCGGACGAGTTGGAGACAGTTGAGCACATTCTGTGCCAATGTCCCAGACTGCAGATTAGCAGGTTGAAATGGCTAGATAGCAGATTCCTTGGCGAATTAGGGGATGTCTCGAGCTGTGGACTCGAGAATCTGATAAGATTTGTAATGGCAATGACCTGGCTTCGTGACACGAGACTGGGAATAGGTCGATTGTAGGGTCTTGGCTCTTTTTTGACATTAGTTTGTTATCCATTTCTTCACCATTTGTCTGTCTTCTTTCTTTCTTCTATTCTTTTCTATTCTTATTTTAATTCTTATTCTGATCTTTATTTTTATTTTAAGGCGTCACAATGGACCGTATGGGTCTCTGGTAACTTCGCGCCGGCCTTTCTTACCTACCAATTAATTTATTGTATTTTTTGGTAAATAAATAATATTAAAATTATTTATAAACAATTTGTTCTTTTGACTAGAATTTTATTTATTTTATTTTATCGAATATACTAAGGACCATTATTACATTATTGGCGTTTATAAAGTTACGATTTTTTGGAAACATAAACAGTTTGTGAATACTACTACTCTAACTTAAACCCACTTCTTATCAATACACAAACATTCAACTGAAACAAAAGAATATATCCATGATGTAAAAAGTGTTCGTATTTCACCATGAAAATAGTATAGAAAAACAAATATGAACGAAAGAAAATTTGGCATAAAAAACCTGAAGGAACAAACATTGAACAAATCACCATTGAAGCAACAACGCTCATTCATGAGCTACACAGCTCTAATACTTATGGTTAAAAACAAAAAATTTATATGCATAATTTTCCATAATAATGTCAAGTTTTTTCTTTCTTATAGTTATTAAAACACTGTACAACACTTTTCAAAAAATAAAAGTTCCATAGAGTTTCAGAGTTTTTCTATTTTTCTCCTTTACCCCCTAAAATGAGCAATAATGATTTAGTTAAATATTTTTATAAAAAAATAATTTTTCCAAAAAAAAAAATTTTAAATTCATAAAATTTGTATGGGAGTCCACATGAAGGGAGAGAAGAATCCTATAACATTCGTCCGAAAAGAGAAATTCAAGTAAGTATTTTAAAGCTAATCCAAAAGATAATTTTTCTTTAAATAAATAAAAATATTATTGGTGAATTTACAAGAAGTGCTATTATGTCGTATTTTCGTATTGTCATGTCATAATTTTCTTAAATTTTAAAATAATTGAAAAATTATGACGATATGACAATATGAAGGATAGGATACCTTATGAACACATTAATTATAAATATAAACAAGACAGAGCTATACCCTTCACACAATTTCTACCACCTTGTAATAACCATAACTAAAAGTTATATGCTGCAACTGTAAACAAAACTTATTTTGGAAAACAATAACTTGAACTTTTTATTGACATTTTTTTCAAACATTTTTTTTACCGATATCTTTGTCTTTAATTGACAATTGAACCAATATTTTCTGTAAATGTTGCCAAAGGTACATATTTTATATATACGTTATAAATATTGCATGAAGATCCAAAGAAGCTGCAAAATCTGAATTTGTTTCGTTAAAAAGCAGAGGCCATCGTGTTCCTTCGCTCGTAATATACCCACATTCTCAAAAGCATGTCTGATAAATCGATACCACATAAAGAGTCGGAGGTATACAAGGGCGCTTCAAAAAGTTGATTTCTACATACACACGAAGATATGGACAGACGGTCCTATCCAAAAATAGGAAATATTGATTTAGTTGACAGTTGTTGGGGGCTAGGACTTGCCTTCCCCTGTGAAACAAAAACCTGGTGTGTCTTAAAAAAAACTAGCTTCATTTTCGGATTAAGCAAAATTCATTCAGACATTAAAAACTGTCATAAAAAACTATGTGATTTTCAGACTGTTGTTCAGTCAATTAGGTGTGGAGTGCTCATTTTTTCAGTGATGAGTTAGTTCATTTTGACTAGTAAACGATAACAACATCTATTTTTGGTTATTTATTTTATTATTATTTATATTCTGAAGCTTGGCAAGCTTACTTATTTATATAGTCCATTTTTAATTATTTATTTTACTTTTATTGAGTCATAAAATCCTAATTAGCTGAAATATACTTAACACAAATTTTCCTAAAGTCAAAAAGTGTCGTTTTGGAATAACTATTAATCCCACATTAAATGTTAAATAGAAAGAGAAAAAACATTATTAATTTTCGTATTTTAATTTTATGAATTTTTAAATTTTAGGCTATAAGTTCAATGTGATAACGACAAGAATATTAAGGAAAAATTAGTCATCCGATACTAGCTGAGTGGAATGCATTTTCGAAACCAGCTACGGTTTCATCATCACTCTTTTGATCAGAACTACAGGTGTTGTGTGTAAATATCAACTATTTAACTCAGTAATGTATTGAAAATTGAAACATAGAATTATTTGTTCTAATTGATTTCCTGTTATTTTTAATTTTCATTTAAATATTGTATTTTATATTTTTTTATCTAAATATTTTTGGCCATTTAAGGGCTTATAATATCGACGTAAATTCTAGTCTCATAACCTAATATTTTTGACATAAAAAAACGCTTTACTTAATAAATTTAAACGTTTCTTACTAAACAACATATTTCATTAAAATCAGCAAATTTCAAATCGTTCTACACACTAAATTATTACGGTTATATCTGACAGTCCATTTAATATAAATAACCCTTATATGAAATAATACAGCTCTTTAGAATTTCAACTGATTAAGTTATATTAACTTTTTTGTTTCAAAATCTTGAAACTTTAATAACTATGACCCAAAAAATTATTATTTTTTTTTTAAATTCTATATTCTTTGAGTTTCATTTTATTAATACAGGTGAAGATTTTTTAAAGAAAAAATTTCAGTTTTTGTTATTAATCTGTTTGAACACATTATTTTTTTTAACCTCAAATAATCATTTATGTATAAAATTGATTAAGTTTTGTAAAACGTTTAGGTATAAATTTAACCAGTCTGTTAAAATGGCGGATTACTTTTCTTCAAAAATATTAAATTGCCTCTCATTAGCGTAAACCTTAAGAACCAATATACGCAATAGACTTAATGTGGTCTGTTGATATGTAGTGTTTTATTCCCTCGTAAAACCACATTTTAATTTTATCACTTGTGAATTCTTTCATTATTTAAACCACATTTTAATTTTATCACTTGTAAATTCTTCCATTGAATTGCATAAAAATCCAGTTTCTATTACGGTGGTTTCGTTAAAAACGCACCAAATTGTATTGAGTTAGTGCAATACTATTCATTATTGATTATGTAAACTAAATTAACCCCATACTTGCTGAGCAAAACGCATAACAAAATTGTGACCTGAGAAGAATATTTATTTTTTCTCTCACTATTACCCAAGGTTATATTTTCGAAAGAGAAAAAATGGAATTCATCCATAGGATCTGCCGGTAATACTCACTATTGGCGCAACTTACGTAAAGAAAACTGATACTTATCAAATCGCAATTCTGGCAGGGATAACGTTATAATAAAATGTCATAGTGCATTTTATTCAGCAGTTATATAGAACAGTATTAATGTATATGTAGGAGAATGTGCCTAATATTTCCTGTAGCCTTCAAAATTCTTTCAATAAAATATGCAGAATTTTACTTGCCAAATTTTCTGCTATTAAAAAATATTTCTTCTTTTTTCTTAAAGAAATCTTATAAAATTAACTAATATAATGCAACTGTGACAGTTTAAAAACGTTGATAATGAAACTAATTAAATACCTGAAAAAAAGTCGACACCAACTCAAACAGCACAAAGTTGATCCCAGACCTACTAAAACTTTTGTAGTACAATACATATTTACATATCGTTTTGACAAAAGTTTTCTTTTTTAAATTTATTTTTTTGCCAATAGCAACAAAAAACCACACACATACATATGACACTTTAGCACACTCACGTGCTCTAACTCATTCATGAGACATAAAAAAGGACTGAATGAAAGAAAGACAAAAACAAAGAAAAAAAACGAAAGGACAAATATACAATAACAGAATGGTTATTTAGACTGGCACCACTAAGTGTATAAGAATACGAGTGCAATTAAATGTTATCAGGAGGTTAATTAGTAACACATTACGAAAAATACGATTAGAAAAGAGTAGATATGTATGTATAAAAAAACAGCAATAGCAAGTTGAATATACATTTTACACCATTTCCATTTTGGTTAATATTCATTTTATTAAAAAAAAAATTGATTTATTAAAAAAAATTGATTTATTAAAAAAAACATTATATAAAAATTATTAAAAAAAAATATAAAAAAATAATGAATAAACGATACAAGTTGTTTAAAAGTTAAATTGTGTTGCTAAATTTACACCCCCAACACTATTTATGTCATCATCATATTAATTATATAAGGTGTTTTTATAAGCACTTAGAACTTACGAAGGGGTTAACTGTCAAACGAAATATGATTTCACTTTTTAACATTTATTATCCGTATACTCCGGCAAATCATCACGGATAGATTAAAAGTTCAATAAAGTTAATAAATTAAACAAGTTTTCTTTGAAAATCAGTAATCGATTCGACCAATGTTTAATCGTAAAATTGTGCCCAGCTCAGCGATGAGTTTCGAGTTTGTTCATAAACAACATTGTCGCATATGAACAGAGACCAATCTACAGAAGAACCTAAATACTTCATTACATCTATAAAAATGCACCATTTAGAGATGTTTACACGCCGGAGCTTGTGTTAAAGTGAAAAGAGATCGTTAACGCATCATGATCAAAGATTTTTTGTTTTAACATATGGATAACAATGATCCGGAGTAGATGTGGTTTCAACATGATGGCGCTACATGGAGTTAAAACAATTTCGAAACATGGACCAGTCAATTGACTTTCAGGGACGTGCTATTTGTTACCTATTATTTTCTATTGAGCCGCGTGATAAACTGATAAACCAGCAATAATTGACGCCTTGAAGGCCAACACTGTTTGTGTTATTCGCGACATACGGCCAAAAATGCTCGTAAAAGTGGCGTAAAACTTGACATCCAGAATTCGTTTCGTCAAGTCGTACAGTCATAGCGTCCATAAAACGGAAAACACTATCAAATGTTAGTGCCATATATTTGGGATAAAGAAATAAAAATCATTAATTAAAATTTACTTTTTTATATAATTTTGATAATTTTAAGTTCTGTCAGGTTTACAAAAATGCGTTATGGAAATTACCATTGGGATGAAAATTTTAAATTGTTAACAAAAATTCCTCCTTATGAAAAATTACCATTGGGATGAAAATTTAAAACAAAAATTCATCCTCACGGAATCTCCATAAGGATAAATTTGGTGTCCCAGAAAGCCCACAAATATACTACTGAGTATTATATGAATTCTTCACCGTATTTATTAAAGAGCATATCGGTTTTCGTATATTAAGTTAAATTATATGTTGAAATAAGTTATTCCAAATAATATTCTGGGTTAAAAAATAAAGGCAATAAGTTTTTACACTATAACTTCCTGGAAAATAATTTCAAATTTTCAAATAGTTAAAAATTCGACTGAAGGTGTGTTACTATCTCAATTTAAGCTTATGTCGACTTAAGCAGTTATTCTTATTTGCCACAGAAATATCCGCTTTCAACCTTTTTATCTATCTATATATATAAAAGTGAAACTCTGTGTGTGTGTGTGTGTGTGTGTTAGCTATAGACTCCGAAACTGTAAAACTGATCGGACTCAAACTTTGGCAAGTTGTTGTACACATACTAGGGAGTGTTTATGGGTGAAAAAAAGTAGGCGGGGCCACGCCCATACAAAATTAGTTATCAGTTTTAGCTACTTGCACTTGACCGATTTTTCTGAAACTTTGCACACATATCGAGCTGTCATGACTAAATAATTTTGTGATAAGAAAAGTGGGCGGGGCCACATCCCTAAAAAAGATTTGATTTTGAGGTACTCGCACAGAACGATTTTTCTGAAACTTTGCACACATGATTTTATAATTTCGTGTTAAAAAAAGTGGACAGGGCCACGCCCATAAAAAAAAGTTATGATTTTGAAGTTTTTTCACTGCACCGATTTTTCTGAAACTTTGCACACATATCAAACTGTCATGACTTAATAATTTCGTGATAAGAAAAGTGGGAAGGGACACGCCCATAACAAAAAGTTATAATTTTGAGGTACTTGAACTTCACTTTGCACACACATATTGAGCTCTCATTATAATACAATATCGTAATTAGAAAAGTGGGAAAAAAAACTTATAATATTAAGCTTCTTGCACTTGACCGATTTTTCTGAAAATTTGCACACATATTGAACTCTCATAACTATATAATTTCGTGATTAAAAAAGTAGGCGGGGCCACGCCCATAAAAAATTATAATTTTGAGGTACTTGCTCTGGACCGATTTTGGTGATGACTATACAGTTTCGTGATTAGAAAAGTGGGCAGTGCCACGCCCACTTGATATTTAATTTAAATTCAGAATGCATTTTTATTCATTAAGGGGCGTAGCAACGCGCGTTGGGCTTTTCTAGTATGTATATAAAATCCAACACGTTTTCCGTGTATGTTCAAACTGGTTAAATTTTATGGAATCTATGGAAATGATGTAAATTTAAAACTACATGTAAACTTTAAAATTATGTTATTGCTTGTTAGCTTTGTAACATAGAACACATTAAAAATGATAAGCTTAAAATGTTATTATATTAGTAATATTAAGAAGGTAAGTAAGTTAAATACAAAATACGATTACTATTATCTAAAGACAAGGACGAGATACACTATTTTAGTTAAATGAATTTTTGTATACACATATTTTTAACGATTACTACTGCAACTACTACTAAATTTATTTGTTGTTAGGTTATTTATTACATGTAAATATGTAATATGTTTTCAGTAGTGAAACTAATTCTTAAAAATTCCACAATCGATGAAAATGTTAAAATTTTTTTTTATCTGTATTTAGTAGTTGATAAGCAGAAGTAGTAGAAAGGTTAGTTAATTACGTACAGGCGTCGTTTCAGTCGGTTCAGTTATAATTTGAGGACGTTGTTGATCACGGCGTAAAGTTACCTAAAGCAGGAAGTAAAAAAAGAGCAACATACAATACATAAAAAAAAATTAAAACAAAACATAAACAATTTGCATAGTTTTTTTTAACAAAAGATAATAAAGTGTTTACGCAATACGGTTTATTTTTTTATAAAAAAATTTATAATTTTATATATAATTTTTTAAGGGTAAAGAAATTAAGCCTTTTCCAATTTTTAAAAAATTAATTCAAATTATATTCAATTTTAATAGTTTTAATAACGATTGTGATTACCCTTTATATTAAAGTTTTGAAAAAAAAAGAATTTGTGTGTAGTAAAAATAATTAAATTTTTTTTCAAGGGAGAAATATATGCAATAAAAAAATAAGCATTTTGTTTCAGTATTACGAGAATTATATTTTTAATAATTATTCCGATAAACCACCCTGGGATAATGTTAGCTATTACCAAAGTTTTTGAGGTTAAATATATAAAAATGTATGTTTATCTGTAGACTTTCGACAAAACATGCTAAGTCGACAGAAGAAAACAAGTTTTTCACATTATTTACCCAATTTTGCTAGTAACTAGCACATCTAAATGAATCAAATTAACTTTAGTTGTTGATATGTTGTTTGTTTTTTCTTCCGAAATATTCGAAAACTTTAAACAAGTTGTTTTATCAAAAGTCCACAGATATAATTATTTATTATATACGTACATATTCATATATAATTTTTGTTTGTTTTAAAATGTTATTAAATTGTATTTAGTAAGGGACGTAAAATAAAAATTAGTATAAATTAGTAAAAGTATATTAGTACATAAAAACACAATTTTAAATATTAAAATTAACCATTTTGTTATTAATTTATCTATAGATTGTTTAATAGAAAGGAAAAGTGATTTAGTAAAAAGAGTAGTTGTAAATATTTTATTATTAATTACTTTTATAGGTTGCCCTCATGTAACGTATTAAATTCCGTTAAAGCTTAATAGCTTAATAGCAAATACATATGTAAATCTTGAACTAAGTAGTTTTCAGTTTTCGAATTTAAGCGAAAATTTCTTATTTTTATTTTAATTAAAAGTTATAATTAAAAACTTTTAATATCGTTACCTCAGGTATTCGAACCCAACTTTAAATTTTATTCTTTTCAATACCTTTTAAATATTGGCATTTTTTTTTGTTCTTTAACAACAACAAAATTAGATAAGCAGAATAACGGCACTTTAATTAATAAAAAACTTATTTTATAATTTTTATGATTTATTTTTTCTTTTAATTTTTAATTCAAAATACCAATACTTTTTTCAGGTTTACTTTGTTTTTGCACAGAAAAATACAGTAAAGGTATTCACGTTGCCGATTTTACTCTTTTACTTTTTTTACTTTAACAAAAAACAGAGTAATTGTATATTTTCGCATGTATCTCAGTAATTTTTTTATTTGGTCACAAAACCATTATTACCAGAGTAACCAAGACCATTTGTAAAGATGTTTATAAATTCTTTAGGAGCTTATAAAACTTGAGTTATTTGTAAAAAACTTTTCTTTCAAACATGTTTTTGCCAATAATAAACCTATAAACCTATTCGACCAATTTTTTCTACAAATGACAAGTGGGATATCTCTAATACGAGTACACTGGTAGTTTTAAGAAAATTTAGTTTTTAAATTTTTATAAGAATAATTTTTTTTAATATTTTATTCTTATATTTAAAATCCTCAGCTCACGGATTTGAGGGGAACCTTGTTTTACATTTACCAGTTAAAAAATTGTATTGCTATATTATTATTTTATCATTCCGTTTGTAACACATTGAAATATTGCTTTTAGAGCCAATAGAGTATATATTTTCTGAGTCCTGGTTTCATTTTAGGACCATCTAGCTTTGTCCGTCCCTCTGCTCTTTATCACAGTTTCGTGATAAAACTTTCAACACTAACACAGGGTATTCATTAGGGTGATCGATTATTCGACTTTTTTAAGAAACCGGTTTTTAAATAGTTTGAAATTTAGAATTTAAAAAAAAACGGTCGCTATTTTGAAAATTAAGAAAATACCGGTTAACCGGTTCGAATATATAAAATATAATATTTAAAGAAAAAATTAAAAAAAATTTTGTTCAAAAAGATTGTAATAAAAATTATATTTAAATATGAAATTTTTACAGTGGCTGCACAATGACGCAATAACTGACATGAATGCAGTTGACTAATTTAGTTTAAATTAGTTGAATTTAAGTACAAAAGGTACTCTTTACTAGTTTAATAAATAAATACAATAGATTAATACATAAATAAATAAGACACTTTTTTAGGCTGTTATAAAATATTGTATCTCCTTCTGTACATTTTTTAAATGTTAAATAGATCTTTTAAACTAATATGCACTAACGTATTTTGTTTGAAATGATTTCTGTAATTTAAGGGAGAAAATCTTTAAAATTTCATATTAAAAATTCTTTTTTATACCCCTGACAGATACAAATATAGGCATTAACTAGTTTGTTCAATGGTTTAATTGAAATTTAAGTTGACAGACACTCAATGCCATTAATTAAAATTGGGATCTGGAAAAAGAGATTATTGGTTTTTCTTTATTGTAACTACATTTTGCACCTAAAAGTGATCGATCAGCTTAGTTTATGCTTCAATTACCTTTAACTATAAAAAGAATAATATTTAAGCTTAATTATTTTTCTTATTTTGCATTTGTTTTTTAAAAAATAAATAAATTTCTTACAATATTATGGAAGAATATTTTATAGTTTTTATTTTCTGATTTTTTGAAACTTTTCGCGTACTAAATATACTTTGGTACGATTGGTTACAAAGATATATGAAAATAAACTTAAAAATATAAAAAAACCGGCATTTTCGGATAAAATAACCGGTGTATTCGATATTCGAAAAATCAACATTTAGAAAAAACCGCCAGCAAAAACAGGAAAAAACCGGGTTTTCCACTGGTTGTACAACCGAGTCGATCACCCTAGTATTCATACGTTAATTTTCATTCTAATTTTGATTTGTTTAACACCAATAATTTTTGATATTTGATTAAATGTCGAAAAAAATTATTTTTTTACAAACAAACAAGTGAAAGTGTTAAATGAGAATTTACTTTTAGATTTTTAATGCTATTATAGCAATTGTGAGTTACTGATTTTGTGTACTATTTTAAAAACGAGAACATGAATATTTCATAGAGAATATTTGGTAGAGAAGCGTATTGAGTTTTTGATTTCAGTAAAAATTTTCAATTTAAATTATTTAATGTGAAACAAACTAACAATTTACTCCTCCTTTTAATTATTAACATCTTATTTATATTGTGAATTTATTTACTCTATTTAATTATCGCTTTAAAAAAAATTTGTAAAATTTTAAATAAGAATGTGAAAATTATTTGACTGAAAATAAGAATTACTAACGAATTTAAAAAAAAAATTAAATATCGTTATTTTGGTTGTAAAATCAAAATAATATGAAACGAAGAAAATAAACGAAAAAAACCAACTCAAGAAAAATCTTACATTTAAACGTTGGGATTTGTTCCTACTACCATCCTTTTTACTACTACGTGATGTTTGTGTGATCAGCGATATTTGCCGTTGTATCTTATGGGTACTACTATTATCAACTTCATGACCAAAAGCAGTGGCTGGTTTAGCAATGATCTGTTTTGTGTATGTTGTTTTTTTTTTAATATTTTGTTTCAAAAATCAAAATAAAGTTTTGAAATTATTTTAGTTATTTTTTTTTTTTAATCAGTCAATGTTTTAAGAAAATAATTAAGCCAGCAATTAAAGCGCAGCATTAATAAAAGAAGATAAATTAAAAAACAAGAAATGTTTGTTTTAAGTGTTAGCTTGTTTAGTTTAAAAGGGATAATTGTTAGAATATTTGATTCTTTATAGTGTATTTTAGTAATTTTAACCAATTCTTAGACACCATTATTTTAAAATATTTTTATTGTACTTACCCTAGCCTTGATGAGATTTTTAGTGGTCAATGCTAATGCATAATAAGTAAAGAATAAAACAATTGGATTGAGAAATGAGTCAGCTTTAAATTGTGTATCATAAACTATAATTCTGATGTCATTGCCATTGGCACATGTTGATGTTATAAGCGGTTCTAAACCAATTAATCTGAAAAACAAACAGTAAATAAATTTAAGGTTTTTACAAAAAAAAAAAAAAAAAAATAACACAAACATTTTCAATCAATTCACAATCTACCGTTATCGTTTTACGTTTTAGAAAATGAACTTTAACAGAAAAAAACGACAATAGGATTAATTTTTCCGTTTTTGATGTTGTAAAAAATATTAGTACTTAGATTAATTATCAACAAAACATGTGTAACTGTTGTTAAATTCGACAATGTACAGCTTTTACTATAGGTTGTGAATTGAACAATTTAGTTGTATATTGCAGAGAAACATAAAAATATTTTTATGAAAATATTTGCTAGTAAATTGTTGAGGAAATCACTGGTTTAAAACAAAATGTCACTTACCTTGCTGTTAAACTTGTTTTATCTAAATGAACTTGCATCCATGGGGTTTGATATGCCACTATACAAATGGTATGGGCCACAATCACTACCATTACTAAACGTAACAGTATGGCAAATTTCCTACAAAACAGCAACAAAACAAACAAACAAAAAATATGTCAGTATTAAAATATGTAAAATTCCCACATTTGTTCATAAATCGATTTTTTTTTTTTTGGTAGTTACAAGTACATACTTTATATGTATTTCTTTTTTAACATTTGTGGTTTATCTTACCTTTGCAATGTTTGGAAAGTTGCCCAATATGATCCTGATAGCAAAAATATTAAAAAATAAAAACCACCTGGTACACTAGGTCTTAAGATAGCCGAAAAGAATAATGTAGCCAAACAAAATAGTGGTGCTGCAATTTATCATGTATAATTTTAATTGCATTTCATTTAAAAATTAAGATAAAAATATTATAAATACTTACATATTTTAATAAGACCATCAAAATTTGGCTTATCATTATCTTCTGATTGTTGCTTTCGCCCGACATCATTATTAACCTTGACCTCTGACAATTCGCCAGCATTGGCGGCAGCACTCACTTCCAGGGTTTCTTCAATTTCTGCTGCCTCCACATTGCCGTTTTCAACTAAAATCTCAGCTTTTTGGGTGATTTTTTTCGTTACCAAATAGACGACTAAAGCGGTGGTAAAGACCACCACTTCGGGTATTAGCCATTCGATAATGGCAAAAACTCTAAAAGATTGTATAACCATATTTTAATAACTCATTACTACAATTATTAAAAAAAAAAACACGAAATACTCACTTTAAGTTTTTAAATCCTATAAAGCCGACATGTCGCAGCAAACGTTCAATTACTGTACATGTACCGAAACTGTCACCTATTTTTAAGGCCAATATCGATACCTGTAGACCTATGTGACATAGTATTAATATTGTACTTATTGCTATTAAAATTATAAAATATGGTGTAACTGATGTTTTAAAATTCTGTTTGGTAGCCACTGGTACAAAAGGTGAAACGAAAAACATCAACAGGTACACAAATGATATACCAACAGGACGATATAGTGCAGCTGAAATAAATCGAATAGCAAGAAACAAGGTAATGTTTAATAACAATTAAATTATTTAATAAATAACTACATACAGTGAAATAAATTGCATGTTAAATGTAATTAAATATACTACGATGATGATAGTAACAAGTCAAAAACCATTAAAAGGGAGCAAAATTAATTAACAACCTTTAGGAGAGTTTTAAAATATCTTTGCAACATTTTTAATAAGACCTAAGCAAGAATGATAGAAATAAAGAAAACTCTTACGTCACGCATCCTGTTTTCCTGTTGCCTAATAATTTTAAGGTTCTAGTTATTTTCATGACAGGACTAAAACTCACTTAAAATTAATAAAATTTTCGCAAGAAATTGTTAATTCCACATATAAAATAAATTTGGCAACCAAATGCGAAGGAATAAATACGCCATCTAACGAAAAATTGAACGCAAGACATAATCTTTATTTGACCATTCTTGAGCATAAACATGGTTTTAATACATTTTTTTTCTTGGATAATTTAATAAATTTCAATTTAAAATGGCACAGTGAAAAGCATAACGACAAAAAATTAGCTCCTAATAATTTAACTTCCGAGGACCTATGGTTTGAGGATACAACTCTGCACAATAAAATGTAAGACAACTTTAGTTTAATTGTATTTTTAACAGTTTTATTAACACCCTGCAAGCAATTTGGTAGTCGACTACAAAAATAATGCACTTATAGTTAACTTTTTGACGACTGACTTTAAGCCAACTACAAATAAATGCAGAAATTCCCCAACATCAATGTGCACAAATTTTTTTTATATTTTTTTTGAATATTTTCGTTTGTTGCAGTTTTGTTTTCTTTTGCTATTTAGAATTTTGTTTTTTATAACTGTTATTATGTACATACGTTTGTTGTCTTTGGTATATTTTTGTTTTTTATTTCAGCATTGTTTTGTTTTTTGTTTTATGTAAAATGTAAATTACTGATCATTATTGTGCGTTCAGTTAAAAGTGTAAGTTAAAAAAAAAGTAAAAGTGTAAAGTTGGAACTAATTGTGATTTTTAAATTTAATTATTAGCCTAAAAAATTATGAAAGGTGTTAGTAAAAGACATTTAAAAAGACTGATTAAAAGGGAGAACCAAATATATTCAAATAAATTATTTTCAAATAATTCATATAATACTGAATCAAATAATTGTGTTAATAAAGAGACAAATAGTTCAGCTAATTTAGAGGCTTCCAGTTCGAATGTTGATAATGTGCCGGAAAGTGAAGTGATTATAGATAGTATTGAAAGCATTCCAAAAAATAAAACATTAAAAGAAAAACTCGGAGACTGGTATTTCAAAAATAGGCCATCTCGAGTGTGCTTTGAAGAGTTGTTATAAATTTTAAGTGAGGAAAATTTAGATGTGCCTTTAAGTGCAAACTCTTTTATTCGTAAAAAAAACTCGTTATCCATTCAAAACATTTATCCGGGATTTTATTGTCATTTTGGTGTAAGAAAGCAACTTTCTAGAGTTTCTAAAATCATAAGAGATGACCACAAAATAGTTATTGATATCAATATAGGTGGACTACCGTTCTAGAACTCAATTGTGGCCTCAAATGTAGCTAACTTTAAACTGACTACTATGTAGCTAACTTTAAACTGACTACTATGTCGCTAACTTTAAGTTAGTTGAAAAGTCATGCAGACACGGACCATTGACTATTTCCTATGACATCACCATGTTAAAAAAGTCAGTTCGCTCCATTGAAAGTAATCCAGGCATCAACCACAACTAGTTGAGAAAAAGTTAACTTAAAGTTAGCTTAAAGTCAACTGAGTTGCTTGCAGGGCATATAAGGGATTTTAAGGTGTGTGTGATATGGCTAGAATCACATATGCACTGATCATCACAATATTTAATAATGCATTGTGTTAATGTCTGACTTATATTAGGTAAATTTTATCCTAACTTCAACATTCTCATTAGTTTTTTTTTTTTTAGATAATTTTTACAATAACAGCGTACCATTTATGAGAATTAGGGTCAATTATAGACTGATTACCATGAAAGATGGTTGGACAGATTTCACTTTTCGGTAGTTATAGTGGTGGTGTCGGGTATAAAAATACCAAATTTTTAAACGACTATTATTTTTAAATCATTTTAAAATAAAACATTATTCCATTTTTTTTTTTTTCTATTTTAAAAATTTAATGTAAAACTTAACGCCACAAGGTGAAACGCTTTTTAAAAAAAAAATAAAAAAAAAAATTTTATTATTTATCAATAATTTTGATTTTTAACATTTTAATATTAAACATTGTCCAAATATATTCATTTAACTGAAGGACTTGGTTAACTGAGGAATTTTTTTTGACTTACCTAATACCAAAATAATTGGTAATACTACACGTTGCAGTGTAAGGCATGCATAACTGAATGCCATTGTAATGGAGTTATAGTTGTAGTATGTATATGTAGTATGTATATAGGAGAAAATGGAAGAGATTACTCGTTGTAATTATTTGACAGGATTTACTGCTGTATTAATTACAAAGTAAACTGTCTAAGTTTAGCAGTCATTCTAGTTTATAGCAGCGGCAACAGTTTATAGCAAAATATTCAACATAGTTTTTAAATTTTTTAGTTGGTTTTGTTTAAACTATTGTTAAAGGTGAAGGAAAAACGATCTGAAAAGAAAAAAAGAAAAACAAATGTTTTAGGTATGGAAGTAAATGTTTTGGTTTTTTAAAGTTTTAAAAAGTAAAGAGGTAGGTAGCCTATAGTATAAGAAAAGGCTGACACATTTCAGAAGTGTATTGACATACCGTCCTTTTAACAGCATTCAAATTCGTTTATTTAAACTGTTTTCTATACTATGTACATCAACAAATACATACACATATTGAAAACTTTCCAACATTATAAATATTCGCGAAAATTCGTCAATTTAAACTCCTCCTCAAATAATCGTTAAATTCGTAGAAATTGTAACTCATTATTAAGTATTTAAAATAATTTAAATAGCAAATTCACGGAAAAGTAGAAATAAACACGCTTATTTATAGAGAAGTTCAAGGACGATTGTTGCCAAAAATATTTCACAAATTTATTGTAGTGTTTCCCAATCTGTACAAAATAGGCCATCAACATTTAAGAGTAGAAATGTTTTACAAAAATTTAAATAACAAATAAATTTGATAAATTAAATTATTTTTTAATTTATGATTTGCACGTGAACCACAAAGTTTAATTGGTCTTGCGAAAACCGTTAAATAAATTTAAGAAATGATTAACATTCTAAAAATGATATGTTATAGAACTTTGAATAAATTAGCCACTTTTAAAAATTTATAATAGATTTTGTTATTTATAAAAGAATTTCTTTAAATTCTCTATTCATACAAAACAAAACAAAAATATCCTATTAACCTTGTAATTATAATAATTTGTATCCCAAAGAAATAGAAAATACACAAAGAAAGTGCTACAAGAATGCAAAAACAAAAATATGAATGAATTAAAAAGTCAGGAAACGTATTGTGTAAAGCAGTGGAATGCAAAAAGCTGTTGTGACTATCCCACTTCTAAAATAGTCGGAGGGTACTTTAAGACTTGTAAATACAAATGCAGTATAGTTAAAGAGTACATTCGTAAATGAGTTGCTTTTTGAACATGCACAATTATATATAACACTTGTTAGTTTGGCAGATTAACTAGATATAAAAAAAGCTATGAAAACAAAAATAAATAACGTTATCGTCACATTCTCATTTTTTATTTATTTATTATTTTTACCTCTGATGCTTTAAAAGTAAATTATAAAATAATAAGTGAAAATGGGTTGACAAACAAGCAGCCTCAAAATTAAGGTGAATTCCCTTAATTGTTCCGAAGAAAATTTTTGTGGTTACAAATTTTTTTTACTCAGAGTTTTCTGCGACACGATTCATTTATTTTGAAAAATTTTTTTTTCTAAAAATCAAATCTACCATATTAAATACATTTGTAAATAAGGCGTTTTAATTTTACATATTACGATTTTTTAAATTTTCATATGGCAACCCATTTAAATTTTGTGTGCACAAAAGTTAGAATTAGGGCGTCATTAGTCTTTACTTTCTGTTGTCGTTCTGTGACGTGCCGTTCTGTTGTTTAATTTATGTAGTTACTTCTTCTGTAAAAACTAATCTGTCTTAATTTACAAGGTAATCTTACAAAAACAAGCTTATTATATTTTTTGTTTATTTTTCTCGTCAAAAAATTGTAGTGTCAGATTTCATCTATAAGCAGCCACCTTTAAAATATAGGCACCTAAATACCAGCTGTTTCTGTCTCAATGGCCGTCACTTAACGTTTAATTCTATTTTCTACAGGTTCGTCCGCAACGGAACGAAACAGAAAAACGACATATACATATTTTCTATTAATAAAAACAAGTCAGCTGATTCGTAACGGAACAGAAAGTAAAGACTAATCCTACCTTTAAATTAATTTAAGTACAGAGCAGGATACACTTATACAGGTGGCGGTGCCAGCTCAGCTAATTATTTTTTTGTGTGCCAATGTTTGTCAAACTCTATATATAAAAGAGATTTCTGTGCCAGGAATTGTCAAACAACATATATAAAAAAAGAGAGACAAAAATTGCTCTCCTTTACGCTATCACTTTATGTGATTACACCATGGTAAAGAGTTTTTCGAACGAAAGTATTTCTCTCTCTCTCTCTCTCTAAAAAAGCAAGATTTTAAAAGAAACATTTTGTCTGGACAAAAAGCTTCTGCGAAACACATGGGTTAATCTAGCTTTAGGGAATAGCGTTTGAACTTAACAAAATGGAAAATTCTCTTAAGGTTAGCAGAAAGGATTATTAAAGTCGAGAAAATGTTACTTGACACTTTCAAATAAACAGACTGATAGGATTTGAACGATGTAAAACTTTAATGTGTAGTTAAGAAAATAAAAATACATTTCTTTTAAAATTATCTCTAGAATAAAGTTTTTAAATGCATATACATAACTAAGAAATAAATTTAAAAACCGGTAGTTGCAATAGTTTGCTTATATTTAAGACAACTATAAAACGATTTTTCTGGCTTTTTATTTCAAAACTAAACTGAAAAATATGATTGAGCAATATATGCTGCAGAAGTTATTGAGATCAATATTTTTTAATGATTTATGTATTTTTTACTTAAGACGTTTGCTAATTTGCATTACAAAAATATATGGAATATATCTGAAACCACAAAAGGATTTGTAGGACAAAATGGAGATTAGGCTCTATCAAAACACAGACAAACAATGTAAGAGAATTACCACAAAATATAAATAAATATACTACATAGGATACCAAATCAATATTGTATTAACTACAAATGGAATAGAATAGAATTTGTTTAAAAGTTAATTCATACATAAAAGAGTTAAATTGTACTGAAATCTTATAAAGCTCCAAAATTGTAAGAATAAATTCTTTAACATTTCCATAAAAAGGTTTGAAGCAAAAAAAATTAAATATCTACTCATGTATAGCAATTGTCGTATAAAAAAAAACGTAAACGTAGTAAATTAGGTGTGTTGTGCATTTTATTGTTGCTTAAAAAAATTGCACAAGTTGCAATAAACACGAGGCTTTCAAGTTTGTAACACTATTTTCCGCTATTTCATTGTATAGTATACAATTATATACATCTTCAGTCATCCAGCCAGCCAGTCATTAATTCAAAGGCAGATGACAGTGATGCCTACGCTTTTTGCAAAATAATGAAAAAAAAAGTGTGATTCGGGGGTTAGTAGCAAAATTGTATTAAAACAATCGTTTTAGAAAACAAACATTAAAACACAGTTTAATATAACTAATTTTGAATACAAAAGTATTGGAAATATGGATGGCACAGATTTTTGTTAATTGTTTGTAATATCTAAAATTAAATAATAAAAATAACCTGAATTTAGATTTCTAACATTCAAAAGGGCTTTTAAATTTAAAAAAACTGCATTAAAAAAGAAAATAAAAATAACGTTTCAAAATTTATACGCAAACCAAACAATAAATATATGTACATTAGGGATATCACTTTTTTACAATTTTTGAAAATATCAAAACGGCCCTATCCATAACATGTAGTGCATAAAAAAACAATAAGAACTGCATCTTTAGATTTTCGATATTTTTAAAAAAGGTTCCGCGTCAAATGCAATTAAGTTTGGGATCAGTAAGTTCTAAAAAAATAAAAATATTTTTTTTATAAATTCATTAAATAATAAATAAATAATTTAGATGGAATTCTAGAGCAATTCTTGCGATTCTAGCTTACATACTAATTCCAAAATATCGTAGCAAATTATATGCAATATGCGAATTTATATGTGACCCTTGGTACAACATTTGGTTTTCAGACCATTGTTAAAATAAAAATGACTTCGAAGCCTTAAACAAATCATTATGGGGCTTTACTAATGATCAGAAATGCTTTCTAAGACATTGGGTGAAAGATGAATCAAGAATTCCAAAAACACAACGCAGAAACATTTGTGCGGAATGCGCCATCAAAGTCGTACAAGACATTTTCCCCCAATGCAAATCAACACGAACTCTTAATCTCTTAAGTTAATTTTACTTAACAAAGATAGTTTTTAGATTGTGATTTTGATTATAATCATATAACTACATTAAGAAATGTAAATAGTTAAATAATTATAAAATAAAAAATTTTGAAAAAATAAAAAAAAATATAATAAATAAAGAAAAAAACTTTGTTTTTTTTTACAATTCTAATATTTTAATTGTTAATTGTTAAAAATTGTAAAAACTTTCCCTGAAGAAGCTACCCAATGTGGTAGCAAAATATCGGAAAATAGAATTAAAACTATTATTTTTAATTAAGAAAATTGATCTCAAGCTCAATAGAAAAAACTGTTTATATACAAAAAAAAATCTTAAAGGTCTTTCAGAAATCGGCTACGACGCGGAACGTTTTTGTTCCAAAATTACCTTAGGAAACATTTTTCGGTTTCAGCACAATATTGATAGGGCCTTATTTTGGTTGTACCCCTAATGTACATACACTTTTTAAAATAGTTTAGGCTTTTCCAAAAACTAAGCAAATTTTTGATTAGCCCCTCAATTATAAAACACTTTCATTTGTTATATTCATTTTTGCAATTATTTGTTGCTCTCATAATCTAAAGGAAATCTAATACTGAAAAACGTTGCTCTTTGAATGCATATAAAGGTTAAAAAGTTAAACGGAAAATGCTGACAATTTAAATTCTTACTAACAATTTGACACACCAGGCTCAAAATAAAAACACTAAATGCATAAAAGTGTCAGCCAGTCAGCAACCCAGCTATTTAGTCACATAAACTCAGCCACATGGAAATATTTATATACAAATTTTCAATTCTTTGTAACTTTTTCACTATTTTATTTTCTGTTTTTATACCCTTCACACAGTGAAAAAGGGTATATATAGGTTTGTCATTCCGTGTGAAATTTCTACAATTTTCATTTCCGACCCCATAAAGTATATATTTTCTGAAAGCTTATGAATAGGGGAGTCGATTAAGCTCTGTCAGTCTGTCCGTCTGTCCGTGTGTATGTTGAAATCAACTTTTTGAAGCCCCCCGATATCGCTTGGACCCGGGTGAGGTATTAAAATATTAGAAATATTCGGGAGTAGAACGGTATTGAAAATCAGAAACATCGGTACATAAACAACTGAGATATGAGCAAAAACCCACGACCACCTCGATTTTTTATTCACAAAAACAACATTACAACAACAACATACATTCATACTACAAACGTGTATACTGGTTAGAGAAAACGTGGCATCGAATCCCAGCTGAGCCAAAAATTTTTTTTTTAATTTAAAATTTTTTTTTTTATTTAAAATTTTTTTTTTTATTTTTATTTTTTATTTAATATATTATTTATATTTTTATTATTTTTTTTTATTTTTTTTTTTTTTTTAATTTTTTTTTTTATTTTTGTTTTATATATATTACATATATAATAATTTTTTTTAAATTTTTTTTTTAATTTTTTTTTTTTAATTTTTTTTAAAATTTTTTTTTTTTAATTTTTTTTAAAATTTTTTTTTATATTTTTTTTTTTTTGTTTTTTTAACATACATACGTAAATTTATAATTTTACAATGTGATGTTTTTATATATGTATGTTTTTATATTTATGTACGTATTTCATATGGGATGAATGGTGCCACAAACTACTGTTATTGCATGACTACACGTTGTGAAGGGTATATAAGATTCGGCACGGCCGAATATAGCGCTCTTACTTGTTAATTCACTGATTCTAAATAGCAACGAGGAGGGCAAGCAACATTATGTGGCACAAGAAAAAAAAAAATTGTGAAAAAAGTGAAAATAACACTGTTTTTGAAATGCATTTTTTGTTACGTGCATATGACAACAGAGGAATGTTATAATAATGTTTGTAAGAATATTTTATATACAGAAGTAGGTGTGTACATATAAATATAATAAAACATGACAATTTTGGTAGTTTTTATGTCCTGATATTTATATTTCAGAAATTTTTTTCAATAAAATTTTTGTTTTAAATGTGTATTTAAAAATTAATTGTTTAAGTTCAAATGTATGTGTGTTAATGCAAAAATTTCCCAACAAGTTTTAATGCCACCATTTACAAAAAGATATATGTATTTTTAAAACAATTCCAAATGTGCCTACATTTTGGGTAATTTATATTTTTTTTTATTCTAATTTTCAGTATATCTTGGCAAATTCCTTGGAGTAGTACCCCTTAGACTAAACGACACAAAAGTATCGACATATAAAATGTATGGTGATGACATACGTTAAAATGGGCACAATTTGGGATTACCTGTTGATTTTACACCTTAACCTTTTTTTAAGTTCAATTACATGTCAAACATACCAGATCGAAATAAAGGAATGGACTTAAATAGGCACTAACGAATCCAAGTAAAGTCAAATGAATTTGAATTTGTTCCTTAAACTGCAGTATTACTTAAGCTTAATACTTAAGAAGATACTTATTTCGCTGATTTTTTAAGCGATTACATTATACAATTATATTAAGAATTGTTTAATAAAACCAAATGTCTCTAAACGAGATAGTAAAAATAGCATCAGTCATTCTTACTTAGATTCTTAGATATGAAAACATTGAAGTTAATTTACTATTGAAAAGTTTATGGTATTAGCTGTGATTTTAGCATTTATCTCTCAGGGGGAAATACAGTCAAACTTCCATAACTCGAACTTCTCTAACTCGAATTTACTCTAACTCGATTTTTCTCTAACTCGAACTAATTTGATTGGTAGTAGCGTTAAAAGAAAAAATTACATACAATTTTCCTTCCGTAACTCGAACTTCCATAAGTCAAAGTTCTCCATAACTCAAACAAAAAACATACACATGAACTCTATAACTCGAAGAATTTTGCTTGTTTCGTTTGTTTCTTGAGCTGGTTTGTCTATTCTACGTGCTATTTTTATTTTTTTTTTTCGGGGAATTAAAATTTTTTTTCCTTTTTGGTTGCGTGAGTATCAGTTCTATGCATAATTCGGGCTAGATGATAAATGTTGATATAATTTTTTTTTTTTTTTAAGTCGACAAAGCAGTCCTCAATTGGTTTTCAGCAACGAGAAGCTAAAACATGCATGAGAAACTACTCAAAACCAACAAGAAATGGTGTAGAAAGTTCTTTCCGAACATTAAAAAATTATTTACAGACAAATGACGCAACAACTGATGAGCACTACAAAGCATTAAGCACATTAAAGTTATTTTTTACTGAAAATAACAAAATAAAAGTAAAATGTCAGTCACAATATTCTGAAATATATTTTACTTAACTGTAATTTTTTAATTACATATATGAGTACATATGCTTGTTCTTTTATATTATTAAGTATGTAGTTTTCCATTCAAGCTATTTTAAATAAAAATAAATAATAAAAAACCTTTTTTTCTATTTTAACAAAAAATTCTGTAACTCGAAATCTCCGTAAGTCGAAATTTTTTTGGGATAATGGTGATTCGAGTTATGGAAGTTCGACTGTAGTTAATTTTACAGAAAGCACATTATATTGAAAACCTTTGGCGGTCAAACACCTTTAAGCAAAATATAGGTTTCACAAAACTTAAAAACAGGTTAGCTGAAATGTGAATAGGGGAACATTTATTGCACTTATGTGAGCTATGCTGCCTATACATGACAATATCTGGAGTTTTAACAAAGATTTTCATGAAATTTCGCATGCTTAAATATGTAAATAATTTTCATAATTTTTCATTTCGCCTTAAACACTCCCTGCTATTTACTCAACTCTCTAAAATTAAGTGCTGTGTTAGAAACATTTACACGAATTGTTTAAATAATTTTGTTTTAATGGTTAAAAATGTGTTTTTGACAAAAGAAATTACCCGCTGTCATGCATGCACTAAAAAGAAATTAACATGCCCTTTATGAGCTTATCGAAAGTGTATGTGTCCTTAAACTTACATTTTGTTCTAAATAATTAAATTTTTGCAAAATAATTTTTTTTATCATATTATCTTGTTATTTTTGTATTCTTCTTTACTCTCTCATTATTAAGCAGAAGGTTCCTTTGTTTTGAGCGAAAATTTCAATTTAATAATTATCTTTTAATGTTATTGTTGTAACTAATTTGTAGGAAACAAAAACATTGACACACTTTTAATTACACTTAAGTCAACAGTTACAATGACAAGACTTCCTTATGAGAATTTTTTCGAAATAACAAGAGTACTATTTTCGGTAACGACGAATCATTTATACCCTTCATTAACGTGTAGGTGTGGTATCAAATATTATCTTGCACACACAGAGAAAAATGTAAAAGTTATCGGGTATAGATTTTTTGTGCTATATTTTAGGTAAACAATCGAACATTGTTGTACTTTTTTACTTATATCTACATTATTTATTGTAACTCATATGACTAGGAATTGCGTATGTACATATATGCATGAAAATTACGGCAGTAATGCAATACCGGCAAACCCGTGACAGTAGTCGAGCCGCCCCTATTCACTGCATCTATTTCCTAAAATCAGTTTAACATTTGTTGTCCTCCAATGGAGGATTCTTTTCCAAAAAAGCTTTTTGCCAATTTTGAACATGTTTGAAATTTGTGTTATACTTACGACCAGTATATAGTATCTTTAGTAATATTTTTGTGGTTAAAAGTGATAACTGCTTAAGGTGACTAAAGCTTAAATTGAAATAATCAGAAAGTAGCAATTTTTAATTATTTGGGGAGAATTTTTAGTAAGTTAGCGCAAAACTTATTTTTTATATTTTTTTTAACTGACTATTTAACTTAATTAACTAAGACCGCTTTGTTATTCAATTAATACAAGACAAAATGAATATGATAGTTTTTATTTAAAAGGAAATAAATTTATAAAAATATAAAAAATTGTTGCAAGTGCATTGTGACTTTATTACTCACGAACGATCTAACCGAATTCGATGATATTTTTAGGGTTTGGTCCTATGGTCGGTTTATGGTTTATGTTTGCACGAAATCGGTCGACGGGATCGAGAGTTATGACTTTTCATGTCAACATGTTATTTTGTGTTCATATAAAAAAACAACAACAACTATGTATTCGATTCATTTCATCATCGAACTCGCATTGTGGACAGACGTAATTGGTAAGAGTCACATTTGATTTTTTGGTTTTCTTTTTCATATTTTCACGATCTGTTTTCGTTTATGAGTTAGTTATAGCCATTTTCGTAAAAACTGCATAAATTTCGAAATATTTAAAAATATTTGAGTTAATATTTTGAAAAACTGAAATACAATTCGTTTTTAAATTCATTACAATACGATTTTAGACAATTATCACTGATTAAAAAGAATTCGAATTGATTTTTTTATTTTATTTTTGCACTACGAACTGTGCAGGGGATTCGCTCGTAAATTTATTAAAATTAAAAAAAAAAAACGTAAAAATACACATAAACAGGTTTTCCTGAGTTAAAAAAATTGTTTTTTATGAATAGATTTTAATATTATACTGATGATACAAAAGATACAGTAGAATAACTAGGGGCTTTAGAAAGTGAATTACCACGAAACGAACACTGCTAAATCGTCATCACTATCTACGAGGACCTAAAATCTGCGTACACAAGTAATACATACTTTATGATGATGCAAATTAATGTTTCAAACATTACAAACGTAATGCCAAATTGGTAAGTGTGTAAGTTACACTCATGGCGAAGGGTATACAATTATTATACACATTTATGAACTTACTGCATGAAACATATTCATGTGTATATTTATGCCACAAGGAAACAGGGATAGTACTTGTTAAATGTAAATTAAATATTAATGGTATAACATGAAGTACGGCAGAGGTAGATAATTAAGTCCAACTATTTTGATTTTCATCATTTATATAGAAAATGCATTATGATTTTCAATTCCACTTAAAAAATATATAAAAATATTGGTGTTAAGACTACATGAAGAATTTTTTCTTTAACGATTTTAAAGTAATCAAACTATGTCCATCTATCTGTTTGTGAAAGCAGAATAAAATAGAATCCGTCATTCGTCTTACGTCGCCGTTAACATTAGGGCAAGGGTAGACATAATTAATGTTTTGTAAATGGATATTTAATCAGAGAAAACAAAGTAAAAAATCAGCTGTTAACTGTCAAACTACTCAACGTACATTAAAAGTTAAAAGTTGCCCAACTTCAGTAATTAAAAAAAATTTTTTTTTTTTAAAATAATTAAAATATATATTATTAATATAAAACAAAAAAAAAATTAAAAAAAAATTTAAAAAAAAATTAATAAAAATATAAATAATATATTAAATAAAAAATAAAAAAAAAACTAAAAAAAAAATATAAAAAAAAATTTTTTTGGCTCAGCTGGGATTCGATGCCACGTTTTCTCTAAACAGTATACACGTTTATATGTATGTTGTTGTTGTAATGTTGTTTTTGTGAAAAAAAAATCGAGGTGGTCGTGGGTTTTTGCTCATATCTCAGTTTTTTATATACCGATGTTTCTGATTTTCAATACCGATCTACTCCCGAATATTTCTGATATTTTAGTACCTCACCCGGGTCCAAGCTATGTCGGGGGGCTTCAAAAAGTTGATTTCAACATACACACGGACAGACGGACAGACGATCAGACTGACAGAGCTTAATCGACCCCTATTCATAAGCTTTCAGAAAATATATACTTTATGGGGTCGGAAATGAAAATTGTAGAAATTTCACACGGAATGACAAACCTATATATACCCTTTTTCACTGTGTGAAGGGTATAAAAAAGCTTTAAATTTTGTGTTTCGGGCCTATCAGCTGGCCGCCTAGATCGTGTGATACATACCCCTGAAAAGTGATCGAAAATTAGAACTTCTAATGGATGACTACTTTCGTATCATAATAAAGATTTTGATATCCAATTCTGTTTGACGTATTTTTTTTTTTATTTAAAAAATGTATAAATATTTAAACCAACTTATACGAAAATGTTAACATTTTCTTGAAGATTTAATTTGTTAAGGTTAAAATTGTTTTAAAACTTAAGAAAACTATTTTCAATTTCTCTATCTAATAGTTCCAGCTCTGACGTACACTATGCAAACAATTTGTAGCAGCAGACAACTACTTTCATTTTTTTACTTAAAAAAATCTGTTGTCTTTGCTAAGGCACGCCTGTTGAACAATATAAAAAATACTAAAGGTTTAGGCAAAAACGAAATAAAAACACACAACAGTAGTATAAGACAGGGGAAAGGATTAAAAAAAATTCCTATTAAGCTTTTTAATGTTTTACAAAGACTATGGTTCAAAAGGCATTGATTGCATAGTAATCAAATTCACATTGTAATCTTTTCATTGTAAATTCTTATATAACCTTTTCGTTAAATATCGATTTATTTGAGACTACATAAACAGCTTGTTTCAAGCACAACTATAATAAAATATTTAAATTTAGTACAATTTTTTTAAATTAAATCTGTTTGCAAAACATTACAAATCACTTTCAGCAAATAAAAAAGTAAGTGAGCATTGGCGCAATAGTGTAATGGTCTTTTAACAATTTACAAATGTAATTAACCTAATCAGATTGATCGTGTTAATATGTCGCTATTGAATCGATCAAGAGTCAGTAATTTCGAGTGGAAATTCGCCTTTATAGTAATATATTATCTATATGGATTAAGTTACATTTTTAAATTTCCAAACGAATTTCTGAATTTTTGGAAACTCTGTAAACTCCCACGAGGCAGTGGTATTTACAATAATGAAAACGGTGATATGTCTTGTCTGGTTAATAAACACAAGCCACAAGTCACTCTAGTCAGTGAGTAAGCATGGTAGGAAGTAAGAAAGGATATTATTTTGTATATATGTATGTCTATACACATATAAATGCATATTTGCAGCACACTTAAAGTAAAAAATATACCGTCAACGAAATGGTTAACCTTACAAGCAATTTGAATGCATACATATGTTAAATCGTTGTTAAATTTGCTGATACCCAACAAAAAAAACAGATATTGTGATAGGACTAGGCTTACCAGACAACCTAGATTGCCCATTTTTTTTGCGTTTGGTCTAGTTAAAAAAAAATTCATACCAAATATGAAGCAAAGGAGTTAGTAAATTTTCTGAATAGAATTACAAAATATATGTGGAAAAAATTTATATTTTTTAAAGTTTAAAATGTCGTAAGACTGAATTTTAGTTGTTTAGATTACTTTTATATATTTTTAAATACAAAAAGTGCCGTCAAAAAAGAATCATACCTCTTCGATCCCTTTAATACGGCTTTAGGAAAGGCGATGCCTAATCGTGCGACTTCTCCAACTTGTTAATGGAGAATGACTTGTTAATGCAAGAACATTGGTTGCTGCACGCTAGCAGTAAGCGGAATCTATGCAGATCTTAAAAAGCTGTCAAATAATATTAGGATACAAGTAAATGAGGACAAAACAAAGTCTAGAAGCAAACCAATACAATGTATCGAAAAGAACAAAATTTAAAAAAAAAATTTAAGTTGTTAAAGACTTCGTTTATTTAGGTGCCAGTATAACTTAGAACAATGAACTCGGCTTAGAAATTAGGCGGAGAATAACACTTGCCGATAGATGTTACTTTGTAAACCCCTCACTCGACGGACAAAAATAACGTTTACAATCACTCATCTTACCCGTCCTACTCTATGGTGCTGAAACATGAACAGTTAAATGGTCAAACGAGTCATTTTTGGCAGAGTTTGACGTTATATTTGTTTCAGGCTCAACGCGACTCTCGGTTGTAAAAGCCAGATAAGATTTTTTTTAAGTTTTTTAAAAAAATATAAATAGATATATATATTTTAGTTATATAAGTACATTTTTAATTGTCCAGTTATTTAACTTGTCGATTTGGTAAACCAATTAAGGTAGGACTTATGTCGGTAGCAACAAACATTTTTGACATGTTTGTAACATCGATATATCCCTAATTAAAAATCACACAACAAGATCATTATATACAACTCTGTGGCTTGGAGCTAAAAGGGCCAATGTCAAAATATTTACTTTTGAGAAAATTGGAATTACACTTTAACTTCTATAGATGCTTTCATAGTGACATTTATTTATGAAGCTGTTCTGGGTTAAGTATTACTTTAGCTGTTTTACCATAATGAAATAGAGCAAGAAAACAAATCTAATGCAATGATTAACTCAACAGAGCAAAAAAGTGACATTGGCCTATTAAGCTGCAAGCCACAGAAATGTATGTCAGTAAAGTATATATTTTTTAAAATAAACTTGCATATTTTAACACAATTATAAAATTATCTCATATTATGTCGTTTTAATTATAGTATACTAGCTGACCCGGCAAACGTTGTTTTGCCATATAAATTATTTCTAGGAAATATTTTTTATATTAAAAAAAACGTAAACCATATGTGTTCTACGGTACGCAGATCTATCTTAGTTTAAAATTTCATCAAAGTCGTTAAGTTATTTAGGTGAGGCATAAATTGTCCTTTGGGGTGAGTCACCCCAAATATTTAGCAGTTTAAAAAAATACTAAAAACTATATCGATGTAAGTACATAATAAAAAAAAGTGGGCGTTAAAGTAGGCGTAGTAAAAAAAGTATCTTATTATTATCATATTAGAGTCTTAGTTATATTATGTGAAAATTTCAAGAAGATTGGTCAAGCAGTTTGGCCTACCTGAGGGGACGTGAAAAAAGGCGTGGCGTTGAGGGGTATGAAAAATGGATTTTGACCGATTCTCAGGCCTACCCGATATGCACACAAAATTTTATAAAAATCGGTCGAGCCGTTTCGGAGGAGTTTAATCACAAACACCATGCCACGAAAATTTTATATAATAGAATTACCCCTCATTACTAGTAAAAAAATAAGATTTCCCATTTTCTTCTATAAGAGTTGGGTAACTAATATTGCCCCGTGTAATCCCAGTGTTAGGAATATTTTTATAATGAAATTAAAATCAAACTTAATTGAGCAAATCTTTAAAGTTCAAGCTTAAGCATTTAGTGTTGCCAAACTTCTCTAATGTGTTTCAAAATTCCGAATATTACCAAATTCATGAATACAAATAAGCCAACTTTGCCCCTTAAATATGTTCTTCCTCCATTCATAAAATAATGTTTCTATACAAATTTTAATAATTTCTATTTCAAAAGAATTTACAAAAAATTTCCATAAAAAATTTAACTATGCAATAAAAGAAAATTTAATGTTGACTCCTGCTGTTGGGTGGGTTAGTGTGACTTGTGCAAACAACAATTTAAGCCGTCCGTTTTGTTAACTTTCATAACACGACCTTACCCTATCAACTACAACTAGTACTAGATTTCTCCACTCCCTTGGCCTAATCTCTTTCTTTATTTTTTTTTTTTTTTTGTAATGTAATGTTTTTGGAATACAATTTGGGGCTCATACTGGAACACACATGCATACGTACAACCATATTAAGAGGGATAAGTTTGTAGTATTATTTTGCTTTATGTCTTTTAGATTTTGATTTGTTTATTTTGTAATGGGAATATAACAAAAAAAAAAAAAAACAAAACTGACACTCAAGAACAATAAAGGAATATAAAGAGGATTTTCGAAACTATGACGATAAAACATGTGTATAAATACATAAATATTAAATGAAATTGAAAATTGGACATTTTAAGTGTATTTAAATATTAAATAAGTTTAACATGTTACTAATTACGTTTTATTAAATGTTATTGAATTTAAAGAAACTTGAAGGCAACATGAAACATCAAAGTTTAAAAGTCATATCACAAAAAAGTTGTGTTAAAAAAAATGTAAAGTACAATAAATGTCTCAATTAATAAATTTAAACAGTGTTTTTCATGATAAATAAAAAATTTACACCTTAAAAATTAAGTCATTGTCCAGCAATCACAATATTTAAACTATTATGTATATTTAAATTATGCTGATGTGTGAAAAATATATTTGTTTGAATATTATTTGCTATATACGGTTTAAACGGTTTAATCGGCTGTGAGTTTTTGAAAAAAGGAAGCTCTAGAATTATCTTTTATATTTAAAAAATAATACTTTAATATAAACTAACTTGTTTCACTTAAATTTTACATAATTTTTGTCTTGTCATATTTTTTTCCCTTCTGTCCAAAAAAATTGCTCACGCAAAAGATATTTGCGTGTAAATTACACTACTGACATTTTATAAGTTGTTGCCTTTTTTGTGTGTCCTTTTTTGTAATTTTTGTTGTTTCTGATGCGTGTCAAGATTGTCGCCACTTTTGGTTGTTTGTAATATTAACATAAAACTGTTGCTAGTTTACGCTTTGCACTGTGCTGTTCAGTGACATTGGTGGAAGATACTGGTAGTAGAAGTGTTGATGGCGTTGTGATGGTGTAACACTCACTCGTTCTACTTATTATGATAATCATCATATCTATTATTTATGCTCATTTTCAGAATTGTTTTTACTGATGAAAACACGTACACAAAATGTACAAAAATTTATAACATCATTTCAGTGAATAATTTCATTACACTCACATGTTTATTTTAAATGAAGTGTCATAGTAATGTTAATGCCGACGTTAAATTTAAGTTTACATTTTGTAAAAATAAATTATCATTTATTTGGTTTATATTGTTACAGAATTGGATTTTAATTTCATTATTTAAGTTTACTTTTTAGTTCCTATTTACATTTGTGTAATTTACTTTAGTGTAATTTAGTTTTTTTTTTACAAATTTAGTAATATTGAAATTTTGAACAATTCATATTTTGTAGTATAATTTCATTCTCGATCCGATATTACAGATTAATGATAGAGATCAATAATGATTAAAATTTCCAAAAAACATCACAATTTACTACAAACATTTTAATAATATTTATATGCTAGAAAATGCATTAGATATTTATGAATGGTTTTTCAAAGCTTTGTATTATTCTTTTAATTTTTAGATTTTAATCTATTCACCAAAATATCACATATAAAAAATACTGTACTTGGTTGTTTTGAGGTTAGTATGTTTAAGCAATTTATCATAAATAGACTCACACAGGGTTGAGTGGTATAATATCGGGTGTCCCAACTAGAATGCAATTTTTAAATTTTAAATAAAACACAGATATTTAAAAAAAAATCGTGAACCTTTATTATATCGTAAAGTAGACAGAATGAGGTTATTTATGGAACAATATATCGTGAAGATGACCGCCGCGGCTTTGCTGGCACACACGGGATCTTTTAATGAAATTTTCAATGACCTTTTTACATAAATGCTGCGGTATTTCATTAATGCAGCGTCCAATTTCCTCTTTTAAGGCTTGAGTCGTCGTCGGCTTATTCGCGTAAACCATCGACTTCAAAAAACCCCAAAGAAAAAATCTTAAGGTGTTAAAACACACGATCTAGGCGGCCAATTCTGCTCTCCAAAACGCAAAATAACACGACCGGGAAATGACTGATGCAGCAATTGAATTGTTCTCTGGCTGTATGACATGTGGCGCCATCTTGTTGAAACCACATGCCCTCCACATTCATTTCTTCAATTCTAGGCAAGAAAAAAACTGGTTATCATTTCACGATACCGAACACCATTGACTGTTTGCGCTTGACCTGCCTCATTTTCATAAAAAAAAAGGTCCAATGATTCCTCCAGCCCAAAAACCACACCACACAGTGACACGTTGAGGATGCATTTGCTTCTCGTGAATCACTCGAGGATTTTCCTCACCCCAAATGCGACAATTCTGCCTATTGACGAAGCCATCAAGATGGAAATGGGATGATCGCAATTTGCGAACTGTAGCCGCAAAACTTTCACCATTTTGGTAAAACAATTTCACAATGAGAATGCGTTATTCATTCGTGTAGCGATCCATTTTTACTAACCTCGTACCTTCTACTAGCAAACAATAACAATTGTTCAATTGTCAAACAATGACACTTCGAATGGCGCCAAATTTAAAAATTGCGTTCTAGTTGTGACACCCGATAGTTAGTAGTCACCCACATTATGAAACATTTGTTGCAAAACTTTTGAGTTTATTGATAAAGAAGAATTGAAAAGGGTACAATGTTTTGTTTACATGCAATTCTCGTTAGTTCTTCTCATTGGCTAAGAATATATATAAAGATATGTAAAAAATAAAAGTTTCGTAAACCGAGTATCACTGTGTGAGCACTAATGCAATTTAAAAGTATTGCCACAAATGTTCCATAATATAGAAAAGGAATTAGAGCGCCAAACTTTAAATTTAAGGTCCCTGGTTCGAATCCTAACCAAAAATTTTTATTAAATTGATCGAATTTTTAATTAAGAAGTTTAAATCCCCGTTCAGAAAAATGCACCCAAAAAGAACAAACCCTCGTACTTTCTAGATCATTCCTGGCATCAAAAAGAGCTCAGCATCACAGGGCAAATGACAAAATGCTGAGCCAGACCCAACAGCACATAGCAAGGAGGCGTTGTTTCTAGACAACGACAGATCGAAGCCTCATAATCCTCAGACAGTCTACAGTAGGTTAATCATCTACTTATACAAAAAGAAATTAACGAATGAAGTGTGTTTTATTTTTTTATTGATTTTTTTGTTTCTTTGGCAAGATTAAATAATAAGCTCACAAGGGTAGCATCAAAGTTCTGTAAATCATTGCTAAATAAAATTTATATTGTAAAACTTTTAAAGATATAATTTAAAAAATTCAAGAATAAAGCAAAATGTTTAAACAATTTTTTACATTTTCCCCAACATTATAAGACTGCCCTTTCATGTGTATAAGAATGGATTCACACAACTTTTAACTATAAAGAATAATGTTATGACAACTATTAAATTTTTGTTTTTTCCTTTTTATTTTATTAACACTTTTAATAGTATTGAAACACGTTTTTATGCTATACGTTTATGTCAATTGAAATAAGTACTTTGTTTTGTGACAATTCTGCGAAACGTGATCTTAACTTTTAAGCACTAGTATGGCTGACTATATTGAAATTGAATGTTAAATATGTAACAATAATTTACTACTTTAATGATATTTATAACTTATAACAAAAAATTTTTTGTATTAAAGCCAGGACTTTTAAAAAACTAGAGACTTCTACACTATTTAAAAAAAAAAATGTCCTGAATTTTAACTCTAATAAATAAATAAACAACTCAATATATTTATACTGCAGTATTAGCTAATAACTCAATATTTAGCTTTCGTTATTTTTTTTAGCAAAAAAATCAAATAAGTATAGAAAATTTATCAAATATATTAAGTAATAGAAAAAAAAAATAATGTTATTAAACGATTTTATGTTAAATAAACTTTAAAACTATAAAATACTTCTCAACTGGCCCTCGTTTTAAACCTGTTACAATCATTTCTATTAAAATTTCAATTACAAATTAAGAAGTTCACTGTTTTATTATTTTATTTGCCCGTGATCTTGTATCTTCTTATTTTCAAATAAGATTTAATTTACATTTTGTTTCTGTTTTTGTGAACTTTAACTTTCTAAAAAAACGGAAATCTACAATTGTTGCCAACATCTATCTATTTCTGTCACAAACATTTTTATTTTGGTTTCTTTTTTATTTATTTAGACTACGATATTGTTTCATTACACTCTTCTTTTTAATTTTCTAGTTCTGTTAGTGTCGGTGTATAAAATTAATTTGCATTAAAATAGCAACAATGACGTAATTTTTTCCCCAAACAAAATAACTAAATGAAAATATGTTAAAATAAAAAACAGCACACACAACAATAATAGCAAATGTACAACACACCAACACTCATAAAAGCTATTAAAAAATAGCACTCACAATTATATGCAGTACAGTGATTCCCAATATAGAAATTCTTGGGAAGTTTAGATATTTTTGCGAAAAAATATCTTTAACAATTTTGGCTTTAACTTTCTCTATATTAAAACATTTTTCGCTCAAACGTCTCCTCAAGGCATATTTATTTTATTAATCAGTTAATCGCAGTTCAGAGAAAATTTTTTGTTTATATTTTTTATTTAACATTTGAAATAAATGAGAGGAGGGAGAATTTTTTTTTATATGGACTTTAAAAGCTTAACCTTTAGCGAAAAACAAGTAAGAGTGCTATATTTGGCCGAATCTGAAAATATCCTTCACCATCATGTACACATTGTAGTTTTGCTTAGATTTCAGATTTCATGTTATATACCATTTTCATTATTATTTCGGACGCCATATTTGTTTTTGAATTTTTACATAGTTACTTTCATTCTAATAGTCAAGCCTTTTTTATTTAAACCCCATATTGATGAAGTTAAAAAAAATTTCAGCCATTTTTTTCCGACGCCATTTAACTTTTCAGTGTTTACTGTATACTACCGGAGTCTATTCGTTTGATGCTAATATTGAGGGGGTTGAAGTGGGTACATTTTTAATTACTAGATTTGACCCATATTATAAATTAATTGTTCGCCATTTTGTAGTGGCGGACATCTTGGAAAGTCCTTTTGTTTGATGCTAATATTGAGGGGGTTGAAATGGGTACATTTGTAATAACTAGATTTGACCCATATTATAAATTAATTGTTCGCCATTTTATAGTAGCGGACATCTTAGATTATAAAGTCCTTTTGTTTGATGCTAATATTGAGGGGGTTGAAGTGGGTACATTTTTAATTACTAGATTTGACCCATATTATAAATTAATTGTTCGCCATTTTGTAGTGGCGGACATCTTGGATTATAAATTTTTTATAGTGTCCTATATTCTGTTAGTCAATACCTTTCTTTTTAAAACCTTCTCATTCCTCTTCATTGACCTAAAGCTTAAAATAAATCTATTTTCGTTTAAAAATTTTATTGTTAGTTAGTTTCAAACTGATTTTTTATTTATTTATTTTTTCAGTAAACTATCTGTTTGCTACAACGCAGCTGAAATTAAGAGCGAACGGAATTTTCGACACTTATTTACTAATACAAGAACACTTCTACACTTTTTGGAGATTTTTTTACGTCAATTCAAACGAAAATTAAAGTGCTGATGATTTGATCAAGAAGTATTTGACGCTCCTTATTTTTTTTTTTTTTTGCAATTGCATATTTTATTAAGATTTTTATATTTTTTTTTCTTTTTTCATTTTGAGTGTATTCACAATATTTTCTACTTGATTAATTTTCCGTTTACACAAAAATTAAAATTCCGTTGGTGGAATACAAGCAGAACTCCATACTGACCTTAAAGAGCAAATAAAAAAGCTAACAGGGAAACACTGGCTTATTAGGCTCATTTTTACATAAATTAAATTTAAATCAAACAATTTGTACAAAAGTGTTTGAGATTTGGTTAAAGTTCATAAAAGATGAGTAAAGAAAGATAAAATGTATATATTCGGATCAGTACTTTAAAAGTTATAAGCCCAAAAAAATTAAAACAAACTCAAACATAAAACTGAAAAATTTTACATATTAAGCAATTACAAGTGCATACATCATTCTATTACTACGAAGCAGCTTTGTTAGGGAGAAAATTAGAAACACCCATAAGCCTTTCATTTATATATTACACTAGAAAAGCCCGGCGCGCGTTGCTACGCCCCTTAATGAATAAAAATGCATTCTGAATTTAAATTAAATGTCAAGTGGGCGTAGCACTGTCCACTTTTCTAATCACGAAACTGTATACTCATCACGAAATTATATAGTTATGAGAGTTCAATATGTGTGCAAAGTTTTAGAAAAATCGGTCAAGTGCAAGAAGCTTAATATTATAACTTTTTTTATGGGCGTGGCACTTCCCACTGTTCTAATCACAATATTGTATTTTAATGAGAGCTCAATATGTGTGTGCAAAGTTTCAGAAAAATCGGTGAAGTTCAAGTACCTCAAAATTATACATTTTTTTTTATGGGCGTGGCCCTGCCCACTTTTTTTGTCACGAAATTATTTAGTCATGACAGCTCGATATATGTGCAAAGTTTCAGAAAAATCGGTCAAGTGCAAGTAGCTAAAACTTATAACTAATTTTGTATGGGCGTGGCCCCGCCCACTTTTTTCCACCCATAAACACTCCCTGGTATGTGTACAACAACTTGCCAAAGTTTGAGTCCGATCGGTTTTACAGTTTCGGAGTCTATAGCTAACACACACACACAGAGTTTCACTTTTATATATATAGATTTACGTTTACATTTCTCCCTTACAAACCTGTTTCGTCCTAAGCACTATTTTTTTATTTAGTTTTGGAATACTTTCTTACAAAAGTTTAATAATTTTTTCGAGCTTAAATTTTCTGGTATTAGGGTTGTAGGAACTAATTTTTAGTGGGCAAATACTAGAATAGAGTACTTGAGGTAAATAAAATTTGAAGCAAAATACCAACAAATCAATGTCGTAATTTAAGATTCAACTGTAAATGCCAACATATACTAGATGGCCTCTCTGCGATATCTGAAGTTGGACTGAATTATCTACTGAGATATCTCAGGGCCACGGGGTGGATCTAGTACCCTTACTCTTGGATTTTATTCTGAGATACACTAGAAGCTGACGAGTGATGTGGTCCTGTCAAAACGGAGTCATACAGACTCTACTTGACTGTTGGCGTGCAGCGAACTACCACGATAACCAACCAACCAACCAACTGTAAATGCCAATGATATAAAGGTGAGCCCTACTTAAAAAAAAAAAAAAGTTGAATTATATTCAAATGTGTACAGTGCATTTTTTTGCTTGTTAGGTGGTCCGATCTAAAATACACGTATTTTTCGTCATTCACTTGTTGCTGTTAAATGGTTTTAGGCAATAAATTCTAAATTTGTTTTTGAAATAAAAATAAACAGATATTGTACGAACGTGTACAAATATAATAAACAAATAATAGCATGTAGCCATCAGGGCTAATATACACATCGTTAATACGCTGAAAACGAAACTGAGCAAAAAAATTTAATAAAAAAATAAAAATTATGAAAATGCTTAAATGCAATTCAAATACTTTGAAGGCAAATGAGGAAATTATACACATATTACAGATTTACAGTTTGAAATCTAACATTATATAAAAAATTAAAGAAATGATAATAGTAAAAATTAAATAGAACATTAGAAAAATATATATAGATCCATAAGAGTTTTGAAATGAATTAAAATTTTACATAAACAACTTTTACAGATCGTATTCAATATTCTCGCTATGTGAGTCCAAATTAACTCCAGTCATATATATTTTATTATTGTAAAAATTTACTTTTTTAAACATTGCATTTAACTAAATGTTTTAATATTTAGACAAATTTGGATGAATTAGGTTGCCACAAATTCATTTAAAAGAGTTTTGTTTTCTTTTCATTATCCAACTATTTACACAAAAATAATTAAGAATATTTATTTTTTCAGTTTATATTCTGACCGTGTGCTAAATTCTCATAATTATATTTTTCTAAAGTTTATTTTTCTGTAAATTTCGAATGTGAATTTTGTATTGTTTTACTGTAATTGATTGTGGATAATGTAAATAAATAATCGCTCATAAAATTTATACAAATAAGTAGTGGTTAAAATTTATTTTTTTTATAATTAAATACAAAATTAATATTTGTAGAAACACATTTGCTATTGTATAGGGTATTCCAAATTTCAGAGTTTGGGGTTAGTAAAAAAGTATACTTTATAAGAGAACGTTTTTCATTGTGCAGTAATATTTTTGAAAATAAATTAAGTTTAAATGCTACAGCAACAACAACTTTTAGGAAAAAATATTGAAAAGAGAAAAGTGCTGTGTGTCAGCTACTATTTAACAAGTACCTAACGCTATCCGTTAAAAAAATATATATTTCTAAAACATTAGATATTTTTCACTTTACAAAACGAATTAATAAGCAAATTAATAATGGGCATAATGTTATAGTGCGACTTACAGAGACATGTTTACTGACTCTTTCACACCCAGTCCCATTATGCTACTAATTAATTTTATTTACAATTTTCTTTATCGCATTATATTGCAAGATTTCCTATCACCCTGACTTTGATCAAATTAAAAATTAAGAAAATTTGCTCGCTTTTAATAATTTATTTGAGAAAAATTATTCAACAGTAATACAGAAGTAATATTTAGTAATAAAGATAACGCAATGCGCATGATTTCCCGTTAAACGGCTTATTTGGCCCACAGCTAGGGTTGCCAAGTAAAAATTTTCAAATTATAACACAGCCCAAAAAAATGTTATACAACAAATCAAATAAATTAAACGTAACGATTCTAACGTAATTTAGTGCGAAATAATGTTTTTATTTGGCTAAGAAAAATGTTAATAATTTCTATTATTCTAGGTATTCAGTATGTATTATCTAAGAGCTTGCAACACTGTCATTTTAAATTAGCCAAAGGAACAAAGTTTAAGTGATGTCATTGGCACGACATGCGCGGATAGTATTTATCTTTATTTTATCATTTTTGCGAAAATCAATTTTTTCAGCTTCTAGACAACCGAGAGAGTCAATATTGGTATCATCTGAAAGGACTTGACTAGCCGCCACTACAAAATGGCGGACAATAAATTTATATATGGGTCAAATCTGGTATTTTAAAATGTAACTTTCTGAACACCCTCAATATTGGTATCAAATGAAATATAGGTTAAGCTACGATGTGGGATAATACCTATGTACATGATGGTGAAGGGTATTATCAGATTCGGCACGGCCGAATATAGCACTCTTACTGGTTTTTTTCCGATCTGGAATCCATCGGTTAAAGTATAGCATTGATGGCCATTTTTTTTTTTCATTTAAATAAAATTAAAAATATGAGTAAATATTATATTAAACTACATAATAGTAAATCTTAATTATTTTTTTTAAACTTTGAACTATCTTTAAAGTTTTTTTGCCTGGCTTCTCTACAAATTCTTATTATTAATATTAACAAATAGTTAACCAGTTATTCCAAATATATTTACTATTTAATGCTAAAAATTTCAATACAAATGCATTAGAGTATTCCCACCTGTAATATGAGATTATCTTGCATTCTTGCACACACCCACATATACAAACATATATTTTTTTTTTTTTTTTATAAACTCAGCCTTGGCAATGAATTATTAAATTAAACTAAAATTTTATTGCATTTATATTTAGAGGCTGATAAAAAAATATTGTTAAAAACATACACATACATATGAATGTATGTAACTAAAGATAATAGAAGTGTTTACATACATATTTTATTTAAAATAATTTCCCAAACGCTTAATTAATTTAAGTAATGTTTACATTAGGTTAAACAAATTCCCCAACCGTTTGAAACTAATAAACATTTTATCTTAACAAGTTTAACCTCATATGTAATTATTGTACACAGCATTTATATATTTTAAAATTAAACTTAAAAAAAATTTTAATAAAAAATACTTAAACAAGTAATAGTGCTACATTCGGCCGTACCGAATCGTATTTACTATTCATCGTCATATATGTAGGTAGGTTATAAATCCAGAAAGGACCAAATTGTAAGATAACTTAGGTTTAAATTTAATGTATTTCCTGTTCAAACCCTTTTATTTGATACCTATTTGATGGGGATAAGAAAAATAACATCTTCGCTATATTGATTTGGAAGCCATCTTTGATTTTGAATTCTTTTATATCTAACTACATAGTACTAGCCAAATCCTTTATATGATATCTCCTAATAATGAGGTTAAAAAAAAATTATCTTTAATTTATATTCTACTAGTTAATCCCCTTCATTTGATACCCATGTAGATGGCGTTAACAAAAAAAAATGATCCGCCATTTGTTTCGGACGCCAACTTGTATTCTGAAATTTTCATACTTTACTGTATTCTACTAGTCATTACCTATCATTCGATACTCATATTTAAGGTGTTGAAAAATATGAAAACTCGGCTATTCTAATGATGCATGGATAATTTGATCTCTAACATCAATTATTTTTTTTATACATAATTTTATTAATTAAACTATACCATAAATGAAACCAAGGAATACTAAATTAATCAAATTAACTAGGGCTGTAGTTTAGTATAACATTTAATTTGCATTCAAAAAGTATTAAATTATTTAATCTACCTTATTTAAATTTTAAGCGATTTATTGCAATTAGTTTCGACCTAATTTTATATATATATATACCATAATTCTTTAATTGAATCCGAAAAGAGAAATTACTTTTGATCGAATACCATTATTTTTTTTTTTTGATCTGTAGCAATTACAGCATTATTACTTATATTATCTTTACCACTACTAGTTGGAGCTATTACTATATTTTTAACAGATCGAAATTTTAATACTTAATTTTTTGATCCTGCAGGAGGAAGAGATCCAATTTTATACCAACATTAAAAAAATATATATATAATATAAATGGCGTATTGTTTACTATTTTTCAATCCCTTTTATTTAATACCCATATTCAAAAGTTAACAAAATTTCTAGTACATTTGAACTAAAATTTTAAAAATTATTTGGACCGACAATGATTCAATGTCAATAATAATTGTATTTCATTGTTACTACTCCTATTTATGTTATAACACTAAAATATAAATAAAAAAAAAAACTTTTTTTATATTAAATTAAAATTCTTACCGTTTTTCCCTTTAAAATGGAGAGCAATCGGCTCAATCTGCAAGAAAAATTAAAAGAAAAAAAAAATAATTTATTAATAATAAATAAAAAGATATAAAAAAAGATAAAATTTTTCCAGTAGAAATGATGGAAAGCAAAAAAATTATAGAACTTAAAGTTACAGTTGTCGATTGAATTAGATTTTTTTAGACAGCGAGTTTTCTTGAAGTTGAATAGTGTTCTGTTTTAGCAGTAACTATACGTCTCCATTAGTCATCGATTTGTTTGGACAACATGATTTTGAATTTGTGCATGAGTTTGTCGATGCAGTGTTCTTGTTCAAACAGCATTATCAGAAACATTTTTTTCACAACAATGTCTGACATCAGAGCGCATTTACAAAATGAAAGAAAGAGATGACATATCAGAATACCCTGAACCAATTAACAAATTTTAGCTTTTGTTTATTGGTGTTTTGTTCTTGTGCAAACAAATCGAAGATCATAATAATGTGGCAGCACCTCCGAGATATTAAAAACCCAGTTTTGACAGCACGTTAGATAGTAAAGTTTCGTGTAAATAACGAATAAACTGTCAGTTCTACCGATAGTAACTACATACATACGTACATACATTGATTGACTAAGAAATGAGTTTTTACGTTAATAATTCACTTAAAAATATTTTAATAAATAAAAATTATCAGAAACAAGTTTTATATTATTGTAACATATAAGGCCCACTCTCGGAAGACTATTGCCCATATTCTGACAACCTTAAAATTTCAGATTGTTCCTCACTTTACGCGTTGTAATATTTTTTATTTTAAATTAAAATTGTTTTAAATAAAGTAAGCATATTTAGTGTATTCACAAGAAGTCCTAAGTGTCGTTTTTTTTCATAATTTCCCAAAATATAAAAAATTATGACAATGCAAGCATCACTTAGGACTTGAAAATTTACCAATTGTTTCATTAAAGCTGGATTCACCCATAAAATTTTAGTTCAGAACAATTTTTTTTTTTTATATTGAGTTTGATGTTTTACTTTTGAGAGAGAGAGATTATTTTGGTTCAGAAAGTTTTTTCTTGAATTGGTTTAATTTTAATTCTTGTTCAGAAGAAACTGAATTGGGATGCCACTTTTTTTCAATATATACATGAAAATTGAATTTGGTTGCCACATCACACAGTGTCAGTACATTTATTATACAAAAATTGTTTTTGCCGAAAATTAACAATTAAAATGGAATTTAATGAAAATATTGCTCAAAAATTAATAGAAGAATAAAAAAACCAGGAAGAGAATGTTTGTATGACATAATTATTTAAAACAGGGTTTATGGAATGAAATAGGAACGACTCTTTTTATTTTTGATTTCTTTTATAAATTTATTTTGCAAACAAAATGACTTTATGCACTTCAATTAAAAATAATAATTTTAGTTTTCTTCTATCCGACATTTTCTTCACATATATTTTAATGAAATAATTTACGTTTGTATTTATTTACATAGTTTGCTAGCGGTGCTGCCACTTTTTACAACTTTTTGCATTTTTATATTATATGGCAGCTTTGTTTTTCTGACAAATTTTCTTAAATGGGTGAATGGTTCTGCAGAAAACTCTCAGTAAAAAATGTTATTCTCCGGAAAAAATTTTGTTCAGAACAAAGGGGTGAATTGACCTTAATACACCATTTATTAGTCGGGCTTGGCCAACTAACATTTTCTTACTTGCTTTCCTTTTTATTACATCTCCTTTTTAAATGTACATATATACGTTTCTTTTGGTTTAGGCATGCCCTTCAATGTTAAACCTAAGCAGCACACAACGGAAACCCACTGTTATTGTTTAGGTTGCTCTGTTGTGTAAATATTGTTGCACATGTACTTTTTTTTTAAATAAAGACCAAGAATATACCCAAAATAAACGACAACAACAATTATAAGTTCCTTTTTAAATATATAGTCTTAGAGCAACGTTGTTGCATTATTTGTTTAAAGAAAAAAATTTTAGAGCAAACAAATGTACAGTAGGCACAAACAAATATCATATAATACCATCACTTCATTATTAATTTAAATCAATATATTCATTATATATTTTTATCAATTCTTTGCGAAAATTTTAATTACACATACATACATGTTAAATTTTTATAAATTCTTATATAAAAAACACTTTTAGAAAAATTAATGATATATTTTCAATTTTCTGTTTATTAAATTTGAAAAAAAAATTGAAAAAAACTTAATACATTTTTCAAAAAAAAAATCTTCAAAAAAAAATAAAAAGAAAATTAAGGAAAAATTAACAAAAATTGTTTTTAAAAATTTGTTTGAAATTTTTCTGTAACCATTTTGATTTAAAACTGTTGTCTTATAAATATATAAAAAAAATAAAAACATACATATTTTTGCAAAACTCTTGGCATACGAACAAAAACTTTAGAAAATTCAATATTTTGTTTTTCAATTCACAGCGTTTGTTCGAGGTTAAATTGCAATTAAAAATGAATGGTTTTTGTTTAGCATTTTTATTTTCTTAATTCTTGGAAAATCAAGCACAAACAATTGAAATTTTCTACTTCAGAGAGCGTAAAACAGCATTTATTTAAATGTTATTTTTATGTTTTAATTTTAGTTATTAAGAAAAAAAATTATAACTTGTATACTCCTATTTGCCAAATCTACTAAAAATATTTCAATAAAAGAACTAAAAATAAATGGAATTTTAAATAAATGTTATCACTTCCTAAGAATTTAATCAGATATTGAAGGGTTAAGACTTAAAAGTATTAGGTTTCCTGATTACTTATTTAAAATAATTTTTTATTACAAGAGATAAAAAAAGATTATTACAAATAATTGTATATATTTGTTTCCCTAAAGAAAATCATATTCTATTAGTAAAAGTATTGTTTACTTTTAAACCAACCGCATTAAATAGATACGGCTTATAAATATAAAAACTTTACGACGTAAAGAAGTAAACAAAGTTTTTTACGAATTACAACAAAAATCAAAAAATAATTAATGTAAATAAATAATTATCAAATAACAATTTCTGATAATTATATTTACATTTTATTACACGCTGTGTGTATTTCTTAAAATACCTATTCACAGCGATATTACAACAGTTCAATGTACTATGCAATGACAGTTTTTTTATTTTTTGTTATCAAACTGCTGCAAGTGGGTGTCTATGATATTTTGGTAAGTTTTTTATTAAAAAAAAATATTGAAAAATGTAGAGAAGTAAAAATGTACCACACACCACAACGAATTAAAAAATGTGTATTTTTACAAACATTTAAATTGAAATCTTCACCCAATTTTTTTCCTATTTTTGTAGTCAAACCCAATAAGCTACGTGATTATAAAAAGTCTTAAAAAAATTTAGACAAATTTTGTTGTTATTTAATAGTTTCAGAGAAGACAAAATACATAAATCTATCTGTCACCAATTGAATGGAGAAGCTATTTTTGTTAACTGGTCTAGTGTTCATATGTATATAAAATTTAAATTAGTGGTGGCATTTCAATGTCTAACTTATGCTATAACTACATCAGGTTATTGTATTTGGAGAAAATTTTTGTTTAAAAATATTTATACGTGAACTTTAAAATTTCGAGAGAAGAGTAAGAATGTGTGAAATTTTAACATTAGGAAAGGAACAGCTGATGGTAAGCTGATTTAATGCATATATCTTTTTGAATGTTCAAATTTTATTGTGATGATATTTATGTATGTATATATTCTGTTGTTTAAATTTAAAGTTCATTCAACCTTTGTAATAAATTAAATTTATTAGCTTTTAAGAGTCAATAATTACAAGATGTAGTTCCCATGGTAAAATATTTAGTTAAATTAGTCATGCGACACCATATGATGCATGTATGTATTTACATATATAAATGCGTGTGAGCTTGGCCTTTGCCCTTTAAATTCCAACGATCTCCAAATAATAAAAATATAACAAAAAGGCTTTAATAAATAGTATTATTTACAGTACGGGGTGATGCAAATACAAGTATCTTTTTAAATGACATGTTATTTTGGTACTGTTCTTTTCTGTTATATTCTATTTACTATCAGTCAGTATTATACTTCCGTTAAGAAATTATTATTTAGTTTTTCAAAGTGGGTGCTGTGTTGACGCGAGTACTTTACGCATCACTCATTATCCCCGTTAGGTGTTACGGCTAAAAGTGTGTAACTGTGCTGTGAAATATGGCCCTATTCTAAATGGCCCCGAAATCAAAAAAGTCAAATGGCACTAACTTCGGTGTTATTATTTATTATGAAATTTTAGCCCAGTTTTGAAATGAAATATTACCCAAAATAATCAAAAATTACCCTAATAGTAAAATTAAATAAAAAGAAATACGGCCTATTATATACGGCTATTAGGTTAATTTTCGTTATAAAATATGGTCCCAAATATAAATTGAAATTTCATCCCAAAAAAAAAATAGGTTACAACTGAAAATTTATTAATGTTATACCAAGTTAGTTTAAACAAATATTAAAATGAATGAAAGTTGTTAAGACTTAACTTAAAAAGTACTGTAAACAACCGGCTTTCGGCCAGGAGTAATAGATTTAAACTGTTATAGATTCGAACCGCCGTCTCCAAAGAAAAGTGTTAACGCTCCGCTTAAGAGAGTTATGTACAAATTTTGTAGATTCGAACCTTGGGCTTCGTTCTAGCCTTCGTCTGGACGTAGTTACTCTTAACCATAGATGTCCAAAAATGTTTTGCAGCCGTATTAGTGAGAGAATTTTGAGGTACAGTGTCACGAAAAAGTAAGCCCACAGATTTTGATCAAAATTTAGTCACAAAAAATTTTTTTGGTTTTTTAAAATGTAAAATAATGCAGTTCACACTAAATTTGCTATGTTTTAGTTATAGGCGTAAAGATACCCAATAAAATTTAATACAAAAAATTTTTTGGGTGTAAAAAACTATAAAAAATGCAGTAAATACTGAATTAATTATTTTTTTACTTGTTTAAATGGAAAACTTTAAATAAATTTTTCAATTTTAAATTTGGTTTTTAAAAAAAAAGTATTTTTCTAATTCCATTATTATTTTTTTACATACTGTATTTAAATAAATATCAACATAACCGCTAGGCATGTGCACTCGTCGCTAATTCATGGACGACCAAAATAAAGAGCATAAAAATAAAAGAGGTGGGGTTACAAACAGTTGCTTGATAAATGGGCACCTTTGTTCTTAACTCTAGTAAATATCAAACGCCGGCTTCGCTGAATTGAAGTTTTCTGCTAAAATTTACATACTGCGCTCTATTAAATATACATATGTATAATACTTAATTCATATGATATGATAAAAGTTTTGAAATAGCAAAGAAACAATTTTGAATTTACCATTGTTTAAAATACCTAATAAATGCAAAATCGTCCCAATTTTTTGTCTTGTTGCAATAAGAATGAGATGAGAATTTTACACAAGTTTCTCGTATTATTTGTCTTTAAGGTGACAAAAGTTAATGTGAACTATTTTTTAAGTAGAAAACGTACCATATATACTAATTTTCTGAATTTTTACACCATTCGAAAAATAAGCACACTTTTATATGTACATATCTTTGTGATGGACAAATATTTAAAAAAAAAATTTACATTTATAATTCCTTAAAGTTAGCCAAATGGTAAGAGAATGTACTTCTTGTTTTATACCACACAAAATAAGAATTTTTCTGAATTATTTTATAAAGAGTAAATAATAACGATTGGTTAGTTGTGCTAAACTTAGGTTATAATAACCAAATCAAAAATCAAAATCAAAAATTGCATCGAAAATAATAATAAAGTAAAATGACGTTTAACACTAAATCTAAAATTTAAGTTAAGCTGCCACCTACGTACATGCTTGTGAAGGGTATTATCGGATTCGGCACGGCCGAATATAGCAATCTTACTTGTTTAATTATACTTTAACGATTTGAAATAAAATAATAAAATTAACCTTCATTTCCCAATTATAGGACATATTTCCATATTTGCCAGTAGATATTTTTAGGAATAGTGTCAGCTATGTAGACATTAAAATAATCTTTACAGAAAACTTTTAATATAAATAAAAATTTAAAATTAAGCGCATACTTAAAATAAAAAAAATTATTATTAGTTTTTAATACAAATACTTACATATGTGCTGTTTTTACAAGCCGATTGAGTGATTGTCTTGGACGATTTATGTGTATTTTGTTATTGTAACAAAAACAAATTACACATAAATCGTCTAAAACAATCACTCAATCGGCTTGTAAAAACAGCACATTAAAAACTTATTTAAATATCTAATGCACCTTTTTTTGTCAAAACTTATTTTCTTATAGCAAAAAGCTTTAAATCCAACTCTTTAAAAAATAATTTAATTACAATTATCTTTATTTGAATTTATGTACATATAATAAACAATTACACAATTTAATTTAAGTGACTGACCAACAGCAACTTTACGCGATTGCAAAATATAAAATCCATAATTTGTTCTAATATAAAAAAAAAAACATGTGTAAACAATTGATTGAAATCAAATAACATCATTGAACTGCTTGTCGTGCAAATATATAATAACAGAAATGCACGTATGAGGCACCTTCTGACTATACAAGAGAAAAAACAAATACAAACAAAGAAAAAACAAGTAAGAGCGCTATATTCGGCCGTGCCGAATCTTATATACCCTTCACAACGTGAATTCATGCAATAACAGTGGTTTGTGTCACCACTTCATCCCATATGAAATACGTCCATACATATAAAAACATACATATATAAAAACGTCCCATTGTAAAATTATAAATTCACGTATGAATGTTAAAAAAAAACAAAAAAAAAAAAAAATTTAAAAAAAAAAAAATTTAAAAAAAAAAAAATTTTTTAAAAAAAAAATTTTTAAAAAAATTATTATGTATATAATATATACAAAACAAAAAAAAAATAAAAAAAAAATTAAAAAAAAAAAATTTAAAAAGAAAATAATAATAAAAATATAAATAATATATTAAATAAAAAATAAAAAAAAAAATAAAAAAAAAATAAAAAAAAAAATTTTAAAAAAAATTAAAAAAAAAATTTTTTTGGCTCAGCTGGGATTCGATGCCACGTTTTCTCTAACCAGTATACACGTTTGTATGTATGTATGTTGTTGTTGTAATGTTGCTTTTGTGAAAAAAAAATCGAGGTGGTCGTGGGTTTTTGCTCATATCTCAGTTGTTTATGTACCGATGTTTCTGATTTTCAATAGCGATCTACTCCCGAATATTTCTGATATTTTAATACCTCACCCGAGTCCAAGCGATGTCGGGGGGCTTCAAAAAGTTGATTTCAACATACACACGGACAGACGGTCAGACGGACAGACGGACAGACTGACAGCGCTTAATCGACTCCCCTATTCATAAGCTTTCAGAAAATATATACTTTATGGGGTCGGAAATCAAAATTGTAGAAATTTCACACGGAATGACAAACCTATATATACCCTTTTTCACTGTGTGAAGGGTATAAAAAGTAATGAAAATTAAATGCAAGTCAGAGTTGTCGTCTGGTGGGAAAAATTTTTGTATTATTATTGTATAGCTAGCTAGCATCATATTTAGTACAATTATTTGCCCTTTCGAAAAAATTCAATTTATTTATAACATGTATTTATGTATATTGCTTCCATTTCCATTTTTGTATATTAGCAATTTAGAATCTACCTATTGTTATAAGTGGTATGAAAACCTGTTTATCTGTGACAATTAATAAAATTAGCTGTGTCAAAATATTTTTGACATCTCTTTATCACTTGCAACAGCAAGCATGACTGGGTATAAAATCTCGTTTTATGAAACTGTGAAATGAAAAATTTTGTGTGTCATATCATATAGTGCAACCACACCTTTTGCAGTACAAAAATTTTTATATTACAGTTTCCGGAACGAGAATTGTGTCACTGTTGTATTTGTTGTTGTAATGCATCATGGTGTGCCAAAATGTCAAAATTAACTTAGGTTGCTTAACAAGTATTTTACATATGAGTTGTTAGATTTACCAATAAAATATTAATATTACAGAATTTTTATTAAAAATCTGGCATCACTTTTTTCTTAAGAAATTGATAAGCGCAAAGAACAATAAATAACAACATCATAAACTTATGAATCATATTTGTTATTATTATTTTGTGATTTTCATAAGCCGGTCATTCAAGATTACCTACAAATTCATACCGAAACAAAAAAAATAAACAATGTACTTTACAGAGCGAAATTAGCGATAAGAAAATATTGGTTAGTACTAGACGAATAACAAAATCCCTTCAAACATTAAGCAATCAATACGTTTTTTTTTTTTTTTTTTTTTTGTTTAAAGAAAAGTTTTTAAAGTTTGATTTGAAATAACAGTAATAGTAGTTCAAAAAGAGTTTATTTGTTCGAATTTTTTGTATCTTAAGTTTGATATTAGAAATAAATGAGAAAAGAGAGTAAATTATTTTTATCTACGGATTTTAACATCTAAAGTTCAAAAAAAAAAGAAAAAAATTATTAGCTAACAATTCAAGACTACCAGATAAGTAAACCAAAAATAAATTAGCAATATATTTAATATAAAACGTACTTTACTCCCATATAAATAATACAAAAAACGTACGCCTTTAATTATTTTTATAAACTTCACCTGTGGTGCAAAGAGTATATATTAATACGAGAATCGACTGAGCAATGTTAGTTGAAATCAACTTTTAGAAGCCGCCACATGTTGAGATATTCGGAAATAAATCACTATTAAAGTCCGGCACAATCCCTTTATAAGTTTCTGAGATATAAGCATATAAGCAAATAATTTAACTATTTGTATTATAATATTTTCGGGAAATATTTTAAACAAATCACTCACTAATCAGCAAAGTTAAAGGACAAAATGGTTTAGAAAAATATAAATTTTTTTAAATACATTAAGTTTCTTAATCTCCTAAATAATTTTTAGCCACAGTAGTGACACCAAATTGCAATCCGTAGTCTCGAATATTATTTCTAAGGAAAACTGAAAAATCGGTTTAAAAACTGAGATTTGTATAAGCGCCAAAATACAATGGCTTCAGTGTTTTTACATAAATCGATTTTTTCAGCATCTCGACAACCGATAGAGTCTGTATGGGTATCAAATCAAGTAACAAAATAAAAAAGTTACTATGAAAAATTGTAAAATCCAAGACAACGTCCGAAATAAAATGGGAGATAATTTTTATTCTTAACCCCACCAATATGGCTCCCAAATGAAAAATCTTGACTAGAAAAATACAGTTAGCTATTTAAAAATCAAAGACGGCGTCAAAATTTAACTTTTACGTGCATATAATTTAAAGAAAATAGCAAATAGGGGATAAAACAGCTTAACCCTACGTTGCCACAGGCAAGTATTTACTTGCAAGTAGTGTATACGTATTACCTACCGTTGCCACATGCAAGTGCAAGTGAAAAAAAACCAATACACTAACACTTTTTTACTAACACAACCACATTTTGGCAACCTGCGACTCAGCTTGCTTAGAAACTTTTAAGCAAGTAAAATTTTTACAGTTACGGCAAGTAAAGTGACAAGCCGAAAAACAGTGTTGTCTAATACTGAGTTTTTTGTTAACTCACTTATATATCATACAATTGTGGTAAATAATTCAGCTAATTTTTTTAATAAATATGTATATATGTATACTAGCATTTAACCCGCTACTTCGTTAGCGCAGTTCAAAAAAATACAAAGAGTACAATAAAAATGCAAAAAGGCTTTTTTTGTGTTTTTAATATCATTTTAATTCTAAACTTGAATAAATAATCCTTTATTTCACAATTTTAACTTTTTAAACGTAGGAAATTCAAAAAGTCCCATTATAATGCGTAAAACTACCCTTTTGATCGCCCATAACATATTTAGCCTTACCTTGTATCAATAGTCACTAATTTCGAAATTCTTGCTTCGCAAACGTTAAAAATACAATAAGTACCATAAAAATTCAAAAAAGTACCTCTTTGGTCACCCATAACATTTTTAGCCTCACCTTGTATCAATAGCCACTAATTTTAAAATTCTAGCTTCGCAAACGTTGAAAATAGAAAAAGTACCATAAAAATTCAAAAAAGTACCTTTTTGGTCGCCCATAAAATTTTTAGTCTTACCTTGTATCAATAGTCCTTTATTTTACAATTCTACCACTATAAACGTAGAAAATACAAAAAGTACCATAAAAATTCAAAAAAGGACCTTCTTGGTCGACCATAACATTTTTAGTCTCACCTTGTATTAATTGTCACTGATTTCAAAATTCTACCTTCACAAACGTTGAAAATACAAAAAGTACCATACAAATTCAAAAAAGTACCTTTTTGGTCGCCCATAACATTTTTAGTCTCACCTGGAATCAATAGTCCTTGATTGTACAATCCTACCTTCATAAACGTATAAAACACCAAAAGTACCATAAAAATTCAAGAAAGTACCTTTTTGGTCGACCATAACATTTTTAGTCTCACTTTGTATCAATAGCCACTAATTTTAAAATTCTAGCTTCGCAAACGTTGAAAACACAAAAAGTACCATAAAAATTTAAAAAAGTACTTTTTTGGTCGCCCATAACATTTTTGGTCTCATCTGAAATCAATAGTCCTTGATTGTACAATCCTACCTTCATAAACGTAGAAAATACAAAAAGTACCATTCAAATTCAAAAAAGTACCCTTTTGGTCGACCATAAGATTTTCGGTCTCACCTTTTATCAATAGCCACTAATTTTAAAATTTTAGCTTCGCAAACGTAGAATATATAAAAAGTACCATAAAAATTCAAAAAAGTACCTTTTTGGTCACCCATAACATTTTTAGTCTAACCTGGAATCAATAGTCCTTTATTTTACAATTCTACCTTTATAAACGTAGAAAATAAAAAAAGTACCATAGAAAAGCGAAAAAGTACATTTTTAGTCCAAGTTCCAAATTCCATGTTTAAAATGTTCAAATATCTATGTAACAAAATATTTTAATAGACATGATTAAAACTCAGTAAATCTACTCTTTTTTGCATAAAAGTAATTATGTTCTAAAAAGTACCAAACTGTTCCCGATTTTTCCCTTTTCTACCCTGTTATGAATGTGTTTAAATTTTTACTAACTTACATAATTTTTTATGTCTAGTGAAATCCCAATTAAAAATTTTGTGAAAATTGACCGTCTAATTAGGAATTACATACATATTCCGGAATTTTCCCCTTTTTGGTACCTTTTTTGTCCCCAGAAAAGTTTCCAAAAATTTCGCCTAAATAGTTGTCCATATTCTATTAGGAAATAATAATTGTCAAATTTTGTCCCATTGAATAATATAAGAAAAGTTTATTTTAAAAAAAGTACCAAAAAAAGGGACAATTTTTACCCCTTATACATATGAATTTGAAAAAAGTGCCAAATTCCTATTAATATTTTTTTGCGGACTACTTAATACAGTGTAAATTTTTTTCCTAGCTTTATGCGTTTAGAAGTTACATAGGGTACCAAAAAAGTACCAAATTATAGTTTTTACCCGTTTTTTCCCCTTAGGGCTTGAAAATTCTAAAAAAGGCCAGACACCTGTCAGCTTATTTTTTGTGCAAATTACAATATTTTTTCAATTTAATTTGTATCATTTTTAGTTTAGCAGATATAAGATTACCGATTTTACCCGTTTTTACCCTTTTTTACCCCCTTAAAGTACGAATTTCCAAAAATCCCTTCTTAGTGGAGCTATACGTTGAAAGGGGAAACGGTAGTCCAAATTTCATGCCTCTAGCTCTTTGCGTTTGGGCTGTGCGATGATGAATCAGTCAGTCAGTCAGTCAGTCACGTTACTCTTTTATATATATAGATAAAGAATATTAAGAAAAAATATAAATATTCATTTAAAATGTAAGTTTTAATATAAATATCAATTTTTAATAAAAAAAAATATATGAAAAAGTTACATGTCTAAAGGTAACGTTCAATAGTGGCTATTGACAACACTTAATTACCAATTGAAGCAGCGTCATTTGTTTTAAATTTGTTTGAAGTTTATTTGTTGACGACATTTTAAAAATGAACTTGCACTGTGCTGTGTAGCCACTCAAAAAATTTTTGTGTTTTTTTTGGCATTTCTCCTGATTTTCGTTAGTAATACGTATACACTACTTGCAAGTAAACACTTGCTTGTGGCAACGTAGGGTTACTAACGAAAATCAGGAGAAATGCCAAAAAAAACACAAAAAATTTTTGAGTGGCTACACAGCACAGTGCAAGTTCATTTTTAAAATGTCGTCAACAAATAAACTTCAAACAAATTTAAAACAAATGGCGCTGCTTCTATTGGTAATTAAGTGTTGTCAATAGCCACTATTGAATGTTACCTTTAGACATATAACTTTTTAAATAATTTTTTTTATTAAAAATTGATATTTATATTAAAACTTACATTTAAAATTAATATTTATAATTTTTCTTAATATTCTTCATATACATATATACATATTTATTAAAAAAACTAGCTGAATTATTTATCACAACTGTATGATATATTTGTGAGTTAACAAAAAACTCAGTGTTAGACAACACTGTTTTTCGGCTTGTCACTTTACTTGCCGTAACTGTAAAAATTTTACTTGCTTAAAAATTTCTTCGCAAGCTGAGTCGCAGGTTGTCAAAGTGTAGTTGTGTTAGTAAAAAAGTGTTAGTGTATTGGTTTTTTTTTTTTACTTGCACTTGCATGTGGCAACGGTAGGTAAGCATCTAATACACGGCATGTTTTTTACATCTGACTTGTCGAATTCTTCACTGCTAATACGAACATGTCGTGTGTTACCTTTAAAACATTACTTCTGTAAAAAAACATGTGTTGAGACATCTGACAAAATTTCAATTAGAGCGCGCTTTATTTTTTTTTTGTCAAAACATCTGACATCAGCCGTTGGCAGAAGTCTCTGCTGCTGCAAAGCAGTCAACCACGGTTGTCTGTAAAAGTACAATTTTGACAGACATGCAGAATTACATTTGTCTCACAAATTTAACAGTCAGATGTAAAAAAAATATATTAGCTCCTTTAAGGCAGTTCGAATGTACATCACTGCACTACATTTCTAACATTGAGTGTTTAAAAATGCATACTTAGTTCCACTGTTTTACATTTACAGTCTTTTGCAAAAGTTGGAAGTTTTGTCTCTTGTAAGACTTTGCCTCCGTTTACAGCGCATTTGCGAATGCTTGCAATGGTTAAAGATTTAAAAGGAGTACTTTTTACATATACAAAATTAAATTTTAAAAAATATTTCTGCATAAGGTTTTGAAAATGGGACCTACATATTTTTTATGAAATAATTCTAAGATGTGTTATATTTTATTCGATATTTTTATCGTTAACTTCTTAATTAAAAAATCAAGCTTGAGGTCTAGGTTTTTTATTTAAAAAAAAAATAATAATTATTTGATTCTTCACTTTTAATTTTTTAATATTTCAATATATCGTCATACATATTTCGATCAAGACATATTAATTCATCAGGTAATTGCAGTTCGAAGAGAATTTTTTTGTTTATATTTTTTTATATATGAAGTTTGACATTTAAAACTAATGAGAGAGGAGAGAAAATTGTTTTTTATCTATAGACTTTGATAGCTAAAATTTAAAATAAGTAAAGAAAAAAATAATCAGCTGACGAAACAAGACTACCTGATGAATGAATGTGCCTTGATTTCGATGTAAAAATATAAAAAAATCAATTTAGAAGTATAAACTAATTTCTTGATTTTTTAGCTAAATAAAATTCAATATTTTTAGTAATTTTTGGAAAATTTTCTAGTTTTATGAAATATTTAAAAACTTCTATATATACTCTCTCTATACATATACGTATGTAAATCGAAAAGTTCTGTTTAATTTTCCATTTACAGAAAATTCACTATATTATGTTCATCACAAAACCTTACCTACTTTAATTTAAATATTCATACCGAAGACTAATTGCATAAATAATGCTACTGCATGTGTACTTTTTTTATAATATTATTGTAAAGAAACATCGAATTTAAAAAATTACTGACAGCTACTTGTGTTTAATTATTTTCACACCTTAATTTATTTTCAAAACAAAATTTGCTTTATCTTTATTTATGTAATTTAAACAAAAAATGTTAAGTTATTTGTTTAGCCGTTTAAACACACATATGTATTTACTCACGTATTTGAAGGTAAAATTTGTTTACATTTCTCTACACACATTTCTGAGACCTAAACGGTAATTTGGAAGAAAATAATTTTGATAGATTATGGAACTTTTGGAACTATTGAAAAGCGTGTTAATTGATACTTTTTGAAATGAAACATTTTTACTTTAAAACTTTTTAAGAAATTACGCAATTACAAATTAATAGTTCTAAACTACATATAGCAAAAATAGTTAATATTAGAAATAATTATTTTATAAATGATAAACATTAGAGCTTTTTATTTAAAACAATTGATTGCCTTATTTAGAATACAACAGAGTAATTAACATTTTGATCATGCTTTAGATTTTTATTTCTCTTTCTTTTTATTTTTTTTTAATATGATAATGTTAATTAACCATAATTTCATTGTGTTTGCTTTGTATATGTATATTTTTCTTGAATTTTTGTAGACATTCGTTTTCGCATTATTTTTTACGTAAAATTTTTGTTTTAGATGTTTTTATATACATACATACATATGTACATAAATATCTAAAAGAATTTTGAAATTTATGCAAGTATTTATGTATAATATTTGAATTTTTATAAAAATATTTAAGAACAAATTTGAATATTTAAATTTATGTGTGTATACCATACATAAAGTCTAGGTTATGATAGTGATTTTAAAGGAGGTTGTTTTTAAAAATGTTTAAAGAACTTAAAAATTTAGCTTAAATTTTTTTTCTGTGCCGAATTTATGAATAATAGACGGTGAGGCATGTCATCCAAGCGATACAACCCAAGAAGTTAAAAAGAAAATGTTTGAGACCCTTTGATTGTTTTTTGTCGCTATTCAAGTACCAAGTCTACGCTAAGAAGTCAACCATTTTGGTTTATCTCAAGGCGAATGTTGGATCAAGTCATCAGCAATTAGACCGAAAAAAACATACATACATATAAAAAACATACCATTGTAAAATTATAACTGAGTTTACGTATGTGTTACTAAAAAAAATTACAAAAAAAATATATTAAAAACAAAAAAACAATAACAAAAATTACAAAAAAAAAATTTAAGAAATCGACTCCTCTATTGATAAGCTTTAAGAAAATATATACTTTATGTGGTCGGAAATAACAATTGTAGAAATTACAAACGGAATGACAAAGCTATATATACCCACGGGTGAAGGGTATAATAACAACGCAAGTATGACCTTGTTTTATACTAAACGTGTTTGTATCATAAATATTTTTTATTTACTAAGATTTTGCTACTTTTTTTATCAGCTGTTTAAGTGTTTGTTTTGACATTTAGGAAGTTTTTTGTAGCAACAAACTACACGGTGTGTCTACGTGGAGTTAATATACCTTGCATTTATGTGTGCGCAATTATTTTAATTTGATCACAAAAAAAAACTGAAAGTGAAAGGAAGCTAAATTATAATATTTACATAAGAAAAGATGAAAAATTAAAATATGAATAAATTCCAGAACAAAATTATTATTTGTTCTTACTGAATTTAACGATTCTCGAAACAAATTCATGGCTCAAGAAAAATAGTAAACAAAAATCGCCTAAAATTCGCCATGTCGCCAAATCGAAAATTAAGACGCCAAACAAGTTTTAATGTCGCCACATCTGACAACTCTGATCTGAATGACTATTATATTTTCTCTTGTTTTTTTATAAACAGTATTTTGTTGCTTTTGCATTATATGTCTTACATATTTAGCTTAATTTAAGCAATACATGTGCATATATTACTTAGAGAGAGAGAGAGACATGAAAAATAAAAAAATTTCTAAATTTTAATTTTTCTTAAAGGCGTTTATTAATAATACTGTCATATTAAATAAAGTTGGCAAATTTAATAAGCATTTAATTAATGTTGCGGTTATTGTATGTATGGTTTTAAAATACCAAAACAATTAAAGCAGCTAATACACGGCATGTTTTGACATCTGAATTGAAAAATTCCACACTGATAATTACGAACATGTCGTGTGTTACCTTTAAAACATTACTTCTGTAAAAAACCAGTGTTAAGACTTCTGACAAAATTTCACTTAGAGCACGTTCTATTTTCTTCTGTCAAAACATCTGACAACAGGCGTTGGCAGAAATCTCTGCTGCTGCAAAGCAGCCTATAAAAGCACAATTTTGAAAGAAATGTAGATTTACATATGTCTCAAAAATTTTAAAGTCAGATGTAAAAAACATGCCGTGTATTATAGCCTTATACCCTGTTCAGACAGATATTTTTAATTGTTTCAATTTAGTGTTGATTGAGCAATTAAAATAAGTGGTCAGAAATACTCAATTTATCTTACTCCATTAGCATTTGATAGCTGTAAAATACGATGTATTTATACCAAATCAAATAATGCCTTCTTTTCAGTGTTTTTCCTGTTGATAAAATATATTTACAATTATATTTATACATATATATACTTATATGTATGTATTTGAATTTATTCAAACATTTTTTTTAAATTTTCTTCAAAAATTTTTCATTTTCTTAATTTTTATTTTTTGTATATTTATTTTTTTGACATTAGAAATGCCACCTATAAAATTTTCTTCTCACTGAACATACTTCTCAAGAGTTGCATTTCGAGTTTTAGGCAATAAGTGAAACAATTAAGTATATATTGCTCAATTTAAAAATAGTTTTTAGTATGGTAAATTGAGCTCAATAAGGCCTTTAATTGCGATAATATTATAAATTGACAATTAAGGCGCCTGTGTGAACATAGTATTAAGGTCAATAAAAATTTTATTTATATCAAATTAATAATAAGTAAAAAATAAATATTAGGTGTACGTATTACTTTGCTATAATGTGTAAGTATGTATATATTAAACCCCATTCATACTGTACATTTAATTTGTTTCTTACAAAAAATCAAACAAAATCTCGGTCAAATTTCTTTAATAAATTTAAACATATATATGTATGCTGTATTGTTTTTGTAAAATAATAAGTACATATGTATATGTATATAAAATTTGTTTTGTAGATTATTGAAAATGTTTTAGTCAGTGTTGGCGAAACATGTGGTATTCAATTTCCAATTCCAATTATTTTGTATAGCTCTAAATGATAACATCAAATTTATTCTGGTATTTAGATTACTTAAAAAATTCTCTCTATAGAAGAGTTAGAAAATTACAAAATAAGAAAAAATGTTTTAACATTTTTTAGAAAAAAGAATATTTTACCAACATAACATAATCATTATGCAAAAAGATTACCGAAAAAATTACTACCAAAAATTAACAAAAACATTTTTTTAATAATTATGTACACAGAAATGGACAACACTGATTATAATATAAGTTTGCAAACTTTAAGGACATCAAATGAAACTGAAGGAAAGAATATGACTAGACTGTTATTTTTTATTGTGTTGCTGCAGAAAAATGCAATCGATATTTACTGCATAAACTTATATGTAGTATTAAAATCGTTTTCTAATATTTATTTGAGTGAAATTTTTTTTATAAAAAGTTTAAATGTAAATAAGATAAAAATTATTTGCAGTTTTATATGTATGTATGTTTCTTATAGCGGAGGCATTCAGGTTAAACGACAGTTCTATTGTCTTAAACGGCAAACAAAAACATTGAAATTTTAACAACTGTTCCGCTGTCACCTAAATTGGCTTTCCACCATAAGGTTTTTATGGAAACAGAAAATTTTCAATATATATTATCATAAAAGAGAAAAAAAATCCCGAAATTCAAAAATCGCTAAAAATACTCGTAATTATTAGTTTCGTTCTTAAACTAGATATTTTATCCTCAAAATAATACTGCAAGTTTTCTACTCTTCACTGATCTCTGAAAGATCTAATTTTCCTTTCGTTAAAAGAAAAATTGTTTAAATGTTTTAGTTCACGTCTATTGATTTAAACAAATAAATTTTAATAAAAACCGGCATTGAAAAGAAAAACATATTGTAGTTAAACGTGATTTTGTGATTTAGTCATGCAAGACAAGGAAAGTTACAAAAAAATAATAAAAAAATATTAATTTTCATTTCAAAACAACAAAAAATGGGTAGTTTAAAATTGTGATTATTTTTTTATTTTAGTTATATTCTTAGACTATGCATATCCAGACAAAAATTTAATTAAAATTTCAAAAACGTCTGGAATAAAATCGTTTATTACTTTTTTTAACTCTTCAATTCCCAACTTAGAGTATATTTATTTTTTTAGTACCCAATGTACTGATTTTTATTCTTAAAAAGCGAAGACAATGACCTAGACATCAAATTTATGTTAGAGACAAATTTCTGTAAATTCTAAGTTATTTATAATATCAAACAACAACAAAAAATCAAAACGGTTTTTTTTGCGAAATAGTACTTATATCTAACACATATGGGTGATTCACAAGCTGTCTTATCATATCATATTGTCCTAAAATTTAACAATAGTTTAAAAATGTTGTTGTTGCTTTTCAAACAAAAAGTGTCTTATTATAATATAACTTTGTACGCTATGTTTATTGTGCTGTCGTAATTAATTAGCAGAGACCTGTGCTAAACGGCTAAGCCAAGCAGCAATAGTTTTTGTAAGCCGTCGCCGTTCATTGTATAATTTTATCGGGTCAACATCCAAATTTAAGCGCAATTGCTAATTTTTGATAACAAATCACTGGCGGCGTCAAATAAGATCAGCTAAGGACTATTCTGTGTTTTGTTTATCAAACAAAATTTAATATATTTGTGATTCGTTTACTTGAGTCTGCCATTACAACATCTAAAATATACTTTTCGCACAAACTGGCTATAATTTTTTTTTCACTTGTTATTGGCATTATGAAAGAAAATATTTATTTTTATAATTGTTTTACATCAGCTGATTAAAATTCAAAATAGCACACTTAGTTATGAGGGGTTGTTCACAAACGTCTTAATTTTTCATGCTATTATTATAGGACATTTGATTTTATGACACTACTGTGAATCCCCCCAATTTTGTTTTACGATATAGAAAAAAATATTTTATCCAATTTATTGTAGGTATTTCTTATTAAAATAAAAAATGCTTCAACATAGTTGTTACGTAAAATGAGGAACATACTTTTACATGCATATGTATGTATGAGTTTGCACATACATACATACATATGTAAATCCAAGCACATAAACTTACTGAGCCTTTTTGTTGTTATATACTTTGTTCTTACTGTTCTTTCTATTCACGAAAGAGGCTAAACGAAAACAGCAGAATTGCATTAGCCGCCGAAAAACAAAAATTTCTATTAACTTTATTCCTTTTTAAAAATTTCTCGAACAGAAAACTCTTTGATTTTATAAACACAAACGTTATTTGAAAATGTGTATGCAGTAATTTCTTCTCTGAGTGAGTGCATCAATCAAAATAAAATTCTATAAGAATGTAGCATAAAAGCAAAATTTTAGATCATCATCGTCATCATAAATATAACATGTGAAACAAAAATTGAAATAAAAAAAAACATTTCTATGGTTTTTAAAACAAATTTGAACAATCATTCAGGTAGAAAGATTTTAACATTGTATGAATGTATGAACAGTTGTGTGCAAGGAAATAGTAGAAAACAAAAATTCTTTTGTTAGATTTTTTACATAAAATTTCGCAATGGTAATTAATTTTTTATTTTGTTATTTTTGATTTGTTCTTTTAAGAACTAAAACTGAAATATTAAGATGTAATTGTAAAATACTGTGTGAAATTTCTACTCTTCTAAAATCACTGTGCCGCTCGACACTTCAAATACAAAAAACACCTAAATTTTAATGTTGTACTTGCAGAAATCCTACAAAATCATTTACAGCGTTGTGATGTTATAATTTTAATACTCGATATCTGACAACGAATTTAATTTAGATTCAAATATTTGGAACCCAATTTAAGGAATAATGGTTAATTAATTTCTTTATGAAATGTTCGTTAAATTTTTTTTTAATAGTCTTGTTAAGAAAAATGGCAACAAAAACTTCTATCGGTGCCACGCTATCTTTAAAAAAATATACAAAATCCTTCATATGTTTAATCGACTCGATTTTTATACAGATCGATCGACTTAATCTGAAAGTTCAACAAGGCCTTAAATAAAAACAATATTTTTGTAGAGGCTATCTGATATGACTGATGACCATTGCTTCAAACATGTATGTTGAAGTTAAAAAATACATTCTTACTAAATGATATACATATCTACTATTTTTTACTAATTAAAAAACATTTTTTAATCATTTTTCACAAATCAAGGTTTTAACGATCATTAAACTCTCGTTTTTCTAATTTTTTAGATTAGATCTTAAGCCATTACAGTAATTTACTTTAAAAATGTCATAACTCAAAAAACATAATTTTGAGTAAAATAGTTTTAAAAGTTTCAGGACATTTCAATTTTTGTTAAATAACTTTTAACAAAATCATGTATGTATTTGTAAAAAATACATCTTAGTATACATAGGTAATAGAAATTTATTTGTATAAAAATATATTTAAAAAAAGTTTTTTTAATATTGAACCATAAGACAATTTTTAATTATTAACCTCGCGGTCAATTAAAAAAAATCTGTTTCTCCGAAAGCATTAGGTTTTTTAGAAACAGCATCAAATCGTCTTAAATAGTTTAAACAGAGAAATTTTTCCAGCACTCGGTTTTAAATATGCGAGTTTTTTGTTATGATACTATTTTAGAAATTAAGCGATTAGAAGAAATTTAAAATTTACGGCCTTATTCATAACAAAAAGTTAGCCACACTTTATACACTACGTACAACGAGCTGCTAACTAATGCCGATTAAGCTTGGCAGCTTGTTGGCACAAAGTTTATTTATAACAAACTTTTATCCGTCTGCTAACTTTTCTTAAATCAACTCTGAAATTGCAAAATACTCCTCAAAATTGCAACCATTTTTTGTATATCATTTCTGATTTTGAAAGTTTAAAAATGATTTAAAAACAGTTTTTACAAAATTTTTTCACTAAAATATATTCTATCATTTTTTAAATTTCATAAAACAACAATTTTACTTAAACAATGCAAAAAATTTAATTACCTATACGACTACTAAACAAATAAACAATAACACGGAAACTTGTACAAATGTAGGTTTATGCTTATTTAATTTCACAATTTTTTAACTGCACTCTAATTTTTTTGCACACAGCTGTATATTTAAAAAAAAAACTAGTTTTAACAGCTGCTGAATGGTCGTTAGTTATCTGGAAGCCGGCTGCATCCTACAAACAGTTCTTACCTGGTTTTTCAGAGTGAAATTGTTTACAACGTCAGTTAAAATTTTCCTTGAAAATGTTTTTATTTTTATTTTCTATTTCGTTTATTTTAGAAATAGACATTTTGGAAAGAAATATTTATATAAAGAATAGAAACCAAAAACCGGATACAGTTGTTGAAAAAATACTAGTATGTATTTTTGAGTTTGTTTCTGGGAATGTATTGGTAAATCAAGAATTTGAATTTGTCAAATAAAAAATCTAACTACACATAGGATTTTTTCGTTAATGTTACGACCAACAGCTTATTGTTTTATAAACAAAGTCAAAAATTTGGTTTACTCCAAATGGCAATTAATAAAAATTAAAAATGTACTTAATATTAGGATATAATCCCAAAAATTCAGAAAAGTTAATGAGCAACATTTCAGCTTCTTGTTAAACACCATCACATATAATAAAAGTAACCATTTAAAGATTTTTATTAACGGTACCTAAACTTTTAAATTAAAAAAAAAAATTAAATTTAAAATTTACCTAAACATCTTTGATTTCTGTCAAAACGTTCAAAAAATTTGCTATTGAAAACCAAAAACTTTAGTATGTTTCAGAGAAAGCAGCTTTTAGTAGAGTATCCAAAATATGCTCAAGATTTATATCTCTAAAAAGCAGTCTCCAAAACACAAAGTAATTTGAGAAACAAAAATTACTTAAATAATTTTTTTTTACAATTTAATAGATTTGTCCAAAAACATAAATTTTTATTAAAACAGCACATTGGCATGCGAGAGATAAGTGTTTTCATAGATATACATATTTTTACTCAGCACACATTCCAAAAAAAAAAAAAAACAGACCACGTTTATAGCCGTGCCAAGTGACTAAAACGCGTCGTATTGTTTTTAACCTTCCACAAATATAAACAGCTTAGTTTATGGTGAACCTTAGAATACATATTGAGATTTTTTTTAACTATTGTTTTCGGATGATTAATGCACACACATACATACATATATGAATGTAGACAAAAAAGGCAAGCATTATTTATTATTCTATTCCAAACAGGGATGCTAAATTTTAAACTATTGTTTAAAATATTTTCTATTTTCTAATTGTAAAGGTTTAATGTACACATACATACAATTGTAATTTTAATTCTCTGTAAAAGTTTTGTGAATTCAAAACCGAAAATATATCTTCTTATTAACATAGAGCCTACAAAGAACCGTTACAAAATCTCATATTTTCATCCCTCATATTGTCATCCCCATAAACCATTAGACCACTTTTTTTTTGACGTAACGAAATGCATGCATGTATAGGTTTTTATAAATTGAATGAACGCACCTACATACACATACACTTTCATTCATATATCGTACATCTGTTGCCTTTTTTATTTATTTTGAAAAGATTTTAGTCTTTTTTTTTAACAACAGCCTTTCGTTCGGTGCATGAGAGTTTGTGAGTTTGTAAGTTCTTGCGCCAGTATTATCATGTACGAGTATAACTATGTATGTGTATGCACTTTTATTTATTGTATGACTAAACTGTTGGGTTTTATTTTGGTGTTCTTTTTTATACCCTTCACACAGTGAAAAAGGGTATATATAGGTTTGTCATTCCGTGTGAAATTTCTACAATTTTCATTTCCGACCCCATAAAGTATATATTTTCTGAAAGCTTATGAATAGGGAAGTCGTTTAAGCTCTGTCAGCCTGTCCGTCTGTCCGTGTGTATGTTGAAATCAACTTTTTGAAGCCCCCCGACATCGCTTGGACCCGAGTGAGGTGAAAATCAGAAACATCGGTACATAAACAACTGAGATATGAGCAAAAACCCACGACCACCTCGATTTTTTTTTTCACAAAAACAACATTACAACAACAACATACATACATACAAACGTGTATACTGGTTAGAGAAAACGTGGCATCGAATCCCAGCTGAGCCAAAAAAAAATTTTTTTTATATTTTAAAAATTTTTTTAAAATTTTTTTTTTTATTTTTTTTTTATTTTTTATTTAATATATTATTTATATTTTTATTTTTTTTTTAATTTTTTTTTTTATTTTTTTTTTTGTTTTATATTAATTATATATATTTTAATTATTTTTTTTAATTTTTTTTTTATTTTTTTTTAAATTTTTTTTTTTTAATTTTTTTTTTATTTTTTTTTTATTTTTTTTTTATTTTTTTTTTTTAACATACATACGTAAATTTATAATTTTACAATGGGATGTTTTTTATATATGTATATTTTTTATATGTATGTACGTATTTCATATGAGATGAATGGTGATACAAACTACTGTTATTGCATGACTACACGTTGTGAAGGGTATATAAGATTCGGCACGGCCGAATATAGCGCTCTTACTTGTTTAATATTTACTTTTAACATACGTATGTATGTACGTAAGTATACTTTTTGTTCTATTTGTATTGAGTTTATTAAAATTTTGGCTTGCCTTTCGAGTTGACATACATTTTTTTTTGCTTTTTGATAACATTATGTTGCATCTATGTAAATATTTTAGTGTAATGTGTAAAGATAGCAGAACTATAAAAATGTTTACAAGGTCGAAGGTTGTACATAGTATTGGAAATTTTTAATATAAAAGAAAAAAATTAAATGTTTATTGATAAGACAACAAAATTTTAAAACAAAATGCAATGTCGTGTAATTTAAAAGCTATTTATATATTTAATTTTTTAGGTTAATTCTCTTAGGTGCTCTAACAAAAAAAAACGCCTGTCGTATGTAAATGGATCATAATTGACTAGTAAAGTTTATCAGCTGAATACAACAGCGTCTCAAAAATTTTTAAAGTCACCTTAATAAGCCTACATCTTCATCGCGTAATATTAAGCGGTCGCACAGTAGAGTAGTAGTTCATTAGACCCAAAGCTAATTTATACTCCTTCGAATGCGTAAAACATATTTTCAAGGCAGTTTCAGCACAAAAAAATACCTTTTTGTTGCCGAACATAGGGGTAGCTTTTTTGAATTTTAATTTATCTTTGTTATTTACAGCCGGACATTAAAGTGTTATATATATATATCAATTTTTGTTTCGAGATAATCAACGTTTGCCAATTTTTAGTTATTTAAATCGTATTAATTTTTTTGCTAGTTTTTACTGGTTTATAAAATTTGAAGTGTATGTATTATGAATATAAATATATATTGCACGGTACTGTAAAAAAAAACACCTTTATTAAATATTTCTAAATATATTTATATATAAATAAAAATTGTATTATTTGTTTATGAATTAAACTAATACAGATATTGAATACTGTCTGTATATTTTGCGACATGCGATGAAGTCAAATGAAGTTTTACAAGACTGATATTGTTTAATTTCCAAAGAAATAATGTCTGTTACGAAGGCTATGTAAAATATGTATGTATGTAAAATTTGTTTTCTATATTGCCACTATCTCATAATTTAAATTACGTATATATTAGTGCTATATTGTTTGACTGTTCTTGTATTACTCTTGTATTTCTTCCTTAATGCTCTTCAAAGCTGTGCAGAATAAAAAAAATATATTAATTTATTTAAATTTTATATTTTAAATATTGAAGAAAAAGACAAGAAAACAAAAACAAGAAAAAATTTAACAAGGTCTAACAGCATTTTGGTGACACACCAAATATAGTATCCTATAGTTATAGGAGTTGAAATTTTTGAAGGATAAAAGGTACCATATATGTAGCTTTTATTTAAAATCACATTTTTATGTAAAAATTAAACTACACCAAGTCACATTAAAAAAAAAACACTATTTTTTTAGACTGCCAAATTTCTTTCCTCTATATCTCTATAATTTTGGAAATAGAAAGTCCAAGTTGTTTAGAGGTAAAGAACACAAAGTGTACTTAATCTAGTCAGTACCTCAATTTAGTCGATTAAATTATAGAATTTAAGTAGTTGCAGCCTACACCCCAAGTCCACAGGCAAATACGAAAGGTTCTATTGGTCAGGTTTCAATGTGATTTTTTTGGCGTCAAACGTGTTAAAACTTCAAATGTGTTTGAACTTCAGCTGTCAAAGTAAATAGATAAAAAACAATTTTTTCTCTTCTCTCATTTATTTAAAATGTCAAACTCCATATATAAATAAACACAAACAACAAAATTCCCTTCGAACTGGGATTACCTGATGAATAAATACATTCCAATAAAAAGGACAAAAATCGGAAGAAAAGCTGTGTTTAACTACATTAAGTCTGTAGATTGACAGATATATTTGTCATGTTGTTTTTTAATGACTTTTTTACGGAAAACAAAGACGGTCTTCGTTATTATTTACTTATTTTTTAGTTTCCTTTTTTACATTTTCAAAGAAGTCATACAATCATGCCACAAAAATATCAAAATCTGATATTATGTCGTAAGTGATAAATTTGAAATTTTGTTAGATAAAATAAACTGATTTATTTTATTAATTTATCTTTGTTTTGTATTTAGAGTATATAAATGGTATATATGTACTTATGTACTAAATAAGTTTTTAAATCTCTTTAGGAATTATAGGCTTTTAAAGACTACAGCAAAACACAAATTTCAGATTAAAACCAAGAATATCATTTACCAGATATAAAAAAGAAAAACAACTTCGCATTTTACTACTTAAGTTATTTTTACATTAATAATAAAAAAACATCATAAAACAGCACTTTAAAAATTTTAAATAATATTTTTGCAAAAATATAAAATAAAAATAATGCTACATAAATACATATGTATTATATATGTATGTATGTAAATGCTAATGTGAGGCCTCAAAAGTTTTAATTTTAATATGTTTTTTCACCAACATTTGTTGCTAATGATGCAGACGTTTAATGAAAATCTTTAGACTATATTTAACGATTCGTAGTTGAATAATTTAGTGATTACGTTATCAAATGAATTCATTTATAAAACTTTTAATTTCAAAATATATTTGTCAATGTATGTTTGCATGTATTTATGTATGTAAATTTGTATATACAATCATTGTTTTGTTATATATTTTCAATCAATAATGCGGTACTTATTCATAGAATATATTTAAAGAATATTTCAGATTGTATGGAAAAACAATTTTTTATTTTTTTTTTTATATAAAATAATGGTTCATTCCATTTATAAAATTTTAAGGTCAACTGACAATACTTTTAAAAATTACTTCCAAAGATTTATATTTGTCATCATTTTAACTTCTTAAATATAATTTAGTGGCTTATATTTGAATAAAAAAAATACACTTGCAAACAAAATGCTTATTTTCTGTTTAATAAAATTCTGCGTAAAAATTATTGGTTATTACATATTAAGAAGTCTCTTCATTTCCTCATTATATTATAAATTTTTCATAATTCTAATTTAATTTGTAAATTGGTAAAAATATTAACTTACCCCGGTTTATTTTTTTTTTTTTTGCAAACAATGAAATTACTGCAGTTTTATTTTTTTTAATTTGTGACAATTATTATTATTAAATTTTTGTAAATTAATTTACTTGGTTTTTATATATTGCACATTTTTTGTAATTTTGATACATGTATACCTAGATATCTTTTTCTACAAATAGGCACCCTTTTTCATTCACAAAGGCGTCAATTTAACAACAAACAACAAAAAAAAAATGCAAACAATCAAGCACAATCATTAATACAACAAAATGGACGAAAAATTGATATTGCTACTGGTGGTTGGTTATACAATTCATCTGTGGTGCAAAGGGTATATAATATATACATATATACCGCTTTGTCATTCCGTTTATAATTTGTACAAAATTGATTTTTGACCCCATAAAGTATATATTTTTTGAAAGTTTATATTTGCATGTGATATCAATCATTTGCTTATATACGGAAAGGAATCGCTATTGAAATCTAGGACGATCACCCCATATCTTTCTGAGATATGAGCAAATAAACACGACTAACGCTGTTTTTTACATGTTTTTACAACAAAAATCACAATTTTTAAGCCTACGTTAAACAATTTATAGAGACATTTGTTGATATTTTAGGTACGATATGACTCTAAAGATATTCTTAAAAACATTTGGATAAATCGGTTACTAACCGAGAAACTTATAGGCAAAAATATACATTTTACATAAATAAACTTATAAAAGATCCTAATTAATTTATGGACACTCTACAGACACTAGAGTACAAGCCGTAGTCTTGAAAATTGTTGCCGAGAAAAACCGGCAAACCGGTTCGAAACTAACTGACCTAATAGTACAAAAATACAAATTATTTAGTGTTTTTACAAACAAATACCTATTTTATACAGATTCTGGACAACATAGAAGAAAGATATGGCTTACAAAAGAAAGGGCTTGACTGGCAGAATATAATAAATTATAAAAGAATTTAAAACTAAAATGGTGTATTTAACTAATTAATCATTTACATTTGAGGTCAAATTAAGTAATTCAAAATGTACCCACTTCAGCCCTATCAATATTGACATCAAACGAAAGGATTTGGTCATTAGAATACAGTAATAATGAAAACTTAAAATCCAAAATGGCGTCCGAAATAAAAAAGCGGTTATATTGACTTAAAAAAATTAATTACGATTTTGCCCCTTTCAACTCTCAGAAAATTGGTATCAAATAAGAGGGCTTGAGTAGTAGAAATTATTTAACCCATCAATATGGATTATGGGCTTGACTAGTATGACACAGTTAACTATGTAAAAATATAAACAATTATGCCATTCTTACTTGTTTAAATTTATTTTGAGTACCTACCTGAAAAACGATGAAAAGTTTAGTAGGTATATACATATATACATATATGAACATACATACATATGTATATAAAGTTGTTATTTTTATTTACAATATAAATCAAAAAATATATAGATTTTAACAAAAGACTTATCTTTAATCTAATTCATATTATGCCAACCAGATCAGCGATTAAAGGTATCTAAGTCAAAGGATTGTTGGATACAAATGTATGTACTCACGAACCTTTATAAGTTAAACCAACATTACACTTATCTACAAGTCGTTAGATATTTAGTTATTAAATTTTTTATTAATTAAAAAAAAATAAAAAATTAAGTTTTGTTCTTAAATGATTTACAAACCATTCAATATAATAAAAGGTTTTTTTTAAGTTTCAGTAACGTATGTATGTATGTTGATACCTATAGAGAACCGTAAACAACTTTGTACCTCCGTTAAAACAAAAATTAATTAAATTAAATTGTAAAATTATAGTTATTTTGTAAACAAAATTTGTGTTCATTATTTTATTTCTAAAATTATTGGGTAGAAATAAAAAAATAACACAATTTTTATAAAGAAAAATAAGTATAGGTAGGTAAGGAGGTACCTACCTATTTTAAGTTGAAAAAACGACATTATTTAAATTTTAAATTAACAAACATATGGTCTCTTCTGGCTTTTATTAACACATATAGGTATGTATGTGTATATTCCTTAAACAGACATTTCCTAAAAGATAAATTTTTTTTACAAATATTTGTTAATACCACCACTTCATTTAAACAAACAAAAAATCTTGCACTTGATTCCTTTCATTATTATTAGTTTTTGTTGTTGCATTTACTATTTCTTATTGTCGCCCGGCATCGTACATTGTTTGTGCTTTTTCGTCACAAATAGAGGGGGATATTAAAAACCAAAACAAAAAAGTATAAAGAAAATATACTGCACACTATTCATTTTTACTTTTTTTAATACACATCTCAACAATATTATTGAATTTTCCCATTGAACATTTAGTTTCTTTACAAATTATTTATACAAAACATTTATTTTCAATACTAAACTCATTTGTCTAGGAATTAATTTTAAAAATTAAACTTATTTTATATTTTTTTTAATTATATTTACTTTTGTTTTTTATTTAATTAAAATTCACTTTTAAGAACCCGCGCGCAAACAACCATTCACTTTGAAATTATTCTCGTTTCTGAAAAAAAATATTAACTTTTGAAGTTTCCACATAATTATCTTGTGGTTTGTTTTGATTGCCGTCTTCGCTAAGAGAAACAGTTGTAAAATTGGAAACTTAACAGAGGGTAGCTCAAAAACTAAATAAAAATTAAAATTTTTAAAAAAGCCACAAGAATCGTTAACGTGCAATTGACGCCTTTTCGCCTACAAGATGTTTGTTTTATATTTTACGCTAAATCTAAATAAGCCACATGAGTGTAAAACAAATTGGAAAAATATCATGAAAACCACAAAAAAATATTTTTACCCTTACGTTTCAACTCTGACTCGAACATCCACTAAAGAAAGTCATGGTGGACAAAAATTGTGACCATTCATAATGTTCAAGCCCTTAATAGAAACAAGTCCCTTTAAACAAATTTATGCAGGTCAAAACTGGAGTTGTATATTTTCTAAAGATGTCAAAAATAGTTAACATTTTTGCGCGGCATTGCTTATGTATAAGTTTTATGAATATTTTAATTTACAAAAACATGGTATAAGGTTATAACATAGACGAAGAGAATTTTTCGCCTCTGTTTTTTTTTATACGTAGTTTGAAAATTCTTTTGACTAAATTTTTTTTATTAATGTTTCAATCAGCTGTTTCTGAAGTTTAACCGATTGTTATACGCAAACATAACGTATGTTGCTTTTTGTATCATTTTGTTGTTGTAGAGATGCATACACCTAATAAGTTATCCTTAAATAATTTAATAAGATTTTAAAAGGAATTATCAAGGCGAATTTATACAAGTAAAATTTTCAGTCTAGTTAAAGCTGTCTTCAGACGGTATGTATTTTACATATGACGCAAGGCGAATTTATTATCAGGTGGTGTTGACAAATATTATTTATGTTTACATGTATTATTCCTTCCCGCGCAAAAAACACAAACAAAAAACATGTAGTTTTTGACACATCGACAGTTAAAGGCAACAATAAAAAACCATGTTGTTTTTTTAATGTATTTGTTGTAGAATTACCACCACCTGATAAATAAATTCGCCTTGATATGACGTATTATTTGCGCGGTTCACATGTAATTGCATATATAAGTATGTCGATATTGTGATTTTACAGATAGTTTATAATTATTTTCTTTACAGTGAGTTTAAAGGTATATATAGGTTTGTTCTTTAATTTTTTAAAAAGTTGTTGCCTTGACCATAATTATATCATTACCCTGAGATCATTAATTTTGAGCAAAAATAATTTTTATCTTATCTTAGTCGATAATTAGATTAATTTTATGCATAGTATGTTGTGTTACTTTCCGTCTGTATCGCATATGAACAATAACATTGATAACAGTTGTTTACTTCTGTTTTGCAGTCAGCTGTTAACGTTTTCATAATTTTCCAATTAATAAAGAAATTATTGCGGTTGGTTAAAAACATAGTTGTTGTGAAATTAGTTCGGAATTAAAAAATTTAATAAATTCGTTAAAATATATTTCAAAAACACATTACTTTGTTACAAAATGTTAAGAGTTTTAAGCAAATCGACTAAAACATTAATTACAACAAAAACTCTCTTAAACAGACAATGGGCGGCGAATGTGAATACAACAACAGTTTCTGCAGCACCACAAGGAAGAGTTTCATCATCAGAAGGTAGTTGCTAAAAGGGAATGCATAAATTAAATACAATTTAAATTTAAAAAAATTCAATTATAACGATTTGAGGTTATGTAAACGATAAATTTTTTATTTAAGAGTTTAGACAGAAGCGTATCAAATTTAACATTAAGTCGGATAATGTAGAGGGCAGACCACTATATTTAGATGCTCAAGCCACAACACCACTGGTAGGCACTGTTGTAGTAAAATATATGACATAGCCTTTAGTTTCCTTTTTTAGGATCCCCGTGTTTTGGATGCTATGCTGCCTTATTTGACAAATTACTATGGCAATCCACATTCCCGTACCCACGCGTATGGCTGGGAAACCGAACAAGCTGTTGAGATTGCTCGTGAACAGGTGGCCAACATAATAGGAGCCGAACCAAAAGAAATAATTTTTACTTCCGGCGCTACAGAATCCAATAATGTGGCCGTAAAAGGTGTAGCAAGGTTTGAGAAGTTTTTGATAAATATTTTAATACTTGTAGGTACTTACGAAATTTTTGCTTTTAGATTTTATGGTTCAAAGAAAAAACATATTATCACCACACAAACTGAACATAAATGTGTTTTAGATTCTTGTCGTGCCTTGGAAAATGAGGGCTTTCGTGTTACATATTTACCTGTCAAATCAAACGGTATAATTGATATGCAGAAATTGGACAAGGCAATGACCCCGGATACGGCTTTAGTTTCGATAATGACAGTTAATAATGAAATAGGTAATAGAAAATAAAAAATGAATGAACAATTTCGAAAATGATTATAAAACTACAAATTGGTTCTAAACGTAGTATTTCGAATTTTAAAAATATTAAAATTTAATGACTAAAAGGTGAAGCTTTTTCTAGATTTTGCTAAATCAGTCGATCACAGATTAATTTTTTTTAAGCAAACACAGCGATATTAATGATTTTTTTTATATCCATTACAGACACGGCTTATACCGTGCTTTCAAAAATTAATTCTGAGAGAAATTAAAGAACCGGTTAGAAACAAATTCTAGATATAAACATCAAAATACAACTGCTTCAGTGTGTTACTTAAAATTTACAAACGAAAACCGATTTTTAAGTTTCTTTATCTCCTTTAAAACTTACAATTTTAGAATAAAATGAAAGGGCTTGTTGACCTTGCTTGTAGAACACAGTAAATTATTAAAAATTGGTAAAATCGAAGATGACGTCTAAAGCAAAATGGCGAATTTTTTAACCTCATCAATATGGGTGTCAAATGAAAAATTACTGTGATTTGAAAGTTGTACCCATAGATTATTTATTGGCGCAAAAAAGTACTTCAAACTAGCTATTCCCAAAAAAAAAAAAAAAGAATTATGATTTTTTTCATATTTTTCTTAATAGGTGTTAAACAACCTATTGCTGAAATTGGTGCTCTTTGCCGGTTGAAAAAGATTTTCTTTCACACTGATGCCGCCCAAGCAGTTGGTAAAATTCCATTAAACGTTAACGCCATGAACATTGACCTGATGTCCATATCGGGACATAAAATCTATGGTCCCAAAGGTATTGGTGCTCTCTATGTGCGCAGACGTCCACGTGTACGCCTCGAACCCATTCAAAGTGGTGGCGGTCAAGAGAGAGGTCTACGTAGTGGTACTGTACCAGCACCGTTAGCAGTTGGCTTGGGTGCTGCTGCTGCTTTGGCACAAAAGGAAATGGAATATGATAAAAAATGGATTGATTTTCTATCGAAACGTTTGTTAGATCGTTTAACGTCCGCATTGCCGCAGGTAATACGTAATGGTGACCCCGAACAAACTTATTGTGGCTGTTTGAATCTTTCATTTGCCTATGTTGAAGGTGAATCCCTACTAATGGCTCTTAAAGATGTTGCGTTATCGTCGGGTTCTGCTTGTACTTCTGCCTCATTGGAACCTTCATATGTTTTAAGAGCTATTGGTACCGACGAAGATTTGGCTCACAGTTCAATAAGGTAAGATTAATCTATGCTTTCGTAATTATAGTGGCTAATTTTAAATTTATTACTTCAGATTTGGTATTGGCCGCTTTACTACCATTGAAGAAGTCGATTATACGGCCGAAAAATGTATAAAACATGTTGAACGTCTTCGTGAAATGTCACCCTTATGGGAAATGGTGCAAGAAGGAATCGATTTAAAAACCATACAATGGTCTCAACACTAATTAAAGTAACTAGAAATCATATACACTTATATATAATGACTGCTTGTATAAAATTTATACTTAAATGTAAAACATTAAAAATAAAACATTTAGTTTTTCAAAAAATAGCTGTTATTTTTTCAGTTTCTTAGGTTTTAATTAAATCAAGTTTAAATATATTTTAACTGCAATTGTTATATTCAAAAATATTCTTTGAGTTATTATAAATACATTTTATTATAAATATTCTTAATAATTATATAGATTAATTGTCAAGTATTTTTCAATTAAAAGAATTGTATGAGTTTTTTGTAATTAAATATTAAATTCCTTTGATTATCATGTTTTTTTTCCATTATTTACCTTAAGAAAAACCAAAGTTTTGCTAAATAAAATATTACTAATTATATCAGACTTTTTAAGCGCAAACTGCAAAGCAGGTCCATACCAAATTTTAAAATTTTTTAGAAAATATATTAGAACATAAGATCATTGTAGTGGTATTAATTTTTAATGTTTTGCCCTTAAGAATATTCTTATACTTAAAAAAAAGTCATGCGTTCAGATACACAGTTAACACAAATTCCAAAAAAAAGTGTTTTGTGATAAAAAAAAAATTTCTAAATTAGTTATAAAATTATATTTAAAAACCCTTTACGAAACTACAAATTTTGTCTGGAGGTGGCAAAATACCCTATGTATTAATATAAACACATGATCTCCAATGACGATAAGTACGATTTTGGCAAAATTAAAAAATAAAATTCTTGAAATTAGAACTTGGTTTTTCTTTCTGTGTATATATTGTATATACATTTAATAATTAAATCTAAAAAAATCACGCCCATATGGGCAGCTAGCTGTTTTTTCTATCATAAAACTCGATTAATATAAAATCTTATATGGATTTTTTTACTGAATATGACCAGAGACAATTATTGCGTAAATTTAGATATGTAGGAATACTTGATTCTTCTCAGGAAAACTGTTCTACTGTGATGTTAATGAGTTTTCGCGTATACCTGGTTGTGGCCAAGATAATTTTACAATAGATTCTTTTGTTGGGGGATTTTCCTGTAGTAATGTTTCAGAGGATGAAGTTTTTTCAGCAATGACTCAAATAAAATCACATGCTGTTGGAGCAGATAACATACGATTTTCAAAGCTCAATTACCCAAAAGTTTCAGAACATCCTATTTTTAGGAGAGAGTGGTTCCAAAGCCTAAAGTTAAGAATCAAAATGCTCCTTTTGACTTTTGCTCATTTAGTGTTTTATCAGTTTGTTATAAAATTTTAGAGGTTATTATTAGACAGCAGACTATCGCTCATATTTGTCGTGGTGGTATGATTCACGGTTATCAATCTGATAAGAGGTTGACGGAAAGCGGCGTTCCACTTGAATTAAAATCCTAGCTGATAAGATAAGTGGATTTTTGCTTCTTCGTAATTTTTTATCATAATTACGCGATAATGTTTCTTGACGATGCTATTATTTAAGCATTCGAGTGTATGTCCATATACGTAATAAAGAACCAATAATATTAGCACTTCCGCAATAAAAAATCTAATCTGTAGAGCATAAATATTAATTTCATAGACGCTCCCCATAATTTTCATTTGTACATTGCTAACCAGTAATAAGTATTCTCTTGAGACATTTCTTTATTTCTGGCCTGCAAGATCATTGAAAATATTCTTTCAACTCACTTAGATCATAAATTCGAACCCGAAATAAAAACGTTGAAAGAATGTACACTAACAGAATAATATATTTTAACTACAAAGTACCGTTAAAATAAGAAAGAAGCTTGAATTTATACGTTAAAAATTAATACAAAAACATTTTAAGGCTATTTGGCAGAAAGTTCCAAGTTTGATATACACGCACGAAAAAAAAAACGATCAAAGATAGAAAGATGTCTTAAAGGCACCTCAATTTGAATATTACGTGTAGAATTAATAAAATAAAATTCATGTGCCAGAATCACCGGTTGTTGTGCTTTAATAATTTCATAAAAATGAAGCAATATACATACGAAATTTTAAATAATCATTAAATTTACATTTCAAAAATGTTGAAACAAATTCTCCAACACGTTCATGTTCAATATTTTTTAAATTAAAAACCAAGGCATATTTATTCATCAGGTACTCTTGATTCGCCAGCTGATTATTTTTTTCAACACTTATTTTAAATTTCAGCTGTCAAAATGCATAAATAAAAAACAATTTTCTCTCTTTTTCTATTTTATTTCAAAAGCCAAACTTCATATATAAAAAATAAAAACAAAAAATTCTCTCCGAACTGCAATTACCTGATGAATAAATATGCCTTCATTAAAAACATAACGAACCACTTTTCTTATAATACTACTAAGAATAGAATAAACATATTTATATGACTGGCAAAAATTGTTGTTCATAAAAGGAACACAATCATTAAAATAAATGATAAATAAAATAGGACCCAAGGATGGCACACCAGAGGTTACCAATCCAATAGTAGAATTTAATTCACTAAGTGAGACATATTGTGACCGTTCCGATAGATTAGTATATATTAATTTACATGCAGATGTCGAAAAATTTAAACCAGGGACAGAAAATAACTGTTATTTTTAAAAATTTACATCAAAAAAGCATGCATAAAAAATAATCGTAGAAAATTTTGGTTCTTATCATTATGATACATACATAGGTGATGACATCATTTACATCACCGTGATGTACATGCAAATTTTTTGTATGACTTTTAAATGTGTGCCTTTTTTGATAAAAGTCAAAAAATAAATTTTAATTTGACTTTTCTTTTTTAAGGCAAAAATTAAGTGATTTTTGACTTTTATTATTAAAAAATAAAAGTTATTTTTTAACTTTTAATATTTTAAGGCAAAAATAAAAGTCATGAATTAAATATTGTATAGTAATACGCTAGTATGTACGTATTTCATATTAGATGAATTGTGATACAAACTGTTGTTATTGCATGATGAAAAACTCAATTTTGAAAATATACGAGTTAGGGCCTTTCTACTTCTGACCATCGATAAATTGTAAATTAAAATTGATTTTATCATATATTGTAATGCTAATTAATTTAAATACATATTGTATTGTAGACTAACCAATTTGGACCTATGGGATAACGGCATATCTTTTTTGAGTTAAATAAATAACAAGATTTTCTAAAAAGAAAGATTGTCTAAAATGTTTTTTTATAGTTTTCTGTATAGTATTGTTACTTTTGTATAAATTATTTACGGTCACATTACACTCATTCAAAAACAAAAAACAGGTTTTATAATTTTTTATTATTTAAAAAAAGTTATATATAACCAGACACAAATATTACCTTATTAATATATTAGTACGATTAAAGACTAAAGCTTATTTACAAATAGATATTTTAAAAGTTTTTATGCAAAACTTCTATTGACAATATTAAGCTATAACAAGTAAAAATGGTATTCTGCTGTACCGAATTTTACATACCGTTTACCAAAAAATTTTTTTTGGTCATATCTTAACTTATCTTCGCAATATTATTTACAATTATTGACGAAATATACGTAACCACTAAAATGTATTTATTTCGTATCCAATAAATAAACGTTTTTTAGTAACAAATTTCCTGAATTTAAAACAATTCCAATATGAAATCATTGTAATATGTTTGGACTATATTTTTTAGAAACTTCAAAAATTTAAAAAATGACACCGCTTTTATTAAATAATTTCATTTCATTCAATACAATAAAATGTAAAACAACAAAATGCAAGCAGTTCAAAAAAGGCCGATTTATTTTTAATTCTAAAAACTTTTCGATCACTTTTATTTACAAAAACCTACAAGGCCAAAGCGTATTACTGGAATTCTTCAATACTCGATATACTACGGATCTTTACTGCAAAAAAGTCGTGACTACAAAATTATATTTTTGTAACTATTTTTCTGATAATAAAAAACGTGTATCCTGATGATGCTACACAAAGAAGTAGCGAAATATTGATCAAATAATATAAAGCAAAACAAAAAGATTTTTTATTATTAAAAGGACCTTAAGCTTAAAAAACTATTAAACATATATGTTTAAATTAAAATAAAAAATATTCTCATTAAATTGGTTTTAACTTAAATTTTTATTAAGGATTTTAGTTTTTCTTTTGTTATGGTCTTTCCGTATTAATATATAGGGTAACAAATAAATTTTAAGAAAATTACAAACTGAATGATGAATTTATTTGTATACAACAAATTTAACATTAAACCTAAAGAAAATAAAATGGTCGATTAATTTGAAAACCTTTGCTCACTAAACAACAGCTACATTGAATAGCATTAATTTTTTATTGAATAACTTAATGAATATAAAGGTTAAAGCAAGACAGCGACGAAAAGGTGAAAATAAATTAAAATAACAGTTTTGTTTACATTTTATATTGCTTAGTTTAGTAAAAATAATATTGCAAAATATACAAAATTATTTATTGCTAGTTTATTCCCAAAGCGTTAACATAATTAATAAGATTTTTTTGATAATGGTTTGTTGCTGCTATTAGCATTTCCCAAAACTTTGCGACGTTGAGCAAACATATGTAAATACATTTGGGGAAAGAGTGGAATGTACAACAACATTATGATCCACAGAAAAACGTAGTACGATAATGTGGCATTATAGACATTAGGCATTTCAATAGACCAAAGGCTAGGATTTTTTTTTGCATAACCTTGAGCCCACCAGAAACACAAAAGCTCACCCGTTACTCCAATGGGATACAGGACAATGAATGTGGTATAACGCAAAAACACCACAATTTTTGGTACATAGTTAACAATATTAAATACGTAATAGCCATAACGTATAATTTCTGTTACCGACCAGGCCAAGAGTGCAATAGGTAAACCGGGCGACACCTTACCCGTAGGAGTAGCCATTACTACACCAACCACCACCATCATACGACTTAAAACCTGGAAGGTGGTTATAACAGGATTCGATTTTACAAAACCGCAGGCAGCATTAATAATCTCTAGAAAGGCTGAATTTTGGAAGACGAAAACGGCCAAACGGGTATAGTCCCACAAAGTTATGCTAGCCCTAAATTCCGGTCCTTGAATCAGGTAGTAGTTAGCCAACTGATAGAAAATAAAACACCAACCAGCTACTTGTACAGCATTATATACGAAGAGATATAACTTAACGGCAAAACTTTGTTCCTTAACTGGAGCTTTTGAATTCTTTGGTGGTCTCATGTTTGTATTTAATTGAGATTCTTGTTTTTAAACTTTCACCGCTTTAAAAAAAAAAACTTTAAAAAACACAACACAACGTACTTCACACAACACCGCCAAGTAGTAGAATGTCTCTCACACCTCGCAGTGTGACCATTTTAGCTTTTTTGCAGCTAAGTTTAGTTTTATTTATTTTGGTTTAGTAGCAGCACATATTTCGTTTAGCCATTGACTTTTGAACAAGTCAGCAATACAACCTTCATATTCTTAATCAATTTTTTACCTGTATAAAAGATTTATAATTTTTGTTCCTAAAAACCTTTAATAAATTTAAAAATAGTTTATCAATATGGGTGCAAATGTACATATCGTCGTTCGCAAATTATTGTTTTCTTTATTACATATAAAGCATATACCTAAATAACACAATAATTTACGAACAACGATATGTATGTACATATAGCGCAGTACACGTTAAGTCTGTTATTAAAACCTTTACAAAAGCATTACGATAAGTACGTGAAGCCAGCCCAGATATTAAATTATCAAAGTGCAACAGCATGAATTTACTTCCTCACATTAGATGGACTTGAAAGTACATATCGATGCCTTACTTCCTCAACCTCGTATCTTAAAAAATACAATTTTTTCAGCACAGAAAAGAAAAACGGTTCATCTTTTTATACTTCGGTGTTTTGTTAAAAGTTTAAATGCAATTATTAAGGAATTGATTGTATTAATATATATTAGTAGTAATAATACACTAACCTTTTTTAGTTAAAGCATAAAACAATCGTTTGATATGAAAAAGTCAAAACCGTCAAAGTTTGAAAAGAAAACAAGGATTTCATAAAAAAAACTTTGTGATATTAATGCAAAATGATAACGATGATTTCTCACATGTAAATAAAAATATATTCGGTTAAAAAAATGTTTGCAATATTAGTTCTGCTTAAATTGACAAAATATTAAGGTTTTCTACTATAATAAAGTAAAACAGAACTTACGATTGTAATTTCATGTTAAAAGTGGAATTAATTAATCGACCCCTTTGCGAAAAATGTTTGTATATGTACGTATACTATATATTATAAAAATTACTTTTTCATTAAAATTTGTTCTAAAGCATCTATCTATAACGACTATCAATAAAAAAAATTATCGTAAGTACCAGATCAAATTAGAGAAACTGTTAAAATTAAAAAGTTACAATAAAATATAAGAAAAATTTAAGTAGAATTGCTCGTTTTATAATCTACTTTGAATTCTTATTTTTGTTTCGTTACTTTTTTAATAATAACGAAGTTGAGACAGTTGCACCGTGGTGAAACAAAAGAAGAGATTTTTCGGCTCTCTTTTTTATATATAGAGTTTGACAATTCTTGGCCCTGAAATTTCTTTTTTTATATATGGAGTTTGACAAACATTGGCACACAAAAAAATAATCATCTGTGCTGGCACCGCCACCTGTATAAGTGTACCCTGAGTTGCACGGTTTTTGATCTAATTATTACCCAGCAAACAAATTTTACATAGTCAAGTAAGTGATTATATGTAGTTGCCAGACGATATGATAGTCAAATTAGTAAAAAATCGTCGAAATCATCAAATAATTTGTTTAGAATAATTGAAACTTATTTAACATAAAAAAGTAATAAAAAATATAATTGTTTATATAAAAAACAAACAAATTTATAACTTTGACAAAAACAAGAAGTTAACATTATATTCATTAATCGCTTTAATTTAAAATATAAAACATCATGCAATTGCTTTAAAATTAAACTAATTGCAATAGTTACATAAAACTGAATTAAACTAACTTGTTTCTACCAGTTTAATAATTTTAATCATTCTGATTCCAAATCTTGATTTTCAAGTTAAATATCTGATGTTAGTAGTAGTTTTGAAAAGTTGTTATTTAAATACACAAATGGTTCGAATCGTCGATTTCCAATAATCGTCAATTTTTAGGGAAAATCGTCAACAGACTATTTTTGGTACTAAAAGTCGTAAAAACTACGATAAGTCGTCAAATCTGGCATATATGACTGCAACGTTAAGTAACGCCTAATAAGCTAATTGTGTCATGTGTGTGCAAGATTTCATAAAAATTGGTTGACAAAAAGTATGTTAAAATTTATATACACACTACCCAATTTTCTAATCATACAAATATATCAGTAAAAATTAGTGTATGTGCAAAGTTTTATATGGTTAATGTTTGAATTCAACTTAGATAATCCATTACAGATTCCTTTTCTTTATTTTTGTCATAAAGAAATAATACGAATTTAAGATAAAGCGTTATATAGGAGGTGGACGTTAATCACCTTATTTTTTTTTTAATTGAACCAGAAAGCTATAAATGCGAAATTTCATCTTATAATGAGCTTTTATATTTCATTAACAGTACATTATGTGAGAAGTAGACCTTGAAATGGCGTGTCAAAGTAATTTCTGATAATAAATTAAACTTAGATATTTCAACATAGGTTCCTGTATTATTTAATATTCCTTGTCCATAGTGAAATTAAGTGAATTTGAGATAAAACGTTATATGGGAGGTAGGCGATAAAGTGGGCGTGTCATTATCATTTTTTGGCGTAACAATGATATTTACTGGAAGGATATCTGTAGCAAAGTTCATCATCATACCTCTAATTTTGTAGGTTTTATGAGCTTTTTAATTTCATTAACAGTTGATACCGTGAAAATTGGGCGTTATAGTCTGCGTATCGAAGTTGCTCCTGCTAATGAATACAACTTAGATATTTCAATATAGTCCATTATTTTTCCAAAATCTTTATTCATACAGAAATTATATGAATTTGAGATTAAACATTATATGGGAGGTGGGCGTAAAAGTGGGCGTGTCACATTTATTTTCTGGCATAGCTATGACATTGACTAGAAGGATATCTGTAGCAAATTTCTTCATCACACCTCTAATTTTGTAGGTTTTATGAGCTTTTGAATTTCATTAACAGTTGATAACGTGAAAAGTGGGCATTATAGTAGGCGTTTCGAAGCTGTTTTTGCTAATGAATACAACTTAGATATTTCAATGTAGTTCGTTATTATTTCAAAATCTTTGTTTATAGAGTAATGAGATGAATTTGAGATAAGTCTTTGTATAAGAAGTGGGCGTTAAAGTCAGCGTGTCACATTTATTTTTCATTGGGACAAAGCCTTTAACTAAAAAGCAAATTTTTGCAAAATTTCAGAATCGTACATCTAATTTTGTCAGTTTTATTGGGTTTTAAATTTTATATATACCGAAAAATACTGTGCGTTATAAATTTTCATACATTTTGATCTATAACTCCTTTCCTAATGTGTAGATTTAAGCAATTTTCGAGGAAAATATTACTTAGCAAATATATACTTGAAGTTTTATGACTTTTCTATTCTTTTTTTAACTACTCTTCCATTAAGAGCTATAACTTCTTTGTAATAAAAAACTAAGTCTAATTCTTTATAAGAATAAGAAAATATTATGCATTAAAAATATATATATGTTTATTCAAAATTTTTATATTTGTCTAAATATAAGCGATCAATTAGATTAACCGATTATAAGTAAAAAAATTCATAACATAATCCAAAAAAAAATCGTATAAATAAAAAGAAATTTTGGTAGATTCCTTAAAATAGAATTAAAAAAAAAACATTAACGATTTTAAATCATTGTCTGAATTAAGTGCTATTACTTAATTAATAGTGTGTTTTAACAATCAAAACAAAATTTGTCTTAAAAAACGTCTTGAAATGTTTCCATTATGTTGTGTTTTTTATTCGAACTTAAAATGCAAAATCCATATTCATGTAAGCTGATCTTATATATAAATTGTTGAAATTTTTTGATTGTTTTATAATTGTTTTATATATATTATTATTATTTTTTTAAGCAGTCAAATGGAGGAAGTAAAATTTCACAACATTTAACAAAAATGATCAAAAGGCGACTTTGTTGTTGATTCTACAGAGGGTTAAGCAAACCATTAATAATGTGGTTAAAAGGTTAATTTACGGTCTGGCGTCTCTAATTTTCGGAAGTGTTTGTATATTGCGTTGTTTTACAATCAATGATGGCAACTTTGTTTCTCCTAATTTCAAATTATTTATGATTATATGTACATATCTGTTTTATTACATAAATTGGCTTAAAAATTGAATTTCTTTTATTATAAGGATTTTGTTTAATGGTGAACATGTATAAATTATCAATTAAAAATTATCATCTCTTTAAAACTTACAAAAATTTTTTCGCGCGAATTTTTTAAAAAAATCGTCGATGCGGATTAAAAAATCTCTACATGTCAACAGTGTTTATTATTGTTTGTTGTTGAATTTTTTCATATAGATGAAAAATTTTATGATTTGTGTAGGAAAATTTAAAAAAAATAAGTAAACAATGAATAAAGAGACGGATTTAGAATTTATTAGGCTTGTTCAAAGCTATCCCATACTATATGACAGAGAGCAATCTCGTGGACAAAAAAATACGTCTATGAAAAATGATGCCTGGCAGGAGATCGCTCAGATTATGAAGAAATCGGAAATTGCGTGTATTACCCGCTGGAAATCTATTCGTGATCGTTTTGGCAAAGAATATCGACGGCAGCAAGAAAACTCACAAGACACCACAAATTGGGAACTTTTTCCGCATTTACTGTTTTTAAAGGATCATTATAAACACGGGTGAGTAGCAATTGAATCTGATCTGCTAACTTCTATTGTTATTTATGGTATATACAATTTAAGGACTGCCCGTAATGATGCCATAGACTCTGTTAAGTATACTCCACGTATCCGTAAAACTAAACCTAAAAGGGAATCTTCCGCTGGTGAAATCGAAGAAGATATCAGTCCGGAGGAACTAACTTTAAATCAAAACATCATTGCATTAGTTAAAGAACATGACGTTTTGTACGATCGTAAAAGGGTGAGAGACTCAAAGAATTTGGCAGCTAAAAATGAAGCCTGGACTATAATCGCTAACACTCTAGATGTTTCAGGTAGTTTTCTGTTTTTGTATCCTTTACCTTTATCTAATTTTTAAAATTGAAATAACTTTATATGATATTTTTATAAATGTTTTTTTCTAAATCTACTATGTCAATATTAATGAGATATAAACATGCTTAATCTGATATACATACGTACCTGCTTTCTGTTTCGGTTGGAAAGCAATCATGAATATAATTTTAAATCTACACCTACCTACTATAAAGTATTTTTTCTCTTTTAAAATTATAGAAAAGGTTGAAGGGTTGGGTGGCCCAAAACTATGGGTGTAAAGTGTTTTTTATTGATTGATAAAAAGAATAAATTTTAAAAATAAAAATAATATCTTATGGGTACTTTTAGCCCACCCTATACTATTTAATTTATGGATCTGGTAATAAAATTTTTATAATTGCAGAGCAAGTTTGCTACACAAAATGGAAAAAGTTGAGAGATCGCTTTTCAAGAGAATACCGCCAACTACAATTAAACCCTGAACGACCAATAACTTGGATCTACTTTAATGATTTAAAATTTCTACAAAGCCATTATAGAAGAGGGTCAGATAAAAAACAAAAAAGAAAAAGAAAACATTTTTAAATTATTAATTCTTTACAGAGTACCTCTGCCAGTGGAAGAAATTAAATCTAAAACCAAAATGTCTCCAGTTCATAATGAGAATCCCTGGGGTGATGATTTAACTAAATCATTCGGTTACTCTGATGGTGACCAACAAAATGAAGACCAAGATAGTAATGATCATCTAATAACACAGGAGTCATCGGCTATGAATGATCTGGACGAACTACTTTATATTACACCCAAAAAACAATGTCTTTCAGAATCACGCAATGATTCTTCCGTACAAGTGACGTACCACGTCGAACACGATATGGCAACAAATGCAATTACTCAAACGTCTTATACCACCTCAACAACAAATGTGTATCCCACAGCTTTAGACGAACACACAGAACTATCGAGTCCTACAGAAGCTGAACAAAAACTGCAAAATGTTATTAACAACATGGAGTGTGTTTTGAAACAATCGCATGATTGTCTAAAAGCAGTACAGCAACAAAAAGAAATCTTTAAACAAGAAATAATTCAAAAAAATAATAACCTTAACTTACAAACGGAAGTGTTGCAAAAGGTTCATGTTCTATTAGACGGTCTGCAGCCACAACAACGCAACAAGGCAGAACGTAAAATATTACAATTTTTATGTGAATGCCAAATAAAAATATTAAATAACGAAGAAATTGATGATGTGACACCTGTAAATATTTATTAGCATGATGAATTTTTGTTTTTTTAACGAAAGAAAAATAAAGTTATTAATTAGTTCATAAACAAAATTGTAATGCTTTTTTTTACTTGTTTTAATGAATATATGTATAATTTAAAAATATTATATAATTTTTATATTTACGGCATTCATAAACAAAATTTTGTAAAACATTTTTATACCCTTAACACAAAATTGAAAAGGGTATATATAGGTTTGTCATTCCGTGTGAAATTTCTTCGGTCGTTTAAGCATTGTCAGTCTGTCCGTGTGTATGTTGAAATCAACTTTGTTTTTTAATTTTTTGTTTTATTTTATATAGTATTTTTTTGTTATTTTTTTTAATGTTTTATTTATCCTTTTTCTAATTTTTTGTTTTTTTTTAAATTTTTTTATTTATTATGTTATATATTATTTTTTTAAATTTTTTTTTATTTTTTTATTTTTTTTTTTTATTTTTAATATTTTTTTAAAATTTTTTTTTTTACACATACGTAAATTTATAATTTTACAATGGGATGTTTTTATATACATGTGTATGTTTTTTGTATGTATGTACGTATTTCATATGAGATGAATGGTGATACAAACTATTGTTATTGCATACTACACGTTGTGAAGGGTATATAAGATTTGGCACGGCCGAATATAGCACTCTTACTTGTTTTTTTTTTTGCACTTTTTGTATTTTCAACGTTTATGAATCGAGATTTTCGAAATTAGGGACTATTTATTCAAGTTAAGTTTGAAAAAAGTAGGCAACTAAAAAGGTACTTATTCGAATTTATGTACAACTTTTTTGGATTATTATGGTACTTTTTGTATTTTCTTCGTTTATGAAGCTGGAATTTTAAAATTTGTAACTATTAGTTCTAGGTGAGACTGAAAGCATTATTATAGACCGATAAGGTACTTTTTTTAAGCTTGAATTTTGAACTTAAAACTTTTGATTCGAGTTGAGACAAAGTTTTCAAATAAAAAGGTACTTTTTCTATTTTTTTAATATTTTTCTATTTTCTAGGTTTATAAACCTAGATTTTTGAAAATAGGAACAATGATCTAAATTGAGATAGAAAATATATTATGTAATCAAGAAGGTACTCTTTGAATTTCTATGATACTTTTTATATATTCTACGTTTATGGAGCTGGAACTTAAAATAAATTCGAGCATATTTATCTGCCTTGAAAATATTCCTAAAAATGTAATTTTGGTGCTTTCAATATTAAAAAGTTAACATCTCTGTTAATTGACAAATTAAAATACTACTTTTTTAATACAACACTGCGACGTGAGTCAATTTTTATTCAAAGAAACAACGGGGCCGTACGAAATGCAGTGAAAATATCTTTTTTCTAAATGTTTGCGGATATTACTAAGTAAAATTAAACCTACTAGTCAAATTATATAGTTTTCATTAGGAAATTCGTGAACAATCAAGTATAATTCTTGAAGAGGAACTACAAAAGTCTGCCCAAAGAAAAACGTTCAAAGACGATTATTAGAAAAAAGTAGTGGAATAGCTGGGGTGCGTGTGTTTATGTGTGTGTTGTGTGAGGTGTCTTTTTTTTAAATTGAAATGTGTTTGTAAATGTTGGTGTGCGCAAAAAGTGCTGGAATTTAATTTAAGCCCAAAAAGCCGACATCAGCACCAGAGCAAAGTTTATAGAGTAAATAAAAACTGAAAATCCTAATAAAGTATCAAAAGTACAACAATAAAAAAACATACACGGTGTAAGTGTGTGCAATATTGTGTTGATTCATTAAATTGTATTAAAAAATTTAGATGACATTAACAACCTTAGCTAAAATTGAAGTTATTAAAAGAGGGCGGTGCTGCTAATACTAAAGGAAAAAAAACCATACAAAAAAAACAGGACAAGGAGCAAAAACCACATGTTTTGTTATATCAAGCAATTCTCAGCGACAGTTTCAAAATTTCATACAATTTGTTTTGACACTACCAACCAAAAATAAAACTAGAACATTTTTAAATCATTTAAATTTTATAGCTTTAAATTGCCACCATCATATTTACCTGCTTTAAGAACTACAAATCAAAATTTTAATTATTTACCATGATTTTGTTGGAAATCAATAACCGTATAGTCGAGGAGACTCTACTGGTTAAATTTCGTAATGCTATAGCCGGGTGAGTAATCATATTGATAACAAAAGTCCATCAAAATTATTAATATTATATTTAAATTTGAAGAGGTATGTAGGTAGGAATTTGTATTTTTTATTCTTTTTAAAAGGTAGTAAGGGTTGCCAGAAACAAAAGAAATTGTTCGAAATAAAAAATATTTGTTTCCCTATTTTTCCGTTGTAATTGACCAGCTGTTCAGTAGGTACTTTTTTTTTGCAGAAAAACTATTGGGTGCTATGTACCTACAAAACTGTTATAAAACGACCGTGACAGTAAACTATCTTAAATTAAAAAAGATTTTGAGATAAAGTGTAAGCTCACCTAACGGACAGCACTTTCACAAATCTACAATCTGAACCACAAGTCTATACCCTAGGCATACATATCCGGTGAGCGGACAAAACTTCTGTCACGGTAGGTGTCCATCTGCGAGATCTTTTACTGTATATGATTTATGTTTTAGATATGGGTATGTGAAAGTTTTAGCTCTTATAACTTTACGGATTTTTTTTTTGCTTTGAACTTCCACTATTAGGCGTTTGATAAAAAATAATTTCGAAAACGAATGGATTTGAAATCGAGAAAAGATTTATACATACATTTCATTACTGGTCACGAAGCGATTAAATTTAGGTGAAAACACTAATGATTTTAACATTAGCGTGTCATTGGAGATCGTGTGTTTACATGAATACTGTAATGAACTGCATTTTTTTTTAACAAGTGCACAGAACTCATGCAAAAATGGTGAAAAGCATCCGCTGTTATATGAGTTAATGTTGTTTGTTTACATGAATTGTATAAGAATGATGTTGCATTCATTTTTAAGCACATCATTTATGAAAAATTGTTTCGTATTTAGGGAGTTATTTATAATTATTGCTTTTACACAAATAATTTAGAAGTCTTTAAAATGAAATTCGCTTTGTACTGCTTCCAATTTTTGATAAAATTAAGGTAGATATTTGTTTTTGTTTATAACTATAAAAGTAATATATGTTTAAATGTACATTTTTTTCACTAACATACTTTTACACACAAGTAGATAGGTACGTACGTCGAATCATAATATTGTGCATACACAATAAAAAATAACATTATTGTCATTTAATTTTCAATAACTAACCATTGAATGACTCAAATTAAATATGTTTGAAAAAAATATAAAAATAAAAAAAAGAAGAAAAACATATATTGAGTATATAGGCATTGTAGTAAAATACAAAAAAGGGGACCGTACACACAATGTATATTAAGGGTAAAGTAAATTTGAAACGAAAAAATCATAACTTCCATATTAAAAGGTTGTCAAAGGTTTTTTGTGTAATATGTTATACAAAATTTTTCATAAACTATTGATAAATTTAATACTTTGGTTGATATGACTGGTAATTTTTAAGACTTATGTATACGTTTTTTTTTTGGTTTTCATTAAAAACAATATAATAGCGTCAGGAAAATATTAAGGTTATTTTTACTTTTAGAGAATCACCAAATTTCAACATAATTGGAGAGAAAAACCCCTTATCCCTCGATATAAAGTAAAATTAAAGAAAAAACTAATATCCGTTTGAATATAAAAATTCGTGTTTAATAATTTTTTATTTTTTATAAAACTGTATAAAGGTAATTTTATTTAAGGTGAAGAAGAGTGGGTACAAAGACATACGTACGTGGATTTTTTTCATAAATATTGTTTTTTTAACCTTAGAATGAAAACGTGAAGGCATAAACGTTTTACAACAGTTTTATTAAGTAAAATACGAGAACAACACATGTAATAATATAACTGTAAATGTGTTTTATGAAAATGTTCCACTTTTTACATTTTTATAAATATTATTAAATGTTATTTATTTAATAAATTAATGTTTTCGATCTTTTAATTTATATAAACAGTTTCTTCTATTGAGCTTGAGATCACTTTTCTTAATAAAAAATAGTTTCAATTTTATTTTCCGATATTTCGCTGCCACATTGGGTAGCTTCTTCAGGGAAATTTTTTAATATTTTTTTTTTTTTTTTTTTTTTTTAACAATTAAAATATTTTGTCAACAATTTTTTAAAAAAGGCGGGAAAATTATTTGTAAACATTTAAAATATTATACAAAAAAAAAAAAAAAAAAAAAAAAAAAAAATATAATATTGTATAATATTTTAAATGTTTACAAATAATTTTCCCGCCTTTTTTAAAAAATTGTTGACAAAATATTTTAATTGTTAATTGTTAAAAAAAAAATATATTAAAAAATTTCCCTGAAGAAGCTACCCAACGTGGTAGCGAAATATCGGAAAATAAAATTGAAACTATTTTTTATTAAGAAAAGTGATCTCAAGCTCAATAGAAGAAACTGTTTAATGTTATTTATTTAAATTTGTAATATTATCATAATTTTCAATATTTATTTTTAAACAAAAAAATATTTCTTTAATAAATCAATAAATAAAAAAAAAAAAATAAAAAAAAAATAAAAAAATAAATAAAAAAAAAAATAAAAAAAAAAATAAAAAAAAAATTAAAAAAAAATAAAAAAAAAAATAAATAATAAAAAAATACATAAAAAATAAGTAAATAAATAAATAAAAAAGTAAATAAAAAAATATATAAAAAAATAAATAAAAAATGTACAAAAAAATGGAGGGATTACTATTTTTAATAAATTAATGTGCTGTTTTTACAAGCCGATTGAGTGATTGTCTTAGACGATTTATGTGTAATTTGTTTTTGTTACAATAACAAAATACACATAAATCGTTCAACAAAATAACTCAATCGGCTTGTAAAAACAGCACATAAAAAATAATGAAGTTGCCGAACTTGCTTTATAGCTCAAAACTTGAAAATGATAGGTTGCCCTTAAACTAAAATTCCTATTCTTTTACTTGATCAGTGTAGTTTTTATTTTTACATGGTAATATAATAAGTTATTTAGGTTAAATTTGTTATTATTTTTAAAAAGCTTTTTGGTTTTCCATTCTTAGATAATTACCCAGCAAAAAAGTTTGAAGCAGTGCAAAGTGAATTACAAGTTATTCGGCTTTTAAATTCATCCAAACTAATTAATTTCACTCGAAAAGCATAACATGGGAGAATATAATCAGTTTGTACAGAATATATAAGGTGCTGCAAAACAACTTTCGAAAAAGTAGTTTAAAAAGTATATTAAAGTTGCTACTAAGTAGTGTGTTCAAATTTTTAAAACAACATTAGTTAAATAAAAATAGTTAAAGACTAACTACCATTTTTAAAATATATTGTAAATTTTATTAGATATACACGTTTGACAAATTTAAAAATCTATTATAAATAAGAAGGTAAAAAATGTACAAGTTTATACTTATGTAATTAAAGTTAAAAAATAGGGATGTTGAGCTTTAAAAATAGTGAGGCGTGCTAAATTTAGATAAGAAATTAAATTGCTTTAAATAAATTCACAAAAAAAAAATATTAGAAATAAATAATTATTATATTTCAGGAGTTAAAAGTGGGATTTACTGGTCTTAAAAAGTTTTTCTCTCAAAAACTCCAATATGAATTATTTTAAGATTAGAAAAATATGTAAAAAAAAACTTTTTGTTTTATATGTAGACAAAATCTTAAAACAAATCTCTTGCTTAACCATTTTAAATAGTTAAGACGATAAAAGTATTCCTTGTTATAAGCAAAGCTGAGATTTTTTACTAAAAAATAAAATATTTGCTTAAAAATTGCCTTATAAAATAGAAAATTTATATTTTTAAATGGTTTTTTTTTACAGAAAAAAAATAAATAACTTAAATTTAATCAAACTCTGGCCTTTTTTTCTTCACACTATAAATTGTTCACAATATTTCTTATATTAAAACTGTTTATGTGTATCGTTAAAAAAGTATTTAAAAGGTGACATTTTTATCTTATCAGTATTTATTTTCTTTTATAACGCCTTTATTGTTTTCTATTTTAATTATTTAATGATATATTTGTTTTTTCAATAATTGTATATTTATGTGCTTTTAATACATTTATTTGTATAACTATAAATACATTTAATTTTTGATTTATTTTTTATACAAAAAAATATATGCCTTGGAACGTATTTTAAAAAAGATGAAAATTGTTCTTGTGATATAAATAAATAAAAATACGTTCATAAACACTAAAAAATGTAATCGAACAGTAGCGACACATTCCACTCGGCTAGTTACGGGGGAAAATAGAAACGAATAAAATATTTAGACACACATTTTTTAACACTGACTTTACAAACTTTTTCGCAAACTTAAGAAAAAAATATATTGAATACATTTATAGAAATATACTGCAGTGTAGTATTATGTAGATTACAAAAAAACTATTTAAAGTAAACTTTATTTAAAGGAAAATACATAAATACATATATATGTGCCCAAGATAGCGTGCAAATTTGATAAATAATTTTTTACGTAAAATTTTCAATAAATAGACAATTTAATGAAAATTTTACGAAATAAATATTTTTTTTTTAAATTAGCATTTATATTACTTTCTTCTTTGTAATAAATTTTTAATAAATGTAAATAAACATTTCCATAATAGTTATTCCGAACTTATAAAGAATCATTAATAGATGATTTTAAACTCATTTAAAACATTTTAATCTATATAAGTTCTAAATAAAATATTTTAATAAATATTTATATAATCTATTCTTATAAACAATTGATGTGAACTTATTTTAACAGAGATTTCGAAACAATTTTTTTTTTATAAAAAATACTTGAATGTGGAGGCTTATATAAAATTTGTTTTCAGTTTAAAATATTCACGACAGCTTTAGTGTAATATATTACTCTTGTTGACGTGAGCATAATTTCTGAAAAAGACAAATAGTCGTGGCTGTTATTTCTTTGGGTTCTTAAAACGCTGATGGGTTTAACTAGATGACTTAATGTAGTTAAAGGTTAGAGGTAGTGCAAAAATTTTTAATATGTACTTTTGTTGTGTTTGAAAAAACTTTGCATTTTCGAAATGTAGCAAGATTTAAGACGGTGACGTGAATACCTTTACTATATTATTAAGTGATTAATATTTATATATCTTTTATTTCAGATTAAAACCAGAATCAATAGACGTTAAAATAGCAGATTTTGATGGTGTTTTATTTCACATTTCCAACATAAATGGAGATAAAACTAAAGTTAGAGTAAGTTTTACATGCTTTTTTTAACAAACTCAATAATAATCCTTATTTAAAATGCTTATAAAAGGAATGCGCCAGAGAAAGTTGATATTTATGTTTTTCATGATTTATTTTTTTATTTATTTTAAAATAAACAAGTAACAGTGCTATATTCGGCCGTGCCGAATCTTATATACCCTTCACAAAAAAATTAAAAAAATTTACCCTTCACAAAAAAATTAAAAAAATTTTTTAAAAAAATTAAAAAAAAAATAGTAAAATATAAATAAATATAAATTATTGAAAAATAAATAATATCTTTAATAAAATTTTTTTGCCTCAGCTGGAATTCGATGCCACGTTTACTTTAACCAGTATGTATGTATGTATGTTGTTGTTGTAATTGTGAAAAAAAACGAGGTGGACGTGGTTTTTTGCTCATATCTCAGAAAGTTATGGGGCGATTGTGCTGAATTTCAATAGCGATTCATTCCTGGATATTTCCAAGAGATTGATACCATGTACAGATCTGAGGAACATATAGTTGCTTCTAAAAGTTGATTTCAACCAACACACGGACAGACGGGCAGACGGACAGACGGTCATGGCTTAATCGACTCCTCTATTCATAAGCTTTCAGAAAATATATACTTTATGGGGTCGGAAATGAAAATTGTAGAAATTACAAACGGAATGACAAAGCTATATATACCCTTGTGCACCACAGGTGAAGGGTATAAAAAAGATCAAGAAATTTAGACGATATATTTAATATAAATAATATATAAAATAAAAAAAATAAAAAAAAAAAGATTTTTGGCTCAGCTGGTATTTGATGCCACGTTTACTCTAACCAGTATATGTATGCTGTTGTTGTAATTGTGAAAAAAACGAGGTGGTCGTGGTTTTTTGCTCATATCTCAGAATGTTATAGGGCGATTGTGCTGAATTTCAATAGCGATTCATTCCCGGAGATTCCAAGAGATTGATACCATACACAGATCTGAGGAACATATAGTTGCTTCTAAAAGTTGATTTCAACCAACACACCGATAGACAGGTAAACGGACGGTCAGGGCTTAATCGACTCCTCTATTCATAAGCTTTCAGAAAATATATACTTTATTGGGTCGGAAATCAAAATTGTAGAAATTACAAACGGAATGACAAAGCTATATATACCCTTGTGCACCACAGGTGAGGGTATAATAAGATTGTGTACATTTGTAGGAAATGTTGAAAGCAATTACAAATGGTATATTGGTTTTATATTAAAATCGGTTGTATAATGTGAGCGTAAACTGCGTTATATGAAATCGACTAACCTATTAAGATTTAATTATTTAATTAATATTATAAGATTTGAAAGTAAATTATGTTTAATATTATAACTTAAAAAAAAAAATTGGATTTGAATGATTTTTTGTATTTGATTCAAAATTTTCAGGAAATGGTTAGTAAAGAAAAAAATTAAACAATTACTGGTAAAGCTCAGAAAATTTAAGTTTTTAATATCTTGTCTAAGTAAAATAAAACTTTGGGATAAAATCAAAGAACTTAATTTTTAAACACTCTGCCTCGTTTTCATTTATAATTGTTTTCTAATAAGCAAAAATAGTTATATAAAAATTCCGCAAAGCATGAAATCTTATTATTATAATAAATGTCAGTGTTTGGATTTTTGTTATTTAATCGCGCAAAAACGATGAACGGAACTAAACGAAATTTAGTACACATTTAGACTAACACATAGGCCATCTTCCAACACTATAGCTACGCAGACGAAGTTGCGGGCACACGCTAGTATTTATAAATATAAGAATAATTTTAAAAATATTTAATTTTTATTTTTTAATATAAATAATTGACGCTGACTTTTTGACCTCAAGATTAAACGTTAATTATTAATTCAATTAGTAAATCTTAAAAGTAGTATTGTAAATGTTTAGAAAGTTAATTAAGTAACTTAAAGCAACATATAATAAGAAAAAAAAGTTTTAAAGTTTGTTAAAAAAAAATTCTAATACATGCTACAAAGATTAATTTAATTGTTTATCTTAAAGTAAAAAGATTTCCCTAAAAGATAAAATCAGATTTGAAAATAAATATCAGTTGTTAATATCAGCTCTTCATATACATTACTACAAACTTTTGCCTGTTTCGTGATTGTTACTATTTATTAACTCTTCTTATAATTGTAGACCAGCATTTCGTTAAAATTTTATCAACAATTACAAGAACATGGTGCCGACGAATTGCTCAAGCGTGAATATGGTAGTCTCTTAACTGACACGGAAGATGGTTAGTACAAAATTAAATGTAACAGTTTTATATTTGCTTATTTTTATTTTTCTATAACATAGTTTTTACTTTGCTAATTATATGCTGCTGTTATTTAATTTTTTTATTTTTTTTTGTATTTTTGCTTTGCAACAGGCTACAATGTATCCGTACTTATAAATTTAGAAGATATACCCTCAGATTGGGAACAAGTGGCCAAAAAAATTGGTTTATTAAAACGTAACTGTTTCGCATCAGTTTTTGAAAAATATTTTGATTTCCAAGAACAAGGTGAAGAGGGACAAAAGCGTGCTGTTATCAATTATAGAAACGATGAGACTTTGTAAGTATCTTAAAATTTCTCTTCTGACATAGTAGTTGTCAATGTTGAATGTTTTCATTTTATTTTATTTTTAATTTTTAAAGATATGTTGAGGCCAAAGCGGATCGTGTTACGGTTGTTTTTAGTACCATATTCCGTGATGAAGATGATGTTGTTATAGGTAAAGTTTTTATGCAAGAATTAAGAGAAGGTCGGCGTGCATCGCATACTGCACCGCAAGTGCTCTTTTCCCATCGTGAACCACCATTGGAATTGGCCAATACGGATGCTAAAGTTGGCGATAATATTGGTTATGTAACATTTGGTAAGTTAATTTTAAATAACTCTGTTTACATATATATGTATGCATTGTATGTAATTGGGAGTTAAAAGTGGGATAATCTGGTTTTAAAAAGTCTGTCTCTCAAATACTCCAACAGAAATTATCGCAAAATTTAATTAAGTTCAAGAAAAAATTATTTTTTTTTGAAAATTTTTAACTTTGTACAATTAAAAATTGTGTAGGTATTAATTGATTGCATTAAGTGTTCATTTAAGTCTTTGGCGGTAATATTTTGGTATTTTCTGATAAATTGGTTGTTTAGTACTCAGTCAATTTTTCACATGACGAATTTTGCTTCGTGATTTAACTGGCTCAATAACTTAAAATTAAAGATCAGTGAAAACTCATGCTTTTCACTGAGTGTGCTTTGGAGTGGTGTTGAATTTTTAGCAGCGAGGCGCATTTTTTGATGACTAGCTGTATCGCAAGCAAAATTCTGTATAAGGTGCAACAGCAATCGATACGATTTTCATCAAGTGCAATTTTTTAAACTTGTACGAAATACATACTTCGTACTATGTTGGTCATCACTGTCAGATAAATGATCTAGAATTGTACATATCGGACTTGCATAATGAAAACCATAAGATAAGGAATCCGAAATTGTATCTTATTTAAAGATTAATTTTTTAAGGGGTTTAACAACGTAAAAAGTCGTCTACAAATATTTCAAAAGGAAATTTACCGCGATAATAATAAAAAGTATATTTTTTCTCAGTAGATTTATGATTATTTATATTTAATTATAAATTATATCTTAATTAATTTGTTTTTTCTATAAATTTCAGTGCTCTTTCCACGTCATACTAATAAAGAAACTAGAGATAATACCATTAATTTAATACATATGTTCCGAGATTATTTACATTACCACATTAAGGTTTGTACATATTTATTAAATGAATAATATCGAAATACAATTTAAAAATAATTTTTAATATATATATTTTTCGTTTTTTAATTTTTAGTGTTCAAAGGCTTACATACACTCTAGAATGCGTGCAAAAACATCAGACTTCTTAAAAGTTCTCAATCGTGCAAGACCAGAAGCTAAAAACATGGAAAAGAAGACTATAACGTAAATATAAATTTTGACTATTAAATTAAAACAATTTCCAAATATATTTCTCTAATTTTAACTTTTAGGGGGAGAACATTTATCCGCAAAGAATGATTTATGGACAATGTCTAGTTGTTTTTTTATTTTTATTAAATGTATTAATTTTGTATTATTAAAAAATAATAAAGTAAAACAATTGAACGAAAATAAATACAATATAGGAAAAACAGAAAAAAATATAACATAAAAAAACTTCATCATTAAAAAATCTTATCCGGAAACGAATGCAAACAAACGCCAATTTAATCTTAAACAACAAAGAAATTCTTTAAAAAAAGGTATTCCAAAAGTTATAACTTGTCTTACAAATTCAAATGAAAGAAACAAAAGAATAAAAACAAATATACGAAACTAAATATTTAAGTTATAATTAATACAAAAATGTGGTTTAACCCTTAAGTAAAACAGTTATTGTAATAAAAAAATAATTTTTATTTAATTTTTTATTTGTGAATTTAACAAAACCTAAATAAACGAAAAACCAATAATACAATAAAATTAAATGAAAACTTTGTTAAAAAAAACTAATCAAAAAAACCAATAAAAAAATCAATCCAAAACTTTCCTAATAAAAGCAAAACAAGAAAATAAGTAACAATGAAAAACTGTCACTGTTTAATTGATGCTATAAAATATTTTTAAATTGAAAAAAAAAAAATTGATCTCTAGTGAGTATGTATTAATATTATATTTAAGTTAAACTACAAATTTAATAATGAAAGTTGCCAATGAAATTAAATAAAAATTTACAAAGTGGTAAGATATAACTGGTGGGTCTCATTTAAAATTATTTCCTTTGTTTCATCTGTTTTACAGCTGGTACAATAACAACTCATACTTAACGATAACGATATTTATTTCCGTTCAGACCTAATAAATTGAAATGGTAAAATATAAAAAAATGGTTTAAGACCGGTTAAAAACACATAAATTTAATTACACTGGAACCGGGAGTCATCCTTTATTTTACTCGAAACACAAACAATTTTGAACAATTTGATTTCTCTTGGAACACCGAATGAGGGGTTTATAAATATTTAAAAAGTAACTCAAACCTTAAGGTCCATGATACCAATATGAAGAATATTAAATTATATTCAATAATAACTAGGGTATGTATGTATAATAAATGATTATAAATGACACCATTCAGCATGCTGAATAAAAAAAAAATTAATATAAATCTAGTTCGAATAGTAACATTCATTTACCACCTTATTTAGCTAGCTGTATATCAATATTAAACATTGGGCCAATTCAAAGTAGACTCTCATATTGTACTATGTCATATAATTCATATTAATGACTAGTGACTTTGAACACCTTTTGTTAACATATTATGTATTTAATACAAGAAAGAAGACAAAGAGATGACGCTGTTAAAAATTGTATGTATACAGGAAAGAAGAAAATAGAAAATATTCTCTCTGAGAGGTGAGAAGCGAAGAAATTCTCTCTGAGAGACAGTATGATTAACAGTATAACATAAACAATTTCTTATACATAGGAAACAAATGTGTAAAGTCATATTATTTTTTTTGTATGGAAATTACTAACAAAAATTTTATGCATGCATAAAATAATATGAAATAGTACAAATATGACTGATATGCAACCACTTTGAATTGGCCCATTGTATTTATAACATATGAAGCTTAAATAGTTAAAAATAAAATTGTATTCATAGATGGTATTTCAAAATATTTATTAACTATTTTCTCATTGATGACAATATTCAGATAAATAACAAAACTATAAATATTATTAAAAATTTTTGGTCAAAATACTAATTTCTGGTTTAGATTTTATAAGAATTTAGCTGTTATAAATAGTCAGTCTAACTACAGTTGTCGAAATCGTATTTCGATTTCAGTCGAAGGCGTTGTCGATATGTTATTTTTATAGTATTTCGTAAGTTTTTCGACTGTCAAGCTTTTGTAACATGTTACTCAAAAATTTCTTTGAGTTTTCAATATTGTGAGACCCGTTTTAAACAGTTAAAAAAATTTGCGGTGTCTTTATTTCTCCAGTTCTTTTTATATACATTTCATCTGCCTTAGCTCTGACAATAATATAATTAATATTGTGATAATATGAAAAATGGAAAAAAATAAAGTTACCGAATACAATTAACTTAAAAACCTGGGAGTTAAAAGGATGGCATTTAACACCAACATGTAATCACCGATCAAAGAGTGCTCATGATGAAATCGTAGCTAGTTTCGAAAAAGCATTCTACTCGGCTAGTGTCGGCAAAACATACTTTAATCCTCATAAAAATAAAAAATGTTTAAAAATTAACTTAAGCCTGTTTACATTTTTTTATATTTTGTACAAAACAAAATAACAAACATATTTTAAAGTTTTGGCAGTCGAATTCGACTCTCGCGGTATACAATTTGTAACAGATTTTACAACATTAATAAAGCTGAATACCTAGTAGCTTGCAAAACGACATTCAGAACTTATTAGGCTGAGCAGATGCGGAATCATAGTTTTCAATATAAGATTTTTGATTTTGTCAGTAACTTTTTCAACATTTTTAATTGTTTCGAAAATAAAAAAATGTGTAAATCGTTCGAATTAATTTAGAGACGTTGATTTTTGATAATTTTAATTTTATTTTAATACATTGTTTTTCTAGAAAGCGATGATTTTCAGACTATACTTACATGATAAATTTTTATTAAGCTTTAGAAGAGATTAATTTATATACCATACTGATGATATGACATAAGCACCAGTGAAATGCATATAGACCAGCTTAAGTCCAACAACTAATAAAACTAAAATTAATTATTTTAATTATAGTGCCCCCACTTTACATCTAATTTTTTTTTAAACAAAAAACTTTTGATAATAATTGACGTTAAATTAAATTTTATTTTCAAAAATAATTATTCCCTGAAGATGATCAACGAAGTTTGATTGAAATATTGGGAAAAAACAAATATTGAAAATAAATAAAATAAAAACAAAAATATTATTACATACAATTTTTTTTCAATTTATTTATAAATAATTTTCAATAATTGACTTCAAGCCGAATAAATAATAAAAAAATGCATGAGAAAATTTTAAAAGAAAATCGAAGAATTAAAATTTTTCAAACACAATGCCTCCTATTTTATTTTAATTTTTCTAAATAAGAGAAAAGAGATATAAAAATACATCAAGCATGTAATTCTATTAATGTAGTAAAGGAGAATCTTTAGATTTCTGTTATTTAATCGCGCAAAAACAGCTGAACGGAACTAAATAAAATTTGTTTAGATTAACTCATAGGCTACCCTTTATCGCAACAGCTACGCAGAAGAAGTTAAAATTCGAAATCTTAAACTGAGTTAATTTTATATGTATGTATATTAAAGGTAAATAGTTAATTTTTTTGGAATTGTCTAGTTAAGCCTATGCCTTTAGGTCATAATCGATATCATTAAACTATTTAAAATGATACTATAAATTCGCAATGCTTTTTCAAAAATTTAAACAGGAGGTAAATTGCGGCATTCGAATGTGATCGAAATTTAGAAATTCTTATTAAAAATTTCGATCGTGATCGAATGCCCTAATTTTCAAAAAAAAAAAAATATTAAACCTATTTTTCTAGTACTAAGTGACAAGGAAAATTAAAAATTTAGGGCCGTATTCATAAAGAATATTTAAGGTTTATTGAAGACTTATTTGACAAATTTCTCTACAACATCTGTCAAATAAGCTTTTAATAAACCTAAAATATTTTTTATGAATACGGTCCTTAATATTTAGTAAAATTTATTGAATTATTGAATACATTTTAATTAATACTTTATTATTATTATTTTAAATTAATGTTTGTATATCTAATATTTTTATTTTTAAATGCTAAGTTATTTTCAAACTTTTATATTATCAATTGTTGCAATTTGAGATTTCAGTTTATTTGCATCCAAATCTAAACTTTCAACACTATTGTATTGTTTCATCTGATAATGAGTTTGTATGTATTCAATAGCTGCAATATACAAAAATTAAATATTTATTAAATACATAAATAATTCAACGTATAATAAAAAACACACATGCAAGTTATTATATATTAATAATTGTTGTATAGGTATATTGTTAAATACATTTAGTGCTTATACTTATTGAATTATTTGTGACCTTCTCCGAGAAAAGGGACCTAGTGTGTCCAAAAACGGGTTTGGACTTAAGAGTGGGTTCTGGTACCTTAAAAGGTGTAGAATAAGATGAATTGAGTTAGTTTTTTGATAAACATTTATTTTCCCCATAAAAACGTTCAAAACGAAATTGGGAAAATCAATAAAAATAAGAAAAACATTAAAATTTTGACGTCACCAAAGTCGGCACCCAATCATAACTAACCATAACAAATCGCATTTCCCAACTGAAGGTGTGTTCACAGTGATAATGCGTTATAAAACTTTAAATGCGTTTTTCTCAAAACGTTATTTTCACACACTAGGTCCCATTTCTCGGAGAATATCACATATATTTTATACATTCACAAGGCATGTCAACATGTCGTATTGCCATAATTTGTTAACATTTTAAATTGGCTTAGCAATTTTACAATAAACAATAAAATATTTAGAAATCAATTTAAAAAGTTTAGCATTTTTTTTGGCAATACGACAATAAGACTTGATAGAACACCTTGTAAATTAAACAATAGTGTATTTTAATATCATAACTTACCTTTTCATCTGTAAGTTTTTTTTTTGTTATTGTTAGATCCTATCAATTTAAAATATATTTTTTAAGGTTCATCATATTCATCCAATTTAATGTAAGCGAGTGCTGTGGGCAGTATGTTTTTTTTTTTTTAATATATTTTTGATGGTTTAAGAGTTTTAGTAGCATTTTTGTTAAGTGAACAGAGAAGGAATGAGGAAGTTAAATTTATAATTTTCTTTATTTGAATAGAAGTATTAGTTTTTTTTAGTAGTAATGAAGAAGATAAATGTGCAAAAAGACGTAAGAAATTTTAAAATTATTATACATAATTAGTTATGTTTGCGTTGTGAACTTGCTATAAAAAAAGTTTATGACATTTTATTATTATTATTTACATAAATAATTTTTTACATTTAATAAGTCCCTGTATATGTACATACATACAAACATATATACATACATACAAACATATACATACATATGTATGCCCTGCCCTTAAATGAAATTTTAATGTAGGGATATTCGTGTCTCAATAGTCACTTCTTAGACTAATATCAATAGAGTTAAATTTAACAAAAACAATTACATTAATTTCGAACTCTAATCTTTCTTGTATTAAATTTAATTGCTAATTAAATTGTCGAAATAGCCACTTATTATATAATTTTAATTTAATTAAATATCACACTTTTACAGTAAACAAAAAAAAAAATTAGTTCTTAGATAATTTAAAACTTTACACAATTGTTATAGAAGTAGAACGTTTTTTTTTTCGAACAGAAACACTATTTGGGTAAAATTACATTTAGTTCGATGATTTTCATCTCATTCCAAATTTGACTCATATATAAATTTATTTATTTATTATCCGCCATTTTGTAGTGGCCATCATTAATTTTTTAGTTTTTTATAGTGCCCTATATTGTGCTAGTCAAATCCTTTCAGTTGATACCAATATTGACTCTCTCGGTTGTCTAGAAGCTGAAAAAAATTTATTTTCGTTCTACTAAAATATACATACATATGTACATTCATTTTACACACGTCATCCAATATTTCCAGAGAGCACTTAGTGAGTTACTTGGAAATTTAAAAAATAAAGTACTCCTGGCCATTCCCATTTGAAAACCCGAACCTGTGCATCACTGCACTACAACTTGAAAGGAATATTTAAGGGAGGTATTCTACAACTCTATGAAATTATGAAATAAAAAGCTTTTTGTAATTTTAATTAAGAATTTGTACGCGTTTGAAATATAGAAAGAAGGGTGCAAATGTTTTTGTTTAAATTTCCAACATTTCTTTATTTTATATTCTTAATTTGCATTACAAAACTTTCAGTACCTTAATTCTAGGAACACAACTGCGACGAACGGCGAGAGGTCTTGAATATTCGTCCCAAAAAATAAAACACATATGTGCAGGGAATAAGCTATATGCAGCGAGGTATCATATAAACAAATATTTAAAGGCAAATTAATATTTTTTTCTATACGGTTTAACTTTCTCATTTGAAAGTAAAAACGATCAGATGATCAGTTACGCGTACAGTGTTAAGTAAAACGAGCAATTGTGAATATGTAAATGCACACAGTCATGGCGTCGGGCGAAATTTGATATAAGCGGCAAACTCTCTAATAGATTTATTTATATTTCTTACGTCGGCGAACAATTGAGTATATCCATGGTTAGAAAGGCCCTATGTTAGGTTAGGAAGAACATGCAGCTGTTGTGCAGCTTACTTGGGTCTGTCATATTGATCCCTTTGTGACATCTGCATAGAATATGAAAGAGAAAAAGAAGCAGACCAGTCCAGAGTTTCTGGCGGGAATCAAACCCGCAAACCGCAGACTAGCAGAACAGCACACCGGGACACCCTAGAAACGCCCTAACTCGTATATTTTTTTTTTTACAAAATTGACTTTTTTACACAAAAATTATTTGAATAATAGATAATTGACTTAAATTTATTAGTGTTTTTTCTATCAATCATATTTTTAGTAATATTTAAAGTGATCGATTAAATATAATAATTTGATGTGTTTTCAAACATAAAATAAAGGTAGTGACCCCAAATACTAATAGTAAAGAAATTAATTTATTATGTTAAAAAATCAACAGGGGCTTGGTTAACCGTTTAGCACTAAACATACAATAACATTGTATGTATAAAATTTTTTTTACAGTACAGAACAAAAAAATGCCCTACATTTTAAATAAGTTGAGAATAATTGCGTTTTAGAACTTTAAATCGTTCTGTGATCAGCAAAGATTTAGCTTGGAAAAATAGAAACAAACATTTTTTTTACTTTCATTTAATCGTTTAGAAAATAAGTTGTATTTTTTTAATTGACTTCTTTTAGCGCAGAATAAACGTTTCACTAAAATGTCAGTGAATTCATAATGAATTAAAAAAAATTCATTGAATTTAGTTCATAAAGATAATAAATTGAATTAAAATTTAAATGAGTTAATTTATTATTGATTAAAAATTATTGAACGTTTTAGTTTCATAAAAAATAAAAATAAAAAATTTTTTAATAATTAATTTTATTATGTTGGTAGCCAAAGATAGCAGCAAACACTCAAACACCATTTCCCCTCGGAAGTTTATGGCTCTATGCTATAAATGTAAAAGCTTTACATACATACATATCGATGCCTTACTTCCTCAACCTCGTATCTTAAAAAATAAATTTTTTCAGAAGAGAAAAAAAAACGGTTAATCTTTTTATACTTCGGTGTTTGGTTAAAAGTTTAAATGATATTATTAAGGAATTTATTGTATTTATGTATATTGGTAGTAATAATATACTAATCTTTTTTAGTTAAAGCATAAAACAATCGTTTGATATGAAAAAGTCAAAAACGTATTTTTTAAGATACGAGGTTGAGGAAGTAAGGCATCGATATGCATTTTAATGTCATGCTATCTCGACCCTAGTTAAAAATTTTATGAAAAATTTATTAAAATTCTTGTTCTTTAATTTCAGCCTGACAATTCTTAAAAAAAATCGACCAGGTTTTGCCTTTCTCTGAAACTTTTCTTAACATGGAAGCTGAAATTTTTCTTATAATGCTGTAGATTTTTAAATATTTGTAGAACAAATACTTTTGCGTTTTACTATGAATATTGACTACCTTTAAATGTATATAAATATGTACATACGTTTGTATAATATATGTAAATATTTGTGTAGTTTAAAAAAGAAGAAGATGGAAGGAAAAGGAAATATTTACAAAAATTTATTATATTTACATGAAAAACGTACTTTGTAAACAAGTACACAGTTAACTTTGCACTTATGTACAGTGTTTGAAATTAAAATTTAATAAATTTTATTTAAAACAATTGTTACCTTTTTGCAGATCCATATCATCCATTTCTGAATTTTTAATTTGTTGTAGTTTTTCTCGAAATTTCTTTGTGATTTGTTTCCTTTGATAATCCGCTTCGATTTCCTGTTTTGTTCGCGGTATTCGAAATCGCATACAGCAACAAACCATTATTACTTTAAAAAAAGCTTATAATTAGTACTTTAAAAATCTTTTTAGCACTTTTAAAATTTACCTATACTTAATAATATGCCAACACAAAATGCTATAATATGCCAAACTCTAAAACCACCAATTTTTGTGGTGGTTTCCAGCCAAGCAGTTTCAGGATTTGGTTCCATAAATTCCTTATCTTCATCGACACTCATGTTTGTTTGTTTTTTTAATTTTATTAAATGTGTAAAAATTATAAACAATAGAAAACCAAATTGTTTAAAAATCAACAAGTTTTTTTTAAATAATTTTTTTTTTATTTTTTTTAACCTTTTTTTAAACGTTTTATTTCGAATGTTTGTTACAGACTAAAATTTGAATATTCTATTTTATACAGAAAGACCTATCCTTTTTTTAAGTTGGTTTTATTCTTTTAGTTTCTGCTAGCCATTAATTTCTAACGGTTTTCCTAAAGATTTATTTAAATATACAGGGTGGGTAGTTTAAATGGGATGTGAAAAACTAATTGTTAATATTGCGTGTATATTCGCTATTAAGAATCAACGAGATAAGAAATATGTATATGATCTCTTAAAAATTTGTTTGTCTTTCTTTGTTTTAACATTTTAAACTTTTTTTTAACAATAACCCTGTATTTTTTAAAGATAAAGTGGCTATCGTTGGTTTTGTATTTATATTTTATCAACATATTTAAAGGCAACGAATATTATTAGAAAATATTTTATACTCTCTTTAACACTGTAAGATTTTACATAAAAAAACGGCTTAATACCACCACGCAAAAATTGTTTGATACAAATTTACGATGGTACTTTAAAAAGTAATTTGTAGCTAGATAAAATTACAAAATATGTAGAACGTTTCTAATAAATTATTTATTTATAGACAAAATACTTAAAAATATTTTTTGAAAAATTTTGAAATAGTATTTAAATTGTTGAAAAATTAAAATTTTTTTTTTTTTAGTTTTTAATAAATTTCCATCCAAAATTTTTTTTATATATATTTTTTAATATTTTTTTTTAAATTTCCTTTTCTTTATATATAAATGTTCTAGAATATATTTTTTTATTTTTCTTCTAGAATTTTTTTTACAAATTTTCTTTTTAAGAACATTTTTTAATAATCTTTTTAGAATAGTTTTTATAAAATTTTCATTCTAGAATATTTTCTATAAATTTTTCTTTCTAGGAAATTTATAATTTTATTTTTTTTAAATTTTCTTCTAGAATTTTTTTTATCTCTAAATTTACTTCAAGAAATTTTTTTATAAATTTTGTTTTTGATTGATCATTTTTCAATCTTCCAGATGAGCAAAGTATGATAATAAATAAGGGAAATAAAAGTCACATTTTAGACGTCCGAATGATCAATTTGCGAGTACTATACAATTTATTATTGTATTTTAAATCGTGTAAGTGATTAAAAATTTTGAGATTTGGTGTTTACAGGCTTTTGGATTTACTTTTAAAATAAAATTTTTTTAAGTTAAAATTAATAAATCAATAAAAAATAAATTTTTAGCTTAAAAAAATCATTTACAACTATTTAGATTATGGTCGAATGGTCGAAATTAGAACAAATTTCATAAATATTTTATTAATATCGCAAGTTTTTTGAAAGTACTTTTAAAACTACCCTTGTAATAATATCGCTCATACATACAAAGAAATATATAAACCTATACAAAAGCATTTAAAATACTCACACAAACATTATATCAAGGAGTGCCACAGCACGACAAAATATTTTTTTATATTATTTTTGTGTCTCTAACTATAAATGAATACACGAAGTATATATGTATGCATGTATCTCTAGTTAACTTAATTTACCCTACAGGATATGAATTGAAAAAAACTTAAGGAATATTATAATTGCTATTTAGATATAAGGGTATTACTTAAAAATCGTAAAAACTCGATGATGATGACTAAACTAGGGCATACTTTTTGGATAATTTGCTTAAAAAAACAACTAAAATGTTGTTCGCAAAATTACATACAAAAAGAAGTATTACAAAGATCATAAAGACAAGATAAGATTAAACAATTATGTTGTTGTATTCTTTCAAGACACTCAAACATTTCTTAAACTCGTAGGGTAATCGCTAATGTCTCTTTAACGCCTGAAATTGTTTACTATGGTTTTCCAAGCAAAAGACAAAAAGCAGACCATCCATCTAATCCACCAACAAACAAACAAACAAAACTATTCGATAGAAGAGTCCTTTTTTGCATTCAGTTGTTGGTATCCAAATGGTAAACTCCTACATTACTTTAGTTGTACGAGTTCCATATCAGTGGATAGTAAAGTAATTGTAAAAAATGAAAGATATACTACTACTAACAGGAGTTGAAAAGAGACACTCCCTGCCGTATGAATTTAATTTAGTTGTTTTTGAAATAATATAAAGTTGTATGTATAAAAAAACTTTTACCATCTATCTCCTAAGTAAAAGGCCATAGAGCAAATTTGTTTACAAACATATTCAAAATAGTTGTAGTTTAATTTTTCTTAGTACTTACATGTGTTACGAAATTTAAGGTGCGTGTTCCCTGAAATTTTCTATAATTAATTTTTTGTTTCGTGTTTTTTTTTTTTTTTCTTGATTTTATTTCAACTTGTTTTAATTGCAAATACTAAATTGTGTGCATGTGTGTGTTGTTGGTTGTAGTAGTAGTTTTTGCGATTTAATGGTTAATTGCTTGTACTAAAAAAGATGTACATAATTTTGTCCTCATCAAAGGTAATTTGTAAGATTTTATATGTTTGAAATTTGAGGGATTATCATAAATGGCCAAAAGGGATTTTTATGTAAAAATATTTTTCATAATAAAATTACACTTACTTTTGTATACTTTTTTATGAATGTATGTAGTAAAAAATGTTTTGCTTGATACAACCAAATAGATTTTATAAAAGTTCTATAAATATTTTTAATATGAATATTCTATTGAAATTTCAAAGATACAAGTTTGTAAATTTTTTTTTTTTTAAATTTAAAAAATTTAAAAATAAAACAACAAAATTGAATTTTTATGACCTAAAGCCAAACAAAAATCTACAACAAAATATATAAACAACAAAAAAGGTCAACAATACTTATTTAACAATTTAAAAAATTTTAAAAATTAAGTTTTTTTTTAAATGAACTTAGGAGGGTGAAGAAACGATTTATTAGAAGACTTTTCGGATACATTTGTTGTATTGTTGTATGTGTATAAGAAGACCTAATCAACGGATTGTTGTAAAGTCAAACAGTAATTTCCCAAAAATTTTAAACATGTTTTTTCATACCTAATATAAACAAGTAACAGTGCTATATTCGGCCGTGCCGAATCTTATATACCCTTCACAACGTGTAGTCATGCAATAACAATTGTTTGTATCACCATTCATCTCATATAGAATACGTGCATACGTACACGTTAGAATAAATGTGGCATCGGATTCCAGCTGAGCCAAAAAAATTTTATTTTATTTAATATATTATTTATATTTTATTATTTTTTTTTATATTTTTTTAAATTTTTTTTACAATTTTTTTTATGTAGTTTTTTTATTATTTTTTTTTTATTTTTAATATTTTTTTTTTGTAATTTTTTTTGTTTGGTATGTTTTTTACATGTATGTATGTATGTATGTATGTTGTTGTTGTAATTGTGAAAAAAAACGAGGTGGTCGTGGTTTTTTGCTCATATCTCAGAAAGTTATGGGGCGATTGTGCTGGATTTCAATAGCGATTCATTCCTGGATATTTCCAAGAGATTGATACCATATACAGATCTGAGGAACATATAGTTGCTTCTAAAAGTTGATTTCAACCAACACACGGACAGACGGGCAGACGGACAGAAATTACAAACGGAATGACAAAGCTTGTGCACCACAGGTGAAGGGTATAAAAATAAGAAATAGGCGCATAACCAACTTTTTATTTTAAAAGTTAAGTTTTTTTTTAAATCACAAAAACACCGTTTTGGACCTTGCGCAACCGGTAGTAAGTCAGCAGGTGGCTCTAGAACTTTTATTAAACAAATATTTATAAGATATTGTTATAAAAAGCACCAACTGCTTGATATGCACGTCTGCCAAGCCGGTTAGATAATGCCAGATTAACTACTAAAGAACAAAATAAAAATAAAACCTGGAAATTAAATATATATGGGCGTTTTCTGAAAGAATCAGTTCACGATAGATTGATCTAGGAACTGTTTTAGTTAATCGAGAATAGAGTCGAATCTAAGGACCTAAGTTGAAGTGTTTAACGGCAGACATAAGAAATTTTCTTTTAATATATTTTTCGAAATTTTCTAGTGCTTTTGCTGTTAACATCTCAGGAGACCGTTTACTTGTTGTTTGCTGCAAACATTAACTGCCTGTTCAACGATGTCGAAAGAAAACCCAAGCGAAATTTCATTCGTACAACAAAAACTAAAAATTTGTTTTTGTTTTCAACGTATTTGTACGAATAAAATTTCGCTTAGGTTTTCTTTCGACATCGTTGAACAGGCAGTAAATCTAATTTGGTCTATTGAATGTGACAGAAGTAATTTCTATTAAGACCAGAAACTAATTTTACTGCTACGGAAAAATACTATTTAAATTGGCACAAAACAAAGAAAAAAAACATCTCTTAATTTATCTAAGAAGTTTCGAGATTTTTTACATGTAACACATAATTCAAAACCAGAGAGAGCTAAAAAAAATCGATTTTGACACAAAAAAATCAATATGTCGAAATTTAAAAAGAACGGAATATCGACAACAAATTTACGATTTTTTTATATATAAATATATTTAACTATTTATTTGTCCAACTCTAATTCGGAGTGCAGTCATTCATTAATTTGTTGTTAGAGCATAACCTTCTATTCTATCTAAATATAAAGCTTCTCATACATTTTATTAATCATATGTTTTGAGAACTTGACACCTTGAAATTTCCCCTGATTCTTCAAGGTCTGACCAATTTTTATAAAGTAGTACCAGCAAATTTGCCGATCTTTCGATTATTTTAAAATTAATTAATTATTCAAAACATTTCGACTCGGTGAAATTTTTAATTTTATTTTATGAACAATAGTTGAAAAATAATAATATAATATTATAACAAAATGTTTTATTAATATAGATTTTTTACATTTATTTGTTCTCTAATTAAATTTTTTAAGAAATTATATTAAATCTCTATGTTAATAAAAAATGGGATATATTTTTTATTTTCTTCATATAAATAAAATTTTTGAATATTAAGTAAATGCTTTCGATCTTTTTTATTTATGTATATCAATAGTTGTTTTATTTGTCAAGCTTGAGATCAGTTTTTCATATAAAAATAATTTTATTTTGCTCCAATATTTCACTACCACATTGGGTAGCTTCTTCAGGGAAAGTATAAACAATTTTTACTTTTATTTTTTTTTTTACTTATACAACATTGATAAAAAAAATTTAAACATGTTGCTAGTAAAATAAGTTTTTTTTAAATATTTGCTTATGAATATGTCTGCTATTTTAATAGATGATTAATAAAAATTTAAAATATTAGAGTTTTAAAAATGGCTTTTCATACTGTGACATAATTACATCTATTGTGATTTACATTTACATGTGCATACATTGGAGACAAAAACCTAAGGAATATTAAACATTTGACACATTAAATTTGAACAAATCACTCACAATAACTATTCGTTACATGACTGCAATGTATTACCACATGTTATCCTTCAGCATTTTGTATTTGTTTCCCGTTCTCTGTTTTCTCTTGGTTTTGTGTGTTGGAATTTCTATATATCCTGTTACGAGTAACTAACAGTTCTACTACTGCACTCGTTATATTTTCAGCTCAAGTTACACTCCACCACAGAACGAAGAGGTGGAAACACGTATCAAAAGTTTGCGTTTTAGTAATCGTAGAGTGAACGCTAGTTGAAAAAAATATTATTATAAAAAATTAAGGAAAAATTACTTCCTAAGAATTTAAATATATACAATGTTAACATATACAGCATTTGGAAAAGAAACAAACAAATAAAAACGAGAAGAAAAATGTGGATATCAAATAAATAATAAAAGTAAAAAATAAATATAACTTTATAATGAAAACATGATACTGTATGTTTGTATTATTGGTTTGAAAAAAGTGGTGATGAAATTTTCATGGCAATATATCATATTTAATGATTCCATACCAAAACCAATTTTTCCTTAGTTAATTTTTTTCGTACATAGATGTGTGTGTGTGTGTTTGTGCTTTTTCGTTTTTTTTTTTTGGTAATTTAAGGAAAATGTAACTTTGAGAGTGTTTTGTGTTAGAAAGAAAAAGAGAGAGAGTGAGAGTTAGGGAAGAAGATAATTATAAGCAAAAACAGAAGCGTAAACTTGCACAGCACAAAAGAAAAACGTTGAGGTAAAGTTTAAATAAAGTGCAGGTGCTGCTGGTACAAATATTTTTTACTTTACTTTTTTAGACAACAAACAAAATAGTCAGTTAGTCAATAAGTCGATTTGTCGGTTTATCAGTTAGCCATACAACAGACTTATTACCATTAGTTTTATCTTCCTTATTATCATTACACAAATAATATTATTAAACTCGGCCCATATATTTATCCAAAAACAACAACATTTTTGCCTTTTCGCATTGTGTTCGTTTGAAAAACAGTTACGTGTAAAAACACCAAAATTAAGGAATATAAAAATATAAAAATACAAATAGAAAACAATAAAACAAGTGCAAAATATAAAACAAGCAGAACAAGTTATTTAAACTAACGAGTTATAGTGTTTGAATATATAACGATTTACCGTTATAAAAAGAAAATTCAAAATAAGCGAGAGCAAATGAGTGTGAAAAAGGACATTCACAATGTTGTGTTCTTATTAGATAGTAAAGGAAGTATTGAAGAGAGTTAGGGAGCAAACAACATGTTTGCATATGTGTGCGTGTGTGTGGGTAAAAAATCAAGGAATTTGTGAATGAGTGTGTCATACAGTCACAATTATTATAATAGTGTGTAGCATACTTTTAGGCATGGTATCATCGAACTAAATACGACGACTCTAAAATCAAAAATTTGTATTAAAAAAGAAAAAACAACAACAAAAAGGATAACAATGGCAAAAAAACAAAAATAGAAAAAATAATAAAAAGCAGCAGTCCAAAGTGTAAAAAGTCAGTTTTTGTTTGTTTCGTTGTACAAGTGGTGTAAAACAGTCAACGAAAAATGGAAGTAGGAAGTATTTATTTAAATGGTAAAAATAACGAAAGAGCAAATAAAATTTTATACTAATAATAATTTCAAAATTAATAAAAAGAAAAAATATAAATAAAAAATGTAAACGCAAACTAACAAGTGTTAAAAAATACAATCCTTCCTTTGAATAAAAAAAAAACAAAAAAATCACTACTTAAGCAAAGAAAACGAAAAAGTAGTCATTATCCTTAAAAAAAGAAAAAAGTAAATGTGAAAAAAGATAAGAAAAAACTCTGCGACCTACTACCATACATCTGTATATACACATATACATACATCTACAATAGAATCGAGAGTCGTGAGTGTAAGTTTCGTATAATAATTCGATTTATTCTGCTTCGGCACGTTTCCGCCTTTCGTTTATATTGCACGCTCGCCACAATTGCTCTATTTTTCCTTAAAACTCGTTAGCTTTTCTTAAGTTTTTGTTTCTTTATTTTTTTTTATAAAATTTAATGCAAAAACTTAAACGAAATATTAAACTGCTATCCTCTTCTAAATTTTTGTTTATCAAGCGCATTTTTATAATTCCCTTTTGAAATTTATTAAATAATCTTTTTCAAATGTAATAAATATTGTTAAATAATATCCCTGTACATACATTTGTATATAATAGTAATAATATGTAATTACATACATACAGTTTTATATTAATTTAAATTATATGTATGTATGTAAATATACGTCTATTAATTATATGACATTTTATTATTATTTTTTTACTTCACTAAATGTCATCGGTTCAATTTGAGTTTTGTGTGTCATGTCAACATAACAATTTTTCTTTTAAATCGTTTTTTATTTTATTGTTGTTGGTGTTCTTTAAACAGATGACAGTAATCGGTTTGGTAGTCGTTTCCGCAAAAAAGCTAAACACTAACAAAAGTTTTGTACAATTCTTAAAAGGAGTTGTCTTTAAGAAAATTTTCTTTAGTTGAACTTTGGTAATAAAAACAGGATAACTGTGAGAAAAAAAAGTTTGTTGTTTGCTGTATTAAGGTTTAATTTATTTTTCTCTTTACAAAAAGGGTATTTTTAATTTTAATCTTTAATACTTAATCACAATTCTTTTTGTGTCAATATTGATTATAGGGAAAATTAAAACTAGTTTATTGTAAACCTGCTTAAAATTATTAAAGAATATGTAGTACAAAAGTTATTTGTTTGACTTAGAAGTAAATTTAAAACTTTCTTCTTAATATATATTTTTATCGAAATTCTAATATATCTTCTTTAAGCCCTACAAATAATCTATATAGGCTACGCAAAAATATCGATATATTATTTTTAACAAACATCGCTATATGTTTATGATTCGTCGATAAAAGTAAAAGTTGGTTCCAATTAAGAAAATTAGTTTTTGTTTGAAGCAACAATATTAGATACGCGATTTAAGAGTCGAAATGTCACGTGCTTTAGACAAAACCTGTAATGATATATCAACCCAACTCCAGAACAGAATTCTACAAATTGGTTTGTGAATAAAAAATCGTAAATCTCCTGTAAGCAATGTAAAATTGTTTTTAAGCCCAATAAAGGGTTGACGATTGGTAACCATGAAATCACTAGGAAGCAAAGGGGGACACGAATCAAAAGTGGTCTGCTTCGATATTTTCCCAACTCCCAAATCAGATCAATCAAAAATTTAATTTAGCTACTCTACAAGTGAAAGAATTATATAATGTTTTATATCATAGCATAGCTTAAGGCGCTAATATTAAATATTGGTTGAAGAGTTAAGTGCTACCAGACTTTAAAAGTGTAAAAGAAATAACAAATACCTTAAAAATATTGATGTAAAATACAAATAATGTATTAAAAAGTCATGTGAAAAAGTTATTAACATGTGCTGACAGCTGTTGTAATCTAATATGGACTTATACAGTGGTACTACATGTCATGTATTTGTAAAATTCATCGCCGATGAAACCTTTTAAACTGGTTTCAATTCAATTTAAAATATTAATTAAGCAGCATGGCATTATTTGTGAAACATTTTTGTATGTGTTACACCGACGGATAGAAAATCAAAATAAGGTAATGTTTACATGTTTTCAAGCACACGTAAATAAATTTGTCATTTTAACATTTTTTTTATCAGTTATAGCTGTTTTAAAATACTTTATATATTCACCATTTAGTACTATTGTTAATTTTAAAACCATATACAAATGGTTCATTCACTTTACAAGAAAAAAATATAAATTCAATTTCGGTCGTTATATTTACGGGCTTGAAGGTTTTTTGGGATGTTTTGAATGGTGATTTATCTACTTTACTAAAACTTTTAAAAACAAAGAAAACCCCAATAAGGGAATGTTGTAAATACAAACACTTTAATCGGAAAAAGGCACAATGTTTAACATTATAAATAATTTTCGATATTATTAAAATAATATCAAGCCCTAATAAAATTTTAAGCTAATTATATATATATGTAATTTGAAAAAGGTGATGTTAAATAGCTGAAAATTTTAGGAAAGCAAAGTAAAATTTATGTTAAATGCAACTAAATAAGTAAATAAATCTGTAAAATCGCTTTAACATTCGTGGAAGTTACTTTTTGGGCAGTGATTAATGTGAACATGAATTTAGAATAAATTTTTTTTTTAACAAAAATTAGAAAATTTTTTATATTAAAATAAAAGTTAAAAAAAATCTTCAAACATGTTATATCTGATGAATTGTCATATTTTGATATTTAATGTATTACATGAACACACTTTTTATTCAAACAATACGAAAGTAACGAGTAAATTAAAATACCAACGAATAAAATAATACAATGAGAGTTAAGCAAAATCAAAGTTAGTGTGTGCTTAAGAAAAATAGTAAAACAGAGAGGAATAGTGCATAGAATAGCAAAAGTGCAAACAAAAAAGAAAATTTAAATATGTATGCAAAATGTTACAAAGCAAATGTTATTAATTAAATAATGCTTAATAACAACTTAAATATGTTTTATTGTTATATAAATTAATAAAAAATTAAACAATGGCTGAAAAATCACCGGTTATATATTGATTCTTCCAAACAAAATATATGCATATGCTCTAAAAATTGTGAATCAAAATCATGTTAAAAATAAAAAATTAAAATAAAACATAATTAAATTAATATATTTTTTAAATATAATAAAACAATAAAGTAATTTAAAACTTCCGTATAAATAACACAATATCGTTTAATAATCATAAGTATTTGCCATATTATGGTATTATGTTTTTTCTCAGTGTCTCTATTAATCGAATAGTTGTACCATCCCTAAAGAAATAAAAGAAATGTGTGCAATATAATTTGCTGATAATAAAACATTGTTTTTTGTGCAAAAAAAAAAAAATTTCGATTGGTTTAGTAATAAATGCAAACTTGAATTTCAATATAAAAAGTGTGAGTTTATTGAATCAAATTCTTAAATAAAAATTAATATTTTTAAGAAAAAGTGTGAAAAATATTTTATCTGGTCCGAATTTCTCTGTTTACTTGTTTTCTTTTTCTTGTAATGATAAAGAAAACTATCTAGTTTTTTAATGGATTTATTCAATTGTTTTTTGTTTAATTATTGTATTAGTCCAAAGCAATTATATTTAATTGTTTAGTTTAATGGATTAACCTTGATCGATAGGTAAACAATTTGCATAAAGCGATAATTGTTATCTAGGAGTACATATTAGAAGGAACAATACATATTAACAATTACATAAATAACATTCTTTATGAAGAGATTATGAGGAATTGCTTATGAGGTTTTCTTGCTGAAAGTGTATTCCCAAACAAATAGTTTGATACTCACTTTTAAGTAAACAGATGGACATAAAATCGTATGGGCGATGTTTCTTTGTTTTTCCTGCCCTTTGAAAGTTTGTAGACAAGCTGCAAGTTGAGATTCTAAATGCATTTAATGAAATTTAGTATACATTACTTTAGGCCGGCCCAATATAAAGTCAATTGCTTCTTGTTGTAAATGGTTCATAATATTACCTAGCGAATATATGTAGAAATGTCCTTCCGGAGTTTCACTAAAATATTTACAACTGACTTCAAAAATTTTAATTAAAATAAATTCAACATAAGTCGTATTTCTAATATTATTTATAATCTTGATAACCACTTGTACGCTCATTAAACAGTTGTCATAGCGACAATTCACTAAAAATAAGTCACTTAAAAAGTCTAACTACCTTTTATCTGGAAAGGATAACTGCCACATATTTTTTAAATGCTACTAAAACACAGTTTTCCAACCAAATAAGGCTTTAATCACAAATCTATTGTAGAAAATTGTTTATACATACATATATACCCTCATAAAATTAAATTTATAAAAATTTGGACTCATAAATGTGTCATGTCGTAATTGCATTAAAAATTCAGCTTAAATATTTACATATGTATAATTTTAACTATACCCATATATACATATGTATGTATGACTTGCTTTTGTTTAATTTTGAAAATCCTCACCATATTTATGTCCTTTAAAGCTATTGAGTGAAACTACAAATTAAAATTTAGAAAATAATTTTATAAATTTGATATACTATTATGTATTTTTAGGTAGAACTTGATTTAAGCTTTTCAAAAATGTAGATATCAACAGAATAGAATCCACATGTTTATGTATTGTGTTTCATTGAAACATAAATATTGTACCCGCCTAGCCCAGTTTTTGGAAACGACTAATACACAGTCCAGCGTAAGAGTCGTCAGATATAGTTACATGAACACTGGCGATCACAGTCCGGTTTGAAGGCAGTGAAACAAGCCGAGGCAAAATTTTCGGCGGCGGCGGCTGAGCACTTTTTAAGCGGCGGCGGCCATAACAATTTGAAATCCGCGGCTCAAAATTTCAAAGTGACGTCACTAATAAATTAAAAAAAAAAATCTAACGGAAATATTTTACTAAATTTTTCATCTCTGTTTCGAGGAAAATTTCTTTTTGAGTCGACTGAAGCTGATTAAAACGGCGGCTTTCTTGAGCCGTTTTAAGCCGACAAAAACGGCGGCGGCGTGGCCATAAACAAAAATCGACGGCGGCGTGCCGTCGGCTCTGAGCCGGTCAACTTGTTTCACTGTTTGATGGACCATAAATAAATAAAATTCGTTATGCTCTTGTCTCTGTTTTGTTAAACCAAAGCAGAGTTTGCCAATATGATATATATTTCTTGCTCTATATACATTTTATTAGCATTTGAGGTTTCTTTGAAACTTAAATGCTAGCAGCCGTATTCATAAAATATATCTAAGACGTATTGAAGGCTTATTTGAAAAAATTTTGAGTATCATCTGTCAAATAAGCCTCTTATAAAGCTAAAATTTCTTTAGGAGTCTTGCAAATAAATAACTGAGTTCGGTTATTTTAATTATAAAGTTTATATTAATAGCCTGTTTAACGATGTCGAAAGAAAACCCATTCGTACAAATGCGTTGAAAACAAAAACAAATTTTTAGTTTTTATTGTTGTTTTCAATATATTTGTAAGAATGAAAATTTCGTTCGTATTTAGAAAAATAGGCAGTATATATATTCAAGTCATCGGTTTTACTCTCGAAAAATGCAAAATTGAGTAACCTTACTCAGGTCCGATATGAGCACCATTTTTAACTAACTTTGTTCATAGAACAAAGCCGCATGTTAAAATATCGTGACTTCCGACTTTCTAAGTTTTAAAAATGCCGATGATTTGAGCGCTTACCTGCGAAATTATTTTACACATAGTTGTTGTTATGTTTTAAACAAATTATGCATTTTCGCAATTTTGCAAGACTTAATCGGTGACATTAAATTCCTTTATTTAGCTACTATATTAAATGTATAACAACATCTTTTATATTAAAAACTAAATAAAAAAATATGAAAAACTATGTAATAAAAATAGCGCAATAGCTAATTTTAAGTCAAAAAAATATGTATTTTTTTATATCTACTTTGTTAGGAAGCCTTTTTGTATGATTAACATAAATATATGCCTATTTTCTTATAAAGCAGTTTAAAGATAATTCGCCAACAAAATTGGATTTTTTAATTTCCGATGTATTGTAAAACGCATTTGTTTGATATTTATATATTTTTTTTTACAAATTACTTCCTAATATCTGGGTAAAAATAATAAACAAAAAATTATTTTTTTTAATATATTATATTAACATTAAAATTAAACTAAAAAAGTCAAGATTTATTAATTTCATGTATTGATTATTATAAACAACAATAAAAACTATAATACCAAAAATAAAAAAAGAATAAAAAACATTCTTTTACATAAACATGTACTATTAGTAAAAAAATTCGCAAATCAGAAAATTATTTTAATGTAATCGTAAACGGAAAGCTCTTGTTTTTAAATAAAATAAGTACATACTTTCATTAGGACCTCAATTGCAGAAAAACTTAAAAAATTTTAACTTGCTAAAGTCTTAATACAAAAATAAAGACTTAAATATTTTAATGTACAAAGCAAAAATATTTTTGAACCTTGACCACTTACTGAAAATAAAGTAAATATTTAAAAACTTTTATTTTGGCATTTTATGATTAAAAATCTTGTCCACTTTATCCACAACCAAACATGATTTTTTAAGATAAAGTTAAGCTTTTGGATTGTTAACCACTTTTAACCGATTTCTCCCGTTTCAGTACGGGTTGGCAGGTTTTTCTTTGTAATTTGTTTATTTACATTTCATAGTTGTTAAAATATTAAATCCTCTATATACACTTTTGATTCCTTTTTTGGATAGTTAATTTATAACAATATAGTTCTTAATTTTCTACGTTCAAAACTAATTAGAAAAATTGTATGTAATTTTACTTAAAATTATTTTGTAAGGCTTTAAGGCTTTTTGAATATGTAGTTAAAGATTTTTTTTAAAACACAATATTCTTTAAAAATTAAAATATATTTACATAATAAATTGGGTAATTAAGCTTATTATGTTATTTTGTATACTTTTTTTTGGTTATTTTTTTAATTCTTTAAAAATACATATTAAAAAACCTCAAAGTACACTCATACACATATTAATACTTGAAAAGTGAAGTGTCTTTTAATGGGAACGCAGTAATAACTTTTAAAATTCTTTTAGTTTAACATTAAAACTACATATGGTTGTGTGCAAAGCAATCGATAGATATAAAAAATGTTAATAAAAGAAAAGACAAACTGATGTTTAAAGTAGATATGAAAAAATCAAAATTACTTTCTAGGAAGAGTGGTAAAGTTTCTGATTCAGTGTAGAAGGAAAACTAACTTAGTCATTAAAAGCGTTATTTAAAGAGAAGTTTTTATTGTTATTTTTACATTTTAAAGTCGTTTTAGGGTCAAACAATTATATTGAGGGTGGCAAACTTAAAAAACTTATTGTGTTGTAAATAAATATACAAAAATAAAAATCTCATTTACTTTTTAATATATTAGAGTTTTACTTCCTTATTCTTAAAAAAATTATCAAAGGCTTATAAAACGAATAAACCAAATTTACATAAAAGCCGTTAATACGTTTTATAAATTTTCATTGAAATATAACAACTTTTGCAGTTCCCAGTTTATAACACATATGGTCCAAGTATACTCTTCAGGTAATTTACAGCAATTTTGGTTTTAGCAAACATAGCGAATTATATTTTAAAAACATTCTATTTAAAAAAGGACTGTTTTTTAACAAAATATTTTTATGCAAAAATAATCCATCAAGAAATTTTCCGAAATGTAATCGAGCAGAGTATTAATTTTGCAAAAAATAACTTCCAACTGCATTACCAGTTCGATTCTTGTTACAATTCATGAGACTAAAATAAATTTTTTTTTTATTTGATTTTACAATTTTTTTTTTTTTTTGATTTTTACGAAATTGCGAAAATTCAATATTTTTATCATAAATACCAACAATTATTATTTTATACTACCTCTAACATAAATATATATAGCTATGCATAATTATTGAACCTCACACTGAAGTTACTGTTTGCCGGCTTGTCGGCGATTTTGAAACCCAAATAAATCGACAGGCACGGCAATTAACCGTTCGATTTCGTTCCCTTAAAGTTTATCAATTTTTCTATACAAATGGTCCTCAAATCAATATGAGGAAACTTACGCAATTTCGTATTTTCGTAAGAGTATAACGGGTGTCGTGAATATCGTATTTAAATTGTACTGGAAGGCTCGAGTTTTTTGTGCTGTGTAAAGAGATTCTAATAAGAATTTTAAAATTTTGCTAACGTTTGAATGCTGCAATTTCTTTTCTGGGTCTAAATTATAGCATTCGAACGTGATCGAAATTTGAAAATTCTATTAGAATCTCTATACTTAAAGCACAGCGAACTCGATCGTTCGAGTAAAATTTCGATCGTGATCGAATGTCGTAATTTGGCTCCTGGTTATTTCGTTTAGTATTTATTGTTGTGCAACTAGAGAATAAGAAGGGTGAATTCGCCACCAGGAATGTATTGCATTATTTGTCAAGATATTCTTTAAGTAATGTCCGATATTTTGATAAAAAACTCAACGGTTGCCATTATTCATATGTATGTATATTAGAGCATAGGTGCCCATTTCATCTCTTTAATTTAGTCGTCCATGAGACAGTAACGAGTGCACATGCGGCTGTGTTAATATTTATTCAAATACAGTGCGTAAAAAAATTATGATGGAATTAGAAAAATATTTTGTTTATATAAATTCAAATTTAAAACTGCAAAATTTATTGATAATTTTTCATTTTACCAAGTAAAAAAATAAAAAATTCAGCGTTTACTGCATTTTTATTAGTTTTTTTTACACCCAAAACAATTTCTTATATTAAATTTTAATGAAAATCTTTACGCTTAGTTTTTCTTTTAAGCTAAAAATAGCAAATTTAGTGTGAACTGCATTATTATATATTTTAAAAAACCAAAACAATTTTTTGGGACTAAATTTTATAAAAATCTGTGAGCTTACTTTTTGAAAGCACTGTACTTTAAAATTCTACCACCTATACCTATTTTTGGGCATCTATGTATTAGAGACTCTAACAATAAGAGGAAACTAAATAACTGCTGTTATGCTTTTACAAGCGGATGCTTTAACTAATACAAGCACGGATCTAGCTAACGCGTTTTGGACAGGTGGAAGTTTTTATTAAAATATTTGAATGTTTGTTCCATGTCATTAAATAAATACAATTTAATTCCATATAATCATAATATAACACCATACGATCAGAAAATAATTTAAAAATAATTATAATATGATCTCACATAATCATAAGACAAGCCATCATTATCATAAAATATTCACGTTTGGTCATAATATAGTTCCTAATATGTAGTCATAAAAATACTGCAAATGATAAATATGTATGTATGTATCTTTACTATTTTCTAAAACAAATTATTATTATTTTTTTGCATTTAGTCATATTTATTGCAGTATAATTTATGTCTATTTTCTATTCATTTAAAACTTCGAAATTAATAAAAAGGAATTCAACAAGAATCCTGTTAATGCAATAAAAAATCATATTTTTTAGGGCAACTGTATCAAAGTTATCATGAAAAGCAAATAAAAATACAATATCCCAGTTTAGATAACCCAACGAAATAAATATAATATGTTTGCGATAACGTAATTTTGTTATAGATATTAGAATATGATCCTTGTAATCATGTCGTAGCCATGATTTTTCTCTGTAGGGACAATTACGTTAGAGTTACTACCGTATTAAAAAATATTTTAGGTTTCTGAAGGCTTATTTAACAAATTTCCGTACAACAGCTGTCAAATTGACCTTTAATAAATCTAAAATATTTTTTATAAATACGGTAGTTTGTCAGAAAAAACGTATACACACTATTAAAGTTAGAACTTAGCCTTGGTCCAACAAATTATTATTTTAAAATATGTCGAATATATTATTTTCTTAATCATTCATTTTCCATTGTTATAATGGCCAAAATGGACCGTAAATGAAGAAAATTATAATTTGAAAAAAAAAACACCAAAATGAACTTAAAAAAAAAATAAAAGATCTGTAGGTTAAAAGTCATAATGTTTTTAAAGCCTTAAAACTTTATAAGGAAGACTTCAGTAAAAGAAAACCTGGATCAGGAAGACAAAAAGGTCTTAACAGATATTGATAAGGCACAGAAAGTCGAACAACTCTTTCGAAGAGCATCGAGCGGAGCCAAAGCTAACTCCGGATTAAAATCGTATAACGATCAGAAAGTTTCAGATTGTAATAGTGTAAAGACAAAAGAACAAGTAAAAAAATAGGTAAAATAATGAGGTGATGGATGGTGAAGCTTATGTGCTGGCAGACTTTTCACAACATCCGGGTCAAGATTTTAATGAAGCTGATGGTCGAGGTAATGTTAAAGAACAATACCGGACAAAAAAGCAAACAAAATTCCCCAAAAAGTTTTTTGTGTGGTAAGCCATTTGCAGTTGTGGCAAAAAAGCTAATGATTTGTGTCATCAGGCACTAAAAAAATACAGCAATATAAATTACAAAGTGTGTACAAAAACGGCTTTTACCTTTCTTACAATGGCACAGAATGACCTTTATATTTTTGGCCCGATTTGAAGTCATATATTTCATGACATGTCCGATTTTCAGCGTCATTGGACCACCTCGTCCAAAAAGCTAACGAAAGCAACTATTAAATCTTTAATGGGAGGATTTTTAAGAAAAAGTGGATAAATTTATAAATTTTATAAATACCGAGTAGTATGTCAATATTTTAATGTTAATAAATTTTTATACAATATTTAAATAAATTTACGTATTTTTGAGAATTATTTTATATTAAACGGGTTAAGTTTTATTTAACTTAATACAAGTAAAAATTTTTTTGTATTATTTTAATTAAATATTGTGACTAACGGGATAATTTTAAACCACAACAAAACAAAATAATAATTTTTTACACATTATCTTTCCTTCTTACTGCAATATAAAATGTTGGCCCTGTTAGCTTTTGGCTAAGGCAAGCTATTGCGTTTTATTAAAGTTTTGTTGTGGCCATGCTTCTTCTTAGGATTGCATATTTAATTGTAAGATATCTTTGCTATTTTATATTATTGTTCTTATACTGTAGTTATACTTTTATGCGCGGTCACTGTCGCAGAGCTCCGGATTTTATTAAGCTTTTCGGGATTTTATGTTTTGCTTTCCTTTTGTTTACGATCTGGTTTACAGTATTTTTTTGGAGGTTTAAAAATTTTTGTTTAGAACCTGGAATAAAATCTTAGATTTAAAATCATAGATGCAAACTCTAATAAAACTTTTAACATAAATAAATATCTAAACAACTGAGCCTCTTTAGGTTAAACATAATAATCAGTCATACGTATGAAACGATAAAAAAATCCAAGTTTTTCTTTGTTTGTTAGTGTTTAGTCTGTATAGCAATTGAAAAGTAACAAACAAACAAACGTACAGACGTAATGTTTCGTACAAGTACATGGGGAAAATAATGTTAAAAACAGACAGACAAAATAGTGAGTGAGCGTATTCCATAATGAAGAAGTGGCAGTTGTAAAAGAAAATTGTGTGTGCGGAATGTGTGTCTGATTTCGTTGTTGTCTGTTCAACTAAAGTTGCAAATGAAACTTTTTTTTTTAAATTTTGTTTGTGGTCGTAATGAAGGCACAAATTAAAGCCTTAAAAAAGCATCAAAAGAAAGAAAATAAGAATTAAAAAAAAATCTAAACAAAATAAACAACAGTAATAACTGAAAGGTGAATCAAGAATCTGCAATGTTATCTCAATAATTAAAAAATGCAAATACACAACCTACCATACTCTTATATTTAAAAAAGTAAAAATTGGAAAAAAATGCTTAAGTATGGGATAAAAATTTAATGTTTTATTTTTATCTTATTAAGCATTTGAGCCAGAGAAGAAATGTATTGTACCAAAAATTTATATAAAAAATTCAATTGAATTTATACTACACTAGGGGTTTTTCCCCGAAATTTTCTGTTTCCCGGAAATGCGAGATTTATTTTTTTAATTTCCCGGGATGCCGGGATCCTGCAGCAAAATAAAAAGAAGTAAATTTATTTTTAATTAATGAAAAACTTTTTATTATAAAGCATAAAATAGTCTATAATGTAAAAAAAACACTTTAAAACTATAAAAATTAATAAAGACACTTGAATTTAAAAAATAAATTGAGTAAAAATATTATTTAAATGAAAAAAATATTCTATAGATACGAGATCAAATATGAGCACAAAAAACAAATACACAGGTACTTCAGCTATGAGATCAAAAATAAAATCATTAGAATTCAATTTCAAAACAAGTAAGAGCGCTATATTCGGCCGTGCCGAATCTTATATACCCTTCACAACGGATAGTCATGCAATAACAGTAGTTTGTGTCACCATTCATCCCATATGAAATACGTACATACATATAAAAACATACATATATAAAAACATCTCATTGTAAAATTATAAATTCACGTATGTATGTTAAAAAAACAAAAAAAAAAAAAAATATAAAAAAAATTAAAAAAAAAAATTTAAAAAAAAAAATTTAAAAAAAAAAATTATTTTATATATAATATTATAAAACAAAAAAAAAAAAATAAAAAAAAATTAAAAAAAAAAATAATAAAAATATATATAATATATTAAATAAAACATGAAAAAAAAATTTTTTAAAAATTAAAAAAAATTTTTTTTGGCTCAGCTGGGATTCGATGCCACGTTTTCTCTAACCAGTATACACGTTTGTATGTATGTATGTTGTTGTTGTAATGTTGTTTTTGTGAAAAAAAAATCGAGGTGGTCGTGGGTTTTTGCTCATATCTCAGTTGTTTATGTACCGATGTTTCTGATTTTCAATACCGATCTACTCCCGAATATTTCTGATATTTTAATACCTTACCCGGGTCCAACCTATGTCGGGGGGCTTCAAAAAGTTGATTTGAACATACACACGGACAGACGGACAGACTGACGGCTTAATCGACTCCCCTATTCATAAGCTTTCAGAAAATATATACTTTATGGGGTCGGAAAAAATTTTAGAAATTTCACACGGAATGACAAACCTATATATACCCTTTTTCACTGTGTGAAGGGTATAAACATGTAAATATTTATAATGTATAATTAAAAAAATATAACGTAACAATTTTTAACGACTTGGAAAATAATCTTTTAATACGCTCAAATCGTTTATTTTTATTTTTATGAAAAAAAAATGTCACAATGTAGCCACTTTTTTCCTTTTCCGGGATCCCGAAAAATAATCCTGGGAAAACGGGAATATTAAATAACTAAAAAAAAAACACCCTATACTACACTCATGTGATAAGGATTTTTAAAAATAAAAGTGAGATTATTTGTTATATAATATTGTTTATTTGTGGCAATTGCTGTTTATAAATATATATTACAAATAATATAAAAATTATTAGAGATACAAAAAGTTTAAAATTTTGTAATAAAAATAAACAAAAGCTTTTTGCTCTAAGAAATGTTTATCGCCATAAACAAAATATACATATGTATGTATGTACCAAAACTTTTTATAATTTTAGACATGAAAAACCTAAAATTTAGCCCTAATTGATTTGAGAATATGATGCAAAAAATGCTGAACTCTCGAATTTGCAGTCAGTTTTTTTTTTTGTAAAGGTTGTCTTTTGTACAAGTGGCAACTTTGAAATAAGGCTACTGTCACATATGTTTAATTTAATTAATAAAAATACAATACAAAAAAACTATGCGTTATAAATGTGAAAACTTTTTAAAAAATGTGAAGAGTTATGCTGACACCGCTCGCAAACTACGAGTAATTTTCAGTCGAGAAAATGCATCTAATGTGTCAACTATTCGAAGAGTAGTCAAAAAATTTGAAGAAACAGGTACAGTAAGACTCCTTGGCGTTAACGTACCGGTCGGTCTCTTAAAACATTGCTGTTGTTAATTTGACATCTTTCTCAACAACTTCATAACGCACTATGCAGCAGACCTCCATCTTTATGCGTACAAAATTAGCCTATTCAGTGAAGTCAAATATTAATTATACCCTTCACACAATGAAAAAGGGTATATGTATATAGGTTTGTCATTCCGTGTGAAATTTCTACAAATTTCATTTCCGACCCCGTAAATTATAAATTTTCTAAAAGCTTATGAATAGGAGAGTTGATTAAGCTCTGTCAGTCTGTCCGTATATCCGTCTGTCGGTATGTATGTTAAAATCAATTTTTTGAAGCCCCCCGACATCGCCTGGACCCGCGTGAAGTAATTAAATATTGGAAATATTTGGAAGCAAAAAAATCGGTACATAAACAACTGAGACATGACAACATATAAAAACATACATACAAACATTCTTACAAACGTGGTATACTGCTGGTTAAGAGTGAACGTGGCACCGAATCCCAGCTGAGCCAAAAAAATATTTTTTTTATTATATATTTTATTTATATTTTTATTTTTACTTTTTTTTTAATTTTTAATTTTTTTTTTGATTTTTTTTTTAATTTTTTTGTATATATTTTTTTTGAAACATACATATGTACATACGTAAACTCAATTTAAAATTTGACAATGGGATGTTTTTATATATGTATGTATGTATGTATGTATGTATGTATGTATGTATGTATGTATGTATGTATGTATGTATGTATGTATGTATGTATGTATGTATGTATGTATGTATGTATGTATGTATGTATGTATGTATGTATGTATGTATGTATGTATGTATGTATGTATGTATGTATGTATGTATGTATGTATGTATGTATGTATGTATGTATGTATGTATGTATGTATGTATGTATGTATGTATGTATGTATGTATGTATGTATGTATGTATGTATGTATGTATGTATGTATGTATGTATGTATGTATGTATGTATGTATGTATGTATGTATGTATGTATGTATGTATGTATGTATGTATGTATGTATGTATGTATGTATGTATGTATGTATGTATGTATGTATGTATGTATGTATGTATGTATGTATGTATGTATGTATGTATGTATGTATGTATGTATGTATGTATGTATGTATGTATGTATGTATGTATGTATGTATGTATGTATGTATGTATGTATGTATGTATGTATGTATGTATGTATGTATGTATGTATGTATGTACGTATTTCATATGAGATTAATGGTGATACAAACAATTATTATTGCATGACTACACGTTGTGAAGGGTATATAAGATTCGGTATGGCCGAATAAAGCACTATTACTTGTTTTAAAAAGTAATTTTTTCCAATGAACTGCATTTTCATCTGAATGGCTTTGTGAATCCATTCTTTGGGGTTTTGTGAAAGCACGCCTTTATGTAATAAACTAAAAACAATATAAAATAAAAATATAAATTAAATAAAAAATTTAAAAAAATTTAACAAAAAAATTTTAACATTAATCAGACATAAAAACATGAGAAAAATATTTAATTTTTCGCCCGATTTAAGCTATATTAAGTTTTAAGTGTTCGAAAATTCAAATTTAGTTTTCGAAAAAAATTTGACATTGAAAAAACTTACTTTAAAGCTTAAAAATGGCAAAAAATACTATTTTCTTAAAATTGCTTAGAGATTAAAATTTTTGATGGGCTGAACTCTTAAATTTAATTTAAAAATATTTTAAAACCGCATAGCCGTATTTATAGTTTAAAAACTGAGGTTAAATAAAGCAATAAATACATTTACAAAGTCTTTTTTGTTACAAACCTTAAATTTATTAAGACATACCTAATGTACGGTACCAATATTGCATTTTCTTCGTCAATTATATGGAATAAATTGATTTTTATACCCGCCACCAAAAAAATGGTGGGGGTATATTCATTTTGTCATTCCGTTTGTAACACATCGAAATATCCATTTTAGACCCCATAAAGTATATATATTCTGAATCAGGGTTTGATTTTATGACGATCTAGCTATGTCCGTCCGTCTGTCCGTCTGTCCGTCTGTCCGTCTGTTGAAAGCACGATAGAGGTCGCACCGAAAAAGCTAGGGGGCTCAAATTTTGCCAGAATCTTTCTTATAGACAAGGTTTGTTTGGTATTGAAAATGGGCTAAATCGGAATATTAGGAAGAGAGTTATAGCTCGAAAAGCAAGAGTAGGTCGAAAAAACCGTGTCCTTCAAACATCGAATAAAATGGAATTGTGTCCAAACGCATTAACGTAGACTCATGAAACTTCGAATATATATTTCCTGAGTAAAAGCACTATTTTTCCCCGAAAATTGTCTAAATCTATGCATTAGGAGAGGAGTTATCGATCAAAATGTACGAAAATTTATACCGCACAGTGTATTTTTCGGTATATTTAAAAACAAAAACGTCATAAAAGCAACAAAATTGGATGTACGACTCTGAAATTTTGCACACTTTGCTTATTGGTGAGACGCTTTTTTGTAACGGAAAATCAATGTGCCACGCCCACTTTTACGCCCACCTCCCATATTACGTTTTACCCAAAATTCATATAATTTCTCAATTTATGTAGATTTTGGAATAATAAAGGGCTATATTGAAACATCTCAGTTGTACTCATTCGAAAATACAACTTTGACACGCCCACTATAACGCCCACTTTTCACGTTATATACCGTTAATGAAATTTAAAAGCTCATAAAACCGCCAAAATTAGAGGTATGATGATCAAATTCGCTACGTATATCCTTTTAGGCAATGTCATTACTGCGCCGGAAAATTAGGGCGCCACGCCCACTTTTACGCCTACCTCCCATACAACGGCTTACCTTAAATTCATGTAATTTCTCTATTGACAAAGTTTTTGGGAAAATAAAGGGCTATATTGAAATATTTAAGTTGTATTTATTAGTAGAAACTTTATTGACACAGCTACTTTAACACACTTTCATTGAATTTTATTTCATTTAAGGACCGATGTTGTATTTAAATAAAACACAAATTATTTAAGATATTATTATTTCTTTTTAAATTGATAATATTTGTATGGTTCAATTATGTATTTAACAAAATATCGGCCAAATGGCCCCCCCATCCTTGGCGCCACTCCTCTATCTGATGGTCGAAATTTTCAATGACAATGTTGATGCTCAATTATTGGGCATGATGATGAGTCGAGGTTGACTGCTCTTTTGCCACACTATCGCAAAAAACAGCAATAGTTCCCATTCAACGAACTAAGAAGGCATTCACAGATTTTCTAACATTTTATACAGACCTGTTTTGCAGAAATTTAAATATCTTTTACAATTCTCCCGATTGTGGACGAATTTGAACGATTATGTTGATCAAAAGAATTACGAAGTGCACAAAATGCATTTTGATTTGAACGCCCATTTTTATAAAAAACCTGAATAACTTTAAAGCGTTGCTCATTTGCGTATCTTTCCACGGATCAAAATGAGTAAGTTTGAGATTGAGAAATGTCAAGTAAAATGCAGAAAACAAACTTAAAGACTAGGTGTAGTTCACCTTCAACTTGGGCCCTTAAAATTTAACCACCCTCTACAAAGAAAGTGATACATATTTTATTATAAAGAGATTATTCCATAATGATTAACAAAATAATAAATATTGTGCTTTAAATGTACACAAAATTGGTGGTGGGTATAAAAGATTCGGCACAGCCGAATATAGTGCTCTTACTTGTTTTTGTTGCTTTCATTCCCATAGCTGGCTGCTCATATTGTTTGGTTATTTATTTTGTACGGTTCGGTTGCTTATTTTTCTTTGTATGAAAATACATACATACATGCATACGTTAAACGTAGTACAGTGGGTATGGCAACAGATAACTGTTAGGCAAAAAAACAATTTTGTATTTATAATTATAGTTTATAGGATTTGAGGATAATAAAATAAAGTCAGCAAATGTTGAATTAGGTCAATTAAGTCATAAACATTCATATTAACTAGGAAGTGTTTTATTAGAGAAATATCTATTGGAATATACTTTAACCAGAAAACAAGGTAATACTAATTAGCTGAAAGTAAAATTTTCTCATTAATTTTATAAGTTAGTCAACAAATTATTTTAACATTTTTTTGTTCGTTTTAATTTTTTTTTATTTCACTACAATATTTATTAAAACGTTTAATGTTTAATAATTTATATTGCAATACCATCTGTAAAATGTTAGTTTTAAAGTTTCTGTGTTTTTTAACTCCCTGCTGCATATCAAAGAAATAGAACGATCGAATTTTTATGTGCTTAAACTTAAAATGCAAAGATTGCAATTGGCAAGTACACATTTTTATATTTCGTTTATAAAATGAAATTTAGCTCAATTGCCATTTTCATTGTTTATGTATGCATGTACCCTTTGGTAAAGAAATTTATTTGTACATTTTCTTACTTTATTTTCAAAACTGATTTTTTATTTATTATCGAGTTTTTAAAGTTTAGCATTTAGCATATCTTCTTCTAAACAAAAAAACAGAATCTTATTTAAATAGTTTCTACCACAATTTTACCATTTTAAAGTTTTTTCCATAATTTTTTTCTTTTGCTTTTTAGTCTACCTTTAAGTATTTGTGATTGTTGTTGGTTTCAAAACAGTCTCAAAAACGGAAACATTGCAATTTGTTCTCTCTTGTTTCTTTTCAACTTTTACATACACGTATAATGTTTATGTGTAGTAGTGTTAACCCAGGAAACAAAATTTTACGAAACTTTTAACTATTTTACTGTGTTAAGAGGATATATGATGAAAGTTTTTATGGAGATTTTTTTATAAATAGGAAAATTATGAGCAATTTTTATTAACAAAAATATTTAGAATAATTTCGATTAATATAAAATTGACAACTTTTTCTCTCGCTACAGCATTATGAACAGAAAATCCGGCCACAGTCTCAAAAAGGATTTCTTTAAGGGTTTCCCAATAAAGCTGGGTTGATGCTGACAATCGGGGGTGGCTTCTGTTGAATCTGTTTTTATAGCCTTCACTTGTGGTGCCAAGGGTATACAGATATAACTTTGTTTTTACATTTGTAATTTCTACAATATTCATTTCCGACCCCAAAAAGTATATATTTTATAAGAACTTATGTCTTGGGGAGTCGATTGAAATCAACTTTTAGATGCCCCCACAGATCAGTATGTGGTATTAATATTTTGGAAATATCGGTGAATAAATCGCTATTGGAATCTGGTACAATTGCCCCATAACTTTCATAGATATGAGCAAATAACTTCCACTCTGTCTTTGTTTTTTTCATATTATTACAATAAAATCTACATTTTTAGCCCTAGAATAATTTATATCATATTCGTTAAGATTTATTGTTTTTAATTTAAAAAGCTTCTAATTAATTTTTGACACACTAAAGATACCAAAATACAAGCCGTAATCTTGAAAATTATTTTCGAGAAAAACTGACAAATCGGTTATGGGCTACAGAAAGGAGTGATATCATATAAAAAGTTGAAATTGAAGATAATGCCTTAAACAAACTGGCGAATATTTTTTTCTACCCCATCAATATCAAATTTAAGGGTTTTGACTTTTAGAACACTTCTAACTATATAAAAATTCAAAATCAGAGAAAGCGTAGGAAATAATAAAGCAAAATGGCGTATAACATTAAACCTAAAACCTAGGCTTAGCTACGATGTGGTCACTATACTATATATATGTATATATCGGGTGTCCCAACTAGAACGCAATTTTTAAATTTTAAATAAAACACAGATATTTAAAAAAAAATCGTGAAACTTTATTATATCGTAAAGTAGACAGAATGAGGTTATGTATGGAACAATATATCGTGCAGATGGCCGCCGCGGCTTTGCTGGCACACACGCGATCTATTAATGAAATCTTCAATGACCTTTTTGCATAAATGCTGCGGTATTTCATTAATGCAGCGTCCAATTTCCTCTTTTAAGGCTTGAGTCGTCGTCGGCTTATTCGCGTAAACCATCGACTTCAAAAAACCCCAAAGAAAAAAATCTAAAGGTGTTAAATCACACGATCTAGGCGGCCAATTCTGGTCTCCAAAACACGAAATAACATTACCGGGAGATTACTGATGCAGCAATTGAATTGTTTCTCTGGCTGTATGACATGCTGGCTTCAGTTCCTGAGTCAATTGAAGTTTGTATGCATGAAGATGCAAATCTTTCGTCAAAATTCGCTGCATAGTGGATTTGGGGACACCAATTTGCTGAGCTCGGTGTCGAATTGAGGTGGATGGAGTTTGAGCGACATCATCACGTACAGCTGCTACATTTTCGGTCGATCGACCTGGTCGAAGGCGCGTTGTTGTCTTTACATCACTAACAGACCCAGTTTCGGCAAATTTATCCATTTATCTATTTACAGTTGACTCTTTTGGAGCATTATTGTGACCCCAAATTGATCGCAATTTGCGAACTGCAGCCGCAAAACTTTTACCATTTTGGTAAAACAATTTCACAATGAGAATGCGTTGTTCATTCGTGTAGCGCTCCATTTTTACTAACCTCGTACCTTCTACTAGCAAACAATAACAATTGTTCAAATGTCAAACAATGACACTTCGAATGGCGCCAAATTTAAAAATTGCGTTCTAGTTGAGACACCCGATATGATGGTAAAGGGTAATTTTAGTTTCGGCATGGCAGAATATATGTAGCATTCATATTTGTTTATTATTCAGGGGCCGAATTACGGCATTCGATATCGATTGAAATTGTACTCGAACTATCGAGTTCTCTATGCCTTAGGTATAAAGATTCTTATAAAAATTTTAAAATTTCGATCACGTTCGAATGCCGTAATTCGGCTTCAGATATTAATATGACAAGTAACATAAGCAGACGCTGGCTGTGAAAATGTGTAGAAGAACCCAAAGTAGATAAATCCTCGCTGTACACAAGAACTGAAACTTTTGCGCATGCAATGAATTTTGCAATGATACTTGCATCTGTTGGTGGATGTAAAATCTCAACGCCATTTCTTCACTAAATAGAATTCGGAGCGTTGAAGAAGACCGCAATTTTTATTGCAAAATCATATTTAAACAGAAGGAAATAGCGAAGATTGATAAAATAAAGATTATGTCTTGCGCACGATTTTCCGTAAGATGATTTATGTGCTGTTTTTAGAATGCGAATGGTTACTTTGAGTGGACGTTTTGCGTGTAATTTGTTAGTGTAACAAAAACAAATTACACGCAAAACGTCCACTGAAAGTAATTGTTCGCATTCTAAAAACAGCATATTAGTTATTTCTTCGTTACGGTTCATAAGTTTAATTTAAATTTTTGTATTGTTTTTCAGTATACACAATTAATAGTCTTGTTGTGTAAGAATTCAAATAAATAAATAAATTATTTAGTTTGTTTTCAGTGTGATCTTATGTATGTTTTTTGTGCGAGTTTAAAATCACTGGCACTTTAATACTATTAGTCAACTGGAATACAGGCTAAGTCACGTCAGATATCCAAAATATAAGTTGTGTTATCGTAATCTTTTTTGAATTTTTCTTATTTATCGAACTTTTCCGTTCAAACCAATATTTTAAATTTTAATATGGTAATCTTTTTTTTATCTTATTAATAGCTAGAGAATTTATCAAGTTGATAAGAATATGTATTGGAATTTATGCTTTCTGGGTAGCTTTGTTTTATAGCTCGTTCAAGTTGTGTATATGTGTGTTTATTTGTATGTTAAACTTGTGTTAATATGTTAGAATTAGGTTAAAAGTGTTGTAATATGGAAAACAATGAACTTTATGCTTGCTTTCTTTCTTACATTACAATTTATTTTTTGTTTTTTATATTTTCCTTTCTTTTATATTCTCTCGCTCTCTGTCTCTCTCTTACACAATCTCTTCTTTAACTATGTTTTCCTACTTAACCATCATTGTTTTTTGTTACCAGTATTTAGATATGTGATTCTCCGTCTGTGGGTTTTTGTTTCATATTTCGTTATTTCTTTTTGCCACACGTTTAAGTAGACAATTTTCATTGTTTTTCAAGTGAAACATTTGGTACTCGGCGGTTTTTTTACTTTATGCTTTTTGCCTCATATTTTATTAAATATTTAAAATATCGACATACATTTTTATGCTTAATTCTCATACTTGCATGTAGTCTCTACGAGTACGTTTGAGTGGATTCACATGTAAATTCTACTGAATCTTCTGTTACAAATGTATGTACATTTGTATGTATGAAAGCATGCATGTTTTTCTTTCTGTTGAAATAAAATCTAAATGACCGAAGCATGCTTTAAGGTTCTTGTTTTTTTAAGTTTAAAGGCTTAAAATAATACCACAAGGAAGAAAGAAATAAAATTATATTCGTCGAATTGGATTTGTTTCAAAAGCTCAATATATTTTTATTGAATTTTATAACGAATGCTTTAGAAATCAACAAAGAAAGGAAATATGATTATAACAAATGGGCCATTATCTAAAGTGAGAAACAAAATTTTTTCATAGATATAAAATTATCAACATTATTGTTGATTTTGATTAAGGACTCCTTTTGGAAAAACTAATCATTACGAAATTTAAAAAAAATATGCTGTACAAGTCACTCAATTTTTAAAAAAAAAACTATTTTATAACCATGTTTTCTTTATAAAGATTATAGAAATTTTGCATTATATTTTTTTTTATAAATTTTATTTGGTAATTTTTTCGTCAACATTTTTAAGGTATTATTAGAAACCGTTCGTGCTGCTAAATACCACTTTTCGTGGAAATTTTTAACGACTTATTTTGTTGTCTTAATATCTCTTTTGACCAAAACCTTGAGTTCAAGACAGTTTGTTCAATTTGCCTTTCGAAATACGAAAATCATGTTATTATTTAGATAACACTTCAACGGCGCGCCGCGGCGCATTGTTGCAATCTTAAGCTAGGCTGGGCCAAAATAATGTAGACGCTTCATGCTGTCCAACCAGAGGCTTTAATGGCTTACTCAAATACTCTGATATATGTTACCGAGTCAACTGTACCTGCTCCTCTATCAAAAATGCAGTTAGCTGGCCATATCAGGGCTTTTTTAGAAAATTCCCATTGCCCCGTCAGTCTGCAATGCAGAATTCCTGTGAAAAGTCATCTTAAGCATAAGTCTCGTCGTCTATGATGCAGCAATTAAATTAAAAAAAAATTTAAATTTTTTTGCAAACTATTTTTCTGTCTTCTCCTTTGCCTTATTTCTATTTGGAATTTTTTTTCTTTTACCTTGAACTCTTTAATGCCATCATCCTTTTTTAACTTACCAACAAAAAACTTCAAACAATTCACGTTTCCCTTTTTTTACTAGAAGCTTTGTATCGACTAATCTCCAAGTTGTCATTTAACTTAGTTAGAATTTAAGAAACTGTAGAAAATTTTATACAATTCAAAATGTCAGCGAATTTGACGTTTCAAAAAATATAGTGAAAACTTTTGAATACCACACTCTGTGAACATGTTAAAAATAGCTGATCCAAAATTCAGCGATAAGTTAGTTTTGGCAAATGGACTTGCCAATAGGTCTGCAAGGTCGTGTGATTTAGGGACGTAAAGTCACTGATTTTAACTGATATTTTTGTAAAAGTATAAGTTTTTGTTAGAAGTAATATTCGAATTAATTTTTTTTTCAAGGACAACAAAATTTTCACATTAAATGTACGATACCAAATTTTACTTCGTGGGAAAACAAATACAAACGATAGAGGTGATTTTATTTATTCAGTTCTCAGACTCAGGAAAAAATAAACATGCATTAACTTCCTTTATAATTAAAACCTTAACTTATTAAATTTTAACGTACACACTTATATTAATATGGACGGCTTTACCATTATTGACACTAAATATCCAACACAGAAAGTGTTGTGAATATTTGTTTATAAACTAACAGCAAACTTTCAAATTTGCAAACATTTGGGTAAACTAATATTATTTTCAATATTACTCAATTAACAAATTGAATACTACTACAACAATATACCAAATAAACAACCTATAAATTCTATTGCCAAATTTAGATAAATAAATAGATAGGCATACATTTAAAACTAGTTCATTTCCTCTTCTTGAATTACACTGCTCTGCAAAAAATAATTTTTTGTCTTCCCATTTAATAAAACTAAATCTAACTAATCCGTTGTCCGTTTTTTTCCATCAGATCGGGATTTTTTTTTATGGGCGTGGCAAATTTTTCCTCCTAAATTAGTCAGGTACGGAGACTTATTTCCTCCTAACTCGAGAACCAGTCATCCGATTTTCAAAAGTAAAACACCAAAAAATGTGTAATCAAATTAGTTTTATTTTAGTGGAATAAAATTTTTCTCTATCTCTTATCGTTTTGGAGTTATTTAGAAATTAATGGAGAAAAACAAAATTTTTCGTGCAAAATTCGTAATATTTTTCAATTTAAAAATGGAATTAAAAAAAATATAAGGCATATATTCAACATTTTAAACTTTTTTCTGAGATCTACTTATCTTGAAAATAAAAAAAGCCATAAACCATAAAAATCGGTTAAAAAATGTAGATTTTATTATCAATTTACCGCAGGTACCCAATATTGACCAAATATGTGTAATGCAGCAAACAACGTCAGAGTGGGCGCACTAAAGCGACTTGTAGCAACAATGAATGGCAACTTTTTACTTCTATCTAGTTTTGTACAACAAAAACAAATACAAGCAAAAAAAATTTGCTAGATTGTAATTTTGTAGCATCGCCTCGCTTAAAGCACCCACCCTGTCGTCACCCGTAGATAACTTCAAATAACAATAAAGAATTAAAATATTTACAGGCTATTTTACTTAAAATAACACAAAATTTTTGTTAATAACTATTAATTTTTATTTAGGAAACATTGTTAGAATAAAAAAGTAGCTTAAGCTCCCATGCCCTTTTGTCCACATCATTCAATTTCGTTCTGAAGACCTCGTTCTTCATAATTTGTCGTATTTGTGGACCTACAAATATGCCTTCTTTTACTGTAGCATCTCTGATTCTAGGAAATTTGGTCTTAATGTATAGAAAGGCTTCACCATCCTTGTTCATTGTTTTGACAAAATTTTTCATTAGGCCTAGCTTTATATGAAGAGAAGAGTTTGTTCCTTTTGTTTTAAAGGCTCTTCTGATACATTTTTTTTCCTGGAATAAAATTTACACTTTTCGGTGAAATTTTAACATTATAGTGTTTTTTTCGCGCGGCTATCCCATTTACATAAGAAGCAATAAAACTTAGTATATCCACTTTGCAATCCATTTAACATAGCTACGACTTTAAAATCTGCAGATTCCATGAGTAATGTGAATATTTAATTTTTTGTAGTATCATCTTCATGCTACAATAGTTTTCTTTCATATTTCATGCATACGCGAGTGGGACCAATGGAAATTTATTGCCATTGTGAAGTAAAACGGCTTTCAAACTTGTCTTGGATGAATCAATAACAAGCCGCCAATCCTGAGATTTATGACTGAAACACAGTTCTCGCAAAAGTCCATCCACATTATCGCAAAATATTAAACCTTCCTCTTTGCTGAAATATATTAAAAAAAATTGTTCTTTATTTCGAAAGTAAGAGACGTTAACGTCCGTTTGCACCAAACTCCATTCTTTTCATTGGGATGTTAGAAGCTCAGACTTGGTTTGTTGAAGCCTTGATTTACTAACTAAGTTATTCTTATCAGTTTAATTCGGAAAATAAGGTTTACTCGTTGGACTTCCAAATGAATGCGAAAAAACACCCATGCTGGCGTTAGTGGATTCAGTTGCTGCAGAAAGCCCATCTTCTTCATCGTCTGTAGGAGGCAATGGAGGTAAAAATTTACTTGTAAACTGTAAAACTGGTCATTTGACGCATGAAGTATTTGGATAAGTAACTTTATTTTTGGTTTTTTTCGTAAGCCCGCGTGTTTAGTATGGCAAAAGAAGCAATCATTTTGATGATTTTGTGGTTCACTCCAAATCGCTGGCTTCATAAACGGCAAAGACTTATGATTTCCGTTTAACCAACCTCTTAAAGACTTACCACAGCTACTACAACATATTTTCGGCAGCCAATTTTTATCTCTATCATCGGTAGGAAACCCAAAATAACGGCGATAAGCATCTTTAACCTTGGAAGATATTGTCTCCCGTTGAGAACTTACAAGTTAGATCGCCACATACGAAACAAAATAAATTTGGAGATTTATTACAAATCCTTGACATTTTGTAATATGAAAGCGTTTGTGGATTCTTTTATTGCTTTATTTCATTACACAATAACAAAGTACACTATAAGATCTATTGACTGTTGCCGATTTTAACCGCACGATATTCAAATTAAAAGTGACTAACTTATTGCCCATTAGCTTCTATATATACAATAAATACCAATGTTCTTAATTTGAAATCATAGGTAATTAAAAAATACTGTTATAAATATTAATTCCAAGAACTATGTAAAATACCGTTGTACTTTAGTTCCATTACCTGCTCACTCAACCAAATGTTACATATATCATTTGTAAGGCTGGTTGCATAACAATATTGGGTACATGCGGTAAATTGACAATAAAATCTACATTTTTTAACCGACTTTTACAGTTTATGCCTTTTTTTATTTCCAAGATATGTAGCTCTTAGAAAAAAGTTTAAAATGTTGAATATTTGCCTTATATTTTTTTTAATTCCGTTTTTAAATTGAAAAATATTAAGAATTTTGCACGAAAAAAAAATTTTTTCTCCATTAATTTCTAAATAACTCCAAAACGATAAGAGATAGATAAATAGATAGATAAGATAAATTTAATTCCACTAAAATAAAAACAATTTTGTTGCACATTTTCTGGTGTTTTATTTTTGAAAATCGGATGACTGGTTCTCGAGCTAGGATTAAATATGTGTCCGTACCTGACTAATTTAGGGGGAAAAATTTGCCACGCCCATAAAAAAAAATCCCGATCTGATGGAAAAAAACCGACAACGGATTTGAGTTTAGCGCGTCAAAATCCATTAAGCCCGCATAGTTTTATTAAATGGAGGATTTTGTTGCAGAGCAGTGTTATTATACCCTTCACACAGTAAAAAAGGGTATATATAGATTTGTCATTACGTGTGAAATTTCTACAATTTTTATTTCCGACCCCATAAAATATATTTTTTCTGAAAGCTTATGAATAGGGGAGTCGATTAAGTCAGTCTGTCCGTCTGTCCGTTTGTATGTTGAAATCATCTTTTTGAAGCCCCCCGTTATCGCTTGGACCCGGGTGAGGTATTTAAATATCAGAAATATTCGGGAGTAGATCGGTATTGAAAATCAGAAACATCAGTACATAAACAACTGAGATATGAGCAAAAACCCACGACCACCTCGATTTTTTTTCCCTGTATACTGTATACTGGTTAGAAAAAATGTGGCATCAAATCCCTGAGCCAAAAAAATTTTTTTTTATTTTTTTTAAATTTTTTTTAATTTTTTTGATTTGATTTGATTTTTTTTTTAATTTTTTAATTTTTTTTATGTTCTTTTTTACGTAAATTTATAATTTTACAATGGAATGTTTTTATATATGTATGTTTTTATATCTATGTACGTATTTCATATGGGATGAATGGTGATACAAACTACTGTTATTGCATGACTACACGTTGTTAAGAGTATATAAGATTCGGCATGACCGAATATAGCGCTCTTGCTTGTTTTTTTTTATTAAAAAAAATTTGGATTTTTTTTTGATTTGTCTCTTAAATAATTTTAATATTTTATTTACATTTTCAAAAAAATATTTCGTTTTCTATTTATGTATGTAAAAATTTGTATAAGAAAATTTTTCCCTTTTCAGACATGTTTACTAAAATTTAATTTTTAAAAGAAAACTTTAGTATAGCTGTTGAAAAATTGCAAATTTGTGATAAATTAGTTAATTTTTACACAAAATTTTTGTTAAGTGCTATAATATTACATACATATGTAGTACTGCTATTTGTAATTTGATCATAAAACTTAATTAGGTGCTAGGGAAGCCTGAAGGCTTTTGACTCCCCAAAATTATTTTATCAGTTCAGTTTAGGGTTGCCAGATGTGGTACAGAGCTAAAATTTTTTTAATTAAATTTCCATTGTTTTACATATGGACATTTCCATGAATATGTCAACCACGACTGTAAAAATAAAAACTCTTGAAAGTTTTTCGATATAAGTTTATTGATAAAAAAACACTCAAATTTTACTATGCGCAGGTATTAAGAGTTTATTAAATTATTTTAAGAGCAATAAAAAGAGGTTAATCTGATTATCTCTTTGAATTATTTTAAAGAATTGCAATCATCTGTTTTTTTAGCGACTAAATTGTAAAAACAAATTGCAATTGTAAATATGCTTTAAAATTAAGGTAACAACAACAATTAACAAGATCCATAAGAAAAAAGAAAATATAGAGTCCAATAAGCGGTATTTTTTCCCCCTTGGATGTTATTTTAATGAATTAACTGAATTTAATAAATTTTGTCAATATGTTGATTTTTCTTTAAATGTGAATATTGTAAAGTCAAAAATAATTTTTTGCTTGAATGACTGAAAGTATGTAGTTATTTGTACTGTCTAAAAGTCTGTAAGGATCTTGAATCCATAGACCTAAATAAATAAATAAATAAATAATATAAATTTTATTACCTAAGAATACTATTAGAGAAAAATCTGTCACGTACGATATGTCACGAACGATATTAAATTGAATTTATTATAAAATCATTTAAAGATTGTCTTGAATTAAGTACGATCGATTTTAAATGAAAAATGTTTGGTTTAGTGTAAGAAATTAAAAAAAGAAAAAATACCTCCCAAGATTTGCTGTTTTTTTTATATCCATATATACCTTAAAATCACTTCTGTTTTATGTCACGTACGATATATTCTTATTTTTCTGGATATTTTAGAAAACAAAGATTCGAATATAATTAATTCCCTTTGAATGGAACATAAAGATCTAATTTTGTTTCAGTTACTCTTACTTTTACAAAAATTACTCCACTTTATAGGAGTACAAATGTAACGTACGATAACATGGAAATGCCCATATATGACAACGTTTTTAATTTGAAAAAAAATTCTATATTTGTAGATTATTATTGTATACATATTTATAGAAAATTTACGATAAAATTGTCTATATTTTAAAATATTCGGAAATGACAAGCAACAATATTCTGCCATAGTTGTTTTTGCTGTAATAAAAACAATAACAATATACTAGCTAAAGTATACAATAATTTTGTCTATGTTTCTATGTACTCATATATAAGAAGAAATCAATAACAAGTTTAAAACAAATTTTATTATAATGACATTTTTAATTTACAACAATATTGCATTTTAAATGACAAAAAAATGTAAATAAAAAAAGAAAATTGGAAATTATGCAAATTTTCAAGCGTAATAAAGTAAAGATAACAACAAATACATATTTCGCAAATTGCCAACATATTTCTAAAATAAGATTCATTTTCTGGGCAAGTAAGTGACCACAACACTTGCACGTATAAAGCGTGTTTTTGTAAGTAGATAATTTTAAACTAACAACACTGTTTTCTGTAACAGCTGATTTAAGTTTTTGTCTTTGTTTGGCAATTCATGATGACTAAACAATTATATTTCACAATTTTTTTTAAAGTAATTTTTGTATTTCTCTTACTGACTGCCGTCAAAATTGTGGTATTACTACAGATCACTACTGATTACAAGGGTTCTACGAAACTGTTATTTGATATGGTTAATAAGTCTAAGTGGAAGTTGAGCTTAATAAAAAAACCGCTGGGTTTTTAAAGTTAAATATGTACGAATATTAAAGCACAAAAAAGAAGAGATAGGGTTGGTCTGCACATGTATTTAAGCATACGTACATATATGTAAGTACATACATAAATGTATTAGTAACTAGAATTTTAAGTCAATGTAAATATCTACTTTAAGACACTTAAAAGCTTTTTTGACTTTTAAATGACAATAAGTATATTTACTAATCGCATACCATAAACGTTTATATCGAAGTCCATGTTATTGTTATTATTGTTGTTGGTATTGTAACAACAATAGCAATCATAACATCAGAACTTATTTCAATTTCTGTTTTTATTGCTTCCTAATTGACAATTACAAATTCTTGGTTTTACGAGACAGTAATGTAAATTTTGTACTTGAACATTAAAGTTAGATATGAAATGAATTGGTTGATACATCAAATTAGCATTTAAGAGCTAACATTATAATTACGTATATTCCAAAGATAAAATTCTTTTTATCTTTCCTGTGATAAGAAAATATTTTGTTTATTCCATATATGTATTTCTATAGTGTTGTTTTCTCGCGAAGTGTTAGGTTATGTGTTATCATTTGAATCGCTTACCTGCACAATCTTTACTAGTCCGGAGTGCCATGACTTACATATGTACTTTTTTTGACAGTGTACTGTAATATAGTTCTTAGACCTGCATTTAAGCCAAGGAGTAGATTAGAATATGTTTTATTTGACTTGGCTCAACGATATATCTGTTTATTTTGGGAGTAGAGGCAAAGCCAATGCTTCGTTGAATTGTAACAAGGTTACAGATCGCAATGCGGTAAAAAAAAGTAGGAGCAAAAAAACAAGCGAAAGAACTGAAGTAAAATTGTATAAAAAATTCACCTGTTGTGTGATGGATGATTAAACTTCAGTCCTGGCAGACTTTTCGCAACTTCCGGGTCAAGATTTGTATGTGGCTAAACAACAAACTAAATTCTCCAAGAACAATACCAGACAAAAAACAAACTGAATTCTCGAAGAAGCTGCTTGTGTGGCAAGCCATTTGCAGTTGTGGCAAAAGAACCCAATATATGTATATTACCAAGTTTCTACAAAAACGGGTTTTTCCTTTCTTAGAACAGCACAGAGTGCCTTCATATTTCTAATCCGATCCGGTATCATGCCAAATGGCTCTTGAGTGGTATTCAGACAAACAAGCAAAAAGATAACATCAAGAACAAAATGGCGAAATATTTTTTACCCATTAATATGGGTATCAAAAAAAGGGTTTCACTAGTAGAATACAGTTAATTATGTAAAAATTCAAAATCAAAGATGACGTCAGCAAGTAAAAGTGCTATATTCGGCCGTGCCGAATCTTATATACCCTTCACAACGTATAGTCATGCAATAACAATTTTTTGTATCACCATTCATCCCATATGAAATACGTACATACATACATATAAAAAACATACATATATAAAAACTTCCCAATGTAAAATTATAAATTTACGTATGTATGTTAAAAAAATAAAAAAAAAAATTTAAAAAAAAATTAAAATATAAATAATGATAAATATAAAAATTAAAAAAAAAATTAAAATATAAATAATAATAAATATAAAACAAAAAAAAAATAACAAAAATATAAATAATATATTAAATAAAAAAAAAATTAAAAAAAAAATATAAAAAAATAAAAAAAAATTTTTTTGGCTCAGCTGAGATTCGATGCCACCTTTACTCTAGCCAGTATACACGTTTGTATGTATGGTGTTGTTGTAATGTTGTTTTTGTGAAAAAAAAATCGAGATGGTCGTGGGTTTCTCCTCATATCTCAGTTGTTTATGTACCGATGTTTCTGATTTTCAATACCGATCTACTCTCGAATATTTCTGATATTTTAATACCTCACCCGGGACTAAGCGATGTCGGTGGGCCTCAAAAAGTTGATTTCAACATACACACGCACAGACGGACAGACTGAAAGAGCTTAATCGACTCCCCTATTCATAAGCTTTCAGAAAATATATACTTTATGGGGTCGGAAATGAAAGTTGTAGAAATTTCACACGGAATGACAAACCTATATATACCCTTTTTCACTGTGTGAAGGGTATAAAAATAATAAGTAAAATGGCGTATAAAATGAAATCTGAATTTAGGATATGCTGCGATGTGGTCATTATACCTAAGTATGAACATGATATTGAAGGGCATTATCAGATTCGGCACGGCCAAATATAGTACTCCTACTTCTTTGTTTTATTTAATTTCAGATTTTGTTTGACTTTAAAAAAAAACCTATGTAAATTATATTTTTGTTAACTTTGAGCGCCTAAAAGTTAAGTTTTACAGATATTAAAAAAAAGAGAAAAAATCTAGTAAAAAAATATTCAAGAAAATATACTCGTATAAAAAAATAATTTCTCAAAAATCACTTGATTTTTTTAATATGCTCGATTTTACAACTCACGCAGAATAATTTTATTTTTTGTTTGTTGTTCAGAAAAACGTAGCCAGTTAAAGAGTTTCGTTTGTAAATATATTTATTAGTTTAAAATTTTTAATTTAAGACATTTAATTATGTTTTCAATGTTTCAACTAAAATTATGTTAAAAATATTTTTTCTAAACGATCGCCTTTTTTATGACTCTGTTCAAGTGAATGAGAGTGTGGGCTTATGCAGGAATGTTACATGCGAATGAACGCATACATACAAAAATATAAATATTGTTTTTATTGGGAAGTAGTAAATAAAGAATAAGGAAAAGATGGATAGGAAGAATAGGAAGGAACTAGTGTTGTATTATACATGCTTATACGTACGTTTTTAGTACATATTAATAAAAACAATAAAAAATAAATAAAAAATGTACCAAAGATCGAAAATAAATGGTTCATTTGTTTGTAATTTATTTCTTTCAGAAAACTCTTTTTTATCATTATAAATACACTTTTCGATATACATAATTGAAATAAAATAAAATATGATTTAATAACATTTTAAAATAATGATTTTGTATTTATTTGCTTATCTTGTATATATTTATTAAGTTTTACTATTAATTTAGTTTTATTAATATTTCAAATCGCTAGTACTGATAAACATTATTCAAGTGAGATAAATCTCAAATTAACTCATAATAATGATTGCTTTTTAAACAATAAAATTGTTTGTATACATAAGTACGTATTATTTGTTTCATTTAATGCAGTATTGTTTTGTTATTGCTTGTCTATGTTTTGTTAAAAAAAATTAAAGTCAATGAAAATATTACGTACTATGTAAGAAAAACAGCAAACACTAGCATGTGTTACTATATAAAAAGAGAAAACATCACCTTACCAATTCAAATGTGTTAATTTAAATAATAAGACACTGTAGTCACAATCCGTAATTTGTTGTAGGGACGAGTTATTTTTGATCATACTAACAACTACAACAACAATGGTTGGCATGAACTAAAGTAAATTTGCACGTTCTTTTATATGATGATGATTCTTTCGTTTATTCTTTTGGTTGTTTATTTTCTTTTTTAATATTTTCTCTGAACATGTTTGTTCTTGTGTTATTTGTTTTAACGGTATGTGGTTGTTTGTGTAAAAAACACTCATACAGTCGAATATATTTTTACTAAGAATAACGGAGTGTTTATATTTGTATATGTGCGTTTGTGTTTGTAAGTATAACACTTTTAGGTTAAATGTAAATTGTGAGTAATGGTAGCAAAATATCTTAAACTACACATACATATGTTCAAACTACTGCTTCAACAAAAACAAAAGAATGATAAAAAACGTAATTTTCTAGTAAACTATCAATGAATTATGAACGATAAAACAATTTAAATAATTTCGAAAATCAAATCAAAGTAAATTTCTTGATTTTTTAAAATCGAATGTTTGTAATTTTTTTTTTAAAGAAACATGTTCCAAAAAATCTATATTAAATACATTTTACAACAAATGCTTTTTGCAAAGATTTCAATTGGTTTTATAAAATAATAATTTGTAAATAAAAGTATTGTTTGAAGCCATATTCAAATAATTTGCTGATTGCCTGGTAAATATTTTATATATGTATGTATAAGAAACAACTATCCTAATTTACTAAAAAGTTTATGTCTCTTTTACCAAGGTAATGAATTTTTATATAATAAATTTTGTTTCTGTAATTTAACAAAATATAAATCAAATAATTGCAGATTTATCTTAAAAGCAACTAGAATACTTATGTATTTTACCTCGTTATTTGACTGTTTGTAAATCTCTTGAGTGTAAATAACGTTTTATCTATCCTTTTTATTCGCTTTTTGACAATTTTTTTCTTTTAAGGATTATTATTTTTTTATTTAAAGAAGGATTTGTACTTTTTTAATGACAATTGCGCGCATACACATGAAAATTAATTTAGAACATTTCCTTAATATACGATTATATTTAATCCTAAAAATAAAGACAAACTAATATTAATATTAATATAAAATTTGCCAAACATTTTTGTATTTTTCCATTCCTTTAAACAAAATTTGTGAAAATTTTTTTATTTATAAGGAATTTATTAAAATTTTAGTATAGAATTTGTGTGGTAATGAATTTTATTTTTTATAGAAATTTTTTAATATAATCTTTTTAACTTTCTTTTAACAGAAACATTTTTATAAGTATTTTGTTGAAAAATCATTCACCCTTATTCTACTTATCATCGGAGTTTTTAGGTTAACATTTTACTTTGTTATGACATCAACCTCATTTTGGCTCTAATTTGATATTTGTTGTTTTGCGACAACATAAACTATTTACAGCTACATTTTAATAAAACAAGAAACACTTATCTCATAAATCTTTGAGTCAGCCGATTTTTTTTGTGTCTTTTTATTGTGGGAAAATATTTTTATTTATTTTTGGTTCAATTTCTGATATGAAAAAAATAGAAAGTAAATAAACAAAAACTAATATTGGGGGAAAAAAGATTACTAAGACCCAAGTCTGATATATTCCGTTTACTCGTACTGTATTAATCAATCAAGTAGTGCGCAAGCACATTTATTTACTTTCCTTTACTAAATTTTACTAAATCATTACATAGTTAAATATTCCCTAGATTTTTGTTAAATTATAACATTGTGTATTGTGAGATGTAATAGCGCGTATTCGTATTCGATCGATTAAGCGCCATTATTACAACTTGCCGTTAGTAAAAGGTAGGATTTTTGTTTGTGTCCGATAAATAGCTTTGCACTATTACAACTTCCATTTTTTATTACTATTATTATTATTAATACTAACTGCCTTTAACTAACGGCAAGTTGTTATAATGGCCCTGAATGGGCTATGTTGGCTTTGAGGGCCACTTCGGCATGTGACTTGTTCGCATAAAAATGAAACTTAAGAAATTCTCTCATGAAATATTCCAACGGGATGAAAGATCAGATTTCGTTGACCAGTTCACATCATCTTCACGTTAAATTGCTCATGCAGAATGTCTAAATGAGGCATGAGTTGTGTTGCACGTAGTGCTTTCCAGTTTAAGACTCATGTCCAATATCTATACCCAACAGTGCCTTTCGGGATGAATTGGATGCTCTTAGAGTATCCACGGTACCAATTGGAATGGTATCGTCCCAAAAGCAAATGCACCTTATTACTTTAGATGATTTTTTTACGAAACTTTCCGTGGAACATTGCCAGAACACAATACATGTTTTGATAAAACAATTCTAACATTTTCACGTGTTGTTGAACGTTATTGACGTTCACGGTATTTTGGATTAAGAAATTTAATAAATGGCAGCCAATTAAATAGATGTAGCTTCAAAAATATGGACGCTCTCAATTGTCAAGGTTCGAAAATCCTTATTGGAAGACGCGTCATATAAGAGTTGCTCTCTACAATATGTCCAAAACTCAAAATAAATGTGCGCCAGATTGTCATAACTAGTGCCAAATTGCACTCAGTGGATGCCGATACAAATAAGGCTTAAACTGAGAAACTGTAAAATGGTTTTTCGATTGCCTTCAATTGCTGTTGGAAAAAAGTTTTCAATATTTTCCAATTCATTTTTTGCCGCTTTGTGCTATTAACTTTTTGTAAATTATCCGATAAATTCTTTATTGATACAAATTTTGTTATAAAATTATTATGCATATATATATATTTGGCTAATTCACAAAGTGTCCTAAGTGTCGTATTGTCATAAAGTCATAATATAAAAAAAATTAAAAGGTCTAAAAATTTTACAACAAACAATAGAAAACTTTACAATCATTTAAAATTTTTTTTGAAAATTATGACTTGATGATAATACGACACTTAGGATACCCTTGTGAATAAGCCAATTGTGTTTTTAAAAATGTTGCAACATTTTTTTAAAATAAAATTTTTGAGAAATTGTGTATTTCCTTATATAGAAAAATTTGTTTAGGTAGGTTTAGTTGCAGAGAATCGTACTTTAAATACATATGTGAAAGGTACTATTTTCTTTTTTTTTAATTTTATGGTAAATTATCTGTTGAGACTATTTGATATTTTTTTTATAAAATTTATAAAAAATTCTCGATTAATAAAATATTTTTAATATATTGCTCTTACCTTTTAAAAGAATATTTAGGCAAATTTCTTTGATAAAATTTCATTTTATAAACAATTTTGTTAAATTTGGTTTTTTTTTTTTAAATTAAAACAAATTTCTTTCTAAAATTTTTGTTGTAAAATCGATCATAAAGCTTTTGGCATTTGCTTTTTAACAATTTTTAAACATTGTGTGTAAAGTATGAGCAACAAACAATAAATTCAAATTATAACAAATAATTGCAAATTTTGTCTGGGCGTATAATTAATATTTATTATTATCAAGCCCTCGTTACGTATGAGTGTCTTGGATATAATTCACTACATTGCGATTGTGCTGAGCGTATGAGTAATGCGACATATGCAGTATATATATATTACTTATTGTATACCAAAATTCGTATTCATAAACGTGACTTTTAAAATTTACATAACAAATTTTCTTATATATCTTTTAACACAAATAAATTTCAGCTAATTCTTATATCTATAATTTTTTTTGTTCATTTCTTTTACCTATTGCAGGTGTTTGGCTTATATTCCCCAAAAGAATTGCAAAAAATGAAGTTAGTTATTTTTTATTCGACTTAAGCTAAAGCTATAAGCGAACAGAACGAACATAAAAACAACTTCACATACAACAACCACAACAGCAATAATATTAGCAAGATAACTTAGTTACGCCAGTCAGTGTAAGTGTATGGGAATACGAAAGAAATACAAGTTTGAAGTAGCACACAAAGCAATTTCAAAAGAAAGAGAAAAACAATCCTAATAAACGAAACATGCCGATGTTTTAAGAAGCTATAGAAAAAAGGAAAATAAATTCCTTAAGCCCCCCCGTTCATAATAATCATACAGAAAAATCCGGCCCAACAAAAGTAACAATAACAAATTGGCAGAGCAACCTAAACGCCACAAAAGGAAAAAAATTATAATAAACAAATTGAATTAACAGCTCTAAAAAATTAAAGTGATAGAAAAGGAAATAACACTTCGAAAGAGCTAGAAGCGGTGATAGAGGGTGAGCGAAGATTGTAAAATAACTATAAATACAGACATACAAAGAAAACACCACTTTGAAAGAGATCGGGGGAGAGAGACTTAAAGAAAAGCAAAGTAAATTGAAATTAAGACGCCGCAAGACACAACGTCAACAAAACAAACAATACAACAAGCTACTGTTGCTGCCGCTGTTAGTGGATTACCAAAAACATCTTTTACACAAGAAACATCACTACATCAACAACAATCACAAATAGCTTTAACTGCTGCTAACACTTATCCACAGCTTCAGCAACACCACCAACAACAACTACATTTACAATTAAACCCAACAACAGCGGCAGCAACAGCAGTAGCAGCAGCACTACCACAAACATCAGAAGCAACAACATCAGCAGTAGCTACAACTGCAGCGGCCACTTCCTCCTCCATTCCAGCGAAAACTTCAAAACCGCAAACCGTAAGTGCAGCGACTACTAGCCGTAGTCGCCATAATAGACGTAGTAACAGTACCGGCATCACCACGAATCCACACGGCGGCAAAAGCGGCGGAACCGCAACGGCGTCCAATATTAAACAAAGCGCCAGTCGCAACAGCAATATACGAAGTTCTTCGTCTAATAGCACAATGGCCTCTTCCAATCATCGGGGCGGGGGTGGTGGTGGCGGAGGAGGAGGCGGTGGCGGTGGCCCATCGAATTCAGGCTTACAAATTGGCTCAGCGTGGTTTCAACGCAAAATTAACTTACGACCACAACATCGGGGTGTTCATTTAGTAACCGAAGAAATTTTAAGACAAATGCCTGAATTGGGACAATTTTCTGTGGGATTATGTCATGTGCAAAGTGAGTATTATTTTAAACTTTTAAATAATAAATTTATATAAACACTTCCATATACATACATATGTATATATTTCTTATTGTTTAATTAATTTTTGTAAGATTTCTTGAAACTTATTTTTTTTTCAAGGATAAAAAAGCAAAATAAATTAACAATAGAATGTCCTTTTCTTTGCCAAATCAAAGTGAAAAGTAGAAAAGAAAAAAATATTTAAAAGCTTTCTTTGATAACAAATTTCTATTTATAAAATATTTTTTTATATTTTAGATATTTTCTTATTAAAATTTGTGTGATTATAATATAAAAAAAAGAAAAAAGTAAAGATAAATGCAAATAAAATCCCCCTTTCTTTGTAAGATTTTAATTAAAACCTTTAACAGTGGTCAAAGACAACTTTCTAAGATTTTTATTGTAGTTTTCAATTACATATGAGATTTTCGAAAACTTCTGAATTTTATTTCATAAAAGCTTGCTTACAGGGAAGTACAGTTTTAAAAAATTTTTAAAAAATAATTTTCAAAAATATTTTGTCAAATAAAAAATTTAATATAAAAATTTCATTTAGTGTTATTTATTAAAAAATATTCTTTAAATAACTTATTAAAGTGAAGTTTTTTATATGCAGTTTGACGTCACTTATTGATAGAGGTAAATAATTTTGTTCGGAAAATTTTTAGCTTAAATGGATTTATTTTTAATTTTTGTCCGCACCGTAAGTTTAACGGTGTTACTACATCATATATATGGGGGATTAACAATAGTGCCATAAAATCATATGTCCTATAATAATAGCATGAAAAATTAAGACTATTGTGAACAACCCCTCATAATTAAGTGTGTTATTTTGAATTCAAATCAGCTGATGTAAAACAAATAAAAATAAATATTTTCAATGAGCGCCTTCTCCTCTACAATGGTAAATTTCCTCGTTGGGTTTATGCGCATACGCTTCGGCTTTGGCTAAATTAAAATATTTTTTAACTCTAATTCATGGATTTATTAAATTAGATCTTACCACAATATTTTCCATTTTTCAGTTTTGCCGCAAATCACAAATAAATTAAATTTTGTTTGATAAACAAAAACAGCAGAGTCCTTAGCCGACCTTGTTTGACGCCGCCAGTGATTTGTTATTAAAAATTAGCAACTGCGCTTAATTTTGGATGTCGGTCTGATAAAATAATACAATGAACGACGACGGCTTACAAAAACTATTGCAGCTTGGCTTAACCGTTTAGCACAGGTCTTTGCTTATTAAATACGACAGCACAATAAACAAAGCGTACAAAGTTCTATTATTTATTATAAAACACTTTTTGTTTGAAAAGCAACAACAACATTTTTAAACCATTGTACCCATTGTACACCCAATAGTGTTTACATGGTAAATTGTAAACATCATAAATTTATCAAACTAGTCGCCCGGTACGTGCTTCGATAGGTATCATTATAGAATGTTTTAAGGAGACTAAAACTACGTTTTTACTGTTTTCCTATTGACATTCCTCTCAAAGATAAATGCTGTTCAAAAAAGTATTAAAATTCACTTTTTACCTCTTTTATTAATTAACCTCTTAAAACTCAAACTTTTTAAAAGTACCAGACACCTATCCAATTTTTTTTAACAGGCTCTTTGGTCCTTTCTGAATTTTTGTGATATCTTTATTAAGTCCAGAGATACTGAATAACCGATTTTACCCTTTTTTACCCGTAAACCGCTTGACGGATTTTGTGCAAACTTTACATAAACCATCTACTAAATAGTCCGAACAAAGCCTAAGCATTTGGTTCGAATCGGTGAGCCCGTTCTTATAAAATTACAACGAAAAGTGGCATTGATTTTTATATATATAGATTATTACGCTATTTCTACATATCTAGTTACTGTGAGTTTCCGAACAAAATAAAACATTTTAAATAAATCGTCCTGCCGAAAACTTTCTGTCAAGCAATTTTTTCGGGCATAAATTTTATTTTAAACATATTCACCTTTAATCTAATTTTTTTCGTTGTTTTTGAGTCAACATTATCTTTTTCCGACATCTATTCGACCTCGACCATAATTTGATATTCTCCAATATTATTGCCAGGGGTTCAACTGTTTATCGCAAATTTAAATGCAATCTTAATGTTTTTGTATCTGGTTAAAATTCTTAATCTTAATAAATAATGCTGTACCTTATACAAATAAGTCAATAAATATAGTTTTGACTAAAAAACGCAGTTTCTGCCACTCTTTATTCTTAATTTTTAAAATGTAGAGATCTCCTGCCTTAGAGAAATAACTGCAGTCGTTTAAGTGCTCCTCCAGGATTTTTTAGTCAATTGTCAAATTCATTTTACAACATTGACGAGCTCACATCCATTGCCCTAATACTTACAGTTCAGCTGTTTTTATACCCTTCACCTGTGGTGCACAAGGGTATATATAGCTTTGTCATTCCGTTTATAATTTCTACAATTTTCATTTCCGACCCAATAAAGTATATATTTTCTGAAAGCTGAAAGGAGTTGATTAAGCCCTGACCCGTGTGTTGGTTGAAATCAACTTTTAGAAGCAACTATATGTTTCTCAGATCTTTATATGGTATCAATCTTTTGCAAATATCCAGGAATGAATCGCTATTGAAATTCAGCACAATCGCCCTATAACTTTCTGAGATATGAGCAAAAAACCACGACCACCTCGTTTTTTTCACAATTACAACAACAACCTACATACATACTGGTTAAAGTAAACGTGGCATCGAATTCCAGCTGAGCCCAAAAAATTTTATTTTATTTTATATATTATTTATATTTTCTTATTTTTTTTAAATTTTTTTGAAAAATTTAAAAAAAAAAATTTTTTTTATTTTTTTTGAAAAATTTAAAAAAAAAAATTTTTTTTATTTTTTTTTTGTAATTTTTTTATTATTTTTAATATATTTTTTTTGTATTTTTTTTTTGGTATGTTTTTTACATGTATGTACGTATTTTATGTCAGATGAATGGTGATACCAACAATTGTTATTGCATGACTACACGTTGTGAAGGGTATATAAGATTCGGCACTGCCGAATATAGCACTGTTACTTGTTAAACCTCATATTCATCACAGCTTCCTTTCTTTGACTGTTTATACTTATTTTTCATTTCACATTTATTATTTAATTTTCGTTTCCAAAAACGACGACGAATAATAAGAGTCGTCTCAACTTGATGTTCCATTTTTTACTGATTGTCAAGAAAAGGTGCTTCTACCAAGGGTCTAGTTTGTATAGAAAGTATGAATCGGCCATTAAACAAACTACATTAGAAAATTATTTTTAATATATTTTTTTTAATTTCTAATAAAAAGTATTTTTAATATTCTCTAAAAGACAAAATTGTTAAATAAAATTTTATTGTATTTCACTGTCCATCTTAAGCATTTGCAATATTAATGTAGGTTTTGTGCCCATCTTAAAGTTATCTACAACAATAAACAAAAACTAGGTCTTTAATTTATCTAAATCATGCATTTTCTCTACTTTCTTTATACTAAAAACTAATATGACCTGATTTTACAAATCTATACAATATTGTCGTTTTGTTTATAGATTTTCACAAAAATTATACAAACAAAATTTTTATAACGAAATTTTAATAAATATTATCAGCAATACCACTTGCCGAAAACAAACATAAAATTGCTATAGTCAGCAAAAGCAATAGTTATACATTAAAAACAAAATCAAATATTAATGTTCTTTTATGAAACTCATACAAAAAATTGCAATCAATCTCACAATATATAAAAATTGTTAAAAAAAAAACAAAAAAAATAAAACGCTAAAATTTTTTGTATGTCAAAAGCATATGTACGAGTTCTGTTAGTCTGTCTCTTGGCTCAGGCAGTTATTTAGTCGTACAGCCTAAAGAGTTTTCGTTTCCACTTTTCAGCAATTTCAATTCTCCATTAAAAATTTTAATAACAATAACCATCATTGTCAGCAACATCATCGTCGGTGTATTGAATTAAATGCTTGATTTTTAACCTTTTTAAAGTAAAAGTTTGCTTTTTATTTATTTTTAACAATTGTTGCTAACTAACTTTTAGTTGTAGCACGAAAAAGTTAATAAACACTTAAAAATTACAGTGTTTGTAATTATATTAACTAAAAGCCTTTAACATTAAATCAAAATAGTAGAGTGGTGATAGGAATTTGTTATTCATTTATTGATACTACTCAATATTTTTTTTTAAAGGGAATAATACTTAAAGAGCTCAGTATTTTTAATAGTTTTTATTTAAGTTGACTGGCACATCGAATGGCAAAACAAATTCTTTCAATAATATTTTTCTGGTTTAATTAAACTTTTAGTTGAAAATGTGTTTTATATGTCCCTTTAAAAAAAATTACTACTCATATACAGGGTGGTCCAACCAAAACGCACTATGTTATTTGTATATAAACCAAAAGAGTTTTCAGAGAATTATCTTAATATTTTTTATTATGATAAAAGGATCTATGACAATTATGTGTGAAACAAAATATCGGCCAAATGGTTGCCACGGCTTTGGTAGCTTACTTCTATCCGATGGTTCATATTTTTATTGACACTGAGACATAATTGAGGTCGTTAGTATGCCGAATTATTTCATCCTTTAGCTCGTGAATTGTTCTTGACACTTTTGCTTTTAAAGAAGTCTAACTGTGCCAAATCACATGATCCTGGCGGCCAAATAACATCGCTCTGACGTGAGATTACATGGCCCGATGGCATCGCCGGTTCATGTACCGCACCAAACAGTCACTCTTTGTGGATGCATACGGGAACTATGCTTGTTAACGAATCCACTGAGGTGAAAGTGTGCCTAGTTGCTGAAGATTATTTTCTTTGTAAAGTCATTATTCACTCTTGGTCTATTGTGCTGATCAAAAAGAAAAAACACACACAAAATGTACGAAATGCATTTGGGTTCGAATGTCCAGTTTTTGTAAAAGGATTCAACAATCTTAACGCGCTGTTCAGTTGTGCACCTCTCCATGGTTAAGATGGTAAAAATGTCATACTCATTTCGATGTTATATTTTTTGTATTTTAAGTTTTGTGGGGGCGTTAAAGTAAAACACTGCAATTAAGAACAAGTTTTTAAACTACAAATATCTTGATGTAGTGCAATTATGCATTTGAAAACAGATCCAAGATCTTCGAACTCATATAAGTTCAAATTGTATTTACAATAAAATTATTCTTATCTTAATACTTATTATTTAATAAAGTCATATAAAATTAATTTACAAAATAATTGAAAAATTAATTAAATTCCATATCACAATTAATTGTCAAGCTATATCTATATATATAAAAGTGAAACTCTGTGTGTGTGTGTGTGTGTTAGCTATAGACTCCGAAACTGTAAAACCGATCGGGCTCAAACTTTGGTAAGTTGTTGTACACATACCAGGGAGTGTTTATGGGTGAAAAAAAGTGGGCGGAGCCACGCCCATAAAAAATTAGTTATCAGTTTTAGCTACTTGCACTTGACCGATTTTTCTGAAACTTTGCACACATATCGAGCTGTCATGACTAAATAATTTCGTGATAAGAAAAGTGGGTGGGGCCACGCCCCTAAAAAAGTTTTAATTTTGAGGTACTTGCACTGGACCGATTTTTCTGAAACCTTGCACACATATTGAGTTGTCATGACTTTGTAATTTCGTGATTGAAAAAGTGGGCGGGGCCACGCCCATAAAAAATTAGTTATCAGTTTTAGCTACTTGCACTAGACCGAATTTTCTGAAACTTTGCAGACATACTGAGCTGTCATGACTTTACACTTTCGTCATTAGAAAAGTGGGCAGTGCCACGCCCATTAAAAAAAGGTATCATTTTGAGGTACTTGCACTGGACCGATTTTTTTGAAACTTTGCACACTTATTGAGCTGTCATGACTATACAGTTTTGTAATTAGAAAAGTGGGCAGTGCCACGCCCATAAAAAAAGGTATCATTTTCAGGTACTTACACTGGACCGATTTTTCTGAAACTTTGCACACTTATTGAGTTGTCATGACTACAGTTTCGTAATTAGAAAAGTTGGCAGTGCCACGCTCATAAAGAAAAAGTTATAGTTTTTAGCCTTGCACTTGATATTCGATTAAAATTTAGAACGCGATTAAAATTCATGAAGGAGCGTAGCAACGCGCGCCGGGATTGGCTAGTAAAAAATAAAAATTATTATAAATTTACAAACACAAATGTAAAAAAAAGTGAAAAAAAAAATAGTCAGCTGTTCAAATAGGAGTACCTGATGAATAAATATGCCTTGGGTTCACACAAAAAAAAGTATAACATGTTTTTGTTATTTTCAAGTAATCAATTTTTAAGACAAAAATATATACAATCAGAGCTAGTATTACAAAGCAAATGCAGCGTACACATACATATCTGTGGAACGTTTAAAATACTTTATACTGGATTTAAAAAAATTAAAACTATTTTTTAACAAAAGTTTGACTAAAGCTGTGTTTTAATTTTTTTCTTGTTTTGACCAAATTTTTTTTATATATACATATATAGTTTGAAGTCTTTATTTTCGAGAGAGAGAGAGAGTGAGAGAGACTTTTGACTTAAATTTTTGTCCAGACAAAATTTAAATTAATTTTTTGATTATTGTTTAAATAAAACTGTATTAAAAAATGGTTTAATATTTTTGCTTGAATTTACGAATAAGGTTATAGGTCCTTATTAAAAAAATATTTATTAGCTTCTCTCAATTTATTTATTAAATCAAAAACTAAATTTTTCTGTGATCATAATCTTTGTGATAGTCAATATGGGTTAAAATTAGACAGGTTTTGAACAGGGAGAGTTCTATATTTCTTTAAAAAAATGGTTTTAGAATGATTGAATATTACAATATATGTATGTATACCCAGCAAAAAAATAGGACAGATAAGTTATTTTAAAAGGGTTTAACTGATGAACATTAGTGTCATATTAAAGATCATGTTTATATATGAGTTAATAATGTTTGTTAACATGAATTGTTTAAGATATTTTGCATGACTTTGAATTCATTTAAAAGCATATAAGGACACATCCTACTAATATAATAAATGTGAATGTTTGTATGTTTGGATATTTGTTACTCAATCACGCAAAAACAGCTAAACGGAACTAAATGAAATTCGGCCCATAGGTAGATAACAACTTAGATTAACACATAGGCTACTTTTTATCGCGATAATAACGCAAAGTCCTTGGCAAACACATAACACATCCTAAACGGGTTGTTTGTGTTGTAAATATTTTTATTTTTGTTGTTAATACTAAGTCTACCTTTTATCCCGATAACTACGCAGACGAAGTCGTGGGCACAAGCTAGTATAGAATAAATTATTTTTCGCCCTATGGATTTAGAAGTTCTAAAAATGTAGTTCACCTTGCACAACTTTCAAATTTGTTTGTTCTTTGAAAATAACAGAAAAAGTTTAGGCTTCCAAAACGGTCCGGGCTTAGCTAATCAAAAATAAATATGTAGGCAGGTACATATACATATATGTAAATAATTAATAAAATAATTAATTAATTTAGTAAATAGAAAAAAAAAACAATTAAGTTAAACTTTGGTTATTTCAACTTTGACTTCTTTCATTGTCTCTAACACACTAATTTAATTTTTTATTGTTTCCTTTTTTGGTTGCTAACCATTTTAAATGATTATTAATTTGTTTATTTTATATATTACTTTAATTTGTTTTATTATTTCATATACATATGTATGTATGTATGTATACAAACGTACATATTCGTATACACATGTATGTAAGTATTTGCCTATTTACCTTCTTATTCACATTAGCATATTGTAGATAGTATTTAAGTATTAAAATGCTACTACATACTTATTTATTATTGTCTATTATGCATAGTAGTGTGTCATGATTTCAAATTGCTATACATACTAACTTACGACTGACTGTTCTATTATTTTTTATCATTCCATTTTAAGTTTATTTATTATTGCTGTGTTGTTTTGTTTTTCTTATATTTTTTTATTGTCAGTAAATCGATATTATATACAAAACGTACGAATGTATGAATGTATATACATATGTGCATACATATATAAATGTATGTTTGGTATGAATATGACAATGATTTGTGTTTGTCAGGAATATATGATTTGTATTTATTGTAAAAAGTGACAATCACTTACGTACAGCACTGTTGCCCAGTTAAAAAAAAATTATTAAAAAAAATTTAAAAGAGTTATAGTGTCAAAAAGTTAAAAAATTTCTATATCTAAGACATCGTTTTTTGTTATAAAATAATCAGAGCATTTAATATTACTGACTGCTTTTCGGATAAATGTGTTCGGTGCTCTTCGAAAGAAATGTTCGACTTCTTTTGACTTACAAATACTCGTTACGACCTTTTGTTCTAGGCTTTATTTCAATGTTTAAGTCTTTTTTATACTGTTAAATAACTGTTTAAAACAGTGTAATGATGAATCTTCAGGTTTATTCCTGAAAGATCATATTGTATTTTTTAGAATTTTTTTCGTTGTCGATTTTGATCGAGATAACAGTTAAAAATTTATGTTTTTGAAAAGATACTATCTGAAGTACTATTAAAAGATAACATCATTAATTCACATCCATTGCCCTAATACTCAGAGTTCAACTTTTTTTAACCCTCAGATTCATCACAGCTTCCTTTCTATCTGATGCTATCTGAAGTGCTATTAAAAGATAACATCATTAGAAAAATAATAATTTGTTGGACCAAGATTAAGATTGGCTGGAATAGTGTGTATAAGTTTTTTCTGACTCGCTGCTTAGCAAAGTTGTTTAAACCAAAAAATTATTAATTCACCTTATTGTTAGTGGCGTTGTCGTGTCGTTTTTGTGTCGAAAACGACAGAAATACGTCAAAGTCTCATTCATTTTACATTGTCGTAAATATTACACGGTACAAAAAAATACGACAACTGACAGGCTGAATATTTTCAATATTTAGTTTTATTTTATAGAATCCACAATTTTCTTCCTTAATAAAAAACTTAAGATTATTTTGATGTTCTCTGAACTATTTTAGATGTTCGCAAAATATGAAATAGTTTCATAAATAAAGTCCTCAGAGCAAAAGGCAATAAACTTAAGCAATTTGTTCGAAGAATATATGATTTTTATGACTTCTAATTTTACTATCACTTTAATTTTATACTGGTTTCAGTGGATTAGTCCATATATTCCTTGTAATCTTTATTCATTACTATTGTTTTTGGCAATTATTTGGGAAAGTTATAGTAAAAAATTAAAAAGAGTTGAATTTAAGATAAAGTTGTAAAGCTAACTACAGCAGCATGATTACCAAAGTATAGCTAAATAGCAAAAGTATTTCTAACATAATTAACAAGATTGTGGAAATTAACAGCGTAGGACCTCCCTGTTGAATATTACAAAGTTGCAAATCTATGATAATAAGTCGCAGTTGAACGATGGCCTCAAAGCCAACATAACTTAAGTTATCGCTTAAAATAAGGTCCCAATATTTGACAAAATCATTAAAAAGTAAATTTATTAGATTCGTGTCACCGTGCAAAGCCCCGGCGATTGTTTGTACTGCATCATAACTTTTACACGTGCCTTTAAACTCAAAAGATGAAGTTCATGATTTTAAATCATCTACCTGGCCTTTTTGGAAAACCCTTTAAAATATAGAAGTAAAATTATTTAAAATTTATTTTTAATTAGCAAAACTCGTACCCCCAACAAAATTTTGAATTGTATATGTTAGGAGGTAGACTTTAATATTTTCTGTATTTTTCTGTTATTAGGTTATGAATACTATTTCATTTGCATGAAGGTAACACTCCTCCTTCTCCAATCCTTGCCGTTTTTAGTTCTGATTTACAAATTGTTATTGTAATTTCACCACCTCTGCCAAGATTTTATCGGTTTTAGTTCCAAAAAAAAAAAAAAAATAAACGAATATCATAGCCAATTACACATAATTTAAAGCCTATTATAATTATAGTTTTGCAGATATGCGTGGAAGGTTCCACGCCCCCTCATTTGATTCTATTTAATTATTGGAATGAACTTTGCAATTTTAGTTACAATGTCTAAAACTAGGTTTGAAAAGTCCAATATCTATTGTTCCTGAAATAAATCATATACATTTTTTTGTATAAGGAGTATTATTTCCCCTGCTCCGATCGTATAAATTTTTGTCTGGAAAAAGAAAATGAGATAAAAGTAATAAACAAAAATTTTAAGACTGTAAAGGGTGATTTTTTATGAATTAAGTTTTTCGGGCTGGCAGCACTGGTTGGTAATTATGTCCAAACTACATCTGTGAAAGTAAAAAGTGTTCAGTATACTCTGTCATTTCATCATAGAGAAACTCACAAACGAGCAACGACTGCAAAGCGTTGAAATTTATTTTCAAAATTCGTGCTCTGTGAGAAATGTCCATCGATGGAAATCCACCGTTCTATTGAAAAATTGTGTTCAGCGATGAGGCTCACTTCTGGCTAAATGAATACGTAAACACGCAAAACTGTAGCATCTGGGGTGAAGAACAGTCACATGCCGTACAAGAGTTATCGATGCATCCCGAAAAAACGACAGTTTGGTTTGGTTTATGGGCTGGTCGCATCATCGGTCCGTTTTTCTTCAAATAACACCGTGGTAGAAACGTTACCGTCAACGGAGAACGATATCGAGCCATGATACGGATAAATTTGGTGAGCAGTTTATCTCTCGAAATGACCCTGTGAGTTGGACGCTAAGATTATGTGATTTGACGCCTCTTGACTATGTCTTGTGGGGTTATGTGAAGTCGTTCGTCTATGTGGATAAGCCAAACACGGTTGAAGCCTTAGAGTATAACATAACACGTGTTATTCATGGAATACAGGCCGAAAAGCTCGAAAAAGTGGTGCAAAATTGGACCTCACGAATAGACCATTTGAACCGGAGCCGTGGGCAACATTTACACGAAGTTATTTTTAAAAAATAATTGGCAAAGACCAATTTATCGATTCAAATGAAAATTTTGAGTATATGATGCAAATTTGAGTGTTTTATTAGATTTTTAAAAAAACTACTCTGAAAAAATCAAGCTTTAGAAGTAATAGTTTTCTAGATATTTTAAAAAGTGTGTTTTCTTTTCATTTATTGCTTTTTTTTCACACCCGCTTTGAATTTCAAGAAAAAATCTCCGCAAGAACCATTCTTGAGCTGCATATATTATTTTATAAAAATAAATTATACAAATCTGTCAAGCTGTTCTACGATTTTTGATAAATTTAAAAAAGAAGGCGTGGTCAATTTTTCTTTCCGTAAAAACCTGTGTTACGTTATGATTAGCATTTAAAGAAAAAATTAATTAAAGCAGTGCAAAAGTTTTTTTAAGTGATTCGATTACCAACAAACGACATTTGATTTTTAAAGATAATAATCTGTGTTTTAGAAATGGTGTATTACTGTCCATATAACTAAATAAGAAAATTAAATTATATTTTAATATGTGCTGTCATACATTATGTCATTGCACTATGGGACAAAAATTTAAAATTCTTTTTTTTACGAAAAAAAAAACATGATACAAAAACTGACAATAAAAATCTTTCATATAATTTTTGAATATAAATAAATGATTTGCTTAAATAATCCATCCGCATCACAACTTTAAGATGCTGGTTTGTTAAATCTAAAAACTATAAAACTTAAACACGTTTTGTAGGAACTAGTAACACAGAAACATTCATACTCATCATTAATTTAAAAACCAACCCTTTATCGTAATTCATAGAATTGCGTTAAAGCGTACGAGTAGAATTGTGTGATGCAGTAGTCAGTAACATTTGTGGTAGTGTTGCAAAAAAAAAAAAAACAAGTACTTGTGACCACTTAGTATTATATTTGGTATAATTGTATGGGTACTAGTTACTAATGTATAATTTTAAAGCCTTTTAATAGTACATGAATATTTTCGATCTTATTAATTTATATAAGCAGTTGTTTCTTGTATTGAGCTTGAGATCACTTTCTTTTATAAAAAAAAATTATAATTTTATTTTCCTTTAATAGTTTAAAGAATAATTATGTCATGTTTGTTTTGAAAAAAAAATATTTGTTTTTTTTCGAAGTTTTGCTAATTTTCCCTTATACCACAATCAGACAATCAGTTTTTAAAATTAAATATTTTCTATAATTTTTTATTTCTGTATTAGTTCTGGAGTTAGAAATTTTTCTCATTTGACAAATGTCAACATTTTTTTTAATATTAAGTAGTAAATGTTAATACAGAGTACTTAATAAAAGGCTATTAAGTTGCGAATATCAAAATACTTATGACTTTTTCAACACTAGTAAAGTGGTGGTAGAAAGAGTGAATGTATGATATTAAATGGAAACCGGATGTTGACGTTGAAACATGCTGGGAATTGTAAGTTGCATGTAGAGCAACTGCTGTTGCGGCAGCTTTAATTTAAATTCGTATACTATTTACAATGCATTCGTTGCAACACATAACTTTTTCATTGTAATGCAGCAAACTTACTATATGAAGAAAATAAAATCTATATTTTTTGGCCTATATGTCTGTTTCTAAAAAAGTTTTAACATTTGGAAAGAGAAAAACTTTAATTTGCTCAAAATGTATTCGATAATTCTGCTAGACTATGTTAGTGAGAAGTGTATTGTATTACAAACGTAAAGTTTACTAGTTTATTTCAAATATGTCTTATTTCTTGTTTGTTTAATATTTCTTCAATCAATTGTTTTTTTAAGAAACTTAATCTTTGAAAAGTTTTAACAATTGTAAACATATGGGATACTTTAAAGAATTTTGTAGAGTTTTTTTTACAACGTAAAAAGGAATTGAGAAAAGAAAATTTAACAATTTTAACTTAATACAAAAGTTTTGATCAATTTCCGAATTTATGGAAACGGGTTGATAATATCTGTTATAACTTTTTTTGTTCTAAACAATATTCAATAAGATTCTCCGTTCTAGCTTTTCTGAAGAGTAAGTCGAAAAAATATATACTTAAAATTATTCCAGCCGAAACTTATCTTTAGTCCAACAACTTATAATTTTTTGTAACCACGTTAGCTTTACAAAGTTTGTGAGATATTATATTTTAACTGCCGTATTCATAAAAAATAGTTTAGGTTTATTAAAGGCTTATTTGGCAGATGTTGTACAGAAAATATTCAAATAAGCCTTTAATAAACCTAAAATATTTTTTATGAATACGACAGTAAATCATTAATTTTCAAAGTTAAAGTTTTAAAACTTTTCAATTAAATCCAATATGAACTTTAATAAAAAAAGCAAATGATCTGAAGGTTGATCGTTATGCTATTTCTAATGCTCCGAATAAGCAAGACTTTAGCATTGAAAAAAACCCGGATCACGAAGAAAAAAAGGTCTAACAGATATTGTAAAGACAAAAGTAATCGAACAACTCGAAACACTTCTATCAGAAAAGCAGCTTGCATGGTAAAACGCTCTGATTCTTTTGTGCGCAGAGCCAAAGCTGATGCCGGGTTAAAGTCGTTTAGAAAGTTCCAAATGGAAAATAACGAGCCCAAAATTGAGGTAAAATTTTATAAAAAATAAAATTTTATAAGATACTAGCTAACCCCGGTGTGCTTCGCCACCCCCATCGTAATGAAATAAAAATTTTATACTTCAAAACTATATTTATTTTGCAAGTGCCACGCCTACTATTACTAAAGCAACCATTTTTTATTCAAATAATCATATAGACGTCAAAGTGTCTCTTTCAAAATTTGGATACTCTAACTATTATCGCTTTCCAGATATACGAATTTTTGTATTTAATTCATATGACAGGTGCCACGCCCACTATTACTAAAGCATCCATTTCTTATCAAAATAGTCATATAGATGTCAAAGCTTCTCGTGCAAAATTTGGATACTCTTACTATTATCGCTTCCCAGATGTACGAATTTTTGTATTTAATTCATATGACATTGCCACGCCCACTATTACTAAAGCATCCATTTCTTATCAAAATAGTCATATAGATGTCAAAGCTTCTCGTGCAAAATTTGGGTACTCTAACTGTTATCGCTTCCCAGATATACGAATTTTTGTATTTAACTCATATTACAGGTGCCACGCCCACTATTACTAAAGCATCCATTTCTTATCAAAATAGTCATATAGATGTCAAAGCTTCTCGTGCAAAATTTGGGTAATCTAACTGTTTCGCTTCCCGAATATACGAATTTTAGTATTCAATTGCTATGAGAGCTGCCACGCCCACTATTTCCAATGTACCAATTTTTTCCAGAAATGTTTATTTGGGTGTCAAAGTTGCTCTTGCAAAATTTTAGTACTCTAATCGATATCGTTTTCCAAATATACGAAATTTAGTATTTAATTCATATGGCCATGCCTACTATTGAAAGTCCGCCCATTTTTAACCCAAATGTTCGTGTGGTTGTCAAAGTTTACCGTACTTAATTTGAAGACTCTAGCTGCATTAACTTTCGTGATATATAATATTTAATACTTATTCTTTAATAGGGCGTGGCATCCCGCCCACGTACAATTTCAAACCAAAGTATAGCCTATAGTTCCTTCCAGACATACAGAAAGATTCTGTGAAAATTTCAAGGAAATCGGTCCAGCCGTTTAACCGTCTATAAAGCACAAACAAACATACAAACATACAAACACACATTGATTTTGATATTTATAGATAAAATTTTATAAAAAATAAAATTTTATAAAATATAAAAAAAAAATCAACACTCGGGTTTTATATGTCTGATGGAAGATGAATTGCCTTAGAACAATAACGTACAAAAAAGCAGACCAAATTCCCCAAGAAGTATCTTGTTTGGCAAACAATTTGTTGTTTTGGAAATAGAAGACACTCATTTGTGACATCATTCACAACAAACGCCGAAATATATATTACGGAGAGTACAAAAACGTCTTTTACCATTCCTAAAACCACACAGTCTGCCTTCATATTTCTAGCCCGAAAAAATGCCCTTGAGTGGTATTCAAACAATAATGCCAATTTTATACCTTAGAAGGCAAATCCATTTAACTTTCCAGAACTTCTGTTTTTAGAAAGGTATTGAGCTTTTGTTAAAAAACAATTAAAGTATACAGAAAAGGTATCCCAGGACATGTCCGATAAGTAAGTGCACCATTATTGTACAAAAATGTAACGTAAATTGAAGGCTTTCCGGAAAAAGTGGTTAAATATGTTAATACCGAGTAATGTGGCAATATTTAATGTTTAATGGGTTTTCACAATATTGGAATAGGTTTTCGTATTTTTGATAGTTTTTATATTAAACGGTTTAAGTTTTATTTAACTTACTACAAACATACGTTTTTTCTGGGTCACTCTTTACAAAGCAAATATAATTTAGGAGATGTTTTAGATGGTGTCACACGGTTCAGGTCTCTAGTAAAACATAATTCTTAAACGATCCGAAAGATCGTATTATTGCCTTACACAATAATTAAAAATTTTCTTTGCGCAGGGTGGTACATAATAATGATAGAAACTTATATATATTTTTTGATATTCTTTATTAGTATTATAAATACTTTATATTACAATATTTAATTTACATGAACTATGAGGTATTATTTCTTGAAAATTGTACACATTATTTTTTAAATATATTTAGATTTCTTTAATTTTTAAAATAAACTGACATATTATATTATAATTTGAGTCCTTTAAAAAATAGTGATCGCTGCATCGCAGCTGATGTTGTACGCTCAATTCTAAAATTGTCTGAATTCCTCAGCCTATATGGTTGTTCATCACCAACATATTTCACTTTCTCACACAGGTATTCTGGTAATTGTCCCATTTTTATCTTTTGAATAATGTATTCATTTCCAATTTTTGTTTTATACTAAGCCACCTAAGTGCATCGAGCATCGTAGACATGTGTGTGTATCGATTACATTTTAAAATACTGCGCATCGCCTTATTTTGTAATTTTTGCATTCTTTCTATTTGGGAATCTCAACAGCACGTATATAGAATTGTAGAGCCATATTCGAAGTGTGGTTTTATTGCAGTCATTAGCGATATTAATCTTAAATATTAAGTCACTAGTCATATTAATTTCTAATAATTTTGTCTTATTTTCATTTAGTTTTAATTTATTCATATTTAACCATGCACTTATATTTTTCATATCTTTATTTAGTTTGTTTATACAATCGTTTTCTGTTTCTCCGTCTGAGTACACTAAAGTATCATCCGCGTATAACAATAGATTGCAATTTTCAATAATGTTTGCCATATCATTTATATAGTTAATAAAAAACAAGTAAGAGTGCCATATTCGGCAGTGCCGAATCTTATATACCCTTCACAACGTGTAGACATACAAAACAGTAGTTTGTATCACCATTCATCTCATATGAAATACGTACATACTTAAAAAAACATCCCATTTTAAAATTATATGTATGTATGTTAAAAAAAAAAATAAAAAAAAATTAAAAAAAAAAAAATTTAAAAAGAAATTAAAAAAAAAAAATTTAAAAAAAAATGAAAAAAAAAAATTAAAAAAAAAAATTAAAAAAAAAATTAAAAAAAAAATTAAAAAAAAATAAATAAAAAAATATAAATAATAAATATAAAACAAAAAAAAAAATTAAAAAAAAAATAATAGAAATAATAAAAAGAATAAAAAGAATACATAAAAAAAAATAAAAAAAAAACATTAAAAAAAACATTAAAAAAAATAAAAAAAAAAATTTTTTGGCTCAGCTGGGATTCGATCCCACGTTTACTCTAACTAGTATACACGTTTGTATGTATGTATGTATGTATGTATGTATGTATGTATGTTGTTGTTGTAATGTTGTTTTTGTGAAAAAAAAAATCGAGGTGGTCGTGGGTTTGATGTTTTCAATAGCGATCTACTCCCGAATATTTCTGATATTTTAATACCTTGATTTCAACATACACACGGACAGATGGACAGAGCTTAATCGACTCCCCTATTCATAAGCTTTCAGAAAATATATACTTTATGGGGTCGGCAATGAAAATTGTAGAAATTTCACACGGAATGACAAACCTATATATACCCTTTTTCACTGTGTGAAGGGTATAATAAAGCAACTAAAATTTACCCTTGAAGCACATCAAAAACCATTTTCTAATGCCGTCGATTCAATGCCGTTCACTTTTGTTATTTGCTTTATATTTTCAAGATATGATTTGAACCACTTTAATTCGAGACCTTGTACGCCATACATGTATAATGTCTCTGTCAATTGTTTCAAATGCCCTTTTAAAGTCTTTTTTCTTTTTTTTTCACTATGTTATTAGATAGTTTATTGCAGTTTCACATGAAAACTGTTTTCGAAACCCCGATTGATATTTTGATAAAAATCTGTTATCTTCAAAGTATATTTCCAGTTGATTTTTTTTACTACTTTTTCAAAAATTTTCTCGATTGTTTTTAGCACATTAATTAATATCTAGAAAGTAAAAATTAAAAAAGGAAACATTAATCTAATCGAGGGAAAAATATCGATATTCAAGCTTTGTTTTTTTAATGTGGTACGCTGTTAGTCTGTATCTGACTGTTAGGTACAATAAAGCTTGAATTTGAATATGAAATATTTTTTGTATGAAAAATGTTATAAAATTAATTATGTATATTGAAAGTCAATTACGTGGACCACACTGGACCAAAAAAATTAATTAAACAGATAAATTGGTTAGGAACACACAAATAATATCAATCGAATTTAGTGTTTTTATTTGTTATTTATTTCTTTCGTATTTATGAAAATATTTGATGTACTTATATAAATATATAAATATTTTAATTTTAATAAAATTAATAATCTCAAAAACTTGTTAACTGTTTACAAAAAATTTTTGCTAATTTGTTAAAAAAAAATTCTACTTTGGAAGCGGCCTAAAAAATTATCTTGGTCGAAGAGTATAATATATTTATGTATATACCCTAGTTTTTTTACAAGTTTAATTTTTTTTGCTTCGTTTAATTAACTTAAGGTTAAAACATTAAAGAAACGGTGTCACTGCGCTCATACAAAAACTAAGCAAACAAACGCATAAATATTCATTCAAAAGCCAACACAAATCAACACGACTACTCTATTTTACTTAAACCCAACTCTGCTGTCAAGTTGTGTCTGTGTCTGTATGTGTAAATTTTTACTGCAAGATTCCATGGCCTAAAAACACTTTTTTTTAACATAAATATTTTACAACAAAGCAAAAAGCGAAAAAAAAAACTTTTTTAAAACTATTTTAATAAAATGAAATTAGTTTCGACGAATCCGAAGAAAAAAAAGAAAAATTAAAATCACATTACAATACTCGTACTGTAGTAATTTCAGGAAAATATATTTACAGTATGTGTGTGCGTTTGTTTATGTGTGACATGAAACAACAATTAAACAGTAAACGTGGTTGTTGGGAAAATATCAGTTATGCAAATACACACACACACATATACACATATTGAAGGAAATGGAATTTATAAAGACATATGTGGCAAACGTACACCCAGCAAACATTATTTATGCTAAAGCAATCAAACAAAGAAATTTTCAAAGTTTTTTTTTATATGTATTTCTAATACGATTTTTTAAAATCGTTTGATTGGACTACTCGATTAAAGTTTACAAATTTAAAAATGACATGGCTAAGTGCAATTGTTAGGCAAGTGTAGAGTATTAAAATAAGGTATAATTTAATTAAAACAAGTAAGAGCACTATATTCGGCTGTGCCGAATCTTTTATACCCACCACCAATTTTGTGTACATTTAAAGCACAATAATTATTATTTTGTTAATGGCTTTCTTTGTAGAGGGTGGTTAAATTTTAAATTTAAAACAGAGGCCGAATAACGGCACTCGAACGTGATCGAAATTTGAAAACTCTTATTAGAATCTATATACCTAAAGCATACTCGATCGTTCGAGTAAAATTTCGATCGATATCGAATGCCGTAATTCGGCCCCAGGTCTGTATAAAATGTTAGAACATCTATGAATGCCTTCTAAATTCGTTAAATGAGAAGCATTGCTGTTTATCGCGATAGTGTGGCAAAAAAACAGTCAACTTCGACTCATCATCGTGCCAAACAATTGAGCATCAGCAATGTTATTTAAAATTTGGACTATCGGATCGAGGTGTGCCGTTGAGGTCGCGGGGCCATTTGGCCGATATTTTGTTGCATACATAATTGAACCATACAAATATTATCATTAAAAAAGAAATGATAATAATTTCCTAAATAATTTGTGTTTTATTCAAAATCAACATCGGCCCTTAAAATTTAACCACCCTTTATAACTTCGATATGCTGGTAAAATGTTTTCGTAAATTAAGTGTTTCAGTGAAAATGGGCGTTAAAGTAAGCGTGTCAATAAAATTTCTGCTAATAAATACAACTTAGATATTTCAATATAGTCCGTAATTCTTCCAAAATATTTATTCATTGAGATATTATATGAATTTGAAATAAAGCATTATATAGGATGTGGGCGTAAGAGTGGGCGTGTCACCTAAATTTTCTGGCATAACAATAACATTGACTAGAAGGATTTCCGTAGCAAATTTTATCATCATACCTCTAATTTTGTCGGTTTTATAAATTTAAATTTCATTAACAGTAAATAACGTGGAAAGTGAGCGTTATAGTAGGTGTGTCGAAGTTATTTATGCTAATAAATACAACTTAGATATTTCAATAAAGTCCTTTTTTATTCGATTTATAGAGAAATTATAAGAATTTAAGAGAAAACGTTGTATGGGAGGTGCTCGTGTCACACTTATTCTCCGTCAGAAGAAAGCCTTTGACCAAAAAGCAATTCCTGCAAAATTTCAGAATCGTAGATCTAAATTTGTCACTCTTATTAGGTTTAAAATTTTTAACATATTGGAAAATACACTGCGCGGTATAAATTTTCGTACATTTTGATCTCTAACTCCCTTCCTAATGCATGCATTTAGGCAATTTTTCTTTCTTCCTTATACTCCGATTTAGCCAATTTTCTATTCCAAACAAACCTTGTGTATAAGACATATTCTGGCAAAATTTGAGCCCACTAGCTTTTTCGATGGGACCTCTATCGTGCTTTTAACAGACGGACATACGGACGGACATAGCTAGATCGTCGTCAAATAAAACCCCGATTAAGAATATACATACCATTTTTTTGGTGGCGGATATAAAAACTCAAATACTTCAAAAAAACACATTACAAAAAAATTTGTTTAGCTCTTTTACTAAAATTTTGCAAAAAATATTTGACCTTGTGTCACAAAAATTGGTCTGCTGATCACGGTCGGATCGTAACGGGTATAAAATGGGGAGGAGAGGAGAGTTTTATCTACTAAATGGTGCTAATTTCTTTTTGTTATCTTATGTTTTCTAGAAGTTATGGTGTATTAAAAAAAGGAATTTAGGAAAATTTAGACCTAAAGATAAAAAAAAATTATTTCTAAACATTATAAACAATTTATTTTCATGTACTAATGGCTAACAAATTTTAAAATTATACAAAACTTATTTCGTTTGAAAATCGTTTAAAAGCAAAATGTTATAGAACTTTAAAAATCAAAATCTTACTAATAAATTTCCTGTTTTAGCAAAATGCTGAGCATGTCTATTTTGAATCACCCTGTGGCCCTTAAAATTTAACCACCCTTTACAAAAGAATAGATAGATAAAAAAAAGAATTTGTTAAAATATGTATTTTAAATATTCAAATACTTATTTTAAATCTACTGATGCACATTTTTTTAAATATTTTTAAATCTTAAACCTCATAAGACTGTGTGTACAACTATATGTAAAGTTGGGCACAAATCATTACTCTAGTTAATTTTTGTCAACAAACTTCGGTCATTTTCGTTTTCACAAACCCCTATAAAATTCCTTTGTAGTTTGTGCAAAAAAATGTTACTAGAGTCATCTAGTGTTCTACGTGATGTTTAGCAAAGACATCATCCTCAGTGTTTGCAAAATGTAGTGGCGCCTTCAACAGATGTCGCCATCTGCAATGAATAAATGCTAATGAATATGACTAATATATTTTTATAAAAATTTAAAAAAAAAGTGGGCGTGGCACATTTATTTTCCGTTATAACGAAGACTTTGACCAAAAAACCATGTTTGCAAAATTTCAGAACCGTACATATAGTTTTGTCAGTTTTATTACGTTTTAAACTTCAAATATACACTGAGCGGTATAAATTTTCGTACATTTTGACCTATAACTCCTTTTCTAATGCATAGATTTAAGCAATTTTTGGGGAGAAATATTCTTTTGACTCGAGAAATATATATTCGAAGTTTCATGACTCTACGTTTATGCGTTTGGACACAATTCCTTTTTTTTCGATGTTTGAAGGACACGGTTTTTTCGACCTATTCTTGCTTTACGAGCTATAACTCTCTTTCTAATATTCCGATTAGCCCATTTTCAATACCAAACAAACCTTGTCTATAAGAAAGATTCTGGCAAAATTTGAGCCCTTTAGCTTTTTCGGTGCGACCTCTATCGTGCTTTCAACAGACGGACAGACGGACGGACATAGCTAGATCGTCATCAAATCAAACCCCGATTCAGAATATATACACTTTATGGGGTCTAAAATGGATATTTCGATGTGCTACAAACGGAATGACAAAATGAATATACCCCCACCATTTTTTTGGTGGCGGGTATAAAAAGACGGTAAATAATTCAGTACATATTAATTTAAGTTTTTGTTTAATTAAATTAATTTAATTTTAACGACTCTCACTTTGAATATTTTGTACATGATGTTGTTCCAAATTTCTTAATTTAACTTAAAATCACTTTGTTTGCTTGGTATTTTATATAAGATACGCAGATATTCGTACAAATTTATAGGTATTTAAAGAAGTTGTATTGAAGGAAAAGGAAATGCAAATAAGCGTTAACACGCACAGGAAATGTTCTTCTACCCCACCTGATACTGAAGTTACGAGGATCGTTGTGAAAGTTCACTAAAAACTCTTCAAAATGTGTTGAAACAATAATGTAAAGATTATATTCTTAGTTCTTAATTTTGTTTATTTTGTCAAAAACTTTAAACTACTAAAAAGATTTCTTTTAATTTGCGAACGTTTAAAGATAGCAAGACAGGCTTTTAGAATATCATTTTTAGAAGAAAGTAGACATTGTAGCTTAAACAAAGTGAGATTGGATTAATAAATTTGTATTTATTAAAGTTTTAACTCATCTGCGTCATTATATTAATTTGTATTTAAAAAATAGGTATGCCTTTGTGAACGAGGCTAGGCTGAAGTGACACATGGACATTGCTTATAGAACACTTGCCAATTAGGGAATCTGAGGTGAATTTCTGTGATACAAAATCTGAAACTGTTGCAGGTAATGTGTTGATGCTGGCATGAGTTCTTCAATGGGTGAACTTTAAAAACCTGTGAAGGTATAGGCTTATATGGTACTAATTTTTTTTTTGAGCAAAAGGGCAGTTAAGGTTTTTGGTTTTAAACGGAGTACCCTGAGCTGGTTGACTGCAATATTGACAATTCAAAGATACTTTAAATATTTTCTGACCAAGTTGAAAATCGAAAACAAGAATTGTTTGCAAAATGTATTTGAAGGAGTTCTAAATGGCAGAGCATGTTGTTTACGAATATCCAGCACTAACACTGGTCTTAGAACTAGGAACACAAATGATAGACCAAATGATAGCCATTTCGAACGACTTGGTAATGATATTGACAATCAACTTGCCTCTAGAAATTTTATTATATCCCAAAGTTTGTTTTTATTTAAGGCGGATTCAACAGTTTTTAGAAGTTTTGGGGATAGTTGCGTCCGGTATTATATTATAAACTAGCCAAACCCGGCGCGCGTTGCTACGCCCCTTAATGAATCAAAATGCATTCTGAATTTTAATTGAATATCAAATGCAAAAACCTAAATATTATAATTTTTTTTATGGGCGTGGCATTGCCCACTTTTCTAATCACAAAATTGTAAAGTCATAACATCTCAATATGTGTGCAAAGTTTCAGAAAAATCGGACCAGTGCAAGTACCTCAAAATTATAATTCTTTTTATGGGCGTGGCCCTGCCCACTTTTCTAATCACGAAATTGTGAAGTCGTAACAGCTCAATGTGTGTGCAAAGTTTCAGTATAACCGGTCCAGTGCAAGTATCTCAAAATTATAACTTTTTTTTGTGGGCGTGGCACTGCCCACTTTTCTAATCACGAAATTATATGGTTATGACAGCTTAGTATGTGTGCAAAGTTTCAGAAAAATCGGTCCAGTGCAAGTACCTCAAAATTAAAACTTTTTTAGGGGCGTGGCCCCGCCCACTTTTCTTATCACGAAATTATTTAGTCATAACAGCTCGATATGTGTGCAAAGTTTCAGAAAAATCGGTCAAGTGCAAGTAGCTAAAACTGATAACTAATTTTTATGGGCGTGGCCCCGCCCACTTTTTTCCACCCATAAACACTCCCTGGTATGTGCACAACAACTTACCAAAGTTTGAGCCTGATCGGTTTTACAGTTTCGGAGTCTATAGCTAACACACACACACACACACACCACACACAGAGTTTCACTTTTATATATATAGATTGCCTCACGTGAGATCAACGTTAACTAATTATTAAAATTTGTGTAAAAAAATGTTTAAGTTCGAAGAAATACCTACTGTTTGGTGCGTTTTATGGGCCGGGAGGATCATCGCTCCATTTGACTTTGTAAATAACGATGGACAGAACATTACACTTAACATTTTCTGCCTTTATTTATGAAAGGTCATCCTAATGCAAATAATATTAAACCTCATGTTTATTATTGTCATTTGTTTATTTTATTGAAAATATGCTGCTTTTTATAGAGGTGTAAAACTTTGAAATGTAATAAAAAACGATAAATTTTAAAAATTTTCATTAAATTTACTTTATTCGAAAGATAATCTTCTGGCATTATAATTTAAATATGACTTTTGGCATATGACCGCCACGAATATCTTGGAAGTAGTGGATGTCTAATATTCGATGACTTGTTTTTAACATTTGTGCCGTATATTGGCAATAACAAGTTGAATATTGATTTCCAAGTGGTTAATCGTTTCAGGCTTATCTGCGTAGACTAGCAACTTTAAATATTCCCACAGAAAGTAGTCTAGCGGCGTTAAATTGCTCGGTCTTGGAGGCCAATTCATTTCCAATATGGCAATTTTTATTTATTGACGTATTCATTTAAACAATAGTAAGATTCATTGCTAAAAAAAATTTGCTTGTGAAAATCCGAGTCAACAGCAATCTTTTTTTGAGCTCATTCACCGAATCTACGGCTTGCTATTTATGAGTCAGTTTATTCATTTTGAAATGCTAAACCAAACTGAACATAAATCACTTGATAAATGACAAAATGGCCGCCAGATAAAAAATTGTTGCCAACTTAGAGTTTTACATTTTTAAAAACAGTGGGTATAAATTAAAAATTTAACGAACAATTTCACTATAGTAAAACTTGTTTGTCAAGGGTTAATTTTGGAGAAAATAAGTTTTTACAGGACAATGTCTATTTTAAGCACATACCCAACTTAAAGTTTAATTAAGGCAAATCTTGCCGATGAAAATACAAGAAATTTTTTTATAAAAATGTTGTGCATTTCTAAGAAAATTGTGTGTAAGATATAGAAACAGAAAAAGCAATAAAGAATTAAAACGAACACAGCAATATAAATTTGAAGTGCTAGTGGTGATTGACTTGCTAACAGGATGACTAGGCTAAAGGAAATTGTTAAACAATTGACTATTCACTCTGACAGCTGACATGACTGATTTAATACTTTTTACTGCTACTAACTAAAGTACAAGTACAGAGAGTTTTAAGTTTATACACATGTACAACCTATACATGTGTATGTACTTATATAAGCTCTTTTGAAAGGCAGTATAAGGCAGTATAAATCTGCTTTGTTTGTAGTTTAGCTAGTAAGAAGGGCGATTATTTGTGTGTTTTAAAATATTACTTTGATATGTGTGCAACAGCAACAACAAATCTACTTTAATTATTAACATCAGCACAAGACAAAGAAGCAGCATCAACAACATAATCAATTGAGGTCGAGACATCAATATTGATTTTTTTTTTGCCTTCTATTCTACTCTGCCTTATTATTGTATTTTTCTAAAGGGTCCGCCAAATAACTTTTTTTTTTTTGAAAATGGTATAAAAAAAATTGTAGCTTTGGCTGTGTGGCAAGTAGCGCCGTTCTGTTGAAACCAAATGATGCCAATATCCTCCTCTTAATTTTTTTTCAAACAAAAATTCGTTCAACATGGCCCGATAACGATCGCCATTGACTACGGCCACTCCTTTCTCATTTGCAAAGAAAAATGGCCCAATTATGCCTCTGGACCAAAATCCGCACCAAACAGTGACTCGTTTTGGGTGTATCGGCTTTTCAATGTATGCGTGCGGGTTTTCTGTGCCCCAAATGCCACAATTTTACTTGTTTACATACCCACCAAGATCAAAATGAGCTTCATCTGAAAAGATGATTTCTTTTGGCAAAATCGGCCAAAGTAATGCTAGGCGCACAATTGGGACGAACGACGAATTTTTCGTCGCGAATATTCGTCATCAAAAATAAAACACATTTGTGTATATGAGAATGCATACAATTGTGGCGTCAGCCAAAGTTCGCTATACGCGGCGAACTCTGCATTAGATTTATTTCTATTTCTTACGCCGGCGAACGACGAACTAATTGATACAAGGTGACCATTTTTTATTAAATTTAGGTTTACTTCTCAACTTTTTAAGAAAAAAAGTCAGTTTTTACTTTAATAATTGTTTTATTTTTTATTTAAAAACATATAAAAAAAGTATAATAAAGTTAAGTACAAACATTTGTTTTTATTTGTGTTTTTGCAAATGTTTAAGTTTATTTAGTGATCTTTTTTTCATATGGTCACACTATTAGCTGTTATACACAAACAACATTTTTATTATTGTTTAATGCACGTACCCACGACATTCTTTGCAAACGTTTGCTTATACGTAAACAAGTTTTTATTATTACAGAAATTATATTTATTGTTTTGCTGAGTTTCACAAAAAATTAAATTCTTCGATTATTTTTGTTTTTTCTTTGCACAAACACTAAACAATTTTATCAACTATAAAAGATGTTACTTTTTCGTCGTTATTGTGCTTCACACGACGAATTTGCACAACGAATTTTTACCGAAGATTTAGTCGTGTTGGGCGAAATTCGTCGTTCGTCCCAATTGTGCGCCGAGCATAATGTCGCAATATTTCTCAGCGTTGTTCAAACGTAGCACAACCATATTCGTTCAGCGGAAGGCGGAACTAATTATCTGTCAAATCAGACATGAGCTAAGTGTTCCCATTCACGAAATAAGCACTAGTTGAAAAAAAAAACGTTAGATGGCAGACCCTTTAGTTGTATTGCAAATTTTCACACTTTATTTAGCTTTGGTCATAGAGTGTACACGAACAATACTTAATTTTGCATACAAAAGTATATTAAATTAAATTTTATGTATTAAAATTATACTTAAATTTAATGTTTTGTTTCAATTAAAAAATGTGCCATCAATTTAGTTTTAAGTGTGATGGGAAACGATCGTTTTTGTTGTTTTTGAAAAGAAGTGATCAATTCCGATTGATTTTGAGAGTCATTTTTAAACCAATTTTAAACTATTGACTTTTAAAAAGCATATTAAAATATTAAATATAAACTAAAATTTTTGATCAAAAATCAAAAATTTTAGTTACCATTTTAGAAAATATAAACAAATTAAATATAAACAATGTAATAAAACTGTGAAAACGATTGAAAAGTAATTTTGGAAATGATTGACATGATACCTTTTTACGTTTTCAAAAAGGCTTTATGTCTAAATCGTTTTTCATCACATACCTAAAGGATTAAAACACAAAAATTAAAAAAATACCACACTTTGTTTGGGAGATGACGTATGATGAATATTATTTAACAAAAGACTTCGTATAGAATTTTTTATATATTTTTTAGTTTTAAAAAGTGTAAAGTATAAGGATTTCTAAATCAATAAATAGTACAAACTATTCATTCTAATAGGGCCCATACACAACACCATAATAATTGTGCAATCAAGTGTTTGTGCAATTAATCTTTAAGCACACACTACACCAGCATGGTGATACAAAATTCATTTTTTACCCAAAAATTGTGCGGAAAAGTTTGGAATGAATAACGTAAAAATTTGTGCTGCACTTATTATTACTATTATCCTAAAACGAAAACGAATTAGGAGCAAAAAAAAACGTGTTTGGATGAAGAAATGGCTATGAATTGGCATTTTTATTTTAAATGTATTTTTTGATGTTTATGCCTTGACGATTTAACTTTTATGCGCTAATTTTGCCACACACGACTAAATCATGCTGGTACAATCAAAAAAATATCAAACTATTTTTGATAAAGCACCATCAGCTGGTACAATCACACCACAACCTCATACACGGTCAACCAGCTGGTACAGTCACTTGATTGCACAATTATTATGGTGTTGTGTATGGGCCCTATAAGCACTGTTACTAAAAGTGCAGATTTATCTGCATTTTGCAGATTTTATGCCCTCAAAATGTCAAAAGGCAGATTTGAAGATGTTAGTCAGCAAAATGCAGATTTTTTAAAAGCATTAGATTCACAATTTATATATTCGAATGGAAAAACTTATAAAAATAGCAATGAGCAAATCTCTTAGTATTATTAGTCCAAATTTAATAATAAATGGTGAAATCGATTTAATTTTTGGTATTGTGAATTATTTTCCGAATTTTTTAAAAGAAAATGACAAAGACAAAATGTGGACTCGGAGTATAGAGAGCTAAAACTTTTTAACCTTAAAAGTATCTTCAAGGAAAAAGAAATAACTTTAAATGATTTTTGGAAAAATTTTCTTATAATAAATGCGCTGGTTCTAATTATGCCTTTCCATCCATCGCTTACTAAAGTTGTTCAAAATATAATGGTTTTACCACATTCATCTGCAAATGTCGAGAAAATATTCAAAACAAAAATTCGAAATCGTTTGGAAAATGAATCTTTAGTAGGGATTTTGTTTACAAAAGGTTATTTAAAACTTTACAATTTCTACTGTTTTGACACATTGATATTATACATGTATGTATGTATATGATATATGATATTTATGCATAATAATAAATATCGATTCAAATACCTAAAACTAGATCTTTTTGTATTATACTTTTTGTTATTATGTTTATAAGTATGATTAACGTAAAAAACTTAATAAATAAAAAATATTGAAATCTGAATTTATTTGTGTTTTTTTTACTTGTTTAGATATAATTTTAACAAAATAAACTATAAAAAAATATGTTTGAAGATTTTTGAAAACAAGATGCAGATTTTGCAGAATTTTTATGAAAATATGCATATTTTACCCCTAAAAATTCTGGCAACACTGCCTATAAGTCACTAACAAAAAGCAAAACAATATGTCATAAACGATGTGCTTCAACATTAATGCAACATTATGCAAAATATCTATAACATTTCATGTAAACAAACAACATTAACTCATGAAACATTGTATTCTTTTCACTTAATTTGAATCAGTTTTAAACACTTAATAGAAGAGAGTTTATTAATATATTGATATAAACACATGTCCTCCAATGCCACGCTAATTTTAAATTCATTAGTGTTTTCAGCTAAATAATATCGCTTCCTAATCAGCTGAACCCCTACAAAATCCCTTCTTTGTCATAGTTTTTCTGCTGGTTGAGATTTAAAAAATTCTATAACCCTTTTATGAAATAATGAAAGTATAATTTATCTTGTTAAACCCCGAGTTTAATAAAACATTCTTTTGATTTTTTAAACCAAAAATTTCGTGTACACTCTTTAGTTATCCAAGTGTATGTGTAAATACTAGTTATAATGTGAAATTTATGATGTAGATAAGAATGGTAGCTGTAAGAAAAATGTTTTTCTATTGGATGGCACATTTTTGAAATTATTTAAAGGAATTTCTACTGTTTTTTCCAAAAGCCTTTTGTGTAGAAAAATTTCAAAAGTTTATGGTAAATTCTTTTTATCAATATAATATCTACAAATATGTAAAAGATAAGACAAATTTAATTATCTTTAAGAGTGGATTTTTTCAGTGTTTTTTTTTTTATTTTAACCTTAATGAGTTCTTGAATTAATATTTCAATAAATATTTTTTAATGCTGTAATTTAAGGAAAGCTTTCGGACTTATTTTTCTATTACACTTGTTTTAATTGTTTACTAAAGTTGTTGATTTTAGTGGCGCTACTTTGTTTTAGAACTTTTTGTAATATTTGTTTAGAAGTTCTGTGTTAAAATTTTAAATATTGCTTTGTGTAAAAGTTGACATGAATTTGAAACAATAATTTATAACAACGTGTAATCATTATATACAAAAAAAAACCAGCTGAGCTATTGAACACCACTTTGATTTGAAAAACAATTTGTGAGAATAGTTTTGTTAAGTTTAAAGCTAAAAAATTTCGATAAATTTTTTATGGATACTGTTTTGGTTCATGTAAAATAATTTTTTTTAATGGAAAAATTTTATTCAATTTGAAACTATATTTAAAAAAAAAATGCTATAAATTTTAAATAATTTTCTGCAGTAATTTTTTAGTAGTTTAAATTTGAAACAAATAAATTTAGTTACAAATATTAAAAAATTATTAATAAAATATGCATAATTTACAGCAAAACGAAACAAAATTTCTTAAAGCTTGAAATTTTTTTAAAAATTATCATCAAAGGTTGCTTCAAATTTTTTTTAATGGAATGTGCTGTGAATTTCTTTTAAATATTTTGTGAAAATTTCTTATAAAGGTTGCTCTAAATTAAAGTTTTCTTTTTATACAATTTTACCACACTTTAAACAGTTTCTTTTAAGAATTTGTTTCAAGTTTTTGTTAAGAATTTTTGATAAAACATTTAGGGTAATTTTAAACAACTTCTTTGTAAGAACTTGCTGCAAATTTGGAGTTTCTTTTCGATAAGAAATGAATGAAAAATGTTCTCTTAAAATTTGGTTTGGTTGGGTACCACTTTAGAATTATTTGAAGAAAGTTTTTTATAACAGTTTACTAAGAATTTTCAGTATATTTTTCTAATTGAATTTGTTTTAAACTTAAATCAAGATTTTTAAGAAAATTTCTTATAAAAATTTGCTGCAATTACTATAAGCAACTTCTCAAAATTTTTTTTTTAAATTTGAAGCATCTTTTTGATAATAAAGTATCAGGAATTTACTGCAGATTTGGATGGACTTTTCGATAAGAATTTAATGCATTTTTTTAAACTTATTTGTAGTAAATTTAAAGCACATATTCTAATAGTATTTTCTTTGAATTTAAAGAAACTTTTTTATAATAATTCGTTGGAAAAATTGTAACATTTCTAAGAAGGGCAACTGCTATACGAATTTGCTACGATTTTTAAGAAATTTTTATATAGAAATTTTCTTTTAGCTTTTAAACAACTTGTAAGGAAATCGCATGCTTCTTTGAAACAACTTTTCTTGTATTGGCGCATTTTGTGTTTTTTCGCAAGATTAAAATTATCGACGTGAATACCATTAATAATTATCACACATTGCTTTTTATTAAAACATTGTCGATTTTTATTTCGTTTTTCTATACTCAAACTTCTTTATTAAAAGTATATCGTTATTTACTTCAACAGTGACATAACTCAAAAAATATACTTTTAAGTTAAACAGATTTAAAATTTTAAGGATATTTAACTATTTTTTAAATAAATTTTAACCAAATCGGGATAAGTTAAATGATATCTCTCTCTTAAGTTTTCTTTAATACCGCGCTAGTCCTCAAATTGTCCCCTTTTTTATATAGTTTCCATAAATGGTTAGATCAAGGAAATAAGGTGGACAACCTAGAAGACGAATATAAGTATTGCTTTTAGATATTTACACTTAGAATAAATCTGTGGCTTGGAGCTAAAAGGGCCAATGCCACTTTTTTGCTCTTTTGAGTTAATCATTGCATTAGATTTGTTTTCTTGCTCTATTTCATTATGGTAAAACAGCTAAAGTCATACTTAACCCAGAACAGTTTCATAAATAAAATGCTGATCAATGTCACTATGAAAGCACCTATAAAAGTTAAAGTTAAATTTAAATTTTCTCAAAAGTAAATATTTTGACATTGGCCCTTTTAGCTCCAAGCCACAGAAATAACCTGATGCAAATTTTGAGGGATCGGTTTAAAAATTGAAGTTAACAGAGATTTAAAACTTCTACAGTCAATTTTCTACTTACTTAAAGTTTTTTTATAAGCCCCAGACCATAACACTGCCCTCTCTATTGTGAAGAAAATTCGGCTACACCTTTTTTTCGTTCGGTAGTTATTAAAGGCCGCCAGTTCTTCGAGGTTAAACACATCAATATAAACCACTTTTTCTAGTTCTTAAAATTACCTCCACACATTCTAAATCGTATGCTCCCTGGCAAACTGCAGTCTATCGCTTTGTGCCTTTTAGTATTCGAAACTTTAATGAAAGCTCCTAAAATGGTAACGAAAAACTCTTTAAATTTTTATAAAAATAATAAATGCAAAGGATAATTAAAGTGTGTGTGACTCCACGGCAACTTAGCCGCTAAAATTTCGTAAAATATACGGAGCTGAATTTTAAACTGAATATTCGAATTCGCGATCATCGGTTGTAGATATTAGCATCTGCATTCGCATTTGTAAATAGTAATAAATAAAAATCATCATTATGAAATCGCATTTTCTTTATAAATATTTACGCTGCTTTTCCTTTTATAGTTTGATAAATAATCCAAATATTTTCCAAAACTTTTAACGCTAATACCCCTCTTGCAAATAATAACTATAAAACCTTAAATAATTTATTCATAAAAAAATAAGACAGTATTATTACTTGTCGTTCATTCATGGTCTGTCTGTCCGAACATTAAAATATACTCAATCATCAAAAATAATAATAAAAACTCAGATTACACCCATTATTGACCAAAGAAAGCTGTTAGTAAATGGACAAGTATTACTATGAGCTCTAATGAAAATATAAACAGACAATATTTTATTATTAAAACTAAAATCCATCATCAACAAATATAAACAATAAGTAAGGAGTGCACACGAAAAAAATAATTTTTACTTTTTTCATTGAGAAATTTTAATTAATGGATGTGTATTGTACTTTTAGTCAAATTTCGTCAATTTGTACTGTTTTTTTAATTTTAAATGATTTGTAATAGGGCCTAATCAGTATCTTTTTATTTTTTGGATCTTTGTAGCAATAGTTAAACTTCTCCATATACCTAAAGTCAGATTTTGTTGAAATATTTTTTTTCGGAAAATGGTAGGAGTGCGAAAAAAAATTATTCCTACTTTAAGGATTATATTTACAAAGCTTAAATGTTTTTTTTTATAATATTGAAGACAATATTAACACATTAGTTAAATATAATAAGGAGCTCTGGTATAAATATTTTTGTGCACACTCCTTATGTCATGTAGTAACAGTAGAAGCTAAAGGAAAATACGTATATAAGGAGTGTATTTGTAGTTGCATTATGTTAAATAAAACTCAAATCGTGCAATATAGAAACTCTTTAAAATACGAAAATTTATTGCCATATTATACAAATTTATTTAACATTGAAATCTTAATTTTATATTTTGTATTACAAATATTTTTTATTTTTTTTACAAATATAAACAAACATAAAAAAAAAGAATATCGACTTTTTTCGGAAGTCCTTCCATTAAAGATTTTACAGTTGCTTCTTTTACCTTTTTGGAGGAGGTGGTCCATCTACAATTCCTTTTTTACAAGAGCGCATTACCTTTCCACAGGCCTAAGTTCTGGACACTTAGGTGGATTTGCCTCTCGTGGTACAAAAATGTAATTAATTTTTGAATACCACTTAGTGACATGATGCCAAATCAGGCCAAAAATATGTAGGTACTCGTTGCTGTCTCAAAAAGGTAAAAGTCGTTTTTGTAGGTACTCCGTGATATAAATTTCTGTGTATATCATGCCTGATGCCACAAATGCTTGGCTTCGTTTGCCACATAAGAAATTTCTTAGAGAATTTTGTTTGTGTTTTTGTCAGGAACTTTTATTGTACATTACCTCTTTCATCAGCAACATAAAAATATTGGCCGGGAAGTTGAGAAAAGTCTGCTAGTACGTATGTTTCGTCATTCATCACACAACAGGTGTATTTTTTTTATAAAATCTGCCTTCAATTTTTTCGCTCGTTTTTTTGCTTCTAAGTTCTTTACCGAATTGCGATCTCGAACTTTCTGAACTTTGTATGTCTTCAGCCCGGCATAAGCTTTGGCCCTTTTGACAAAACTATTACAGCATTTCACCTTACGCGCTGCTTTTCTGATAGAAGTATTAGGTGCTCTTCGAAACAGTTGCTCGACTTCTTTTACCTTACGAATATCCCTTGAACCTTTTTTATTTCCTGATCCTTCCTTATACCGTTTAATGGCATTTAAAACAGTTCGAGGGTCAACTTTCAAATTTTTTGCTATTTATTTTAAAGTCCATGACGGGTTTTTTTGAAAAGTTTTAAATATATTTTCACGTACGTTTTTTTCGCAGTCCATTTTGATCGTAATAACAATTGAAAGTTAATAAGTTTTAAAATAAAAATATCTGACATATATAAAAAAGCTAACTTGACAAAAAAAAAATTATTCATTGCACGATTTGAGTTATATTTAACTTAATGCAACTACAATTTTTTTTCGATACACTCCTTATGTTCATACAAAAATATATGTTATAATTTAAAGATATTTGCTTTTTTCTGAAATTCATGTTAATAATGTGTATGTATTAGAAACACTATAGCACTTATTCGTGTTATAAGAACACTCATGTAAATTCTAAGTGCAGTTCAATGAGTTTTAAAATTTACATATTTAACAAAAAAGAATAATTTTTTTTGGCAATTTAATAGTAATATGCGCTTAATATATTCAAACAAAAAATATATTACAGTTTCGACTTTAATATCTTTCATCATGCATTATTCAGTAATGTGCGACCTACCAGTAATTTCAGTTTGTACAAGATTTTTTTTTTAATTTTTTTTTTTGTACTTAATGCTTTAGTTTTATTCACTCGTGTTAGATCTGAGATTTCTTATGTATTTCTATGTTTCTAAAATATATATGTATATGCACTATTAATATTTTTATTCCCACCACAAAAACGATTGTGTGGGGGCATATTCATTTTGTCATTTTGTTTGTAACACATTGAAATATTCATATTCATAAACAGTTGATATTTTTGGAGTCCTGGTTTTATATAAGCACAATATAGCTATGCCTGACTTCCTGTTGAAAGCAATGTTTGGTATTGAAAATGGGCTAAGTCGGTCTTAAATAGCTTATAAAGCAAGTGTAGGATATAAACAATTTCTTTTTCAAATCGAATAAAATTCGATTGCGTATAAACGTTATAACGTAGAGTAATAACATTTCACAGGTATAATTCTTGAGTAAAAAACTGTGTTTCACCAAAAATTTTTCACATCCGTACATTACAAAAGGAGTTATAGATCAGTATGTAGGAAAATTTATCTTGCACGGTGTCTTTTTAGAGTATTTAAAATTTGAAACATTAGAAACACTACAGAATTAGATGTACAATTCTTAAATTTTACAAATAATGCTTTTTGCGTTCTCTATGGACAAAGATTTGGAAGAATAATGGTCTCCGTATTTTAAAATCTAGGTATAAATCATTACAAGAAATTACCTTGACACGCCTACTTTAACGCCTACCTCTCGCATATAGCATAATCTATCTATATATATAAAAATCAATGTGTGTTTGTATGTTTGTTTGTGCTATATAGACGGTTAAACGGCTGGACCGATTTCCTTGAAATTTTCACAGAATCTGTATGTCTGGAAGGAACTATAGGCTATACATTGGTTTGAAATCGTAAGTGGGCGCCTATTAAAGAATAAGTATTAAATATTATATATCACGAAAGTTAATTTAGAATTTAAAGAAATTAAGTACGGTAAACTTTGACATCCACACGAATATTTGGGTAAAAAATGGTCGGGCTTTCAATAGTAGGCGTGGCCACATGAATTAAATACTAAATTTCGTATATTTGGAAGAGCAACTTTGACACCCAAATAAACATTTCTGGAAAAAATGGGTACATTAGAAATAGTGGGCGTGGCAGCTCTCATAGCAATTGAATACTAAAATTCGTATATTCGGGAAGCGATAATAGTTAGAGTACCCAAATTTTGCAAGAGGCACTTTGACGTCTATATGATTATTTGAATAAGAAATGGTTGATTTAGTAATAGTTGGCGTGACACTTGCAAAATAAATAAATTTTTGAACTATAAAAATTTTATTTCATTACGGTGGGGGTGGCGAAGCACACCGGGTATTAGCTAGTTATTAATAAAACTTAAAACGGTATAAATCAGACAGAATTATATAAATGATTCTGAAATTTTCCAAATAAAGGCTGATCTGAAATTTTGTAAATATAGGCTTTTGGTTAAATTTATTGTAATACCGAAAACTAAGGTGATAAACCCACAAAATCGACCATCTCCCACATAACTATAAGTTGAATTTATAAGCAGAACTTACTTTGACACGCCTACTTTAAAGCCCACTTCTCAAATATTGTGGTAAAAAGAAGTGGGTAATATCACTTCTATTGTACTTAACCAGAAAAATAACGCATTACAAAATAATGAGTTGAAAGTACTAGAAAACAGTTCTTCACTACTTACAATTTGGCATCTAAACCCACTATTTTAACACGTTGATGTCATTGTAGGCAAGTACTTACCTCGCTTAAAAATAGGGAAAATAGATACTTAAATAAGCACTCACTTTTATAGCAGTAAATAAGTACTTAATTCCAATTACCTAAATAACCCATTAATATTATGGACTTACAGAAGCCGTTCAGTTCTTTTAAGGACGAAAATTCGGTTTGATTATTCTGCGATACGTTTATTTAAAATTTAAAAATCTATATGTCATCATTTTGTTAATGAAATGCTTTTCCGCTGTTGTCAAAATCATTATTACTTATACCCTAAGCGTTTTAAACTAAATGAGAATTATAAAAGTTATGCATTTGAACAGCTTTTAGTAAATTTCGCATTAAGAAATTGTGTTGTATGTGTAACTAAATACTTACGGATCACATTATAAATCAAGTCTTTACCAAAATACTTCTTAGTAAGGACATACGATATGTAATAGTCATTGAAAAGTATGTGGTTTAGTATGAGCAAGTCATTACCTGGTTTTTGCTGTGTAGGTTTCAATTTGAGACTAAATATAAGAAAATAAATTAATAGAAACTTAAACTTAAACAAAGAAAGTACTTAATACATGTTTCAGTGTAAAGAAATTATTCTATGGTGATAAGAGTTGCTCGCAAAATATTTATTTTGTGCTATAAAAGTATTACACACATTTTGTGGTGGGTATTAAAAATTTGGCACAGCCGAGTACTTTTACTTGTTTTTCTTAACTTTCCCATATTACAGAAAAATAAAACTTGTAAACTTATATCTCTACGACAATATTTTCTACTTAATAGTAATAATTGTCATTTAACTTTATATATTTTTGCTTACAAAGAAGAGATGAGTGTAAAATATAAAATATTTATGCTTAAAAACTAAAAATGCATATTATTTTGTGCATGTAGCACAACAAATGCACTGTATTTATGCATTGAAGTAATGAATTTGAAAGATTTTCTTTCTCCTTCCCCTCTTCTCATAGTTTCAGCTCTATTTTCTACTAAACTGAACTGTTTGTTGTTGTGTGTTTGTGGGTCTGGTTCTTTTGTTTTCGTATAAATAAAACTCTTTTTATTTATTTTAATTTTAGTTTTAATTAAATCTTATTTAGTTTTATTTTATTCACTTTTTGGTTGTTTTACAATTAGGTTTTATTAATAATTTATACGTTTATAATTTTGTCACTAATTTTGTTACTTGTGTTCACTTTGTTCTCTATATTTGATGTTTTTGTTATTCACTTGTGCACTGTTTTATGTTGATTGTTAGAGTTTTAAAATATTACTGCCGCTGCGTAGCGGTTAACAAAAATTGATAGGCAAAAATTAAGGAATTTAACAGTGGCAAACAAAAGTGAACAAGGATTGTGAACATTCCGGCCCCCATGAGTCGGTGTAAATTGGTGCAGCTTAGTCATTGGTCCAACGAAGAATATACCAAGGCAGTAAATTGTTGTATTTGATGACTACCAGGTCGTTGGTTTTTTGGCTGTTGTTGTGAGTCTTCCATTTATATCTGCGGTGTGCGTCGGTTAGGTACTCGTATTTCCATCTTTGGCAAAATAAGTGGTGAATGACCTTTAAACGTTTCCAGCGGTTGATGAGAGTCCGATTTTCACTGCTTGCATCAGGTTCGGCTGGGGTCAATAATGAAGAACCAATAAGGAAATGTCCAGGGGTCAATGGGTTAAGATCGTTTGGGTCATCGCTAGCAGGACTTAAGGGTCTAGAGTTAAGGCATGATTCTATTCGAGTTAAAATTGTAGACAGCTCTTTGAAAGTAAATTTCATATTCGGCATTAATTTTTTCAAGTGAGTTTTGAAAGACTTTACACCGGCTTCCCAAAGTCCGCCCATGTGTGGGGCTCCAGGAGGGATGAATTTCCACTCAATATTTTGATGACTATACTGTTGAATTAATCTGTTTTGAAGAGTTTTAATAAATTCTAGACGATCTTTTTTGATTAGTTCTGCTGCTCCGACGAAGTTTTTCCCATTGTCTGAGTAAATGAGAGCTGGACATCCACGCCTTCCAATGAAGCGTGAGAAGGCTGCTAAGAATGATTGGGTCGAGAGGTCGCTTGCTGCTTCCAAATGTATGGCTTTGGTAGCGAAGCATACAAAAATGCAGACGTATCCTTTTGTGATAAGACAGGCTCTTCCGGTGAAGTTTCTTATGTCAAAGGGTCCTGCGTAATCTATGCCAGTAGTAGCAAATGGTCTAGATAAATTTGTACGTTCGGGTGGTAATGACGCCATAATTTGGGTTTGGGCATGTTTTTTGTATAGGACACAAGATTTGCAATGATGAATTACGCTTTTTATTAAATGTTTTAGTTTAAATATCCAATATTCTGTGCGGATGATTCGAGTCATAAGTTGATTACCGCCGTGTATGGTAATTTTATGTGTAAATTCAACTATTAAACGTGACAGTTTGGAACTATGAGGCAGCAATATTGGGTGACGTTCGTTGTAAGTCAATGCTGGTGATTGAACTAATCGACCATTAGCTCGAATGATATCATTTTGATCTATAAAGGGGTTTAACGACAAGATACTGCTTTTAGAGTTGATGTTTTGTTTTGCTTTTAAAAGCCTATGCTCTTCGGGAAAGTAAGTTCGTTGAGTTAAGACAATAAGACGATTTTTAACTGATTCCATTTCGTCTTTTGTTATTTCTGGCGACGATATTCGAAGATGAGTTCTATTACGGCCTGTATTTCTCCAAAATCGCAACGCATACGCGAGTACCCTGTAAGCGCGTGATAGGTTTGAGAATCGATTTAAAGGATCTTCATATGTTGTGGTTGTAAACGTTTTTACTGATTTTGCTTCTATTTTTGTTTCTTCGGGTTTAATCGGAGACGGCCATAGATTCTTTGGTAATTTTAGCCAGGATGGTCCAAACCACCATAAATTGTGAGTTTCCAACTCTTGTGGAGTGCAACCTCGGCTGGCGATATCTGCTGGGTTTTCTTTGGAGTCAATATGTTGCCAATTTTGGTTTCCAATTTTATCTACTATTTCAGAAACACGGTTCCCGACAAAGGTATTCCAAGTGCAAGGTGGTTTCTTTAGCCAGGCCAACACAATAGTTGAATCAGTCCAATAGTATGTGTTGATTTTTCTGTATGGAAGATTTGGTAAGGTTGCTGATGCAAGGTTTGCCAGCAAGACGGATCCACAAAGCTCTAAACGGGGTAATGAAATCTGTTTTATGGGAGCTACGCGTGTTTTTGAAGCCAGTAGAAATGTGTATATGGTTGAGTCTTCAGATTGTATTCGGACGTAAAGAGTCGCAGAATATGCTTTTTCTGACGCGTCACTAAACCCGTGAATTTCTACTTGACAATCTGGGGTATATTGAATCCAACGAGGAATTTTTAAGGTATTGATGGCAGAACAATTTTTTACAAATTTTTTCCATTTGAGACAAACTATGGGCTTTAATATATCATCCCAGTTGATTTTATCTAACCAAATCTCTTGCATGATTAATTTCGCGTCTACAATTACTGGTGCTATCCATCCACAAGGGTCAAAGAATTTTGCAATAGTAGATAAAACTTCTCTTTTGGTGTAGATTTCTTTGAATTCGATTTCTGGTGCAATGAATGTAAAGGAGTCTGACGAAATTTTCCATTTTATCCCAAGAGTCTTTGTTCCGGCGTTTTCTGACAAATTTAGCCAATCGAGCGGTAAGAGGTTTTCAATTGGTAAATCCTGAATTACTTGTGGATCATTTGACGTCCATTTCATCAGCTCAAATCCTGCAGATTTTAAGACGGCTATTAGTTCATTTTTAGATTTTATGGCATCGTTCAAAGTGTGTCCTCCAGCTAAAACATCATCCACATACATATTTTGTTGTAAAATGGTTGATGCGAGAGGGTGTGTTGTTTTGACATCTTCGGCTAATTGAAGCAGTGTCCTTATGGCCAGAAATGGTGCGCAATTAACTCCAAACGTTACAGTTAGGAGTTCATAATCCTCAATAGGATCACTTGGAGATTTACGAAACAATATTCGTTGGTAGGGGGTTTGAGTTGGGTCAATAAGTATTTGACGATACATTTTTGTTACATCGGCGTTGTAAACAAAACGATAGAATCTCCACTTTAATATCAGAAGAACAAGATCTTGCTGAAGGATGGGTCCTGGGTATAAAATGTCATTAAGACTATTCTTATTTGACGTCGGGCAAGAGGCGTTGAAAACTACTCTAAGTTTCGTTGTCAGCCTTTCTGGTTTTATTATTGCGTGATGCGGCAGATAATAATTGGGTGCCTTATTTATATCCGAGGGGGAGATCTTTTTCATGTGTCCCAACTCTAAATATTCTAAGATGACCTCATCGTACTGTTTTTTGAGGTCGGGTTTCTGTGTGAGTATGCGCTCCATTCTCATAAACTGTGCCATGGCAATATTTCTAGAGATACCTATCTCTTTGCCGTTTTTAAAGGGTAGGGTAACTATATACCTTCCTGAGTTGTTTCTACGTGTTGTCGATTTGAAATTGTTTTCGCAAAATGTGTCCTCATCTGACCTCAAAATTTGTTTTGGGGGTTCCTCCACCTCCCAAAAGCGTGTGAGCATGTGGTCAAGGGACGATGTGTTAAGCAATGAAATCGTTGATTTCGTATTTGATGGTGTAGAAATTGGTCCCCCCACAATCCAGCCAAATACTGTTTTTTGTGCCAAAAGGGAGCCAATAGACCGCATCGGTGTTTCCATGCAATAGATTGAGGGGCCTAAATCGAGGCCTATTAGCAGGTCGATGGGTCTACTTTTATTGAATTGAGGATCTGCAAGTTCTAATTTAGCAGTCTCATTGAAATGTTGCAAATCTAAGGTTTGTGGTGGTAAATTAGATGGTAGGGTCTTTAGTACGGGAGCCCATACTTCTAATTTAAAGTTTTTATCTACCCTTGAGCAAAGGTTAAATAAACAGGCTTTGTTTGAAGTTTCGGAAATGTTCTGATTCAAACCTGTTACATGAACTAAATTTCGTTTAGTGGGTAGATTTAATCGGTTTTTCAATTTGTCCGATATGAAGGTTGACTGAGATCCAGGGTCGATGATTGCTCTTGCCTGAAATCTTTCGCCTCTTATTTCTATGTGCACAATAGCAGTGAATAACAATGTTTCTCGCTCGATGAGAGATTGACGAAGTTGTTTATTCTCTTGTAGGGTCAAGGATGTAATATTCGGGATAGAATTATTGGAAGTTGATGTGGGTGTGGACTGTATATTGTTGATTCGTGCTGCGGAGCTTGTACTGGGACGAATTGCAACACTATTTTGATTTGTAAATTGGGCTTCTGAACCCTTATGTAATAAAGTATTGTGTCTTTGATTACATAATCTGCAATTAAATCTGCTTTTACATTCCCTGACACTGTGGTCTATAGAGAGACAATTATAACATGAGTTAGTGACTCTTACAATGTGAATTCTATCACTCACATTTTGTTCTAAAAATTTTGGGCATGATCGCAGATGGTGACACTCTTTACAATGTTGGCATTTTTGATTTGTGTCATTTTTCTGTACCCTAGCTGATGAAAATTGTTTTTTATCTTTTGACCCATTTTCTATATGGGTCGTATGAGTATGAAAAGTGTTTATACGATTTTGTTTAACCAATGATTTGGTATTTTCCTTTTTTTGTGAGTAAGGCTTGATATTTGACTGTGTAATTGCCGCTATTGACTCTAAAGTCTTAGAATTGTGTGTTAGAAATGTGTTGAATTGTTCCCATGTTGGAACTTTTGTAATTTCCTGAAGAGAATTTTCAAATTCTTTTAAAAGAGTTCGAGGGAGCTTTTTTGAGCAAATATATACTAGAATAGGGTCCCAAGTGTCAGTTCCTACACCTAGGGCATTTAACGCCTGAATACATCCATTAACTGTCCGTTGTAATAGTTGAATAGATTGGCCTGATTCTTCGGTAACGTTCGGAAGATCAAACAAAATCTTTAATTGTTCATTAACTTGAACCCGATTGTTCTCGTATTGATCGACGAGATTTTTCCAGGCTATGTCGAAACCTTCATTGGTTAATGGGGCATTTGATACGATTTTTCTAGCATCTCCTCCTGTCTTTTGTATTAAATGAAACAATTTCTCAATTTTGCTAAGACGAGAATTTTTTATATATAGCGCCGAAAAAAGGTCACGGAAAGTTGGCCATGTTACAAAATCTCCAAAAAATATATCTGTGTCACATGGTGGTAATCTAACAAACGAAATATCATTATTTTCTATCGACTCAGAATTAACCGTTGAAATTCGCTCTTGTTTATTTTGATCACTATTTAGGGTCAATAGTATCTGAATATTCGAGTTAATTATTCCCAAACAATGTTTGTATGCTTTAAGAGCTGTGTGATAGCGTTCACGAAGTTTAATTTTATCTATTGGTTTTTCAGCGGTATCTTGTTTTTTGTCCCTACACTCTTCATAGGATCTTTTGACTTGTGCCCATATTGAATCGAGTTCAACACGCAGTACTTCTAGACCATGTACGTTGTCTTCGGACGCGTTTTCGATGTAAACGCTTTCAAACTCTAGAAGATCATTTGTACAATTTACAAATTTTTCGCATGCCATTTTTGGGTCAAAAAATCAAAATAATAGGGTCAAAATTTTTTAAAAAGTCCCTGCTAGCGATTTTACAACAATAAGTATCGAAAATTATAATTAATTTAGTAATTAATTGTATTTTGAGGGTATTTTATTTTTCCCCGGTAAATTAAAAATATGTTTTCGATGGTAACCCTTTTTTATTTTTTGCAATTCTGTCTTGTTGTTTGCGGCAGAATTTTTAGTTGTATTTTTTGTTGTATATTAAATTATAATTTTGTACTTACTGTTGTTGTTGTTGGGTCTTTTTTTCTTTTTTGGGTCTTGCTTGTTGTACCTTGTGGATTTTTGTTGTTGTGCCAAAGAATTTACAAGCCGTTACCGTAAATGATTTTGATGTTAATAATGATGATTTTGATGATGATGATGATGTTAAAGATGATGTTGAAGATTTTGTTGATTTTGTAACACTATTTTACTATTTTATTTTATATTTAATTGTTTTATAAATGTGTGTAATTGTTGTTTGCACTATTGTTTTGTACGTTTTAATTCACTATCCGGCTCGAAGGACCAAATGTTTGTTGTTGTGTGTTTGTGGGTCTGGTTCTTTTGTTTTCGTATAAATAAAACTCTTTTTATTTATTTTAATTTTAGTTTTAATTAAATCTTATTTAGTTTTATTTTATTCACTTTTTGGTTGTTTTACAATTAGGTTTTATTAATAATTTATACGTTTATAATTTTGTCACTAATTTTGTTACTTGTGTTCACTTTGTTCTCTATATTTGATGTTTTTGTTATTCACTTGTGCACTGTTTTATGTTGATTGTTAGAGTTTTAAAATATTACTGCCGCTGCGTAGCGGTTAACAAAAATTGATAGGCAAAAATTAAGGAATTTAACAGTGGCAAACAAAAGTGAACAAGGATTGTGAACACTGAACATTAAATTATGTAATATGAATTAAGTATTTGTCCTCGTACTCGTCGTCGCCGATAAAGTTGTTCTTCCTGTCTTTTTCTTATTTATTTATTTATTGGTCTGTTTGCTTGTATTTGTGTGCTGCGTGTACAACAGTCGTTGTCGTTTCAAAAATTTGCATAAGTATGAGTCTTGTATGAAGCTCTCACACACAAACATTCCGTTTTTATGAGGCACGACGAAATAACAAAAAAAAAAAAAAAACAAGTAAGAGCGCTATATTCGGCCGTGCCGAATCTTATATACCCTTCACAACGTGTAGTCATGCAATAACAGTAGTTTGTATCACCATTCATCTCATATGAAATACGTACATACATATAAAAAATATACATATATAAAAAACATGCCATTGTAAAATTATAAATTTACGTATGTATGTTAAAAAAAAAATAAAAAAAAAATTAAAAAAAAAAAAATTTTAAAAAAAAATTTAAAAAAAAAAAATTCAAAAAAAAAATTTTTTAAAAAAATAATTAAAATATATATAATTAATGTAAAACAAAAAAAAAAAAAAAAATAAAAAAAAAAATTAAAAAAAAAAAATTAAAAAAAAAAAATTTAAAAAAAAAATAATAAAAATATAAATAATATATTAAAAAATAAAAAAAAAATAAAAAAAAAAATTAAAAAAAAAAATTTAAAAAAAAATTTTTAATATATAAAAAAAAATTTTTTTTGGCTCAGCTGGGATTCGATGCCACGTTTTCTCTAACCAGTATACACGTTTGTATGAATGTATGTTGTTGTTGTAATGTTGTTTTTGTGAAAAAAAAATCGAGGTGGTCGTGGGTTTTTGCTCATATCTCAGTTGTTTAAGTACCGATGTTTCTGATTTTCAATAGCGATCTACTCCCGAATATTTCTGATATTTTAATACCTCACCCGGGTCCAAGCGATGTCGGGGGGCTTCAAAAAGTTGATTTCAACATACACACGGACAGACGGTCAGACGGACAGACTGACAGGGCTTAATCGACTTCCCTATTCATAAGCTTTCAGAAAATATATACTTTATGGGGTCGGAAATGAAAATTGTAGAAATTTCACACGGAATGACAAACCTATATATACCCTTTTTCACTGTGTGAAGGGTATAATGAAGAGAAACTTTTGAATATCCAAAATTTTCCTTTATTTTTTTTTAGTACGCTAGTAAGACCACTTAAAATCCTATAGATACTAAGGAATATATGTAAAGAAAAAATAAATAATTTTCTATAAATTTGTTTTTTTTTTAATTTTCCACTAGTTTTCTCTATACATAAATTAAATTTATTGATTTTTTGACTTAAAGAGAATATTTTTAAATAATACATTTGAACTTTTTTTTATATTATTTTTAATTAAATTTAAATTTAGGCTATAAATTTAATATTTAAAATTTAAACATTTTTTTTAAATTTTTCAACTTTTTTAAACTCTCTTATATTTTTCTTTTTATGAAAATGGTTAATGAGATTCTCTCTTAATAAATTTGTTCGACAAATTTTGTATTGTTAATAAATTTACTGTAATTTTTTAATTTAAATATGCGCTATTTAGAAACAAAAGTAATAAGTTTTTTTTTGAACACAATTGACTTTATTGTGCAATATTTTCTTATATGTCTGCTCGTCGCAAAGATATATTCACCAAATGGAGACTTACAAATATGTTTTATAAATGCCACCTTAAGCATGGCTCCAAAAAGTTCGTTTGTTTAGTGTAGCAATTTGCTTACCACAGCTGACTGTTAGGAAAACCTCAAACGGTAGTTATATAGAGTGTTTTTTTATATAAAACGCAACAAATTTAATGGAATGTTCAAAATTATGGCTTTGTTAGCTCACAAATTGTATGGCATTTAATTTCTGTCATATGGCCTCCGCGACTGCGCGGTATGAGACATTTTGGCGGTTCAATTTAACACCAAATTCTTCAAAACTAAAAAAAACACGATAAAGTATCAGAAAAAAAAGCGGCACACTGCGGCTAAAATTTTTGACACACACAGACATGTCTAGTAAAGTCATTATCCGAACATAAAGCAATATTTTTTAGTCACATGAATTTGTCTGAAATCAAAAGTAATTTTTAATATAAAAGACGCAGAGGTTACAAAAAAAACAAATAACAAAATATCGTTGACACGTTTTTCCCACACATTAGAAGATAAAAAAATTTTTATCCACATTCTACCCACGATTCATTTTTCTGTGCACAAATCGTTGGATCGTCAAGGCTCGTGTTTATACTGTGTGAAGTCAAATACAAATTTATGTTGCATCGAAAGTGAATACTACCTCAACTTACTCTCTGCAAATAGCTTGCCACACAAGAAGCTTCTTTAGTTTGTTTTTTTTATCCTGTATTATTCTTAAATATTACCTCGTCCGTCAGCGAAAAGTCTGCTAGTTTATTCATCCATTATGCAACAGGTTTATTTTTTAAAATAAAATTTGACCTAAATTTTCCGCTTTTTTCTTGTTCTTTTGCTTCTAAGGAACTTTCTAAATTTTTCACAATTTCCGCCGAGCATTTAACTTTAAGAGAAGTGTTCGGTGCTCTTCAAAAAAATTCGTCGGATTCTTTTACCCTACGAATATCTGTTAGATCTTTTTTCTTCCTGATCCAGAGTCTTTCTTATACTGTTAATGGCTTTTGGAACAATGTGACGACGAACCTTCAGATTTTTTTCTTTTATTTTAATCCATATTGGATTTATTTGCAAAGCTTTAATTATTTTTCACGTACCTTTTTTTCGCTGTCTATCTGGTTAACAGTTTAATATGAATGATTTAGAAAAGATACTATCTGACATATTTTGAAAAGCTCATATGATTAAAACAATAAAAAAAAACTTTTTGACCAAGGATAAGTTTTGGTTGGAATAGTGGCTTAAGTTTTTTTTGACTCACTCTTCGTGTAGTTGCAGTTTAAATCTGCAAGAAAATGGGGCAGAATTTGAGGGTAATCGCTAAGCTCCTGCGAGGGAATTATGTTGACAAAGTGTTTTGTTTTGGTGTAGATATCTGTCACTTTGTTTTAATTAAACCGTGTTCTTAATTAATTCGTCGACCATCACCCTCATGAATGAAGCTTTCTTGCAATCTATGGGTCATGCCAGCCGGTTGCATTGCATTGGGTCAAAACCACAAAGGTCAGCATCATTGAAACCGGAGCTTAGGTGCTACTGAGACTCGTGACACCAGAAGTTAGCCTTGTGCCACACTTGGTTGCCAAACTAAATACTGTCAGTTTAATTTCCAACTGTTTATGGACTGTCCGGTTCCCGTAGCCTAGGTTCTTTCAGTTTCGATTTAGTGACGATGAATCCAAAATAAACTGTAAAGTTTAGGTTTTCCTAATAATCTAAGGACGGTTTTCCTACTTTGCTCCTGATCTGCTAGTGCATATACTACTGCCAAAAAAAAAATATTATTGCCAATAAAAGTCTTAACTTATCGAAAACAGGTAATAGCACGTCAAAAGGTTGTAGTCAGCCAAGCCTAACCATATCACATAAATAGAAGTGTAAACTTATACTCAATAGTGTTTGTATGAACATCTATGGCTCACACTGCAAACAACTTAAAATCTGTTAGTTAAAGTTATTAACATAAAAAGTTCCATTAGCATTGACATTATGAATCCATTTTTTAATTTTTCTCTTTTTGACAAAATTTTGTTTGTCTCTTTATTATTTTTATTACAACCTAATGCATATTGAAATAATGTTGTAAAAAACCAACCTGTGAAATGTATTTTAAAAGCAATATTGCAACATACACACAAACAAATGTATATGTATGTACTATATATATATACATGCATGTATATGTAGTTTTGTGGATATGTAAGAATTTTTCCATTAGTATGAGTATTTTTTGTGCCAAAATTTAAGTTTGTTTTTAATAAGTATTTGATGATTTTTCTACAAAATGTACGGTATAAAGAAAAAGCAATTTATTTTTAAAACAATCTTTCCATATAAATGTTTGCTGGTTTTGTTTTTAATTTTTTGTTTTCGTTTATAACAATTAAAAATTAAATTTAAAAACTTTAAAATGAAAGCTGGTTAGGGATTTTGTTGTTTTTAATAATTACTTCAGCTTTATGGCAGTCAACTGAAATGCATTTAAAAGTTACTCTAAAATAGAACAATATAAATACTCGCTTATACTTGCTATTTAACCATAAATATCTTTGGTAATTTTTTAAAGATTTATCTAGAAACTAAATATATAAAAATATCATTTGTGTCGTACTTAACTGCAACTATAGCTGCTACCATCAACTTTTGCCTCCCTTTTATATATTTCTTAAAAAGTTTCTTTTAAGAAGATGGAAAATAAAAAAAACACCTACACATAAAGATACAACGTAAATACTTACATACGTCTTTACATACATATGTCATATGTGTATGAATATGACTAGTTATAGAATGGTGACCGACCGTGCTGCTGCCATTATAGATGCTTTGTGAACTGATGACATCTTAGCATCCCATGACGCAAAAATAAAAATATGAAAAACATAAGAAAAATGGTAAAAACTAAATAAAACACAACTAAAATTCAAACTTAAAATTTCGCAACTTACATACATTATATAACATACAGACTAAATGACTACATAGTACTCCGTACACTAAGAAAAATTTGTTGTGATTGTATTTATTGTTACAACATGTTAAAAAATAAGATGATAATAGCTTCTCAGCAACCTGTTGTAATAAAGAAATACAATTTTTTAAATAATTGTGACATTCATTCATATTAATGTTTTTTTGCGAAATGTGGTTTGTTCGAAATTGCATGCAAAACAAAATTTATATGAAATACTTTTGATATAATGTTGCCTAAGCAGTACTCTCTTTATGGTATAAAAATCATACGAAATGTTTCTGTTAATATAAAAGCAAAAGCTTTGTTTGTTCGATTTAAAAATATTTGTTGTAGATCAAAGTATTCGTGTTAAATTATGTTGCTTGACATATTTTACAAATTCAAATAGAATACCAGTTTTGAAAACAAATTTAAACAAACATGCCTGTATTTAGGTTTAAAATTAATTTTTATTTGCAACATGTTGCTAGCAGCAATATTTTAATACAAGTTTTTGTAAACAAAATCTACTTTTAAATTAATTTTATTGAACATTTTAATCTAATTTTATTATACCCTTCACACAGTGAAAAAGGGTATATATAGGTTTGTCATTCCGTGTGAAATTTCTACAATTTTCATTTCCGACCCCATAAAGTATATATTTTCTGAAAGCTTATGAATAGGGGAGTCGATTAAGTCTGTCTGTCCGTCTGACCGTCTGTCCGTGTGTATGTTGAAATCAACTTTTTGAAGCCCTCCGACATCGCTTGGACCCGGGTGAGGTATTAAAATATCAGAAATATTCGGGAGTAGATCGGTACTGAAATCAGAAACATCTGTACATAAACAACTGAGATATGAGCAAGAACCCACGACCACCTCGATTTTTTTTTCACAAAAACAACATTACAACAACAACATACATACATACAAACGTGTATACTGGTTATAGAAAACGTGGCATCGAGTCCCAGCTGAGCCAAAAAAATTTTTTTTTATTTTTTTTTTATATTTTTTTTTTTTAATTTTTTTTTATTTTTTTTTTTTAATTTTTATTTAATATATTATTTATATTTTTATTATTATTTTTTTTTTAATATTTTTTAATTTTTTTTTTTAATTTTTTTTTTATTTTTTTGTGTTTTATATTATATATATTTTAATTATTTAAAAAAAATTTTTTTTTTTAATTTTTTTTTTTATTTTTTTTAAATTTTTTTAAAATTTTTTTTTTCATTTTTTTTTTATTTTTTTTATTGCATGACTACACGTTGTGAAGGGTATATAAGATTCGGCACGGCCGAATATAGCGCTCTTACTTGTTTTTTGAACATTTTAGTTTAGAACTCTATTTTAATTTGTGAAATATGTTGAGCAACATGAGTTATTTTACACGAAGAATTTGACATAAAAAAATAATTTTTAAATAGAGCTCTGGTGGACTAGTCAGTAGTGTGCTGGTCTGCTAGTTTAGGGGTTGCGGGTTCGATTCCAGCCAGAGACTCTGGACTGGTCTGCTAATCTTTCTCTTCTATTCTAACTATTCTATTCATATGGAGCGCGCAACATGCTAATTGGGTTTGGGCTTTTAGTGCCCCTCCTTTTCAACCTAACCTAACCTAAATCGAGCAAACAAAAAAAAAAATTATCAGCTCTTGCTTTGAATTTTGTACGAAATAACTATTTTCCATATTATATTAAACAAAATAAAATGTTGCTTGAATGTTGACATAAACATTTCATATGTTTCTTACGTTATAAACAAAGTACATACTTATGTTTTCTAATTTACAATTAGAGAAATGTTTTTCAACATGTTGACTCATGTTGCAATAATAATAGATTTAAAAAAAAAATCTTTTTTTAAATAATTTTTAAATTGAGAAGAGTAGTATTTTTTTCGGAAAACGTTTATGCCAAAACAATTTTGTTTAACAACTACACATATGTTTGATAAAAATTTTCCAGCAATATGTTGATATAATACCGTTTTCTTATACTTCATCTGTGGTGACCAGGGAATGTATAGTTTTGTCATCGGTTAATAATTTCTACAATATTCATTTCCAAACCCATATTTTTTGAAATCTTATGAAAACGGGCTTCGATTGAGTAATGTCCACCTGTCCATGTGTTGGTTAAAATCAATTTTAGAATTCCTCATGTGTAGCACAATCCTTTGGAAACATTCGCGATTGATAGTTTATAGACACATTTGTTATTACTTTTCGATATTATATAACTTTAGGGATTTCGTTAAATTTTTTAGACAATTCGGTCAACAATCGGCCATTTTCATTTAGGCCCATACCTAAACAAGAGCGTTGAGCGTCAAGCGTTTCACTTTTGCATGTATTTTGTTATTGTAACAAAAACAAAACACATGTAAAACTCCAACGCTTGACGCTCAACGCTCTTGTTTAGGTATGGGGGTTACTTTTCTTTTAGTGTTTTTTAAGAAATATTTTTGTTTTTCCTTCAAAATAATTTATTTAGTTTTGTTTTAAATAAATACGTAGTGAAACATATGCATATACATATGTAGAATTTCTGTCAAAGCTAAGACAAATATGCTGCATTGTATATCTAAACATGTTTCTGATAAAGTAAAAGAAAAATGATTTAAAACTCAACTGATTCTAATACATTAAAGCACGTACGATTATTTCGGTATTAAGGGTTTATTATTTAAACACGAGTTTTTTTGTTGTTGTTGCAAATAACAAAATAAAAAAAACAATTTGAAGTGTGTGCTAATGTGAAATCAATATCGTTATGAAGACTTTTTTGCAGGACTTGAAATTGAAGACGTGAATACCCATATTCAATATTTTTTTTATTTTTAATTTTTTATTTTATTCGTATATATTTATTGTATCTTTTATTGGGCTATAAATGTGTGCTAGACCAATTTTCAATAAAATATTGTATTTTAAACATGTTGCTAAACAAATATTTTAACTAAAATTCTTAGGTTAGGTTAGGTTGAAAAGGAGGGGTATAAAAGCCCAAACCCATGACAGGTATGCACTTATGCCCAGTTGGCATGTTGTGCTAATTGTTATGTTAATTGAGTATATCAAACTGTTTGAAACCCAATCGTTGGAATTTTAATTATAATTTTATATTATGTATTTACATATTTCCTCTTAATAAATACACACATACACATGTTCTTGGAAATTCGTACATACAGAAAAATGTTCTTAGTTTGAAAATGCCTTTTTATATATAGATAATAATTTTAAATTACAAACTTTTAACAATCTTAAGTAAGAACACAAAAAAAAAACAATAATTTCCATACCGGAAATGAAAAAAGAAAAAAAAAACACTAGAAATTACAATTCAAAACATATTTTTTATACCAACACACTCGTACTTAAGCACACATATACATACATACATACATATCCAAACACTTACATACATACACAAACGATTGACATATAAACCTATTAAAGTTTTTTACCTCAATTATTTTCGCATAGACCAACAGCAACAATAATAATAATAATAACAGCAAACCACACAAACACAATGACATGAATTACAAAAATAGCAATAAAAAACATACTAGATGCGAAAGAAGGCTTTAAAGTTTTTAAAATTTAAATAATTGTTTATGACTTCTATAGTATTTACAACAAATAATAGTTAAATGCATTTTTAGACAGATTGATTGTGGTTTTACTAATTAGGATTTCTATAAATATGGTTTGTCGTTTAAAACTATTTAAACTTTTTCGCAAAGAACCTACATATATTTTTTAATCACCTTAAAGACGATTTTCTTTTTTTCTTAAAGTACTTGCCATTTTTGCCCTCGTACATAATAGTAACAGTTTTGTGCTTATTTAAAAACATATTTCCCAGTCGTTTAGTCAAGTTAAATAAGTCTGCGTAAATGTATGTATGTACGTATGTATGTCTGTTCTGTTTGTCCGTCCATCTACTGCTGCCTTGGTCTGTTAAGTAACTGTGAGTTGAAACCATTATAATAAAAACAACGGTAACAGCACTAATAACAAAAAAAAAAAAACTTAAAGAAGAAACATCAACAGCAAACAGACAAAAATAGCTGCAAGCTATATATTTTGTTTGTTTGTGTATGTGTACAGAAAAAAATATCAAGGAAGTTGGAAAAGTATGAGTACAAGTATTAATAAAAAAATTTCCTCACGTTTAGACGAGAGTGCATACGTAACAAATGTGCAAATGTACTGTTTTCTGAGCACAATTATTCTTATGTAGTCCATTAGAACTTTGAATTAGGAATTATATCCTTTAGTGTCAACAGCTTTGTTGCTGTAGATAATGTTTTTGGTAAGCCTTTTTGCATTTTTGCCTGGAAATCCCTAGATTTGTCCTTAGTTTTATAAAATCTATAAAGAGACCCACCAACATACTCTGATGTTTTGTATTTAAAAAGTTTAAAAGGAAATTAAAGATTATCGTTTTTATATAATTTTTAAAAAAAAAAAAATTTTTTTTTCATTGAAACAAACATTTAACTTTTGATATGGGTCTATAATGTTAAATTGCCTAAAAGAAAATAATGCATTATTAACATAAAATATGGTCGTATAAAAGTTTAAATAATACAAAAAAGTAATTAAATAATTTCTAACCACAAACTGATACTAATTAATTAGTGTTAAAAATCATTGCATTCATTTTGAAGCATTTAGGGAGTCTTTTGCACTATTGATTTGAAAGTTTTGAAAATGTTAATCACTTAGCACTTCTTTTTTGTTGGGTATTAATAACAACAGCAGTCCCATTATTTTAAAACCTTCTTTGACACATTCCCTTTAATAGCCCTGAATAATGAGGTGTTCACTGGTTTAAGTGTAATGTTGACCTTTTTAGAACTTTATTCCATCTTTTAAGTGATATCTGCATGTTAGTAAGAATCTGCAAACATTAGTGGATGAACTACTCATTTGTAATTTTTCAAAATTATAGTTGAAGAGCGTATTACATACTACAGCTTGCCGAGCCATGACATGCCATTTCAACAAATTTTTGTATTACCATTTATGTTCTTTAAAGGTTCATTAGAATTTGGTCCTAATATGTAGCTGATTGATGCTCATTTTGATATATGTTTCTCTCCATATCACTAGTATACAGCTTAGTTTCTGTTAGTTTAACGAATATTTAAGTAAACGAACGCAGCAATGAAGACATTGCTTGTTGTAGTGTATCATATCAGTCTCTGGTGTAAATAGAATCCGCAGCCCGCAGACTAGCACACTACTGATAAATTTTTTGAGAATTCCATAAAAAAAATTACGATTCTTAAAAAATAAATTTTTAGACAACTAATAAAAATATTCCCTGTACGAACTAAATCATTTGATTAAACAAACATTTTATTGACACAAAGAATCCATTACTTTCTGTGTCTGAGGTGAGATAAGAAAAATTTGGCAATTAATAAATTGGAGTGTTCCTCAGTCTTCTAGATATATTATTTATATAAATCCAATGCACAAAATAATTGCTCAGATTCCGTTTCATAATAAATTGTATTTTACAATCTCCAAATTAAATTAAAATCGAATCCTTCTATCCAACTATTAAAATTTGATACTTTTAATATAAAGTATAAAGAAAAAAATTACCGTTAAGATTAAACAACAGCTTAATTTACATACGTTCAGTACATATAACCAAAAAAAGTACCATTTGTTATGACTTTTTGTGGTAACATTTTTAATGTTCATCTCTCAACTCTGTTGCGTACAAGAATGAGTAAGAGATTTGAAGAGAGTGAGTATAAAGGATACAAATAAATAAAAAAAATACAATACAAAAAAAAAACAAAGAATAAAACAATATTAAAAAGAACAAAAATACAAACATATTTTGAAATATTTCCAGACACATACCACATACATATTTATATTCCGTTACAAATACATCGTTAGTTATCCGTACGTAAGTATAGCAACTATGTATTTGTGTTTGTGTCTGTTACGAAGAATAGTTAAATAAAATTAAAAGAATTTATAATGACAATGGCGTCAAACGACAATCCACAACAACAACAACAATAAAGTAAAAAAACTACTATAGTTTCTTGCTGTAGTTGTTGGTGTTTACCTTTTTGTTTGTGTAATTGTAATGTTATCACAAAAGAATTTGTTTTTTGTGTGTTTTTTGTTGTTGTTGTTATATAAAATGTTTGCATAATAATTAAAATAAAGTTAATTTTCTTGTTCCATTAAATCTATTCACCCCTTGCCTTTTCTTTGCATTACTAATTTATTTTGTGTGACATTTTTCAATTAAATAATTGCTGAAGGGAAAATGTGCTAATAGGTAAACAATTTAAGAAAGCTTTTTGGTCAATAAGGTATTTTGGTTTACGTATATGTATGTATAAATTTTTTTTGCATTTAAATTTTGAGCTTATACAGTGGAATCTCTTTTAGCGGACATCGAAGGGATCATTGGAATGTGTCCGTACAACAGGGTTGTACGGTCAAGAGAATGCCGCTCTTCTTATAGGACGTTGCCGGGACCGTCCAATAGTGTCCGTCCAAGAGGGATGTCCACCTAAGGGATGTGTCCGTAATAGGATATTCCACTGTATATGTGCATTAGTAGAATTTTGCATATTTTGTAATATATCAGGGCATGATAACTTTTGTTCATGTTTATAAAATATGTTTTTTCGAATTATTTAGCAACATATAAAATGCACACAAAAAGGTAGTACAATGTAAAACGACATTGCTGTTGAGAAACATTAAAAATTAATTTAAAAGTTTGCTTATAATATTAAATTTTATAAAATATTTAACAAACCCAATAAAAAGCAAAACTTTAAAAACATACAGTAAAGAATATTCCTTATGTTCAAACATGTGGCTAAACATTGTATAAGACCTCATCTGTAAACATTTTATATGTTGCTAATTGGGTTTGCGCTACAATCGTTGTACAACTATTACATATTTTGTTTAAGGTTTTAGTCATATTTGGCTCTTTCAAACACATAATTTTTTAACAAATAAATGTCTCCCCTGCGATAGTAAATTAAATATTGATGATTAATTGCCGAATAGAAATTTGAAGGTAACCAATGTTTATCACTAGAATCATCTTGTTTAGAAACTTCCCAAAACTCAGAATGTGTTAGGGTAAATAAATTTAAGGTATACAAAATTAAAATTAACATTTTATCATAAGTCAACATTATTCGAAGTGGTACAAACAAATAAATAAAATTAAATGTCTTGTTTATAACTTATTAACTTGTTGTTAATGGCAAACAAAGTTGTTTTTTTGTTCTAAATATTGAAAACATATTGACAAGTAAAAAAAGAAACAAAAAATGAAAAAGAAAAATAAAAATAATAAATTATGCTTAGTTTGACAATTAATATAAATTGAAATTCTAGAAGCTAGCACACAGAGGCGTCGCCTATTAAAGAAAGGAAGAGATGCCGGAAGTAAAAAGTGTATGTAAATGCATTTACATACGTATTTAATATAAAAAATGTTCTAATTTCAAAAAATTAATTGATTTAAATAGATTAAAAATTAATACAAGTAGAATCCAGTTGCATAAAATGTTGAATATACATTTTTTTTGTTTTAGCAAAACAATGTTTTATATTAATATTTAAAGTCAAAGCTAAGAAGGTTAAAATATTTGGGACCCCAAATTCAAATAACATTTTTAATTATTTATGAATACTTTTGTTTTTTGCAGAGCTGTAAAAAAAATATTCTTTTTTTAATGAAACTTTGAATTATGCAATTAATGAAATGCGATTTCTTTTAAACATTCATTTTGCTCAAAATATAAATTTATTAAAAAAATTTTATTGAAGTAATCATCAATTAGAAATTTATGTATGCATTCAATACATAAAAAAATAGAATTGAATTAAATTTGAAATGAATTCAACTGTGTTGACGTTTATCATTTAAAATATGTTGCTGGTGTCAATAGATGGTTATAAATATTAAAAATTTTTAAATAAAAAAAAAAAATAAAATAAAACTCGTTACTCTGATTTAATTAAAAATTTAATTCAACATGTTTTTTTAGATATATTTGTCAGTTTCTAATTCATAATGAATTCATTCATGTTTTAAATAAATTTTTATCTTAAATCTTAAATAAATGCATTAAAATTTTGCTAATTCATGGCAAATTAAAAAAAAGGCAAATTAGAATTATTCGTTTACAGCTCTGGTTTTGTGACCTTACGAATAAGTTAACAATTCTGTGCCCTATGCTCCAATGGGAGTTAGAGGAACACATATATATATATTATATTTACTACGCTTTTTTATATTTAAAAATAATAAATCGACTGATTTTTATTAACTTTTTGTCAAAGAATAAAGATATTTTTTGGTATTTAATTTTAATGATTATTATTAAATAAATAAACAAATTCAGATTTAAACCAAGACATATTTATTCATCAGAAGACTAATTATGGCATTCGATTGCGATCAAAAGTTTACTTAAACTTTTAAATTCGCTGTGTTTTGGTACATAAAATCCAAAAAATAATTCTAAAATTTCAAATGAGCAACGTTGGGATTTATTAAAATATTTATTTCCAAAACAAAGGCCAAGGAGAAACTGCACGATGAAGTCGATATCGCCAAAAAAAAAATCATCTTTTCGGATGAAACTTATTTTATTAATTAATAAGCAAAATTGCTGTATTTGGAGCTCCGAAAATCCAAACGTGGTTTTACAGAAGACCCATTATGAGTGACGGACACTTCTTTTAAGACGGAGACACTTCTTTTAAGAAAAAGAACGGCGCAAGCATTACGGTTAATGGAGATATCTATCACACCATGATAACCGATTTCTTTGTGACCGCTCTTTATGGTGATGTGAATGGTGTTTGGTTTCAACAGAATGGACCAACTTGTCACACATCTCATGCCACAATCAATTTATTGCGTACAACGTTTAATGGCCATTTTATTAGCCGAAATGTTGGCTGCCAAGAAAGTGCGATTTGACACCGTTAGACTATTTACTGTGGGTCGCCGTTAAATACAAGTTTTATGCAGACAAACCAGAGACAATTGAGCATTTGAAGGCCGTAATGACATTGCCAAGATACAATGCCATACACTCGAAAATTGGTCAGATCGAATGGGGTACTGTGAGGCCAGCCACGGCAGCCGTATGAATGAAATAATAATGCCCCATTTCTACCGGAACAATTGTACTTTACAACATCACCAAAAATTGGCAAAATTTCAAACCGATTTTGTTTAATTTCAGTTTAAAATTTAAACTTTTAAAATGACCCACCCTATATATTTTTTATATAAAGTTTGGCTTTTTAAATAAATGAGAGCAAACAGAGAACTTATTTTTAATTTATAGACTTTGACAGCTGAAATTTAGAGAGAAAAAAACGATAAGTTGCTTTCGTTGACTTTGATTGATTTACTACAGCTTTTTGTGTGGTTTTTAATGACAACGTAGTACATTAGGTTTAATATACAATGTTGTAAATATTAACTTTTAACTACTGCCACCAGATCTACAAGTTAACTTCCAACAGAAAAAATCACTAATAATTCTAAAAGAACACCTTTAGGGAGTATCATAACCTCACAAAATACCAGGTTATTTTATATTGAATTAGGTTCCATAAGTCGACCTATACAATCGTATGTTTAAACTCTTTAACACTTGGAAATTTTTCTTACAAATAATAAAGGTCAATCTGACTTCATACAGAATGTTGTTAATGGTTTTCCTTTAATGCTAAAAATAAGTTTTAAAAAACCTTAATGCGTTACAGTTAGTCGTTAACTTACAATTAATCAGCACAAGAGTAAAAAGTCGAATTCTCAAAGATTGATAAAAATTAAGACGGGCCTTATTGTAGTTTTAAAATAAAAATATAAATGATCAACCTGTTTTTTTTTACGTTTAACTAAGTAGCTAATAACACCGTTGAAAACACATATTTGTATTACAAACTGCAGTTTATATTTAACATCTATTCATTAATACATACATTTGATTAATTTAAAATTTTTATTTTTTTTACTTAACTTCCGTTTATACTTAACTTTATGTAAACAATTGCAAGTCAGTAAAAAATTTAAAAATGTTGTGTAATCGAACGAACCTAATATAAGAAGAGGAAATAATATCTTACTTTTGTTATACATTTAATTTAAATTAGTTAATTAATGTCAGTATTTAAAAAAAAAATAGTTTAAAAAAAATGGTTTGAGTTTGCTTTTACCTTTCGGTAATAGGAGATCAAAATCAATTAATTTTGCAAAAAAAAATTTTTTTTTGTTTTTGAACAACACAACGTCTCTGTACTTTCTTTAAACAATTACTTAATTGCCTTTTAATATTCCATCTCTCTCTTACAATTGGTATTTGCTTTTTATTTAGCACTTTATAACTTTTACCTTTAAACCAATATTTCGTAATTTATTAATGCTTAATCATAGTGTTTGTCTATGATAGCAATTTTTTTATTCAACATTGTCCCACATCCAGAATTCTGCTGAAAGTGCAGTTAAAGTAATTGAAAAATATTAAACGGGGTATAAAATGAAGTGTATGTACATCTTTGACCAGTAGTTAACTTTGTTATTGATTATCGTCTTCATATCGTTGCAAGTCGTGTAAAGAAAATAATATACAAAAATGAAGACTTTTATTTTGTTTGCTTGCGTATGTTTGGTATCTTCTGTTGCGGGAGATACCATACAGTTGGAACCTTCGGAGGGTATTTTAATACCAGCACCAGTTGCTGAATCATTACGCTTTGCTCGTCAAGCCTATGGTGGATATTCGGCTGCTCCATCATATTCACCACAATCGTATTCGGCACCTGCTGCACCTTCTTATTCGGCACCAGCTGCACCTTCTTATTCGGCACCAGCTGCACCTTCTTATTCGGCACCAGCTGCACCTTCTTATTCGGCACCTGCTGCTCCTTCTTATTCAGCACCAGCTGCACCATCGTATTCTGCACCAGCTGCACCTTCTTACTCGGCACCAGCTGCACCTTCTTATTCGGCACCATCTGCACCTTCTTACTCGGCACCAGCTGCACCTTCTTATTCGGCACCAGCTTCACCGTCTTATTCGGCACCAGCGGCACCATCATATTCAAAACCATCTGCTCCTTCATATTCATCATCCTCTTACTCTGCACCAGCAGCACCCTCATATTCAAAATCCTCATCCCCATCTTATTCGGCTCCAGCTTCATCTTCATATTCTGCACCTGCCGCACCATCTTACTCTGCTCCCGCTGCACCATCGTATTCTGCACCTGCTGCTCCTTCATACTCATCACCAGCTGCTCCTTCATACTCAGCCCCAGCCGGACCTTCCTATTCTTCTCCTGCAGCACCTTCATATTCATCATCTTCATACTCCGCACCATCTTCACCATCATATTCGAAACCCTCATCCTCATCCTATTCGGCTCCAGCTGCCCCTTCATACTCTGCACCATCCAGTCCTTCGTACTCTGCACCATCCAGCCCTTCATACTCTGCACCATCCAGCCCTTCATACTCTGCACCAGCCAGACCTTCATACTCTGCGCCATCCAGTTCTTCATACTCTGCACCAGCCAGCCCTTCATACTCAGCACCTGCAGCACCCTCATACTCAGCACCTGCAGCACCCTCATACTCAGCACCTGCAGCACCTTCATACTCAGCACCGGCTGCACCATCGTACTCAGCTCCTTCTGCGCCCTCATACTCAAGACCTGCTGGTCCTTCATATTCAACACCATCATATTCTTTGGCATCTCCATCTCCCGCCTATTCATCACCGGCTGCTCCCGCACCAGCATATTCTGCACCCGCTTACAAACCATCATCCATACCAGCACCACCATGTCCCAAAAACTATTTATTCAGTTGTCAACCCAGATTGTCTCCAGTACCTTGTTCTTCTCCTGCTGCATCTTATTCTGGTTCTTACTCCCATTACGTGCCACAATACGCCATTCCAGTTGTAAAGGAACTGTATTAAAAATGTTGTTATTAAACGGCTTTAATCAGATAACAAAACTTAAACCTAAGATTAATAAAGTGCATTTATAAAAAAAAGTTTCAGTTTTGTTTGTTTAAATCTAGTTTCCCAGCAGCATGTTGCTGACATGTAAAAATTAGCCATTAATAGTTTGATTTAGTTAACTAAACTTGTTTGAAACTACTTACATAAATTTGGAATTTTTTAATCCAAATTATAAAATTATTATGAAAATAATATTTTGGTTTAAACCTGAAACTTTGTTTAACATTTCACGCGAACTGTTTTCCAACTCCATATACAAAATTTTTTATCAAATAATGTTATTGAAACAGTTATCTGCTAATGATTTTAAAAATATCCTCAACATTAAAGCGACATTTTATTTCCAGTGAAATAATATGAACAACTGTTATTTTCTAAAAAATTTAAATCATGAGATGAACAAATTTTTTCTGTGTAATAATTAATGCTCAAAATGTTTTACAAATTCAGACAGAGTATAACGGTCTAATTCATTAGAATTAAAACAGCCTTATAAAAAAGGTTTTTAAAACAAATTTCCATACAAAATGAGTTTTTTAAACCCATTATAAGCTTTTAATAATTGTCTTGAATAAGACAGTAAATCTTAAAATGAATCTTTCTTTATTGCTGGCTAGTTGTTGCTGAAATGGAAATTACATTATATAAATTTATAGGTATTCGAATAATAATAAAAAAAGCTGTTTTAATTTTTACGAATTAGATCTAATCTAAGATCGTTAATTTAATGAAAAAAATAATAATTTTTAAAACACTTAAAGAAACAAGATATTTTTTTTTTTAAATTTTGATATAAACTGAAAATGCAGCAGAAAGCTTTACACCAAGTCCAAGAAATCGTCCCTGCACCATTTAAACAACAATTTTATTTACTTACTTTGTTATTAAGCTAATTATTCACTTATATCCTTAACTCTGATCTTAGTGTCCTTTTCCTTAAAATACAATAATTTTTCAATTCTTGCCTTTAGAAACTTAAAATGTAAAAATCAAATGGCATTGACCTAGATAATTTCTCTATTCGTATATGTGTTTGTGTGTATGATGTGGTGGGTGTATACGAGAGAGAAAGAGAGTAAAGACTCAAAGTGTTTGTTTGTGTGCATTAAAATTTGGACAAGGTCTTTAACAGTCATACACCTTTCGAAAATTGAATACAATTAATTTTGTATGTGGGTAATTTCCCAGGACATTTTAAACGTATAATAATACATGTAGTAATTAATTAAACACCCGCAGAAAATTGTTCAACCAAGTTTAACTTAAAGTACAATACCTTACGTTCTCTGTATTGCACATTCATATGTATACTCTCTTACTGATTTTTTGACAATTAATACCTGATGATGTTAATGTCACTACCGTTATTATTATTGTGTGTCCTTACGACACAGCAGCTGCAACAAACAACAACCCACTTACATTGATAAATTCAACTCCATAGAGATAATTTAACTTTGCATTTGTTTTTTTTTCAGTAAACAAATGTACAAGAAAAACGTGTAAAACAGAATAAGCAAAAAAGGGCAAAAAGTTTAAAAATGTCGTAAAATTGTTTGAACATTTTCAACTAGAGAAAATTTTTTCTTATTTTTAACATTAAATGTTGAATTTCAATTGTTAATGTTTTTTAAAAATCTAAAATTTATATCCTTTTTTTAGTTGTGAAATAGAAAACTAAAATATTTCTTTAATTATCATGTCATCTCGTATACGTTTCATCGCCCGGAGGTTCTCCATATGCTATTTTTACAATTTTGAGTTAGGGATGCCACTTTAGGTTTTCGATCCTAAATTTTTCAAATCTGCAATTCGTTTTCGGTTATCTTGTCTAGTTGATGAGATAATTGTGTCCATTTGTGACATTTTGCTCTATATGTCATTTAATGGCGTATAGAGCCAAATTTCAGTACAAAATCTTGAAATTTATTACTGCTGGACATTTTGCTCTATATATATATATTAGAAAAGCCCGGCGCGCGTTGCTTCGCCCCTTAATGCACTACCCACTTTTCCAAACACTAAACTGTACAGCCATTACTGCTCAATATGCGTGTAAAGTTTCAGAAAAATCGGTGAAGTTCAAGTAGCTGAAAATAATAATTTTTTTTATGGGCGTGACACTGCCCAATTTTCTTATCACGAAATTATTTGGTCATGACAGTTCGATACGTGTGCAAAGTTTCAGAAAAATCGGTCAAGTGCAAGTAGCTAAAAATGATAACTAATTTTTTATATGCGTGGCCCCGCCCACTTTTTGCCACCCATAAACACTCCCTGGAATCTGTATAACAACTTGCCAAAGTTTGAGTCCGATCGGTTTTACAGTTTCGGAGTCTATAGCTAACACACACACACAGACAGAGTTTCACTTTTATAAAGGGTCAGCCAAATAACTTTTTTTTTTGAAAATGCTATAAAAAAAGTGTAGCTTCGGCTGTACTAGTTGAAAAAAAACCTTAGATGGCGGACCCTTTATATAAATTAATTGATATTGTTCATATCGCTTAAATATATAAAGTTAATATTAAACATAGAAAGTTCGTAAATTCTCTCCCTATGGAACGATCATTGGCTAGAGCCTTGACTTAGATCTACGACTTCCCTTTTTACTATCCTCACCCAAGTGTTGTGTAGAAAATCGAATGCCTCTCTACTGATTTCATGACATGGCCTACGTAGGCTTGGCCAATACAAGACCATTTAAGACATTTAATTTCTGTCTCAATCGGGACATGTATAAAAGTTTTTCATTAGTCACCCAATGCGGCCAGAATGTGTGAAGAATTTTTCTGAGGCAGCGATTCACAAATGTTTGCAATTTTCTGAGTGTGGTTTAAGTTGTGCTCCATGTATTGCAGCTGTAGTGTAGGACGGATTTTATACTGCAGTTAAATATTTTAATTTTTATACCCTTCACCTGTGGTGCACAAGGGTATATATAGCTTTGTCATTCCGTTTGTAATTTCTACAATTTTCATTTCCGACCCCATAAAGTATATATTTTCTGAAAGCTTATGAATAGAGGAGTCGATTAAGCCCTGACCGTCTATCCGTCTGCCCGTCTGTCCGTGTGTTGGTTGAAATCAACTTTTAGAAGCAACTATATGTTCCTCAGATCTGTATATGATATCAATCTCTTGGAAATATCCAGGAATGAATCGCTATTGAAATTCAGCACAATCGCCCCATAACTGTCTGAGATATGAGCAAAAAACCACGACCACCTCGTTTTTTTTCACAATTACAACAACAACATACATACATAGATACATGTAAAAAACATACCAAACAAAAAAAATTACAAAAAAAAAAATATTAAAAATAAGAAAAAAATAATAAAAAAAATTTTAAAAAAATTTAAAAAAAAAATTTAAAAAAATTTTTTTAAAAAAATTAAAAAAAAAAAAAATAATAAAATATAAATAATATATTAAATAAAATAAAATTTTTTTGGCTCAGCTGGGATTCGATGCCACATTTTTTCTAACGTGTACGTATGCACGTATTTTATATGGGATGAATGGTGATACAAACAATTGTTATTGCATGACTACACGTTGTGAAGGGTATATAAGATTCGGCACGGCCGAATATAGCACTGTTACTTGTTTTAGTTAAGGAGATATTGTTCGCTCGTCATACTTTACTTAGCGAGTGCAATTCGACTTTGACTTTGTTGATGCGTTTCGTTATATCCATACCAGGAGTGCTTTCCTTCGAAAGCGACTACCCTGATAGCAAATAGATTCAACGTTCTCAATTATTGGTTCATTTAGTGATAAAGGATTTGTGGTAATGGCATCAATCCGCATGACTCAAAACTTAAACTCAAACATTTTGCTCTAGGTGCAGTTAACACTGTTAAACTCTAATATTTTTCAATATATTTTTCTGTTATAAAGAATTATTAAGAGTAAGGACACTTAGACATTTCGATCAAAGAGTGCTGATGATAAAACCGTAGCTGGTTTGGAAAATGTATTCTACTCGGCTGGTGTCGGGATTAAAACTTATTTTTCCAGTATATTCTTTCATTATCACAAATAAAAATTGATTTCTTCATACAATAATGAGAAATTTAGTATTAAAACAAGTAACAGTGCTATATTCGGCCTTGCCGAATCTTATATACCCTTCACAACGTGTAGTCATGCAATAACAATTGTTTGTATCACCATTCATCTCATATAAAATACGTATGTATGTACATGTAAAAAACTTAAAAAAAAAAAATACAAAAAAAAAATATATTTAAAAAAAATAATAATAAAAAAAATTAAAAAAAATTTTTTTTAAAAAAATTTTAAATAAAATATATAAAAAAATAATAATAAAATATATGTAATATATTTAATAAAATAAAATAAAATTTTTTTGGCTCAGCTGGAATCCGATGCCACGTTTACTTTAACCAATATGTATGTATGTAGGTTGTTGTTGTAATTATAAATAAAACGAGGTGGTCGTGGTTTTTTGCTCATATCTCAAAAAGTTATGGGGCGATTGTGCTGAATTTCAATAGCGATTAATTTCTGGATATTTCCAAGAGATTGATACTATATAGAGATCTGAGGAACATAAAGTTGCTTCTAAAAGTTGATTTCAACCAACACACGGACAGACGGTCCTGGCTTAATCGACTCCTCTATTCATAAGCTTTCAGAAAATGTATACTTTATGGGGTCGGAAATGAAAATTGTAGAAATTACAAACGGAATGACAAACCTATATATACCCTTGTGCACCACAGGTGAAGGGTATAATGAACTAGAGCCAGAACAAAAATAATAAAGTCTTTATTTTATATAGAATGCTGTTGTGAAATATACTCTCTCTCACAATCAAACTTAAATCAGTGCGTCAAGCCTTGCATTAGGCCGTAGTTTAACTAATTTCTCATGTTAACGCATTTAAAATTTGTTTGTTCGTAGTTAGAAACTCTGACCGCTACAGTCAACGCAACGCTTAACGCGCTAATTAAGGTTAAGTTGTTAGTCCTTATCGTACGTTTGCTTATTTAGAAATTAACTGACACATTCTGCTAAATAAGCATTTCACAGAATTTTTAAAAATTTCATCGATTTTAATGAAAGTGAAGTAGAAACTGCATATACGTATAATTACGAAAGAATTATCCAGGTATGCAGTTTAACAATCTTCAATTTATAATATTGCCTGTGCAGAAAAAAGTGAAACGTGATAAACAAACTATTTAAGATATTTCAAGTGGTTAATTAAAACAATAGACTTTGACTCTTATATAAATCAGGGTAGGCCAAAACACACCATGGGACTTTAAAATTTAACAAATTCGTTCGTTTATTAATTTTTTTAACGGACCATGAAATATACAAAATGAATTACTTTTACATTTTTAGCACGTAGAGCATTTAAAACCCCGGACGAAGAATTGGTTAACAGGTTTAAGTTGAGAATAAAAAGAAAATCTGTGAGAAAAAAAGAAAAACATGAACTACCAGCGAAATATTTATGTAAATATATTTTACACCCCCTCAAGTTGTTGTTAATTACTTTATGACAAGGTGTTGTTGCACTATGAACAACACTGGGTGGCAAACGAAAACTTGGGAGTTTATATGATGGGTTGTTGGTTTAATGGTTGGCTGACTTTTTTGTTTTTGATTTTTTTGTTGTTTTGAGTTTAACAAAGATTTTAAAATATGTAGTATTCACCTGAGGTTATAAAATTCAGAGGTAATAAATAAATTGCATACATGTTTAAAATCTATGAAAAAATAAGAAAAACAAGTCATGTTATTTTAAATATAAAAATTATTGAAATTTAAAGCAAGTTGTATTTACTAGAAAATTTTAAAATGAACTGTTAAAAAAATTTTTAATCTTTAACTAAGATATATTTAGGTTAACAAAATGTTGATAATCTGCAACTACATGGTTCTTTGATAATTAGAATTGTTTAAACCAGTTTTGATGTTTATACTAAAAAATTTGCAAACATCTCTGCCAATACAGATTGACATAAGAGAATTTTTCTTTATTAAATTGTAACTAGTAACGAGTATTCCTAACGCAATGGACCTTATTGGTCACCGAGTGTGGCTATAGGAGGCAGTTACTGCTTCCTGCATCCCCCTTTCCTACCTACCTACAAGTATTCCTATCTTTAAATGAAAATAAAATACAGCGTGTGTGAGATATCAAATTTTTTTGTTGCTTTCAAAAGCCTATCCATGTCAATTAATATGAAATATAACATCTTGTTAAGTTTCCATCACTGATGCATAAATCCGGCTAAATTTAAACGATGGTATTGGTTATAATGAGGGTCATTTTAGAGTTATGGCTGCTTCGCAAAGATCTGCGTCTTAAGAAATCCCCACAAGAAGAAGAAGAATAACGTGGTCAAATCTTAAGATATCGGTAGCCAGTTTACATCTCTGTGGGATAACTCCTCGAACCTCCAATGATTCGTGCAAAATGTCCATTGCCGCATGAGTTGTATGGCATGTAGCGTTATCCTATTAAAAACCCATGTCGTTGCTGTTCAGGCCAAAACTTGTTAAACAGCAACCTTTAGCGCTCGCCGTTGATGGTGATGACCTGGCCAAATATGAACCGAAGATACTATCAGCCCAAAATCCACACCAAACAGGGCTTTTTCGGAATCATGTGGATTGGTATTGTTCCTATTTTGACAATTTTGCTTGTTGGCGTACTCATTACACCACCAGAAATAGTCTTCATTGCACAAGTCATTGCGAAACGCTCGAAAATGTGTTCCAACTGAAGCACCCCTTTCGAAACACTTTTAATTTATACTCTACAATGAGCTAAAATTGCCTACCGTTATTGTTAACTGTTTTTCTTTATTAAATTAAGATTTCTAAAGAAATTTATTATAAACTTAAAGATTTTAGTTGTCAGACATTTATTTATTCAAAATTCTCCTTCAAAACTACATACGTTTTTCAGCAAAAGTAATTAATTTTATAATTTTTTTTCTTTCTTACTTGTTAAAGGCCATGACTGACTATCCTACAAAGTCGTGCGATTATGTCAAATAAAAATCTGATAGTTTTCTGTCCTACACGAAAAAATCGCAACAAAATGTATTATTGGATGCCACACTGTCATACTTGCTTAGAAAAAGCAACTCTGATCGCACGGAAACTATTATTTTATGAAAATTTCCAAAAGATTATCAAATCGGACACACTTGTCAAAAAATCTGTCACACATGTGCACTTTGTGTCCACACTATCACACTTTCTGAACACACATACAATTTTTGACATATCGAACGACTAAATCTGATAGTCAGTCATGACCTTAAGTTTATATTTATTGTACCAAATATATATACTTTTCACTAACGCATTATTTTATTTTTGTTTGTTTTTTTTGCAGTTTTACACACATCAGCGAGTTTAGCGTTAAATGAAAGTTGGGATCCAGACGTCAGGTAATAAAAAAAACTATGACTTTTTGAAAACTTGCTAACAAAGCATTTTATTATTTATTGAAATTAAAATGACTTAATTTAACTAACATGTTAATAAAAATAAATTAAACTTAACTCCCTTAATGCAGAGACGACATGGAAATGATGTTAAATAAAATAGTTCCCGAAGGTTTACCCTATAGGCATTCATGTGAAGGACCCGATGATATGGTGACATATATTTTTTATATTTATTTAAACTAATAAAGAAAATAATAATTAATTTGTTCTATATATTTGTACATTGTTTGCTTTTGTGTAGCCCGCACATGTTAAAGCCTGCTTTCTGGGTAGTTCATTGACAATCCCCATAACGGATGGTAAATTATCATTGGGCACCTGGCAAGGTGTTTGGTTATGTGAACATCGTGATCAAGCTGGTTCCCGCAAACTAGTTATAACATTAAGTGGGTGTCCGCGGGAAACAGTACGCAGTCCACTGTCACCAGTATCGCCAATTGCATCAACATCCAGTTAGGGAAGGCCTCGCTCCACCCGTGATAGTCGGTAATCGCGGGGGAGCGACAATAATGAACCCATTTCGTCGAGAAAATTAATTTTGACTAGAAATTTAGCTAATACCAATTTAAATAAAAAATTGAATAAAAGACCAGTAGCACTGACAGCTACTGCGATGAATACGAATATTGCAGCCGATACAACAACAACAACAACTACTACAAGTAATACAGCCACAACTCCAACAACTAGCGCATTATTAAATGAAAGTAGACAATTATTATTAAAACAACAATTAAAATTAAAGTTAAATATAAATGTTAGTGAAATGATGGATAATATAAGACGAAATGTTGATGATAAACAAATACATCTAACTAGTAATAGTGGACACGATGATGGAAAAGAGGAACATGAAGGCCATAAAATGAATGGTGTTGTTAGGAAGGGTTTAAATAAATTAGATACCGTCACAACAGTGCCTCAATTACAACAAAAAATTAATAAATTAAATATTATAGATGAAGCAGCAATTATAACTAATACTACAACAACAACTACATCATCTAAAACATGTGTAGCAGCAGCAAAAACATCAACAGCAACAAAATCGTCGTCCTTGTCTTCATTATCCATGCAAGTAAATAAATCATTAACACAACAACAACAACAAAATACGGCATTAGCTAAATTTAATCGAATTATTGACAATACAGTGCCGGTTATAAATACATACAACTATCAGCAGCATGTTGCTGAAACATTAGCCAAAAACTCACAGCATCCACAACATTATCAACAACATGATCTAGAGATGCCCATTTTAAGTGATAGTCTTAAACGTAGATTGGCCAACCATCAACATCAATTTTATAACAATAATACCGACCCAAATGTAAATAATTCTAAAATTAATTTCTCATCAACCAAAATAGCAGCAGCATCAACATCAGCAGCAGCAACTGTTGCTACTGCCGCAACAACACCGAAGCAATTAGAAACAGTTGTAGCCTCAACTTCAAAGGCTGCCGCTGCCAAAGCTTCAGCTATGTTGTCTGCAGCAGCAACAGTTTCCTCTTCATCGCAACAACAACAAGAATTTGAGAACTTTACGAAAAAGTCTTTAGATGAAGACGAACAATTAGAACGTAATGATGTTCATTATTTGTTGAAACAATTAAATAGTTTTAGTGATATTGAAGAAATAGAAATTGTTGATATGAAGCAAAAACAGCGTCAGCTACAACTACAACAACAACAATATAACAAAGACAAAAATTATTTTATAGCAAAAACTAATAGCCAACAACAACTGCAACAAGATCAACTTGAAGCTTTAAGTGTTGAGCAACATGAAGAGCGAGTAACAAATTTAAATTTTAGAGAATATCAACATGTTGATATGGCAAAGCCTACACAACATGTCTCTAGTGAACAATTGGTCACTAATGTTAACTCTCAACCGCATGTTGCGCTAACACAACAAGAACAGGTTGTTGTTGGTAAGCAAACGTATACTACTACGGAAAGCAAGCAACATTATCAAACAATAAGATCAACGATATCATCACCAACAGCTACATCACTTGTGATATACTCACCCTCGTCACAATCGCACAAAGGCATACGTCGATATGCCTCACAAGATGAGCACGCCGCCGCTGCCGCTTCCTCCTCATATCATCAGCAACATCCTCATCAACCTACCCCACATCACCATCATTACCATCACCATCAACCGCATTATGTGCATTTGCCTCATGAACATTATTCTGAAAATTCCATATTAGATTCGGTGGCAGCTCAAGCAATTGCCGCCGATCCCTTAATACTACAACAATTTGTAGACGACTACATTTTTCAGTCCTGCCATTATTTGGAAACAAATAATTTTGTTGCCAACTATCGCACTGCCATGGTCGAGTCATCATCTCATGAATTTCGACCTTCGACCACCACCACAACGCGCACCTCCAACGAGGAGTTCTATGAGGAAGAGGAGGCCGGTTATGTTGAAGATCATTCGTCCGCTCATTCGTTTGAATTGCACGAAACGGAGCCACCCACAGTGATATGTAAGGCTCCAGCGCCTTTAACAGCTTCCAGACGTTCAATAACATCAGTAAAACAGCAACAGCATCATCAGAAATATACCATGGAAACACGTTTATGTAGTAGCGGTGTACAGACTGATTTAACGGCTTCATCTTTAGCTCAAAGTTTTAGCCTAAGTTCATCGTTATCATCATCGGAAAAACACAAGCGTAGACAACCGTTGTTTAAGTGTTGCTATACTCCCCTCGATAGATGGCGCGAAAAGCGCTCTATACAACAACAATCACAAATACAAAAACGCACAAAATCTGCTATAACTAGTGCCGCTGGCGACAAAGCACTAGAAAAACAACAGCAGACAACTACAAAAAACACTAGTGTAACTATTGTTGGTAGTGGTGCTGGTCATTCGTTAGCTAGCTGCAATACAGCTATTGTAAATAGTAATATTGCAAAAACTACTACCGCAACCACAGCAGTAACATTGCAAAATACCACACCAACATCGGTTGTACAACCTCAATTTTATCAACAGCATCATCATCACCATCCCCATCATCAACAACAATCTCTATCGAAAAACACTAATACTAATAATAAAAGTAATAATGCACCTCATGCAGTTTGACAAATGCCTTTAAAGCAACACTTTTTTTATGTAAAAATGTTGCTTGCTTTCTGCCATTTATACCTTAAACAATTTAACACTATAGTTTTCCTTTTTGTATAAAAAAAAACATAAAAACATAAACTAAAAAAACATATGATAATGGAAATTTTTGCCGCCCACTTTAATACAACAAAAACAACAAACAAATACACAACAAACAAAAAAATGAACGCCGCCGCTGTCTTATTTTTGTAAATCTCTTTTTCCAAAAACAAACAAAAAAATACTTAAAAAAACAAATCACTTTATAATTTTTTTGCGATGTCAACAATTTTTTGCTATTTCCTTGTCTTGTAAGAAACAACAAAACAAAAAAAAAAAAAACGAAACAAAAAAATTAATTACGAAAAAAAATAATTTTTTATAACCTCTTTAATAGGAAACAAAATTTTTAAAATCGAACACACACAAATACGCTACACTATTTACTATGAAAGGAAGATTTTCTTTAAATTTAATTTAAGATTTTTCTCCTTGTTGAATTGTCGTGGGAAACAAAATGTTTCTAAACATGTTGCTGAAAAACTAAAGAAAAGTGTTATATTTATAATCTGCCTGTTCAACGATGTCGAAAGAAAACCCAAGCGAAATTTTCATTCGTACTAATATATTGAAAACAACAACAAAAACTAAAAATTTGTTTTTGTTTTCAACGTATTTGTACGAATGAAAATTCGCTTGGGTTTTCTTTCGACATCGTTGAACAGGCAGAATATGTAACAAAAAAATATCTTCTTAATTTTTTTAGTTAAACTTTCTTGGTGAAACCTTGTTGATTAAAAAAGTTTCTTTGCAATTTGAAAACAACATGCGTTTGAACATAAAATGTTTGGATTTTTAAATAAATACCGTTATTCTGAATTTTAACCAAAATGTAATAAAACTGAAAATTTAACATTTTTATATAACTATTGACACTTAGTCAAATGTGTTACAATTTCAATGTCCGTAATAAAGTTCAAAACAAGGGTATAAATTAGATATTTGGTAATTTTTTTATTTAAAATGTAGCAACATATTGCTGGATAAATAACACTTTTAAAAATGATGCAACGTTTTCCTTGTTATAAACGATATTTTAATATTGTTTCGGTACATGTAACTGGCATTGTTTAACATAGCGCATCATATACTTCGACTGTATTACTATTTCTAATATATTTTATGAACTGAAGAGAATAAAGTAAATGGAATTTTTGTTCAAGTTTATTATATACATATATGTTGTTTGCCATTTATGCAACAGTGCTTAGCAACATGTGTATAATATATAGCAACATTATTAAATTGTCAAGACATTATTATACTTCCAAATGGAACATTTAAAAATTAGTTGTAATCACTTAACTGCTTTGAATTTATTCTAAAACAAACACCGCATCACCTTAGTTGTAAATAGTGTAGACGACATATTCACACATACACACACACCTTAAAACAAACCATAAAAAAAAACTATTTAAATGAAATATTATGAAATTTCTTTTTCACAGAAAGAATTTTCTTAATATTTGTTTTCCTTGCAAAAAAAAAAATACTTTTTTGAAAAGTTTTTAAAATAACTATCGCGCTCCTAAACCTTCCAAAATAAAACACTCTAGTTTTCTCACCATCTCTTCTTCTTGTTGTTATTAACATTTTTTTTATGAATTAATAAAATAAGAAACAAAAAACTATAAAAAATTAAAAAAAAAAATACATTAAAAGCAAATAACTATCACTTTCTAATCATTAAGGTCATTAATGTTTAAAACAAATGCGAAAAGACCATTTAAAATGTATAGTAAATAAATACACACATGAATAATCAAAGATTAATAAAATTAAAATAATACTTTCTGTAAAATTTTTACTAACAATAGCATAAATAATTAATAATTTTTAATTTTGTTTTTTGTAAAGCTGAAGTTGTTTTTTAATAAGTTTTTTTTCTTTAAAAAATATTAAATAATTTTGGGTATGTATTTGGGTTTATTAATTTTTTTAATTAAAATTTTTTTTATTATTATTATTATTCTTTGTTAAGTTTTGGTTCAATAAATATTATATTTTGTTTAACAAAAATTTGTGTCTCTTTGCATTTATTTTTTTTTAATTGTTGTTTTTTGCGGAAATCTTTTCAAATGTTATTGATAAGCCCTGGTATCTGGGTAGTAAAATTAGTCCAAGAGATATTAAAATTATGAATAGATTATTATCTGGTCATGTTTATGTTAATAAATATTCCAGTGAACATAATTATATTTATTCGGTGTGTAATGTTGAAAATAATGTTGATCATTTAATCCTTAAGAACTCTTATTATAATTGCAAATGCTGCTGAAAGCTAAATCAAAATTTCATGTCGTTTTTGAGAGAAGCCAATATTGAGCATTAGTTCTCCAACAACACTAGTGGCATAACCTGGCCAATAAGATTATTTAGAATTAAAACAAAATAATTTTTTTGAGAGGTTAGGCAATAATTTATGTTGAAACGTGATGCTTTTTAAAAAAAATGTTTCTGGGTTAAGGATTTAAAATTTTTTTCTAGTATTTGCAACCTTTTTAACCTGTGGCTTAATTTAAAAATTACAAATTAAGGTAAAAAGTGCAATCAAAATTCCATGATACGGCAAGGCATCTGCACTTGTGGTGAGAGAAGCAGGTATTTCGTGAAGACATGTACAATATATTCGGAAACTTATACTAAAAAATACCTAAACTTAAGCCTTGTGTTAGACAGCATAACATTTCAACATTCTTTTGACTGTCATTACGAGAGGTTAGGTTGGTATTACCAGGACATTAAAGCGGCATTGAAGTAATACTTAAATAATAATGTAATTTTAATGTCTCAAAAAGCAGAAACACCAATTGAAAGGTACTAAGCCTTGGTCAAAAGAAAGAAGTTAAGACAAAATCGCCAAGGATATTAAATTTGTTCACGGAGAATGTTGATTAGCAGCTAGAAATGAACCAATGACAAACTGTTAAAGACATACATACATATGTGTGTACTAGGGTAATCGATTATTCGACTTTTTTAAGAAACCGGTTTTCAAATAGTTTGAAATTTAGAATTAAAAAAAACCGGTTGCTAAATTGCGAAAAAAACCGGTTAACCGGTTCGAATATATAAAATATAATGTTTAAAGAAAAAATTAAAAAATATTGTAAACAATGATTATAATAAAAATTATATCTAAATATGAAATTTTTACAGTTTGTATACATTTGGCTGCACAATTACGCGATAACTGACATGAATGCAGTTGACTAATTTGAGTTTAGTTAGTTGAATTTAAGAAAAAAAAGGTACTCCTAACAAGTAAAATAAATAAGACTTTTTATAAGTTATAAATTTTTGTATCTCCTTCCGTACATTTTTTAAATCTTAAATAGATCTTTTAAACTAATATGCACTAACGTATTTTGTTTGAAATGATTTCTGTAATTTAAAATACATTTAAGGGAGAAAATCTTTAAAATTTAATTTTAAAAATTCTTTCTAATACCCCTGACAGACATACAAATATAGGCATAAACTAATTTGTCCGATGGTTTAATTGAAATTTAAGTTGACAGACACTAAATGCCATTAATTAAAATTACGATCTGGAAGGAGAGATTATTGGTTTTTCTTTATTGTAACTACACTTTTTACCTAAAAGTGATCGATAAGCTAAGTTTATGCTTCAATAACTTTTAACGTTAGATTTATATCCTATACAAAAAACTAATATTTAAGCTCAATTATTTTTCTTATTTTACATTTGTTTTTTAAACAACAAATAAATTTCTTACACTATTATAAATGATATTTAATAGTTTTTATTTCCTGATTTTTGGATACTTTTCGCTTACAAATATACTTTGGAACGATTGATTACAAAGATATATGAAAATAAACTTAAAAAATAAAAAACCGGCTTTTTCGGATAAAAAAACCGTTGTATTCGATACTCGAAAAATCAACATTTAGAAAAAACCGCCAGCTGAAAGAGGAAAAAACCGGGTTTTCCACCGGTTGTAAAACCGAGTCGATCACCCTAGTATCTATGTACATACTAAGATATATAAAAAGTTCTAGTTGAACTCTCTTTAATTTCTTTAAGTGCAAACATATGTAGCATTTTTATTTAAAAATTTTGCTTTTTTCGAATAAGGCTGAATTATGACTTTTATGTTAAAAACTTTATTAAGATTTATGAACAAAATTTTTATAAAAAAATTTGTTTTATAAAACGTACTATGAATATGGAGATTATAATTTTATTTATGTTTTAATATTTTTTTAGGAGTTTATATATTAAGAATTTTATTAACTTTGTTAATAATTTTTAATTAAAATTTTTACATTTCCGTTTAAAGTTTCTTTTTACACTTCAGCTAAAAGCCTTTAGACTTAAAAAATTTATATGTATGTAAAATTTAATTTTGTTAGGAGATTTTTTGAATATTTAGATAAGTATCAAAGCAAAAAAAAAAATAAATAAAAATAATAAATATTATTAAAAATAAAGAAAACATTTTTCACATTTCTATAAAAAAAAAGAAAATAAAAAACAGCGAAAATAATATTCATTAATAAATAATTTAAAAAAATATAAAAAAAAACTACATAAATCAATCATACACAAGCATAAAAAAAATTAAACATAATAATTAGTGAAAACTCTAAGAGCCTACCATAAAACTATATAAAATAAAATTTAATTTATATATAAATAATAGACATAACAAAAAATCAATAACGAAATTGAATAATAAAATAAATAAATTTTTATTATTAAAAAAGTAAACAAGAAAATAAATTTTCTAGAACTTAGCATATAAAAAATTATGAAAAAACACAAAAAATTGCTGCAATTAAAGAATAGAAAAAATATTTGTTAAAGCATGATTATTATAAAAAAACGCGAAAACATATTTTTTAAGTAAAAAAAAAAAAAAAAAAAATAAACAAAATATGGTCATTAAAAAAAAAATAAGAAATAAATAAAATGCATAAATAATAAGACAAAAAACTTTATTAGAGAGCTTGTATAGTAAGATTAAATGACAAAATAATAATAATAATTATAGAAAGAAAAAACGCAAAACAATTTAAGCTAAATGAAAAAAAAAGAAACAAAAAACTATGCATTAAATAAAAATATAATAAATAAAAACTAGAGTAATAGATGATAATAAAGCTAAATAAATAAATAAATTTTTATTTAATATTATTATTATTAATAATAAAAAAATGCAAGAAAACATTTAAAATAATTCATATAAATATCAATAAAAAAAAAACTGCAAAACAAAAAATATTCATGAATTATATTAAAAAAAAAAACAAATCAGCAAACAACAACCTATTATTAATAAATTTATAAAAATAAATACATAAATTGCAATTGTTACATATTATCCCGCAAAAAAATAATAAAATAAATTACCACACATTAATTAATAATAATAATAATGAAATTAATAAAGAAAAACATAAATCCAATTGTTTACATTAACAAAACCGACATTAAATTTGCATTAAACAAAATCATAATTATAGTCTTTAAAACAAATCTTTAAAACAAAAATTGTTAAGTTTGTACCAAAAAAATAATAATAAATTTAAAACAAAACTAAAAAATAATTATTTGTTTAAATTAATTAAAATAACCATAGATTGTTAAAATTACTTATTTTCTTATATTTTACTGAAACAAGTTTTTATTATTTTAAAACTTTTAACTTTGTGTTTGTTTTTCTATAAAATAGAATTGTTTTTTTTAAATAATACTAATGATGTCAGAATATTTTTAAATTTTTGCTCAAAAACCGTTTTCAAAATATAAATAAAGTGCTCCTCTATCTCCGTAAGGAACTCGGCAAATTCCATAAAAATTTATTATTTTCTGTATTCTATAGTATTACTTAAAAAAAAATTCTAAAAATTAAATCTATTTAAATTTTTATTAAATTACCTTCTGTGTTTAAATTAAACTTCTTTTAAACAAAAATACTTACATACCAACATACAAAATTTGTATTACAAACAAATACCTTTGCTGCTCTATTCATTTCTCACACTCACGCCTCTATACATACAAACATATTTCTACATAATCTCACATACAAAACATTCACACACACGCCTACTTCACTTATTTAATCAGTCCACACAACCTTTCTACACACTCTTGTCAATTTTGTTATAAACAAATTTATTATTATAAATTTATCTTTTTATCGAAAAAGAAAAAATACATAAACAAAATAAATAAAAACCTAAAAAATAAATAAATACAAAAACTCACAATTTCTTATAAAAAAACATGAAGAATTACTATTAAATACCAACAAACACCACAACAACAAAAAACGGAAAAAAGTTATCAACCAAGAAAAAAAGAAAAACAAAGAACAACCATGATAATGATATTTCATATGGAAAAATATAATAAAACAAGAAAAGAAAAAAAAACAATAAAAATTCAAAAATATTATTAAAAAAATAAAAAAAAGAAAGATGAGTTTTATTTAACAGGTAAAAAATTTAAGGTTTTATATAAATACATAATTTAAAATCAAACCAAATAAAATAGGTTTTACTTTACATAATCAATAAACCAATTTCAAATTAATTTTTGGATTCTTCGAAATGAGTATACTTCTTAGTAATTGTACCAAAGCTCAGCACAATCAGAGCTGTCATATACATTTTTCAAATTAATTTACAAAAATGTTCGGCATAAGCACTAAATATATACATATACAATATATATAATCATCCAATATTTTTAAAATTACAGTAGACTCGCGGTAACGTGAACTATTAAAAACCGAGCGTGTTCAAGTTTGCGAAGTTGTTCATGGTGTCGAAGGTGTAACTCTTTTAAATTTCCAAACAAATTAGACATGTGATTTAAATCAAATTCATTTATTTTTTGGTATTTCGGATTGTTATGTACACATGTTTTGTTAAGAAAAAATAAGTACGTTAAATTTAATTAAAAAAATGTGTTACTTTTTCTTCTTCATCTTCTAAAGAGCTAAAAATGTTCAGCCAGCATTTTGCTATTGTTTTCTTTTTAAGACGTTGCCAAGTTGAAATAGCCAATAGCGTCCATTAATGGTTGAGCGAATTTTTAAAAATGACAGCAGTCATCCATTACAATTTGGAGCAATTGTAGTCCACAGGAGATTCAAAATTTCTAAAAGAGCAAGGATTTTTTGCCTTTCCAATCATAAGGAGTTTAACTTTAGAATTTTAGTAGTTTTTGTGTCATTTTTTACGAAAAACTTTAGATTAGATCATGCTAAATCATTAGCGCGCAATAAACTAAACTTGTGCAATCATTTACGGGGATAACCCTTTTTATGAAAACGATTTGGATAACCGTCAAATTTGTTCACGTTATAAGGCTTTCTCACTGTGTTCATGCTACAGAGTAGTCAGTGTAAAAAAAATGATGTTCATCTTATCCGGTGTTCACGTAAGGCAGTGTTTTTGTTACCGCGGGTCTACTGTATCAAAAATTAGAAACAAAAGTAAAAAAAAAACTTAATAAATTTCATTAATATATATTTCACAAACAAATAATAAGAAATTCACTTTTAAAATTTGCACTAGAGTTTTTTAAGTAAAAATCAATCTTATAAAATGTGAACTACACATCATTGGCAATAAGGAAAAACAGCTTATGCCTGTTTTTTTATTGTTTTTTAAGAAAGCACTTTTAAGTTTTTAAGTTAATTTTTTAAAATAAATTTTTTTTAAAACAATATGAATCAGCTCTACATAAATTATATATTTAGCTACATAATAATTTAAAATAATTTATAGGGCTTTGCTATTATGTTTGTTCACCATGTTTGCTCAGCACGACTTTTTTAGTTCATCGATGATCGGGTAATATTTGAGCGGGGTAATAAAACAGACATGTTTTGAGTTTTTTGTGATTTCTTACAATTTTCTTTTACTCTCACTTGTCTTTTTTAGGTTTAACGTAAAATGTAAAACAAACATGAGCTGTTTATTGCAGGCAAAAAGTCGTTGGTTGAGAGTCAATGATTTTTTTTTTGAAGATTCTTCAAAAGGAAATTGGAAAAAGACTGATTTCAAAAATCTTCTTATTATGTATTATTCCAGATGATATTGTTCTTTAAAAAACATAGGCAATAAGTCCATACGCTATAACTTCGTACAAAGTTGTCTAAAATAGTTAAAAGTTTGCCTGAGGCTAGTTTTCGGGGATTGCAATCTTAATTTATTGATTATCTCAATTTAAGCTTAAGTCGACTTAATTAGTTTTTCCTTTTAGTCACTGATATATTAAATACTTCCAAAATTTACATTGCATAGTGTTTGTCATGTTTGTGAACAGAATAATAATTTTTAAAGTTATATGAAATATCGATAATTCGCTTAAAATTACTTACTTTCTAATAATTATATTATTTCAATACAAAATCTTCAACAAATTTAAAAATGTATGTATTAAAAATCTTGTTCAGATTAAAAATCTTTTAATCCCTTTTATAAAATAATTTTTGACATATGGCATCACTAAACACAATCTACAGGAAATAAAAAACTTAACACATTTGCTTATTTTAAATTTCACACCAACCAAAAATGATGAATTTTTCATAGATTTATTTAACGTATCAATTTACAATAAATTTACTTTTGTTGAAAAATAATAGACATTTTACAAAAAATAAAAAAAATATGTAAAAAACGAGTCACAAATAATACTTTTAACCACCTCAAGAGGAAACAAAAACATAAATCAGTTCAAATAATCAGATGAAAAGGAAAGAAATCGATGTTGTTACAATTTATTAGAGAATACACTCTACTCCAATAATTAAGCTTTTGTGGAGCATACGTGTCTATTATTATCGAATACAACAACCGATTAGTATTGCCATACAGTTTAGTTGGTATTAAAATCATTTAAGGATATTAAATATTTATTGAAAAAATTAAAAAGAAAAAAAAAACATTAAATTTTTGTAACGAAATTTTGATAAGATAGCAACTTTACCAAATTTAATTTGTCTTGCGATTTATCTAAGAAGGATCAACAGTGGCACCAAAGTATCTCTACTAAAAATGTTTTAATTTATCTGGTCGTATAGATAGATTTTAGAGAGTTTAATTTTTCGAGTTTTCAGATTGATAGAATAAAAAAATGATTGCTGTAGATTTTATTAAGGTTATTTACACATATATTTTGTATTATTATAAATTACGGCGTGCGAATTCGATTAAACATTCGCTACGATAGTATTGCGATAACTATATTGTATTTTTAATTGAATGCCCACAGAAATAATTGGTGCCCTCGAAACAAAATCATCAGTATATATATTTCACTCTCATATCTTTTGATTACTACTAAATATATAACGAAATATGTAAAAGAGACGAACACTAAATGTTAAAACGGCGATTTAACAAAAAAAAAAAAATAATCGCATTAAAAAAATCTCTGTGAACAGAAATGATTTAATGAATTTTAACATTTCTTTTTTAGGCTTATTTCACAAAAAAATAAAATGTATTTGAAAACTAAATATTTAAAAATTTTTAAGGATGTGTATACAGGTCTGGTTGCTGCATTGAATAATTGCATTATCTAAAACAACAACCAACTGTACAAAAGCTCTTGCATAAAATTTAATACGATCTCTAACAACTCCACAATATGCTTTGCTTATTCTCTTAAATTTTCAGTTGTTGTTTCCTCGCGTACCGGTCGAATGGTGTTAGTTTTCGATAGTTTTCATTTATTAATTTGTCAAGTAAAAAGTGAAATGTTTTGTTGAAAAATGTGGATTATGTATATATAAATGTTTATAGTTTATGTTGAATTCAAAACTTTTTCGTAAAATAAAAAATTTGTGGAAAAAAACAGTTTTAATGCAATTGAAAGCAAATCCTGATCATTTTTGTTCATTCGCCATTTTTATTTCCTGATTGTGTGTTGAGCTTGACGTACAAAGTGGACCAAACGTTATGTTTCCTTTACATACATATAAAAATGTTTATAAAAATTTTAAAAATTGACAAATTCAAAAGTTTTTTTTAAATAAAAAAGTTTTTAGGCGTATAATCTAGTTTTTGGTTCGCATTAAATTTATGAAGAAAAACGTGAATAAATTTTAAAACAAATACGAGTAATTATTTTACCGCATTTGCCATTTTTATTATGCATATTGTGTTGATTACATCGTACATTTTCGATCAGTGTCGGGTAAAAACGGTTCAAACTGTAAATAATGGTGACATTTTTTTATTAGGCGGTAACAAATGTTTAATAATAAATCAAATTAAATTCCACTAAATCCTTTTTCAACAATGGATATATTTAAAATAAGTATGTAATAAAATAAAAATGCAAATGTAATGTATATTCAAATAAATCTTTAAATGATAGTGTTTTATTAGGAACTAAAAATAAAAAAACTATACAAATAAATCGACTTTAGATTAGGATGTGAAGTGTTTAAAAGTGATAAAATTCGATTTAGATATTTGTTTAAAAAAAGGTAAGTTTTTTTTAATTATTAATTCTCATAAAGTTACACAATTGCAAATAACTTGGGTAATCATGACATTTGTTTAAACAAATCTGCTTTATAAAAATACATCTATATTATCATTGATTTGAATTGAATATTTAAAATCTTATTATTTATTTTTTTTTTAGCAAAATGTACAAAATATTTTTTTATATCACTTAATTTTTAAAGTTTTTATTTGTTTAAGATATTTTTATTGCTTTTAAATCAATTCATTTAGTATAGAAATATGTGTTGCTATAAATCACTTTTTATTTTATCGTATAGTACGATTGACAGCATCAAATGCATCGGCTTTATGGTCACTAACATTAGGACGGGCCTCATAGGTACAAATTGTGACACCATGATAACGAGCTTGAGTAAACTCGCCACGAAGACCTGAAGTATAAAAAATAATATTAATAATAAAGAAAATGTAAACAAACATTTTTGTATACCCTTCATCTTAAAAATAAGATTTGCCATTGTAGTGTTATTGTCTATAACAACAATGTCATGGCAATTCAGAGTGATTCAATTTTAGGTGATATTTAAATATGCATAGATTTGGGTTTTTAGAATAACAATAATCTTAATGAAGGGTATATGACATTCGGTTATGCCAATTATAGGGATTTTATATCTTACCTATGTAATAAATTTTGCTAAATTCATTACCAAAATTAGATGGAAAATGTATAGATAAATGGTGTGTTGATGAAAATGTAACAATTCTGTAAAATGTTAAAAAATTTTGTAATTCAAATACAATTATGAAAAACGTTGAAAGCTCACTTTGTTGCATATTCAATTTCTGCACGGCAATCTTTTGTCAATTCAAATTCCTGATCTGCTTTAGCACTAACATCATCAAAAGTCATAGCTGGGCGATTTTTAAATCTTTTAGAAAAGGATTTCCAATATTAATTTTAATACGAAACATTTTTTTAAAACTAACACACTCACAATCTCATTCTATTGGGATGAGAATCATCATTGGGTCCAACCACTATGATACCTTTTAACTTAACATTTCCCGTAAAGGGTATGTTGAAAAGCAATTCCTCGTCGACATCACTTTGGACATACTAATGGAAAAAATATTATTATTTTCCAACAATTCCATTTAATTTTCCATCATTTACCTCCGTTAAATCCAAACGTTTTTCATAAGGTTTAAATACCTTTTTGCCACTTCCCTCCGTCACTTCGTTAAGACATTCTAAATTAATCATGTGAATCTTTTGATACAGACTGTATTCTATGCCCATTTCGGGGGAATGGTCAACATTGGAGGCTTCATGACCACAACCGCGACTATGATTGTGTGACATTGCAATTTGGAACCACAAAATGTACTTATATTCTATAGAAAAATTCCAGCCAGTTAACACACAGCAAACACACAGATTCACCTTTACATTCGTTGTTATTGTTTATAAATGCAATTATTCTTTGATAACTTGCAAAAAGTTGCCATTTCTATTGTTCAGGGATGGACAATGAAAATGAACAAAGTACTTTTTATAAATCCAGAGCATCATTTCTCGATCTATGAATATATGAAAGAAAAGTTCTTCTGTATCATATCATATGGTGCCAACCATACTCTTTGCTATACAAAAACTTTTTCATTTCACAGCTTCAGAGAACGCGAATTGAGCCCCAGGTGATACAACCTTATGTTAGCTTCTTTAGCAATAAAGCGTCTAATCTAGCAAATAAATTTACAAGTACTCCAAATTTATAATTCGTATTTACAAAAAATAATTGTTGTATAAAAACTCAATTCTAACTCCTTAAAAATTTTAGTTTTACAAAATATTTTAAAAGTTTTAACATTACTCTACTGGAATATTATGGCTTTTTGAAAAAAAGGGTTGGATATATATTTTTTAACTTGCATTACTTAATTAAGAGATGATCAATGTTGGTTAAAGACTGAAAGCTCATTAAAGAGAAAACTGAAAAATTAGTAAAACAATAAAAACAATAAAACAAATTTTAAAAATAAAACTCGCATGTAGAAATATTCATATAAAATAACATCTTACTAAAGAATTTATTTTTAACTGAAAAATCAGAAAAACAATCGAACAATTTTAAAAATAAAACTCACATGTAGGAATTGGTATATAAAATAACATCTTAAATAGGAAAATTTGCAAATAAATTAGTTATGATCTAAGTAAGGCATTAAAGGCTTAAAACAGAAACAAAAAACAGGTTGTTAATGTGAGCAAAAAATTTAAAACATTTGTATATACTGTATTTACAAGGTATCATAAATTCAAATGTTTTAATATAATACCAACAAAAAATATGACTGTTGTGGACGACCCTTTATAACTAAATGTGATAAATACAATTTAAATCGCCGATTTGTCTAAATTTTTGGTAACAAAAGGTTTTTATTGGATATCGAAGGGGCGACTGCCTTAGGTATCTGTATAGTTGTGACAGCACCATAAAAATATTATACGCAGTAGAATTATATTAGGACAGTTTTTACTAAAAAAAACAACAACAACAACAACAACAATTTTTTTAAACTATTGTAAAATCTTAAAACATGGCAATATGACATTATGACATGTTAGTAATAGTAAACACAATATAAAAAAGTAATACAGGTTTTCCGCCTCTGTTTCAGCTGTTTTTGTCAGCGGAGTAAAAAAGTTGTTATTGCTGCAAAAGCTCAAGTTTATTTATGTGGTATTGCCAGATCAATGTCTAAAGTTTAAACTTTTTAAAACAACAGGGTGAAACAAAGAAATTACGGATTGCTTCGTTTGATTGGCAAGTCTTATTTGTTTAATTTCCGTTTATATATGAATATCATATACATATGTAAATGAACTAAACAAAATATGGTGTACTCGTTATAACGGTTTTTAATCTACAAAAAAAGAAATAAATACAAAATATAAGTGCAGAAATTATTAACATCATTGGTTTAGTAAATGTAAATTCGACGACTTCAACCTTCTACGATACGTTATGAATTGAAAAATGTATATTTTTTTAAAGGCAATGTCTAGAGTATCTGTAAAAAAACAAAATAAAAGATAAATATTTAAGTACATATTGCAACAACACATTGGTTTTAAACATTATTTTAAATAATGTTGTTGTATTCATAACTACGATCTGTGCTAGTTAACTAGCACAATTAGCTAACTAATACACGCAAAGGAATCTCATGGTTGTGGTAATTATGATCTAAGAGCAACTTATCATGGATGATTTATATAATTGTGGTTAAAGCATACCGTCGCTGCTTTGACGTAATCGGTTATGTGACAATTTTTAAAAATTTTTTTATTGCTCTGTTTTGAAGGTTTATTGGTCGTACATCTATTCACCAAACCGGTTAAGGATATCTTGATTGGTTGAAAAATAAAATGCGTAAGCTTAATACTGTATAATAAAAAAAAATGCTTTTTTTGATATCCTGAAAATTTTGAAACACATTATTTTTTTAAATATGTATATAATATATACCCTATTGGCACTCAACAATCTCCAATATTCGCCTGTAGTTAGAAACTAACCAGCAAAAAGAAATAGGCAAACGTAAATGGTCTTGGGTAAATAACATTGTGCAAAAATCATCAGATGACTTATAAAGTAGAATCTGCAGGGCATCAACCATACAGGCCGACTATTGCATACCTGAAAACGTCAAATAATAATTCATAAGTTTAAGCTACAATTGGAACAAAATTAAACATTGAGCAGTAAATAGACAAATATTCAAAAATAATTTTTTAATAATATTAAAATACTATTCTACTATATTTAATATTATTCTACAAAAAAAAAAAAAAAAAAAACTTAAACAAAACAAAACAATCAAGCTACCAAATTATGCTTAAGAGAACAAACCTATCAATTTTGGGTCCCTAACTTCCCTGGTGTATGACTAATGTAGTATTCTTGTTGATTCAAAGACTCCAAAATAAAGCATTGAAAACTTTTTTTGGGAGATTATGCTAAGTTCTCCATAAAAAACTGTCATTTATAACATGTCGATAAACTCCTGAAATATATATGCTCAATTCACAAAAAATGGTGATAGTATTTAATTTTACAGCTATGATGTATTAATACGACAATCTATAAACATAGGAAATATTTATGCAAGTGTTGTATACAAAAATTAATGTAGAAATTATCAAAAAATATGTATAACAACTACGACGTACAACTCCTACGACAGCTTGTGAATTGAGCAATAGTCATTTGCATACATATGTATGTACTTAGATGAAAATTTTATAGAGTTAAAACATGGATAAAGGTACATAGCAATTGTAATAGTTATTATTAGCGATTTTTGTAATATTTTTGTCTTTGCCTAGTAGCGCTGAGGTGAAAAATTAGTTTTGTTAAAAAAAAATAGTACAAAATTTATACTAAAAATAAATTTTTGATTACGTAATTTTAGACTTACTTTTTATATTTTTTATTACTCATATTCATATGTTAAATTTGAGAAATAATAAAATATTCAACAAGAAGAAGAGTTGAAATCAAATTATTTTTGAAAAAATTATAGCTTGAATGCTTTGTAATAGCACTGCGCAGCACTTGTTCAATGTGAATAACAATTTTCATGACTTCTTATTCATTAGTGCAAAAGGAGGCATGAAGAATGCCTTCTTCAAATACAAAATAGTTAGTCATTATTGATGTGCTACAAAATACATGTAAATGCATGCAAAATATTTTAAACAATTCACGTAAACAAACATTATTAACTCATGAAACATGGATTTCATTTCATCTACTATGCATGCGTTCTATCCACTTGTTACAATGAATTTTATAAATATATTCATATAAACACTTGCTCTCCAATGACAGGTTAATGTTAAAATCATGCATCTTTCACCTAAATTGAACCATTTCATCATGGTTTGAACTAATGCATTCACTATTTCTTTTGCATGTCTTTCTTTTGCTGGGTGTTGTTTCACCCAACATTTATTGTAATTTTAAATGTTTTTGAATATGATGTTGTTTTTGTAAAGTCATCATTCCATGATAAAATTAAAACAAACGAAACAAATGAAACAAACTAAAAATTACTTGTAAACTAAATATTGTTATAGGACCATGAATTTTCTTTGCTTGCATAACACCCCGCATTCACAAACGATTACTTATGAAAGTTTTAATATAAGCAATAACGCCGGCAGAAAAATGGCGTTGAATTGCCAATATTTAAGCTTATATATCTAGGTGGTGAACACGTTAATAATTTAAAATATAAAATTGAATATTTTTGCTTAAGATTGTTGTAATTGTAATTGAAAATTTTACAAAAAAAAATGTAAACAAGTAACAGTGCTGTATTCGGCCGTGCCGAATCTTATATACCCTTCACAACGTGTAGTCATGCAATAACAATTGTTTGTATCAGCATTCATCTCATATAAAATACGTACATATGTACCTATATATACTGGTTAGAATAAATGTGGCATCGAATCCCAGCTAAACAAAAAAAATTTTATTTAATATATTATTTATATTTTATTATTTTTTTTTTAAATTTTTTTTTAAATTTTTTTTTTGTATATTTTTTTAAAATTTTTTTTTTATTTTTAATATATTTTTTTTGTAATTTTTGTATCACCTTTCATCTCATATAAAATACGTACATACATGTTAAAAACATACATATAAAAAACATAACATTATAAAATTATAAATTGAGTTTACGTATGTATGTTTCTAAAAAAAAAAAATTAAAAAAAACAAAAAAATTAAAAAAAATATATTAAAAACAATAAAAAAATATAAAAAAAATTTTTTAAATATATAAAAAAAAAATTAAATTAAAAAAAAATATATAAAAAAACAAGTAACAGTGCCATATTCGGCCGTGCCGAATCTTATATACCCTTCACAACGTGTAGTCATGCAATAACAATTGTTTGTATCACCATTCATCTCATACAAAATACGTATGTATGTACATACATGTAAAAAACATACCAAAAAAAAAAAACAAGTAACAGTGCTATATTCGGCCGTGCCGAACCTTATATACCCTTCACAACGTGTAGTCATGCAATAACAATTGTTTGTATCAGCATTCATCTCATATAAAATACGTACATATGTACCTATATATACTGGTTAGAATAAATGTGGCATCGAATCCCAGCTAAACAAAAAAAAATTTATTTAATATATTATTTATATTTTATTATTTTTTTTTTTAATTTTTTTTTTGTATTTTTTTTACTATTTTTTTTGGTATGTTTTTTACATGTATGTATGTATGTATGTATGTATGTATGTATGTATGTATGTATGTATGTATGTATGTATGTATGTATGTATGTATGTATGTATGTATGTATGTATGTATGTATGTATGTATGTATGTATGTTGTTGTTGTAATTATGAAAAAAACGAGGTGGTCGTGGTTTTTTGCTCATATCTCAGAAAGTTACGGGCGATTGTGCTGAGTTTCAATAGCGAATTATTCCTGGATATTTCCAAGAGATTGATACTATACACAGGTCTGAGGAACATATAGTTCCTTCTAAAAGTTGATTTCAACCAACACAAGGACAGACGGACAGACGGTCAGGGCTTAATCGACTCCTCTATTCATAAGCTTTCAGAAAATATCTACTTTATGGGGTCGGAAATGAAAATTGTAGAAATTACAAACGGAATGACAAAGCTATGTATACCCTTGTGCACCACAGGTGAAGGGTATAATAAATTTTAATAAAACCACTAGATTAAAACGATTTCTTTTCCGTTATGTATATAAAAATATTTAAAAACTAATACTCAAATTTTTAAGCAGGCTTGAGTTCAATTTTTTAAACATTCTTATATTTACAAAGAATTTTTTTTTTTAATAATGTGATAATGAAAGAATAATCTGGAAATTTATATTTAACCGACACTAGCCGGGTGAAATGCATTTTCGAAACAAGCTACGATTTCATCATCAGCACTCTTTTAACGGTGGTAACATGTTGGTTGTAAATATCATCTATTTAACTCGCAGTTTTTTTAGGGTTGCTGTTGGTAAATTTTAATCTAACTCGTTGTGGTAAGATAATAAGTATAAAAAAAAGAAAAATATTAGCTACCAAATTTAATTAACATAAAAGTCTGGGAGTTTAATAAATGATATTAATAACCAACACGTAATCACTGATCAAAGAGTTCTAATAATGAAATCGTTGCAGATTATTCTTTCATTATTACATTATTAAAAAAATTCTTTGTATAAATAAGAATGTTTAAATATTAAAAGTTCGACAATAAATAAAAGTAAAAAATATTAAATATTTTTTAATTACAATGTTATTTTATTCATTAGTGTTGTTACATTTTATTTCTTTGCTATTAAATTTGACAGATCAGTAATTTATTATAACATTTATTATACCCTTCACCTGTGGTGCACAAGGGTATATATAGCTTTGTCATTCCGTTTGTAATTTCTACAATTTTCATTTCCGACCCCATAAAGTATATATTTTCTGAAAGCTTATGTCTAGAGGAGTCGATTAAGCCCTGACCGTCTGTCCGTCTGTCCGGCTGTCCGTCTGCCCGTCTGTCCGTGTGTTGGTGGAAATCAACTTTTAGAAGCAAATATATGTTACTCAGATCTCTATATGGTATCAATCTATTGGAAATATTCAGGAATGAATCGCTATTGAAATTCAGCACAATCGCCCGATAACTTTCTGAGATATGAGCAAAAAACCACGACCACCTCGTTTTTTTACACAATTACAACAACAACATACATACATAAATATATGTAAAAACCATACAAAAAAAAAAAGAAATTACAAAAAGAAAAAATATTAAAAATAAAAAAAAATAATAAAAAAAATTACAAAAAAAAAATTTAAAATAATTTAAAAAAAATTTTTTTAAAATAAAAAAAAAAATAAAAAATAAAATAAAAAAAAATATAAAAAAAAATATAAAAAAAAATAATAACAAAATATAAATAATATATTAAATAAAATAAAATTTTTTTGGCTCAGCTGGGATTCGATGCCACATTTATTCTACATATGTACGTATTTGATATGAGATGAATGGTGATACAAACAATTGTTATTGCATGACTACACGTTGTGAAGGGTATATAAGATTGGGCATGGCCGAATGTAGCACTGTTACTTGTTTATTTATTCAATTCACAGCTTATTGCTTAATATGTGTTTTAATACATATTCATGCGGTCCACACGTTAATATCTTATATTGGCAATAGAATTTGAAAATTGTTGTGGCAATAATTGCCAGACATATTGCTCGTGTGGTTGGGGGGTAAGGCCAAGATGAAATTGAATTTCCACTGTTTTTTTAAAGTTTTTTATTTAATAAATAAAACTTGTGCCTATTTTTGCACAAATATATTTATTTATTTATTTAAATTTCGGAAACCAAGCCTCTAGGGCATAATTGGCTACAAACTTTTACTAAAAATAAATACAAATATATAGTTTTTTTTCTAGTTATAAAAATAAAATAAATATTTTGCCACATTTAACGCGTTTTTTATTTTATAAATGGGCTTGACATTATATCTTTTGCTAAAAATTTAAAAATTATTTGAAGTTCTTAAGAGGCTTTTATAAGACATCGTCAATTTGATTCTTCTTCACTAATCACACTTCGCTAATAAAAAACACAATTTGTTTTGTGCTTCAGACTTTCTTAAATCACATTAATTTTTAACTACATCTAAGTTAAATTATTAATATCATAATCATTTTTAAGACAAACTCAACCCAAATCAGATAATTATTGGTTGTCATTCTCACATAATTTCTTTAATAATTTGTAGTTCCAACGAGAAGAAGAACAAAACATCAAGAAATTTTCGAATAAAATTCCTAATAAAAATGATTTATAAATATACAAAACTGAAATGATCTTAAATGCGTTTTTAATTTCATTTTTCTCACTTAAATATTAATAACATAATTTGTAACAATTTACTTTTGCTGTTTTTTCTTTTACTTCACTTTAATCTTTTCTCTGTCAAAGTATTATTCGTACATTTTATTTTGGATGCATTTTTTGCGATTGTGTGTGTGTGTGTGTACGATGTGTTATTTCATTTATTTAGTTTGCAAGATAATTATTTTCTACTTTGTTGCTTAAGCCCTTCCATATCCATGTATGGAAGTGATTCTGTTTTTCTTATTTTACGCAATCAAATAACACAACATCATTTACGAGCAGGAACAGGCAACATTCATATTTATTCGATTTTAACCACTCTCTATCGTTGGTTTGTTGGTCGGTATGTAACCTACTGATACATACATACTTACTCATACACCACACAATTTTTAATGAAGTGATTTTTTTTATAGTTTTAAATCTTATTTTAACCCTGGGCCATTTTGTTGTGTTAAATCTTGCGGCTACTAAAGACAAAATTTAAATCTGATACACTCTCTTGCATTCCCTTGGATGGATGCATTGAGTTAGCCAAATTGTGTGTGAATGCGATTTAGTCAAATTCTGAAATTCCCATTTGTATTTATAACAATGCAAAAAATGACGATAAAGTCATCATGGTGAACTAATTTCGCGCAAGGTGCCAAATTAATGACAGCAAATAAATTTAAATTTTTAACACATTTCAAAAAAACGAAAAATATATGCCGGCACACACACAGTTATACATACGTTTTCTTACTTTTTAAAAATATCTTTTTTGTTTCAAAAAAGGACTTAATACTTGAGTGAATTTTGAATAGCGTTTATGATTTGGTAAAGCCGAATTTGAAGTACTGTTTTTTGAGGTGAAAAACAAATTATTAAAAACCTGTTCATACTTAAGAAATAAAAAACTGTATAAAGTAAAGGCTACTAAATTGTTGTTAACCGGAAAAAGATTTTTAAATTGGTTTTATTGAGCTTCACTCAGTTTTATTATTTCATACTATGAGACAGTTTTTTTTCAGCTATTTCTACAATACAAAAATGATTTTTTGATTCGGAAAGTAGGTAGTGCTGTGGCGTATTTTTGTAAAAATTAAAAATACTTTACGTAAAAAAACTTTGAAATTTGAAAATATTTTTGATCATAATATTGTTTAAACTTTTCTTTTGTATTAAAATAAATTATGAATTTGTAAAAGATTTTTTAATTTATGGTTTGTAAAATAAAATATATTTTCATGAAAAATTTAAAATTTAGTGTTTAAGTTTTTCAATTATTTACTTATAAATCGCTAATATTGATGACCCCGAGAATAAAGGAAACCACAATATGTCTCTTTAAAGTTCTGAAGATGAAATTGCATCGCTTTCACCAGCACAAAATATAGCTCGAGTTTCGATAAAAGTGCCTCCATTTTGGAAAACGAATCCTGCTTTATGGTTTAAGCAAGTTGAAAGTCAGTTTATTTCAGTTAGAACGCCAGAAGATGCAACAAAAATCCATACTATTGTCGGGTACATCTCAGCTAAGTAAGCGACATAATCTTGCAGCCACCTAACACCAACATGCATGAAACTCTTAAACAGCGAATACAAGAGCGTTTTACGAAAAAAAAAAACAATTTAAAAAATTACTTTGCGATATTGAGTTGGCCGACAGCAAACCTTTACTACTTCTTCGCGAAATGTCAACTTTATCTTCTGGTAAAGTATCGGACGATCGTTTAAAAAATATATAGATGCAACGGTTGCCAAAAGAAATACAAGCAATTTTGTCAGTAAGTAGTGAGTCCTCCGATAAACTAGCACTTATGGCAGACAAAATTGCTGATACAACAGAATCGTGGGAAGTCAACGCTGTTTCTACATTTTACCAACTTTAGCAAATAGTACTCTAGAAAATAAAAAAGCACATTAAGCTTCCTGGGCAATATATTCTTGTGATTTGAAAAGTAGGCGGTGCCACGCCCATATGAAGTAAATATGTATTATTTTTAAAATTATTTCTGCTGCAGCAGCAACTAATTTTTTACACACATAGAGCGTGGTGGGCAATAGAATTTCATGATTAGAAAAGTAGGCGGTATCAAACCCATAAAAACTTTTTTTTTTAAAACTTCTACTCCACTAATGACTACATCTTAAGACTCTACTTTTTCACAAAAGTGGGCAGTGCCGTACAAAGTAAAAATCATTTTTAACGACTTCTACTTAAACTATTTTTTTAAAACTTTTCACATATCGACCCCTATGCGCGAAAGTATCGTATGTTACAAAAACAAAATTTTACAGGAGAGCGTTTTTATTACATTAAAATAAACAAAAACGTAAATAACACTGCTACATACAAATACAAATAAACAGTGAGCCAATTCAAAGTGGTCGCATATCAGTCATATTTGTACTATTTCATATTATTTTATGCACGCATAAAATTTTTGTTAGTAATTTCCATACAAAGAAAATAATAAGACTTTACACATTTGTTTCCTATGTCAGTGAAGCAAGCCGATTGAAAAATTTCGGCGGCGGCTTAAAAGTAAAAATCTTCGGCGGCGGCGGCTAATCGGCTCTGCGCCGAGTCTTTTATCGACTGAAAAAAATATTTGACTCAGCCGAATTTTTAGTATTGTTTATTTTTTATTTTTGAACAATTTAATAAAAAATATTTCAATTTGTCGAAAAAGGCAAATATATCACTAAAAATCGAAATAAGTAATATAATTGTAAAACGATTATTTGAAAATATTGCGAAAGTACCCTGTGATTTTGCAGAACTTTAACTGATGATGAAGTGAATAAATTTGAGTGAAAACAATAATAACTGTTACATTAGCGTGTCATTTTTGAATATATTAATGAATGCCATTTCATTTTTATAAGTGCATAGAAATCATGCCTATTTGGTAAAAAGAAACCAATGTTTCAAAAGTTGAAGATGTTTGTTTATATAATTCCTTTAAAATATTTTACATATTTTATTCATTTTAAATTACTTCATTAATAATAAACTCTTTCACACTTCGAAAGTCATTAAGAATTAATCTTTTTGCACTATTGATTTAAAGTCTTGAAAATGTATTTCACTTTGCACTAATCCAATTTGTTTCATTTTTATATTTTTCATTTTCATTGGAAAAAATTAAAAAAATCGAAAAAAAGCAATTTAATAATTCTTAAAAATTTCATACAATTAAACAATTATTGATAATACCAAATATCTGTAATCGAAAAAAGCAGAAAACTGTAAAAAAAACTAGTTGGATGGATGTCGAATAAATAAATCAAAAGTAAGCATAAGCAAATAGTTTTTAGCAAGGCATATTACGAAACTCAATAAGTGAAGAAAAAAATAATCAGCTGACGAAACAAGACTACCTGTTGAATAAATATGCCTTGGTTTTCAGTTTTTATCAAAACTAATTTTGTGATAAGTTTGACAATAAAATTCCGAGATATTTTTTTGCAGTGACCTATGATTCATTTCTAACAGAAGAAAAAATCAAACTTCAAATATGAAAAATCGGCTGCAAACTGAGCCGCCGGTAAGCCGAACTCATCGGCGGCGGCGCGACTTAAATAAAAAAATCGACTAAGCGGCTAGCCGCCAGCCGCGCCGATACGGCTTGCTTCTCTGTCCTATGTATAAGAAATTGTTTATGTTATACTTTTAACCATACTCAGAGAGAATTTCTTCGCTTCTCACCTCTCAGAGAGAATAAATATTTTCTTCTTTCCTGTATACATACAATTTTTAACAGCGTCATCTCTTTGCCTTCTTTCTTGTATTAAATACATAATTTGTTAACAAAAGGTGTTCAAAGTCACTAGTCATAGTAATATGAATTATATGACATAGTACAATATGAGAGTCTACTTTGAATTGGCCCACTGTGTTATCTTCATAACTATAACAGTTATCGCTATAATATTTTATCAGCAGATGGATTAATGGGTGTAAAACCAATTTGCATAATAAAGTCGAATTCTGAAAAAATGTAACATATTTTTAATTGATAAACTATTCAATATGATTCTGTTTATATAAAACAGATCTTTTTGAAAACTTCGTGATAATACAACATAATTCTTTTAAAAACATTTTACCCAAAATTTCCAATGACAAATGCCTGCTTAAACTAAATACTACCTAGGCTCCAAGTGATGGTGTAATAAAGCAAAAGTTAATAAAATACTTTTCATATTAAGGGAAAGACCGTTAAATGAAATAAAAGATATAAAGTCGTTATGTTGTGTTTATGTCTTTAACAAATGAAATCGAGCATTCAACTCTGCAATTCTGTTTGCTTTTATCATTTTAAGATTTTATATGCACGTATTTTCAGTTAAACTGGTAAAGTTTAAGCGTTGATTTTTCAAAGTTAATGATCAAAACAAGCAACCAAAATATATTATAACTGCAACAATTATTTTCAAGTTAAATTTTTTGATTTTTTGTTAAGCTTTTCAAACCTTAAGAAAGAATATAATAAAAAAGAAACCATCAACTTTTTCACAGATTTTTGTTGTTATTAGTTGTACGAGTATTAAGGTTGTTGGTTGTTTTTTTGGAAACCACGAAATATGAATTTAATATATGGCCACACATTAATCATAAGCATGTTAATACCCTCAAAAGCTTTATTAAAGTATATACACGTTAAAGTTTTATTTTTTTTTTATTTGAAATATTAACAATTCTTTTTCATCTTCATTAGCGGGAGACATATGACTTACATGCTATTTAATGTCGAATGCAAAAAGTCGTATTGTTTATGACTTTATATTTATGTAGTTTAGTTTCTTTCTTCGCTCTGATGAGTGTTTTCTACTTTAAAGGATTACTGTTATTACGACTCCTCAAACCAAATGCCCAACTTGAAATGTCCATTTAGTGTACATACATACATACATACTTATATCTACAGTTTTACACATTTGTGTGTGAAAGACTGTTAAAATTCACAGATAAATTCTAGTCTTCTAAGGTCATCCTATTTGCAATCGTTTGTCTCATTTTTTATTTTTTATTTCAAAACCTTTAGCTCAAATTTGCTTTTGCATTTTTAGTTGCTTAAGAAATTAGTACGAAATAGGGTTAGAGGCATTTTGTTCCATAAACGATGGAACATTTAACGAATATGATCTACTATTTGATTGTTTATTACAGTTAAGTATGTGATGAACATTTGCTGTTACTTTAATATGGTGTTGTGAGCGAAAACTTGCTATTTTTATGTATTTCGACTTTGTTTTATGACTATTACCGCACAAATTATGTGAGGGCCCAGCAAAAACTCTCATTACAAAATAATGAGTTGGAATTTCTAGAAAAAAGTTCTTCACTACTTACAATTTGGCATCTAAACTCATTATTTTAACACGGCGATGTCATTGTAGGCAAGTTCTTACCACGCTCGCTTATAAATAGAGACTAAAATAAATACTTACCACCTTACGCTTACATACAGGAACTCGTAAAAGTACTTAATACGGTCGCTTATAAATAGGGACTTAAATAAATATTAACTATTACAACAATAAATAAGTAATTGATTTTATCAACCCATCAATATCATGGACATACAGAAGTCGTTCGGTTCTTTTAAGGACGAAAATTAGGTTTAACTTTTTTGCAATGCGTTAATTTGAATTTTAAAAATCAGTGAAAATCTAAAAGTCATCACTTAATGAAATGCTTTGCTGCTGTGGTCAAAATCATTATTACTTATACTTTAAGCGTGTTACACTAAATGAGAATTATAAAAAGTTGTGTATTTGAACAGCTTTTAGCAAATTTCGCAATAAGAAATTGTATTGTGTGTGTATCTAAACAAATGTCTCAAAACAAGTATTTACGTGTCATATTATAAAGTAAGTCATTACTTAAATACCTCTTAGTAAGACAGACGACATATAATAGTCAGGTAAAAGTATGTTGTTTAGTAAGAGCAAGTCATTATTTAGTTTTTGCTGGGGGTATATTGATTTTATCATTTCATTATTAATACATCGAAATATTAGTTTAAGTAAATATTTTCTAAGTCCTGACATCATTTTAAGGCGATTTAGCTACATTTATCTGTAAAAATCGGTCCATTAATAGGAATGTTATGTATTGTAATGTAAGGTCACATGTCTATTTGACATCGAATAAAATGTCAATGTGCCTAAGGCAGTGCTGTACAGCATGAAAATTTCGTAGGTATGTGTTTTCCAAAAATTTCTTAGAATCGAAAATAATTACAGATCAAAATTTACCCTGTACAGTGTTTTCTTTTATCTACTAAAAATTGTAAACCAACAAAAATGCATGTACAATATTGAAATGTTGTGAACTTTAAATCAATATTACCTCAATAGCAATGTATTAATGACACCCCAACATCCTATATAAGATTTGTGTACTAAAGTTAATTAATATTCTCTTTCTGCAAGATTTAAGGCAAATATGGGATTCTATGTCTCAATATATAAATTGGATTCACCAATAGAAATTAGTTAGATACTTTTACTTTACCGCGCACCTCTTATAAAAGGTGTAGTTCCTTACATACGTAAATAAAAAATATTTATGGGACCCTATGCTACTATATTAAACTTTAACTTAATAGACGAAAGGTAAGTATAACACGCCCACTGGCGTAGCTTCATCATTTTGGGGGGTCTATCAGAATGGATTTTTTTCTTTGTTAATTAGTTATGTGGATACATTACGAGCTAATATATGAGCGACAGAACACGATTTCGTCTGTTTTTAACTCAAACCAAATCAGATTTTGCAGTTACTATGAAACTTATTGCAACGTTTGTTACGTATATATAAAATATGTGTGTCTACTTTTACAGAAAATCTTGATTAAGTAAGTCAATTACTGACAAAGATGTCGGCGAAAAAATTTGTTGGAAAATAAAGTCAATTTAAAATTATCGATTTTATTGTCAATGGCATACGTACATACATATAAAAAACATTCATACATATGGGTCATTTCGCCTCAAGTGTACCAACTTTTGAAATCGATGTTTTCCGATCGGGATGATAGTATTGGAGTAAACCTAAAAAGAAATGCGGCGAAGTATAGCCTTCAGTGTTTTCATCAAGATCGCATCTTTGATCCAAATGCTTTATTCTATTGGGCAAAAAATTATTGTAAAGATACAGAAATATTTTTTAGTAGCAAAGAGGATCATGAGGAAGCATTGAAAACACTGAAGAGCAAATTCGACTCAGCAGTAAAAATCAATGACACCGCTCAATAGCATGTTTTATACCACATGTCGATGGAAGACTTAAGTTGAAAAAGTTTTCAACCTCTACTCAATGCGATTTCTTTCAAAACCCAAAAATTAAACCACCAGCAAAATCAACAGCTGAACCCAGTAACGCCAAGAAAGGATTAAGAAAAATGCAGCAATTTAAAGCGATAAATGATGAAAGACTGGGTAGATGTAAAAATAGTAATGATATAAATGGATCTAATGTTAAAGATAAAAATCGATTAAGTTATTTATATTTTTATTATATATTATTTAATTATCATAACAAATAAATAAAAAAATTTAATTTTCAAAATTTCTATAGCCAAAAAATTATTTTGTTCATGAGGCTAACATATTGTTGGTAATATAGTATCGAAGGTATAAGTATGAGTATAAGTGTAAATATAAGTAAGTATGAGTATAAGTATAAGTATGAGTATAAGAATAAGTATGAGTGTGAGTATGAGAATAGGTATGAGTATAAGTATAAGTATGAGTATGAGTATAGGTATGAGTATAAGTATGAGTATAAGTATGAGTATAAGTATAAGTATGAGTATAAGTATGAGTATGAGTAAGTATGAGTATGAGTATAAGTATGAATATGAGTATAAATGAGTATGAGTATAAGTATGAGTATGAGTATAAATGAGTATGAGTATAAGTATGAGTATGAGTATAAGTATGAGTATGAGTATGAGTATAAGTATGAGTATAAATAAGAGTATGAGTATAAATGAGTAAGAGTATACTTATGAGTATAAGTATGAGTATGAGTATGAGTATAATAAGTATGAGTATAAGTATGAGTATGAGTATAAGTATGAGTATGAGTATGAGTATAAGTATAAGTATGAGTATGAGTATGAGTATAAGTATGAGTATGAGTATGAGTATGAGTATAAATGAGTATGAGTATAAGTATAAGTATGAGTATGAGTATGAGTATAAGTATGAGTATGAGTATAAATGAGTATGAGTATAAGTATGAGTATGAGTATAGGTATGAGTATAAGTATGAGTATAAGTATGAGTATGAGTATAAGTATGAGTATAAATATGAGTATGAGTATAAATAAGTATGAGTATAAATGAGTATGAGTATAAATGAGTATGAGTATGAGTATAGGTATGAGTATTAGTATGAGTATAAGTATGAGTATAAGTATAAGTATGAGTATAAATGAGTATGAGTATAAGTATGAGTATAAGTATAAGTATGAGTATAAGTATGAGTGTGAGTATGAGTATGAGTATAAGTATGAGTATAAATATGAGTATGAGTATAAATGAGTATGAGTATGAGTATAAGTATAAGTATGAGTATGAGTATAAGTATGAGTATGAGTATGAGTATAAGTATAAGTATGAGTATGAGTATAAGTATGAGTATAAATATGAGTATGAGTATAAATGAGTATGAGTATAAATGAGTATGAGTATAAGTATGAGTATGAGTATAAATGAGTATGAGTATGAGTATAAGTATGAGTATGAGTATAAATGAGTATGACTATGAGTATAAGTATGAGTATGAGTATAAGTATGAGTATAAATATGAGTATGAGTATAAATGAGTATGAGTATAAGTATGAGTATGAGTATAAATGAGTATGAGTATAAGTATGAGTATGAGTATGAGTATAAGTATGAGTATGAGTATAAGTATGAGTATGAGTATAAATGAGTATGAGTATGAGTATAAGTATGAGTATAAATGAGTATGAGTATAAGTATGAGTATGAGTATAAGTATAAGTATAAGTATGAGTATAAGTATGAGTATGAGTATAAGTATAAGTATGAGTATGAGTATAAGTATGAGTATAAATGAGTACGAGTATAAGTATGAGTATAAATGAGTATGAGTATAGGTATGAGTATAAATGAGTATGAGTATGAGTATAAGTATAAGTATGAGTATGAGTATAAATGAGTATGAGTATAAGTATGAGTATGAGTATAAATGAGTATGAGTATGAGTAAAGGTATGAGTATAAGTATGAGTATGAGTATAAATGAGTATGAGTATGGGTATAGGTATAAGTATAAGTATGAGTATGAGTATAAATGAGTATAAGTATAAGTATAAGCATAAGTATAAGTATAAGTATTTATGTCTTTTCATCTCTGTAACTTATTAGGTATAGCTCTCAGCAAAATTTGTCCCAAATAGTTGATATAGCTATTTCTTCAATTTCAAATTTCAAATTTTTTTTAATATATTTCCTTAAGAAATATTTTTTTTTTATTTTGGTTTTAAATGGACCCTTAGCTTAGGGCTTTTCCTTTAAGCGCATTAAGGGCGCTTAGTGCGATGCGGGTGGAATATTTTGTCACTCAGTACAAAGATTTTTATATGCACTATTTTTAATTATTTCCTATTTGTGTGCAAGCGTTTCTAAAACCTTAAAAATTAAACATATGTATATTAAGAAACTACATAAATTTGCCTTTCCAACGGTATGTAACATACCTAATTTAGCTTCCATACCTTCGATACTTTATTACCAACAATATGATATATAGAATTTTTTGGCTATAGAAATTTTGAAAATTTAATTTTTTTATTAATTTGTTATGATAATTAAATAATCCTACTAATATAATAAATGTGAATGTTTGTATGTTTGGATATTTGTTACTCAATCACGCAAAAACGGCTGAACATAGATAGATAACAACCTAGATTAACACATGGGCGATAATAACGCGAAGTCCTTGGCAAACTCATCATAACACATCCTAAACGGGTTGTTTGTGTTGTAAATATTTTTATATTTGTTGTTAATATACCTTTTATCCCGATAACTACGCAGACGAAGTCGCGGGCACATGCTAGTATATAATAAAAATATAAATAACTTAATCGATTTTAATCTTAATCACATTAGATCCATTTATATCATTACTATTTTTACATCTACCCAGTCTTTTATCATTAATTTATCGCTTTAAGTTGCTGCTTTTTTCTCAATCCTTTCTTGGCGTTACTGGGTTCAGCTGTTGATTTTGCTGGTGGTTTAATTTTTGGGTTTGGAAAGAAATCTCATTGAGTAGAGGTTAAAAACTTTTTCAACTTAAGTCTTCCATCGACAAATGGTATAAAAGCATGGTATTGAGCGGTGCCAGCGATTGTTACTGCTGAGTCGAATCTGCTCTTCAGTGTTTTCAATGCTTCCTCATGATCCTCTTTGCTACTAAAAACTATTTCTGTATCTTTACAATAATTTTTTGCCCAATGGAATAAAGCATTTTGATCTAAGATGCGATCTTGATGAAAACACTAAAGGATATACTTCGCCGCATTTCTTTTTAGGTTTGCTCCAATACCATCGCATGCTCCTTTACCATGAGCAGTAGGATGAATGCCACTCAGCTGGAATTCCAAAATCTTTTTCATGAGCTATTAGATTTGCAAAGCTACTTTTGTTTTTAAAGTGTTGACGAGCTCCGTCCGAAACGTAGTATACCTTCTCTACTGTAAATTTAGATTTTAAATAATTTATTTAGTATTTTCATGTTTCAAATCGTCGGATATGATTGCCATACTTTTGTGTTATAGTTTTTCGTCCTTTTTGCAGTAAACAACTACTGTGAATATAGTTGCTTGGTCGTTGTTGAAGTGAAACGCTTGTATGGCATTCTCACAACATATTTATAGTTTCTGCAAAATCAAAATAAATAACGAATTCACCAGACTTTAAAAGTCATGAGTTCTTAAATTTAGCAATCCTCTACTTATTTCTGCCACAAAATCATCCATATTTAAAATTATTGTTGTTAATGTGCATCTTTTAGTCTGAAGCCAAGGTCCAAATTTGATCTCCTCACTACATTCTCGATCGAAGGAGTTAATTAAATTTTCTTTGATGAATGTGGTTCTCGGGCACTTTATACATTCACCTAAGTGGCAAGAGGTTGCTGTATTAGGACACATTAATATAATTAAGGAAGCCTTAATTGGCAATCACGGTAATCGTGCAAATCATATGGCGAATTATCAGTTAAGTACTTTAAGTTGATTTCCTTCAGCATCAGTTTAACATTTTCGTGGTAAATGCAAGCGCATACTGTGTGAGTTCCGCTGCTTCCTGCCAAAACATAATGCTTTGGCCTCAGTTGAGCAAATTTTGTGAAGCCAATTTTAACATCCTCGTGTTCAGATTGAAATGTTGCAAATAACTCATTCAGGTTGAAAAGAACCATCCTCTTGTGCATTTGAACTTTCTTGCCATCGATTCGTACTGATACCCAGTCTTTCATCCCTGGCATTAGGCGACTCATATCATCTCGCTGATAAAACTGAGTTACTAGAGTTACAGTTTCGCTGTCTAAAGTTTTTCCCTTCTTTTTGCTTGGGAGTGTGAGAATCCCATGCGTAGCAACCAACTTTTTAGCAATTATTGCTTCTCGTTTAGATGTTCCAAACTCAGTCATTATTTTTTCACAACTCCATGTCAATGGAGCAAGCGTAAGAAGTTGAATTTTTTCTCTTTTATTTGTTCAAGAACTTCTAGTGCATCCTTATGATATTGGTTTTGACACTCATTCTTTAAACTTATGCCTTCTACTGAAAAGTTAGAATTACTTGTGTCTTCATATGCAATAACTTCAACGCAAGGTTCATTACTATTCAAATCCGCCAATTCTTTCAATTTCCCGAGTTGTTTCCTGCATGATCCACAAATTTGCATCCGTTTTGACAGCGTAGGGAATTTTTTTAGTAAGCCGTCGGAAATATTTCGCATATCTGATGAACTGTGCTTCTTTTTGTTAAGGGGATTAAAACAAAAAGAAGCATACATTTTATTTTCAAAATTAGCTTTTTTAGGAGCCGTAGACATTGTGAAGATTAATTATGTAAGTAATTATGTAAATAGCACACGTCTGAACTTTAACGCTGTTTCGAAAAAATTGACTTCCAAATGTCTTCACAACAGATACAATATCTAGAAAAAGTATTTTACTTGATTATGTTAAAAAAAATCTTTGAACAATTAGGCAATTAGAAAAGAATTTCTTTATTTTTTGGGTTTTTTTAATGAATGCTATTACATACAAAAGAGTTAAATACGTTTACAGATAAAAAAGTTTTCCTTCATGTAAGTGACCAAATATTTAATTTTAAAAATTCCTGGAAAGCGAGTTTGCAAGGGCATTTCTTAACTGTTTTCTTTAAAAATAAGGACATTTTAAAATATCATATCCCGTACTGAAAAATAAGATAGGATGGAACTGAAATGTTTACCAGGCAGACAAAAGAAAAATAACTGGCTATTTGAAAATTTACAAAACTTAAAACTTAAAAACAAATAAAATAAAAAAATTAAATTTTCAAAATTTCTATAGCCAAAAAATGATTTTATTCATGAGTCTAACATATTGTTGGTAATAGAGTATCGAAGGTATGGAAGCTTAATTAGGTATGTAACATACCGTTGGAAAGGCAAATTTATCTAGTTTCTTAGTATATATTTTATTTTTAAGGTTTTAGAAACGCTTGCCCACAGAGGCAGTCGTGTTTATTTGCTCATATCTTAGATAGTTATGGGGCGATTGTGCTGAATTTTAATAGCGATTCATTATCGGATATTTCCAAAAGATTGATATATACAGAAATACAGATCTGAGGGACATATAGTTGCTTCTAAAAGTTTATTTCAACCAACACATGGACAGGCGGGCAGACGGATAGACGGTCAGGGCTTAGTCTACTCCTCTATTCATATAGAAATTACAAACGGAATGATAAAGCTATATATACCCTTGTGCACCACAGGTGAAGGGTATGAAAATAAACAAATATATAAATATAATATGAATAAAAAAATAATTGAATAAATAAATAAATAAATAAATAAAAAACAAATGAATAAATAAATAAATAAATAAATAAAAAAACAAATAAATAAATAAATAAATAAATAAATAAAAAAAAGAAATGATATATAAAATAAAAAAAATTTCTTTGGCTCTGCTGGAATTCCATGCCACGTTCATTCTAACCAGAATACCACATTTGTATTTATGTATGTTGTAATTGTAAAAAAAAATTGTCCTGATTATTTCCTCATATATCAGTTGTCTATGTACCGATTTTTCTGTACTGATTTTCAATACTGATCTGCTCCCAAATATTTCCAATATTTTAATACTTCACGCGGGTCCGGCGATGTCAGGGGGCTTCAAAAAGTTGATTTCAACATACACACGGACATACTGACAGAGCTTAATCGACTCGCCTATTCATAAGCTTTCAGAAAATATATACTTTATGGGGTCGGAAATGAAAAGTGTAGAAATTTTACACGGAATGACAAACCTATACATATATACCCTTTTACTCACTGTGAAGGGTATTAAAATCATCAAGGATATTTCAGCGAAACAAATGATCATTGCTATTGTAAACTGGTTAGTGAAATAAGTAATATCTGAGCATTAGTTCAATATTTTGATTAGGCATGATTTAAGGAAAAATCATTTATATGTTGATCACATAGGCCTAGCTAACTATTATTTTTTTGTATACCAAGCTACGAGGTCCACTTTTATGTTAAACAAACAAAATTTGTGTTTTTAAGGTAATGAGAAATAATGTATCATTCACAGAACACCAATAAAATTACTTTAAATCTCTTCACTCTATTACCTCTGCTTCTATTACGCTGGAGGTGTACTAGAACTTTTATATCGCTTGAAGTTTTGACCAGCACTATTAAAAATTCTGTAAAAAGAGCTAAAATGGCTATTAACAAATTAAGTCGTTGAAATGGGTCATCTCGTGAACAAGTAAATAAAAACTCTGCTAAAACTGGCATATCATAGTACATAATTACACAATAGCAGGATTTAAATGTCTAGAGATAAAAGAGATTAATTTTTTAATAACAATTTTTTCTTCAATTAAGTGGAAGTAGGAAATAAGAGTAATACAAGAAAATTCTTTCAAGCAATAAGACCATAATATGAAAGGATTTCGTATTTGGTGCGAAAATTTAGCCAAAAATTTTAGGAATAAATGCGTCAGATAGATTATATTGATATTTTGTTATTTGTTTTTATTTGCAATTTTATTAAAATTTACTATTTGCCGCATAATATTAAAAGAGTGTGATCTCCTTGAAATCTTTAAACAAACGGACACTACTTGTTATAAGTCATGTAGAAGCAAGGAAGTTCAATGTCTACTGTGTGAAATATATACTATTTTAAAATATAAAGGTATTTATACAATATATTGTACAGTATATTTAGTGTTATTTATTCTTATAATATTGCAATATTTTTTTTTAATAAACAAATATTAGTTACAAATTGCTTTTGATAAATTTTCGTTTGATCAGATATAATGCTTAAACAAATCTAAATATTAGGGATAGATAGATTATTGTTAAAAAAAACAAAAAGGAAGTTCTTAAAAAAGTTATGAACATTAAAACAACAACTGCAAAGCTACTTTGCATATCTTAAGAAATGGCTGCATGTGAAAAGGTCTTAAGCCAACAACAACGATAGCAAAAATATTGTAGGTATGCAGAAATACAAATACTTTTACGTACACACAATACGTAAACACATTGAATATCAATATGGCGTCTTGACATGCAACATGCCAGTCAGTCAAGCTGCAACAGCATATATCAACAATTTGATGATGTCTCAACTCAACAACTACAACAATAAGAGCAGTAACCATAAGACCAGTAATAAGCATTAAGAATATTGTTTTGTAAAAATGGTCAAATTACAAAAACAAAGTCCTGAGAACACAACAACAAATTGTAGAAAAGCAGCAACAATATTATGCCAGTAATAACAATAATAAAGTACACATTTTAATAAATATGCAAAAAAAAATGTATTTAACAGTATGTGTGAAATCACATTAGCTCTCTTATGACTGTATGAAATGAAAGTAAATTTTTTGTCATGCTACAGGTTGATAAGTAAGTTTAATGATGGTAAAAAAGAAATATACACACACGAAGTACACTCCCCTTTAATTAGAGTTTATTACAACAAAAAAAAAATACACAAAAAAGATTAAAAAATATTTTTAAGAATTATGAATACGGGAAGAAAACAAGAACAACAAAATATGAAGTTACAAATAGTTTTAAAATAATGTGGCAGCCATTTTTATTATTTCATAACATGCCCTACACTTTAGATAAGAGTTTGAATTATTATTTTTTCGTTTGTAACATAACTAAGTGTTAGAATTTCTAATTACTTCATTTATATCATCATATTTTGGGAAAATTGTTCTTCATTTAACAATTTAATGTGCAGTTTGTATTCAAAAAATTAAAAGCGTTCAGAGGAACTTCTACCTTAATTTATTTGCTGCAGTGAAGTGGAAAGCACAGATATTATTTAAAAATGTCTCAAAATTTTTTTTTTAATATTTATGCAGTTTTGACGCGATATCGAATAATGTTATTCGAACCCAGCAATGCTGGACTAATGCTTGAATAAATAGATTTTTAAAAAGCAACAAGCGAAGAATTTACGATTTATGAGTCTTATCTATATATATAAAAGTGAAACTCTGTCTGTCTGTGTATGTGTGTTAGCTATAGACTCCGAAACTGTTAAGCCGATTGTACTCAAACTTTGGCAAGTGGCTGTACACATTCCAGGGAGTGTTTATGGGTGGGCGGGGCTACGCCCATAAAAATTAGTTAACATTTTTAGCTACTTGCACTTGACAGATTTTTCTGAAACTTTGCACACATATTGAACTCTCATAATTTTACAATTTCGTGATTAGAAAAGTAGGCAGTGTCACGCCCATAAAAAATTAAATTTTTAGCTTCTTGCGTTAGATAGATTTTTCTAAAACTTTGCACACATATTGAGCTGTCATGACTATACAGTTTCGTGATTAGAAAAGTGGGCAGTGCCACGCCCATAAAAAAAGTTATCTTATTCAGCTACTTGAGCTTCACCGATTTTTCTGAAACTTTGCACACATATTGAGCTGTCATGACTATACAGTTTCGTGATTAGAAAAGTGGGCAGTGCCATGCCCATAAAAAAAAGTTATAATTTTTAGCTTCTTGCACTTAATATTCAATTAAAATTGAGAATCCATTTTTATTCATTAAGGGGCGTAGCAACGCGCGCCGGGCTTGGTTAGTAAACGATAAAAATACAAAATGAAACTTATTCATACGTATGTTGTTTTGTATGTCGTTGTGGCGAAGACTCAGGAACTGAAAGTACCGGGTGGTCTGAAAACTGTCATCAGATTTTTTACTACATCCGTCCAATGAAACGACATTATTTCAAATTTATTTTTTTTAATGTTCACTAGAGTTTTTAAATTTTGTTTCCAAAATATATTGATCAAGTAGGCTTCATAATTGCTGATGGCCTTTGTGCACTTTTAACAACATTTTTTATCATTTTGGTTAGAACTGAGTGCAATAAGTTTTTGCACTCTTGTTAAAAATTTTCTATAGGAGCTTTAAGAGTTATTATTAACTTAGACCTGTGACTTCAAAAAATTCCGAAGAAAAGTTAAGACTGGTAAAAATAAGCAATCTCGTCGGCCACTCTTTAAAACTACATCTTTTCCAGATACATTATCTATTTGAAGCAATGAAACTTTTTAAAAACTTATGGAAATTTTGTTTGCTAATGTGACGTTGTACACAATAAATTTCGACTGAAAATCACCCAATTCGTATTTTGTGTTCACAAGAACTTGAGAGTAGTTTAGATGCGACTGGAGTTTAAAGGCAGTAGCTGATGATCTACCTTACACTTTGTAGTAAGAAATCTCTATGTTTTTCGCCAAAAGTTGCTAGAAAGACGAATTAATTACGTAGAAAATAGCCTGCTTATAAAGGAATGGTTCGTGACATTTTCAGCTATATTGGTAATTTTCTTATCGGAATAAAATCGGAATAAGCAAAGCTTTACAGTAATTTTTCTCTCACGTACCTCACCTAAGCACTATAGTATTTTACCAGTTTGCGTAGGGAAATCTGATTCAAAATTTACTTTGGGCATAAATCACAGTAAAACTATTTAACAAAAATATCATAAAAGTACATCGCGTTCTTGCGGTGAATAGAGTTCCGCGGCTTTTTGATGTGTATATTGTAATTTTTTACTTCACAAATATCAAAACTAAAATAAAGGGGACATTATTTGCAAAAGTTTTGACATCTTCTAATAGGGTGATATATTTTGGGACAGATTGTTTTTGATATCTTTCGAAGTCTCTATTAATTTTTGAGTTATTTAATATAAGTTATCTAGTAAAACTTAAACGAGTACTTTGATACTAGAAATACTTGAGTAGATAAGGTTTTTACAAACTGTCGTTTAATAAGAAATATCTATATGAGGCATCCTCTTCATATCGATAGTGGTACCAGAAGTCTCTGCCAAATAATCGAAGTAGTTTTTTAAATTATAAATATTTAGAGGCACTGTATATTTATACATAAAAACACATATTCTGATGCAAAGCACAGTTTCAATATCCTTGAACTTTAGCATATATACATTGTAAGTCGAGCATATAACTGATCCACAGTTTTGACGATAATAAAAAAATTAAATAAATAAATTTAGTTAAAGTACAGTACTTTTGCAGATTGTAAGAAATTCTCAGTGGCCGGAATTCAGAATGATCGCATATATACGTAAGAATTTTAAACTGCTTATAATTTTGAGATCATTAACATTAACTATAGGTTATTCAGAATTCGACTTGAATTTACAAATATTTTTTTCTTTATATGTTTTTTGCATTCTATAATTATTACTAAGTTTACATGCTACTTTTTTCTCATTTTATTTTATGACAGTTGAGGCAGGCCTAAGAGTGTGTGTCTTCCTACATTAACATATGGATTTACATATCTAGTATTCATCATCATTAAACATTATTAGTTATGATGGCTGTATAGTTTTTATACATTTTTTTTTCATTAACATTCAGCAACAGCAAGAAATAGCTAAGATGACAGTCAACAATTCGTGCAAGGCTGTATGAATACGTGTGCTTGTTTGTGTGTGTACTCGCATTATTTTCACTTGTAGTGAATTAGTGAGTGTCTGGTGCACTTGCTGCATGTTACTTTTAAATTAAACATGATTTGTTTTTTGTTACATGTTCTTTTTTCTTTCCATTAAAAATATCTGTTGCTTTCTTTACTGTCTCAAGTTAAAGGCTAAAATCAAAGAAGGCGGAGTTTTTGAGACAGAGTGACAGAATAAGAAAGTTAGTGAAGAAGAGAGAGCGAGAGAGCTGAAGTGTTAAAAATATGAAGAAAAGTAATGTAACTGCCACCAAGTTGAAAAAAAAAACAAAACAAAAAAAGTATTAAAATAACATCAACAAGCAAAACGTAATGAAAATGTTACTTTCCAATTGTTTTTAACAAAATGCTTTTACGCTAAGTTAACAACAAAAAAAGCAGTCGTTAATGACACCCTCTGTCTGTCTCACCAGTCAGTTTGCCCACAAAGAAAATAAAAATTAATTGTCAATGTTAAACATTTAAGCATTTTCCTTTTCAATTAAATGAAAGGTTTCATTTAACTATTAAAATTACAGACCTCTTAATCGCCAAACTCTTTAGAGAGTTGAAATATTTGCAAATGACTAAGGAATGCTTTGTAAGTCAGAAATGGGAAAAATTGGCAGCTAAATGGCACTGTAGTATAATCTGATCTTGGCTGGTATGAGTCGAAAATATAAAAAGTAAAAGCAAAAATTAGAAGAATCAGTATAGATCATTATAGACGGTTTATAAACAAAGGGTGGAAAATAGTGCGAAGCCTCTTCAGGCTATTGTAGGCAGTAACGATGAGCTAGAAATAGTAGAAAATATTGTCATTATGCCTTTTTTTGCGTATCATATTATCATCTAGCAAGGTGCCGTTTGTAAAGTTTACTCTCAACAGAAATTGTGGCTACTTGCTGCAGAAATAATTGCAGTTGGTTTGTTGTTTCAGGTCAATTAAGATAGACAATATTTCTAAATAACATTTCTATTTCACTGATTCCCGTGCTGTCATAAGAGTTCGATAGATTTTGGTTTCGCTTACTACATACACATGTTGGGTTCATTCGCCTTTTGATAGCATTCACCCTAGAGCTACTCTGGGGAATGGGATCAAAATGTTACACAGATCTGTTCTTAACAAAATTTAATGCTTCAATCTCTGTAAACTTGTTCACAGAGGCACTTATATTGAGCTTTAGAACATTTAAGCACCAGCCCAAAAAAATTAAATTTTTTTGTAGCAGTCCAAGCTTGAGAAGGGAAACAAGCTAAAGCTAATTAAGTGAACCCCAGATTCCAATAATTTATCTATAAGAACCGGTATTGTTATTAATTAAGGTTTGTCATTGTTAATGAATCTATAGTATGTATCATATTACCCTAAAGTAAAAATTTACATTAAAGAGGAAGTAATTATCTAATACCCTGTTCAGACAGATATTTTTAATTGTTTCAATTTAGTAATGATTGAGCAATTAAAAAAGGTGTTCACACATACTCAATTTATCTTACTTCATTAGCATTTGATAGCTGTAAAAATACGATGTATTTATATCAAATCAAATAATGAATTTTCTTCATAAAATATATTAACAATTCTGTTAATATATATACTTATACACTCTAAAACACTTTTGCTAAAAATTAGGTCGATAATAGTAGGCAACACTTTACAAGCTATTGTCGGCCTAAAATTACACAACTATTTGTTTTAAACATAGTGTTGATTTTTGAACATAATTTGTTTAATTTGGAACAAAAAATGTTTAAATTTTTTACACAAATTGTGTTTAATTTCTTCCCATTTTTGTTTAATTTTTAATATTTTTTCTTTTATAACAAATGCGTGAAATTTTTGTATTTTGTAAAATTACATTTATTAAAACAAAACATTGTACACAAATAATATATAATAATATGAAGCTTTTTGCCTCTCATTTGCGAGGGATAAAATCTAAAAATAAAATCTCAAAAGTTTGCGATATATCCTTAGGATAACCAATGTTAAATATATAATAACAATAGCAAAGCAACTGCAAAACTAGACTAAGTATATTAAAATCCTTCGCCTTCGATGTAATCTCCTTTTCAAACCAAATATAAGCAGCAGATGTACGAGCTTTCTCTATGGATATTTCTAAAAGTACAAATGAAAAATTTAATTTAGAACAATTTTTTTTTTAATTTAAATCAAGTATAAAAACGACGTTTACCAACTATAGGTATCCCAAAGTAACTATTTCTATATTGTCTTTAACCTCGTCCATTGTGGAGCCAAACTGTGGAATACAAAAAGGATATATATTTAAGAGTCTTATAAACTTAGGTTTAAGAAAATGCAGACATTACTTTATATTCTTTAAAGATGAGCGTAAAAGAAATGGCAAAATTTCAGCAAACATCTGATCTGATTATGAGAACGCAAATTATTTTTGCGGTCGAGGTCCATAGAAGAGTGATTCCGTGTGAAATGTACTGCGTAGTAATTATAATTGCTAAATATTTTTCCGCATTTTAAATACAAACACTTAAACACATTGTTTTTTTTCTTTATGTGAGTACGAATGCAAATTATAAATTCTTTAACTTTGCAATTTCTTTTAAAAATTTTGCTCCCAAACATTTTTTAATTTTATAACTTAACTTTATCTTATCACTATTTTATATATAATCAAAGCAGAGTATAAATACTACATAAAGAAACGAATTATTATAAACTTTAAATTACTTTAAACACAATAAATTTGTTTTAATCACTATCGAAAAATATGGCGTGCTTCTATTGAAGCGTTTACACTTTTATGCTTCTTCTTTCTTTTGTAGCTTTGTTTAAACATTTTTCTGCTGTTTTTAGACAGATATGCTTAATATTCAACATTTTGATGTTACTTAGGCATATACAGCTGACTTTGAAACACAATATGTTTAAAATTAAACACTTTTAACGGCATATTTGTTTTTTTGAGTAAAATTAGACAAATTATATTTTTTTGCTACAAATAACCACAAAATCGATTTAATATTAGACATCACGAATTTTTTCAACAATAATTTACACACTATATGATCCTAAATTTGGTATAAAGTTTTAGAGTGTATGTTCGTATTTGAATTTATTCAAACATTTCATTGAAATTTCCATCAACCATTTTTCATTTTCTTAATTTTTGTTTTTTGTATATTTATTTAATTGACATTAGAAATGCCACCTATAGAATTTTCTTCTCACTGAACATACTTCTCAAGAGTTGTATTTCGAGTTTTGGACAATAAGTGAAACAATTAAGTATATATTGCTCAATTTAAAAATAATTTTTAGTATGGTAAATTGAGCTCAATAAGGCCTTTAATTGCTACATAGTTTAAGTAGTAATTTGTATTGAAATCAAAGAAATTATTTTTAATTTTTGAACAAAAAAAATAAAAAATTGAAATATTGTTAATTATAAAAACTTTCCCTGAAGAAGCTACCCAATGTGATAGCGAAATATCGGAATAAAATAATAATAATTTTTATATAAAAAGTGATATTTAGCTCAAAAAAATTAAAACAACAAACTGAAATATTATTTATTTTGTAGGTTTACCATCTCTGCTTAAATCTTATAACAAACATTAAGTAATTTCCTGATTTCCGTTTTATTTATAACTTAATTTTTCTTTAAAATTTCCTGTTTTTCTCTTGCCAATAAAGTAATTTATTTTTATTATTTGATTTCCAATTTTCATTTGCAGGTGTCGTGAAATGATTCATTTAGCTGCTAACACAAGTAAGGTAAGTTTTGTCACTGTTTTACTATAAAAGTATACGTTTTTTTTTGCTTCGTAGTTTATTGGTTATAACTTAATAGAAAGGTCAATTGTGTATTGTATTGCACCTTTTAACAACACCGTTGTACGTTGTCATCTTATTTCAGCTTTTGTTTACTTTTGCCAGTGTTTTGTTTTGCCTGCCAAATAGTAAAAGTACTTTCGTGACCTACAAAAGGGGGAAAAACTCAAACTTTAAGTTTGTTTTCTATTATCTATTCTAAGTAATAAAATTTGTTTTGGTGACTTATCAATTTAGTTGAAAATTTGCCTATTTAAAAAGATTTTCTAGAGATATTTGGTTTAGGAGGTAATAAATAATGTTTATTTTTTATTTGGAAGTATTTAGGTCAATTGTTATCTAGGAAAGTTTAATAAGTAAACATTTTTGATTTCAGTGGTATATTTGACACCTGACAGTTGCTAAAGTATACAAAAAAAGAGAAGTGATATTGTTTACAATAAATGAAAAACAGTGTATACCACTAGATTTTAACAGTTTTATGTTTCAATCAAATCTAATATTGATCGCAATGTGCTCTTTAGAAGGTACATATTAATGGTCACAAGTAGAAAGACCCTAACTTGTATTTTTTACGAAACTGAGTTTTGGTGATCCCAATAAATTTCAATACAATAATATCCAAAATAACAGTTTAACAATCAATTTTGCAAAAGAAGTTACATTATTATAATACAGTTTCTATAATGTTTTAGTCTTTTTCTGCAAAGATACAATTATTTGAATTAGGGCCTTTCAACTTGAGGACAAAGATACAAAGAAAACATTGTTTTTAAAATTTGTTAAAATTAAGACCATAATGTACATAGATATAATGACCACTTCGTAGCGTAGTCCTAATATCAGATTTGACGTCATACGCCATTTTGTAATATTATTTTTATTTTGTTTATTATTTTTATTTTGTTTATTTTTTTTTATTTATTTATTTATTATTGATTTTTGTTAATTCCTTCAATATGTATATCCGACCCTATAAAATATATATTTTCTGAAAGCTTATGACTAGGGGAGATGATTAAGCAATGTGATGGTCTGTATCAATCTTTTGCAACGAACAGGCAGCTGTTGTGCAGCTCACTTGGGTCCATTATATTAATCCCTTTGTGATACCTGAATAGAAAAGTAAGAGTAGAATAGAAACAAGTAAAAGTGCTATATTCGGCCGTGCCGAATCTTATATACCCTTCACAACGTGTAATCATGCAATAACAGAAGTTTGTATCACCATTCCATATGATATACGTACATACATATAAAAAACATACATATATAAAAACATCCCATTGTAAAATTATAAATTTACGTATATATGTTAAAAAAAAATTAAAAAAAAAATTTAAAAAAAAAAATTTTAAAAAAAAATTTTAAAAAAAAATTTAAAAAAAAAAATTAAAAAAAAATAATTTTAAAAATAATTAAAATATATATAATAAATATAAAACAAAAAAAAATATTTGAAAAAAAAATTAAAAAAAAAATAATAATAAAAATATAAATAATATATTAAATAAAAAATAAAAAAAAATAAAAAAAAAAATTAAAAAAAAACATATAAAAAAAATAAAAAAAATTTTTTTTGCCTCAGCTGGGATTCGATCCCACGTTTTCTCTAACCAGTATACACGTTTGCATGTATGTATGTTGTTGTTGTAATGTTGTTTTTGTGAAAAAAAAATCGAGGTGGTCGTGGGTTTTTGCTCATATCTCAGTTGTTTATGTACCGATGTTTCTGATTTTCAATACCGTTCTACTCCCGAATATTTCTGATATTTTAATACCTCACCCGAGTCCAAGCGAGTCGATTAAGCCCTGTCAGTCTGTCTGTCTGACCGTCTGTCAGTCTGTCCGTCTGTCCGTCTGACCGTCTGTCCGTGTGTATGTTGAAATCAACTTTTTGAAGCCCCCCGACATCGCTCGGACCCGGGTGAGGTATTAAAATATCAGAAATATTCGGGAGTAGATCGGTATTGAAATTCAGAAACATCGGTACATAAATAACTGAGATATGAGCAAAAACCCACGACCACCTCGATTTTTTTTTCACAAAAACAACATTACAACAACAACATACATATATACAAACGTGTATACTGGATAGAGAAAACGTGGCATCGAATCCCAGCTGAGCCAAAAAAAAATTTTTTTTATATTTTTTTTTATAGTTTTTTTTTAAATTTTTTTTTTTATTTTTTATTTAAAATATTATTTATATTTTTATTATTATTTTTTTTTAATTTTTTTTTTTTTTATTTTTTTTTTTGTTTTATATTTATTATATATATTTTAATTATTTTTAAAAAAATTTTTTTTAAAATTTTTTTTTAAAATTTTTTTTTTAACTTTTTTTTAATTTTTTTTTAAAATTTTTTTTTTATTTTTTTTTAACATACATACGTTAATTTTTAATTTTACAATGGGATGTTTTTATATATGAATGTACGTATTTCATATGAGATGAATGGTGATACAAACTACTGTTATTGCGTGACTACACGTTGTGAAGGGTATATAAGATCCGGCATGGCCGAATATAGCACTCTTACTTGTTAAATATATATCTGTAGCACTAAGGAAAAACTGCTTATGTGTGCTTTTACGGATTTTAAGAAATCACTTGAAATTTTATTAAGTTGAGTTTGAAAAATTAACTCCCTTTAAAATAAAGACTATTTTATGAATTCTGCGCTATATAAATTAAAGGGAATATTGATTTTTGTAATTGTAAGCCAAAATTAGTTTTTATTCCAAACGACATTGCTTTTTGTTTTAAATAAAGGCAATAACTTTTTACGTTATAACTTCCTGTTAAGTTCTGGGATTGCGATGATGTGGCTATTTTAATTTCTTTTTTTTTAAAGCTCCTAATTAATCTTTGGACATGCTAAAGACACCAAAATATAAGCCGTAGTGTCAAAATTTACTGCTGAGAAAGCTGTTAAATTGATTGGAAACTGAGATATAAAAATAAAAAAAAAACTATTTACTTCAGTGTTTTTCCTAAAATTTGCAAACCAAAATGTTTTTTTTTAGTTTTTGGACAAAAGATAGGAGCAACATAGATATTAAAAGAAAGGGCTTGACTAGCTAATAATACACTTGAAAAATGTTGAATCCATGATGACCGCCACTACAAAATGGCGTTCAAAAAATTTATATATAGGTCAAATCCAGTATTCAAAATATACACAATTCAACCACAATATTGGTATCAAATGAAGAGATTGACCAGTAGAATATACTAAATTATATTAAACTATTGTATAAAAGTTAAAAACTATAAAAGTTAAAATCCAAAAACGGGTTTGGGAATAAAATGGTGTCAAATATTTGTTATTACGTCAACAATCAAAAATTAAGGCTTTGCTCACCTCAACCCCCTCAATATTGGTATCAAATGAGGGCTTGACCAGTAAAATATAGTAAACTATGAAAAATTGTATTATCAAGATGGTTTCCTAAATAAAATGGCGGAAATTTTTTTTCGAAATGCGTGTAACATCAAATCTGAAATTTAGGCTAAGCTACGATATGATCACTATACCTATGTACATTATGGTGAAGATTATTATTAGATTCGTCACGGCCGAATATGTATTTTTTATTTGTTGTATTACTCATTGTTACCCTCCCTAAACTAAAACAAACATTTTAAACTTCCCAGCTAAAAACTTGATTAATATCCAGCAACTCGTACCGTGCAGCTTCTGCAACAAATTAACAATGTCAATGTGGTATTGAATGAAATAATTTAAATAAAAATTTGTGATGTTTTCATGTTTGTACGCGTATATGTTCTAACAAAAAATTAACATAAACAACAAATGTTAAACAACTTTAAAACAGCGAACAAGAAGACGAAAATCAGCAAAAAAATTAAAAAAATACAACATTTTTACAAGCACCACTGCTTGGAATCGTGACCAATATTCGCGTTAGAATAGGTGCTAATTTATGTCATTCACTTCTCATTAAATCACTTGCTAAAAAGCAACAAAAAAAATATGTATAAATTTTAAACGTATGTGCAATAGCTAGCTAGCCACACAGCCAGCTGAAGGTAGAACACACAATGAAATTTAAATTCAAAACAAAATTAAACTTTACTCACACGGCCATACGTTGGCTTCACTCACAACTATGAACGAATAGTGAGAACAGTGATTCTTAAACTCTTTTTTAATCGCTGACTTGAGTAACATTAAAATGTGTGAACAAAAAAAAAATTATACATAAAGATCTTATTGGAAATTATCTGTGAATAGAGAATTTATAAATCTTTTTAAATATAAAGAATTTTTTTTTAAATTTTTTTAAAATTTTTTTTTAAGAAAACAAAAAAAAAATGTCATCGTTTTGAAGTAAGTATGTAGCACAGGTGGATCGAAAACTTGAGCAATATTTTATAACATCGATTAGAGAAAAATAGTTTAATAAAATTGATCTAAGATTATTTACTTAGAATTTGAAAAATAAGTATCGTGTTGTGGTTAAAAATTATTTGATTGATATTTCCTTTGAATAAATATTTGAATTTCAATGTAACTGTATTTTTTTGTAGAAAATGCTCTGAATTGAAAATTAAAAAAATATCATCGCCAGAATTAAAGAAGGCTGTAACTGACAAAAATCGAAAATACGTTTTTTTGCATCATTTTTATCAGGTTCCGGTCCCATATTTTTATGATGAAAAAAACTTCACTTACGTCAACCGTGCTTTGAAAAATACCAGTGTCTTCTTTGTTGTAAGCCTAACAAAAACTAGTATTCTTTTACATTTGTTGCTTACGACACTTTTGCGTCAGCAAAATTTTTCAAACCAACACTAACGCCATTGTTTGCGTATGTGATTCATTATAAAGTATCATTTATTACAAATAAATATCACTTATTTAATAAATTATTCAAGATAACACTTTTTGTCAGTAATAAAGTTTCAACAGTGTGACGCTCATCCTGAAGGTGCCCGGTGAAATATTTTGCTATAATATTAATCATTGTAGTTTTGAATTTTTTGTTTTAGGGAAAGGAAAAATTTTCATTTATTAATTTCAAATACATACGAGTATATCTCTATTAAGTGCAACGGAACTCTTCGTGACGTAATAATTTTTAGGTAAAAAAACTTTTTGGTTTTCTGAAATTATAATAATAAAAGAACAAGGAAATTATGGCTTAGATCTCACGAAAAATCTAGTTGAGCGGATGTGAGTGTCAGCCAAAGTAAGCCGTTAAAAGATGTACAAATACAATTCTCTAATATTTGCAAGTAGCAACCAATATAACAACGATATAATACAGTCTTACAGAAGTGACAAAATTTTATAATTCAGAAAATCGCAACTTTACCTAAAAAACACAAATATGGGCCTGTTCGTAAATGCATCACAGCTGTGCATATTATGCGCACAATGTTCGTAAATGCAAACGTTGGCAACACTGCAGCTGTCATCTGTTCGTAAATGCAACATTAAAGTCTATTATGCGCAAATAAATACAAAAAACTAATCACAAAAATGGCTGATGCAGTAGACGTGTGAGAATAAAGAATGTGGTTTTTTATGATTTATTTTTGATTATTTTACTTTTTAAACATTTTTAGCCTCGAATGTGAAATATATGTCAGATATTGTATTATCAAATTCACAAATTAAATTTATAATAATTTTTTCCATTTTTCCGGAGTGTTCGCTCGTTCGTAAATGCAGCAATAAAATAAGCAAAAAGAAGCACCAGCAACATATGATTTGCAGTGGCATCGCAAAGTAATCATATTGTGCAGCGCAGTGATGCGTTTACGAACAGGCCCTATCTCACTTCAAGCGTTTCAAAATTCTAAAAATTTGTTTTCATAAAAAAATAATTGTAGTTAAAGCATTTTTTAGGTCTATGGGAGAAAAATCGTTTGCTGTAAGCCGCAGAGTCATCGGGAATAATAGACATAGGAGGAAATGTTTACAGCCAATATATTAAGCGAGAAAAATAAAAATACGTGTTTAAAATCAATTTCCTAAGTTGTATAGTTTTTGTGATATGATTTTTTTTCCTACATACTTTCATAAAGGTTTTTTAGCTCTGGTGAACATTTTATGTTTTGTCAGTTACAGCCTTCTTTAATTTTTGCGACGATATGTTCAAAAATTTCTTTTTATATTTTTTATAAGTTTTCTAAATTTCATAATTTTCTACAAAATGCTAAATTTTATGAAGTCAAAATTTGTGTACAGAGTATTACCTATGATTATAGACATCAGAATAAATTACTGAAAATTATCCATAAGCTGCGATTTTTCTTAATTTGTTTTCGTTAAGAAATGTAAATAAATGCAGTATTTATCGAACAATTTTTTAAAATTTGAATTAGTTATAAAATTTTTATAAAATTGTAGAATTTATTAAATATTTTTCGTAAACTAATTAAAGTTAAAACTTTTGTTCCATAAGCCTGTTTTTCTCCCGCGAGGGTGTAATTGTAAATCACTGGGGAGTGTTGCCGTTTAGCTTAACTTTGTGCCAGATTTATTGATCAAAAGTTTTTTGTTTTAAAAAATGTATTAAAATCAAATGATTGTCTAATATCCGAGAACTTTTTTAAGTTGATTATGTCATCAATAAAATGGATGTAGTTAACGAAATACATTTCTTACGTGGCACGAATTTTTATAATAAAATTCAATATTTTGGAGGCGTTGTCCGTTTCTAAGTCTATTCATAGTGAAATTTTAAATTTTACTAACCATTTTTGACACTACCACATGTCACGGATCTTTTCTTACATTAAAACTTAAACACCGAAAAACCAAATAACCAAAAAAAAAAAATAAAAAAAAAATTTCCCTTATATAGTCACTATATCTGTCCATAATTAAGTGTAAAATGAAAGAATAGATTATGTGAATTGAATACATTTGTCTTATATAATTTTTTCCATATAGACTTTCATTAACATTTTGTAAGAAACATAAACCCAAAAACCATTACAGTATAAATCCGCAATTATAAAATAATAAAGGGTCCGCCAAATAACTTTTTTTAAAGGTTTAAAAAAAAGCATAGCTTTGACTGTGTGGCACGTAGCGCTATCCCGTTGAAACCAAATGTTGCCAATATCCTCCTCTTCAATTTGTATGAACAAAAATTCGTTCAACATGGCCCGATAACGATCGCCATTGACTACGGCCACTCCTTACTCATTTTCGAAGAAAAATGGCCTAATTATGCATCTGGACCTAAATCCGCAACAAACAGTGATTCGTCTTAGGTGTATCGGCTTTTCAACGTATGCTTGCGGGTTTCCTATGCCCCAAATGCGACAATTTTGCTTGTTTACATACCCGCCAAAATCAAAATGAGCTTCATCTGAAAAGATGATTTTTTTTGGCAAAATCGGCCAAAGTAATGTTGCAATATTTCCCAGCGTTGTTCAAGCGTAAACACAACCATATTCGTTCAGCGGTAGGATAAAACTAATTATCTGTCAAATCAGACATGGGCTAAGTGTTATCACGCATGAAATAAGCACTAGTTAAAAAAAACCTTAAATGGTGGATCCTTTAGTTATAAGATGTTTAAAGGCTTAAAGTCCACTGTTTACTATATTTAAGTCCTTATTATCCCTAAACAGCATTATTCCTAAACGACTTGAACAAGGTTCGAACATGCAAGGGATAATATGGATGTGTTATTTATAATTTTAAAACTATTTGGGACTGAAAATTCTCTTGTATGTGATTATTCTTATTCAGTGCAGAACAGTTCTTGATTAGTTAAGACTATTGACCAATATTTAAAAAAAAATTTTTAAGTTAAAAAAAAATATAAAAAAATTTAACTTTTTACATAAAAGTGATTTCAGAGACTGAAAATATTGTTGGCAATACTAACCATGAGTCAGTAAACTACAAACATATTCTCAATCGATTATTTAAATAAACATATTGAAGCTTAAATGTGTGTAGTCTATTTGAGTTGCAGTTATGAGAAAATCTTTAGTTGCAGTCATCTCACAAACAATACATTTTCAATAAATTTTAATTAAATTTAATCTGCACTCTCTTCCTAAACCCAACTGTGCACCTGGCGCTTTGATTAAGCATACAGCGTAGCTAAGCTGCTAAACTGAACTTCTTTGATGCCATTTAAAGCTGCACTGACACGATTTCACATGTGTGCACAGTGTGTGTAGCATTAATAATATAAATATATTGTATTGACTTTAGTGATGCCTGCTGCCTGTTTGGATTTGCTGTCGATGGTTTACAACTAATTAAAATGAAATATTTTGGATACGCATTCAACATGCATTTAAAATGACAACGCATTAAAAAAAGTTTTTCACACACATACCAATATGCTACTTTATAACACAGTACACATGCGGGGAAATAATATTGCTGATATTTGCCATACATGTGTGTCATGTGTTTTCTTTTGTACGTTGAATCTTGTGAAAATAAACTTGTGTCTACTCGCACTCCACTACTGTATATACAAATGAAATACATGCTATTAGTAGCTAATTGTACGCGTGCTTAAAGGCACTTTGTTACAATTTTTTTTTGGTATATACTTACTAGCCTGCATGTCGTTGCTTCTATTTAAACACAATTTCGAAATAAAAATGTAGAAAATGCCAAAGTGTTTTCTGGATACTTGTGCCGTTTTCTTAACCTTGATGGGATGATGGTTTACATAAGATTCACATAAAAAGGTTTGACATAAGTTAAAATAGCGCAGTCGAATTTTTTAACTTTGTTCAAGGTATCAAAATATTACAATTTAACGTATTTCGTAAGAATTTCAAAACTTCTTTAAAATATAGAATATCGCTTATACGCCCCATGGGTAGTTTTTAAATAAGTTATGGATGGTTCATTTAAGATCCATTGGTATAAAAATTTTATCTTTATATTTTTTAAAAAATTAACTATTTTAAACGTAAATATTCCACTTATTTATTGATAGTGAAGCCGTTCTTATTTAACTTTTCTTCAACAAAATTGAACATTTGACAGAAGCTAGAACCTACTAGGGTTTTTTTATGTTTTTATATTACTTAAGTGAATTTTTACTTTGACGATCAAGGCTTTAACTGATAATGTAGTAAGTAAATAGCTGCGTCCAGTTGTAAACTAATTTTAATAATTATCTAAGAAGTTGTTGCATTATATTATGGTATTTTCTGATACTAGTATTCCCTTCCAACTCCCCTATAATAATTTACTGTTAACATTTTCCATATATTTATTATATTTAAGAAGTGAATATACATACTAGATGTTTTTTTTTTTTTTGTAACCACACCACAATATTGCGACAGTTGTTGTTGGTGGTAGTGTTTTTGTTTTGCTGACTTAAAGTGACATACGACAAAAAGTAAATGACATTGAATATGTTTAAGTTTGAGTACATAAAAACAGCAGTAGCTAATACAAAATAGAAGCTATAAAGCCCTGCAGGTTTAGTTATATATACACTCCTTCTTATTTACGGTAGTGCTCTATCAATGTGTGGCTATTAATATAATTAAAATTTAAATACTTTTTGTTATTTGACAGTGTCTTTATTTTAATAAATAAAATATGTTTAATGCAACTTTATTGTATTTCAAAGTATTTGGTAAGTCTATTTACACTATTTACTTCTAGCTAAGCAATGTTTTTAAGTAACAATTAACGAAAGCAACAATTAATAGTAGAAAACATATGTAGCAAGTTAAGTAAAAAACACAAAATCGTAAAATTAAATCGTTGAATAAAAAAAAATTAAAAAAAAGAACTAACATCTAGAAATCACCGCAAAATCACTCAACTGTAAAAAAACGAATAAAAAATTGACAAAATACAAAAACAATAAAATAACGTCCTGAACCAGTCATATAACTAGTTGTAATGATGTTATACATTGACTAAAAATAAAAAAAACTCACTATCGAAAAATTAACAGTTCTTTGTTTTTCAAAAATAAAACTTATTTACATCAGTTAAATATAATAGTGTGTTGTAGCTTATCTAAAGTTAGAAGAAAGTGGTATATTTCTATGCATATAAAAGTTATTTTATCAGCAGGGTACTAAATCAATTTAAATGTTATCTAGATTCTACACATCCGCCAGGAAATTCCTTTCAAACGATATATTTTTCATTTCGGTTTTTTAATGTGAGCGAAAGTCGACATAAAAAATTATGGGGCGATTGTGCTGAATTTCAATAGCTATTCATTCCCGGATATTTCCAAGAGATTGATAACATACACAGATCTGAGAAACATATGGTTGCTTCTAAAAGCTGATTTCAACCAACACACGACAGATGGATATGGCTTAATCGACTCCTCTATTCATAAGCTTTCAGAACATCACTAAAAAGTAATTCGTTTCTATTAAAATCTACAGGGTTTTGCCAATACATACTCACTAAGTATATGTGTGAGTGAGTGACTGTACTATAGCCTAAGTATTTTCTAATGCAAGCATGTTCTACTAACACTATAAGTAGATTCTTTCGAGTCCAATATTTTTCCATTTTTTTGTATTTTTATTATCATTACTACATACTACTATTTTTTTTATTATTTTCTTACATCGTTTCCGAAGGAGAGAACGTTGCATGCCAAAACATTATTGCACATAGTGTGGAAAGTATCTATTGTTTGTTGTCTCTTACGTTTCGTTATACTGTATTTAACAGTGGGAGGTTAAGTGTTCTACTTTTCACATTGATTGTTGCTTTTCGTTTACAATTTTATATATTTTTTTAACTCTTTGTTATTGTTAACATTGTTGGTTGATAAACAAAGTTGCTGCAACTTTGGCTTATAAAAGCGTCATTTGTTGTCTATCGCCATTGTATGTATGAGTATGTGTCTCAATAATTCCGCCTGTGGTGCATCGAAGGCGTTTACTAGATACTGCCAATGTTTGTTTTCATAATTCATGTCAGAGTTTATTTATAAATATTTGATCAATGTTAATTAACGATGATTATTTGATATTATCTGTTTCGCAAAGCGCTGCAAAGAAATTTAATGTTATTTATTTAAAAAATACCTCTGTTTATAAATTTAAAAAAAAAGTGAAGTTGTACTTACAATTTTTTTATGTCTATTATCATCACTTAGCCTTAAAATCATCACATCTTTTGAAACCATATGTTTTCTAAGTTATGTTTGTACTTTTCATTAAATTGGCAATCTAGTCTGTTCCTCTTAATGTATCTCATACATAAATATAAATACATTTTATTCTACCTCCTTTCGCTCTTTGCATATCATTACCGTCTTCATCTAATAAGCCGATCTCAAGATTGAGCAACAGCCAGCAAAAGTTAGCAGCAGAGATCACATGTTGCTCGTTTTTTACTTTTTATTTATTTATATTTATCTCAATTCGGTGTACATTTATCGCATTCTTTTAAATTAGTGCATGAACAATGAAAAAATTCACTTTCAATTACAACAATTAAAATCGGAGACGATAATAACTTATTTAGAAAAAAGAGCCAGTCCGACTACACTAATAACGTTGCTGTTTATACACATGTATGTCCACATCCATGGCATGGAATCGCATAGGAAAACCGACTAACAGAAACAACAACAACAGACAAAACAAGACGGCGACAACGAGAAATTCGAGACGCTAAAGGATGACAAAAAAGACAGACGCCGGTCTATATGGGATAAATAAGTAAAATAAAATAAAAAATGAAAAAAAAACAACAACTGAAAATACTAAAACAAATATCAAGGATGATGATGACAACAACTACAACAATTTCAATAACAATAACAAGCTACAACAATGAGAAACTAGTTCAGTTAAACAACGATTGTAACGCACTGCTGCACTGCACTGCCACACTGCAAACAAAAATGAGCAATAAAAACAATACAATAGTTTATAAATTTATTTTTAAAATGTTTATCCTGTACTTATTTCTTAGCTAATTGTGGGAAGTATGTTTGGCAGCATGTTGCTTAGGAACTGCCAATATTTTATTAAAAAAAAACGGGTAATATATTTTTATATCTATTTCTTTATTTATAAATAAAACACTTAAAAAGATAATCGATGACGCAATCTTTATTTTGATCCGAAAGAAAAATCTCTAATATTTTCAATAATTATATTCCAGTTAGGAGGTAAAAATTTCTATGTTGGCTTTTAGTCTTAAATCAAAGTCAGCTTAACGACGAAGACTACTCACTTAAAACACCCAAAAAAATAAAAATGAAGGTGTGATTTTGCACAGATCCGAAATGCAAGCTGCTCAGAAAAATATTTTGTCATTTCTTATTCGATAGCACTTGCCATAGACGATTATTTTCTGTCAGGTCCTATTTATAAAGAAATATGGACGCATTATTTTACCAGCTTATAAACTTCTTTCATTATTGTTTCTGCTGTCATCATCATCCTTAATGTTTTTTGAATTATTTGTAGTTGTTGTGTTAATTTTTTTTTAAATTAATTTTTTATTTATCTTATTTATTCCATGTAAACTGTCTTTTTTGCCATTCTTTAACGTTTAGTATTTGTCGGTGTCTTGTTTTCTCTGATATGACATAGAGTATTGTTTAAATCGCAGAACTTCAACCTAAAGTATTCCGGTTTGAATCCCGATAAAGAAAAAGAGAACCGACATCGCAGTGGTTTAAATTTTAAGACGCTTTAACACTCCTCCAGACAAGTTAACACAGAAATAGGAAGAGCCACCTATAGTTACAGCACACTGCTTGAATCAAAAGTTCAGCGTCACATGGGCGTTCAGAAAGCGCCACCTACACTATATATCAATGATCTATACCACTATACAATAATTTGAAAGCTTTGTTTTTAAGCAACGACAGATATTAGCCCCATTATTCTAGGACAGGCCTCAGTGGACTAGTGATCTACCTAAATGGAATAACAAAATTAAATATTAATGAAATTGACGAAAGTTAAAAGAAAGAGATTTTTCGACGTCCTATGCTTTCAAAAGAAAAAGGAAAAATAAATAAATAAGCCACACCTTAAAGTGATAAGTTTAAGTCTGGTGGCTTCAATTCTTCAACTAATTGCATTTTGTAGGCCTCGTCTAAGACATTGAATAGTGCCGGTCTTCACCCACACCTTTCGTTATAGCTACAATATTCTCTTTACTACAGGTCAGATATAGTCTTTCGGGATGGCGTATCATTAAAAAATATGAGTTGAATTTGCTTATGGTAGAATGGGAAGGTTGACGATGCGCACCATATGTTATTTGAAGTGCACCAAAAATATTTTTCCAAAAACTCGTTTTTTTTTGTAATAAATATGAATAATTTGGAGAAGTTGTTACGGTATAAGTTTTTCGATAGCCAATAATTTTTATGAAATAATTAAACAAAATCTCTATTAACATTAAAACTTTTCTTAACCGTTTTAGGGTTATTTGAATTCGTTTTAAACTATTGCCTTATCAAGACTTTTAATTTTTTATCGTCTTCGTATTGAGCTTTAATAAAATATTCCCAGACTGTATAAAAAAGAGAACATGTCTAAAGAAAAAAAAATTAAATAAAACTACAAAACCAAAAACATAATCTAAAGAAGGTAAAGGCCAGGGCTACCGGCTAATAAAAAGCAAGAAAAAAATATTTTTTGTTTTAACAAAAAAATCAATGATGGGCATAAAGAGGATGCAGGGGATGTGATGTAGTAAATAAAACACATACAGTAATGTCAATATTGATGTTGATTTTAACGTAATCCAGCTGCGTTTGTGCTCCATTTAGATGTGAGCAATAGCAATATCAAACTAAACACTGAGTAAAAAAAGGATTGTACTCTATATGTACTCTGTACTGCAATGACATAAAACAATGACAATACTGAAACCACTCGTCATCGTAGAGACTCAACGTCATCATTTTTAGCTTCGTACCTGATGATCAGCATCATTATTATCAACTTGTTGGATTCTACATACATACATTCATACTTACATACATTCATACATAGTATGTTGAACAAAATCATCTCATCTTTGAAAATAAGTTTTTTGTTTTTGTCGTTTTTGTTGTTGAAGTTGAAACAAAGCTTATAAGCCGCCTTCGTTGAAGTCTTCGTAATTTGACATCGCTAAAGTTTATAAAGAATTGTACATACATACATATTTGGATGTTTGTGTGTGTTAACTTGCATATGGGAAGATTTATCTCGTCTGTATTTAGAGTTGTATTGTATTTAATTTAGTTTTTTATTTAACGTACAAAAGGTGCATTGAATATATGCCGAAAATTTTGAGCATGCGTACACACTTCGTTGACTTTTACGTTTTTGTTTGGACTAAATTGAATTTTCCTTTGGTATGTTGAAACAACACATAACGTGCAATTGTAATTGTTTGCAAAAAAAAAACATCAGTCCGCTGATTCAGCAACAAAACCATAAAAAATAACTTTTTAATTACAAGAGAATTCATGTGAATGTGGCAAAAAGTTTGACACTTATTTTGATCTTTCAGTCGGCTGAATGTGGGTCAGTCCGATGTGGATCAGGAAGCTGTGCGAAAATTGTTTTCAAAATCTAGCTTTGTCTTTTTAATTAGTGCATATAGTTAATGAATATATAGAAAGGAAAGGAATATTTATTTTATTTATTTAATTTATTGTCTATTGATTATAAATCCTTACAGACTAAAGTATGTAAAATAACAAAACAAAAATTAAGGTTATATATAAAATAATATTCTATAATAATTCAACGATTTAAATATAAAATGATATTTCTTTTAACAATTTCTTTACTTTCATTAAGGCCAATAAGGTGATAATAATTATTAAAGTTTTCACATATACGACGAAGAGGATCATTATTAGCATAGTTGGTTCTATAGTATTTTAAGTTAATAAAACGGAAATTTCGAGTTGGTCTGGTTGGAACATTAAAAGATATTTTACTTAGCAGGAATTCTGAGTCGATATCGCCTTGAATTAGGCAAAGCACAAAAGAAAAACTCAGCATTGAATGACGACTTTTTAAAGTTGGTAATTTTATAAGACAGAGTCTGCTTTCGTATGAAGGTAGTAAAAACGAATTCCATCCAAGGCCACGAAGACAAAATATCAAAAACTTCTTTTGTACAGACTCGATACTATCAATATGAATATTATAGCAAGGATCCCAAATAATCGATCCATATTCTAGAATAGATCGAACTAACGATGAATATAATTGTTTCGTAATATAAGGATCTAGAAATTCCTTGCCCCACCTCTTCATAAATCCAAGTACACCATTTGCTTTGTTAACAATTAAAGAAATATGGTCACGAAAATTTAATTGGTGATCAAGCAAAATACCAAGATCAAGAAAATTCAGAACTTTATCAAGTTTACACTCATTAATGCAATAAAATAAATCCAATTTCTTAATTCTGAAAAAGGACATATGCTTACATTTTTTTATATTCAGCTCCATTAAGTTGATTTCACACCAATTTACCAATTTGCCAATATCAGATTGAAGGAAAAGTTGATCTTCGGGATTATTAGAAGAACGAAAAATTTTGACATCATCGGCATACATCAAAACTTTAGAGTGCTGAATAACTGAATAAAATAGGACCAAGGTGGCTACCTTGCGGAACACCAGAAGGAACTTTGATAGCATTAGACGTAGCACTTCCATACTTAACTTGTTGAGTTCTTAAAGACAAGTATGATCTTAACCATTTTATTGTCATATCCGTAAATCCCATTAATGACAATTTGTTAAGCAAGAGATCATGGTTTACCTTACCAAAAGCTTTACTAAAATCTGTGTAGATAGCATCAGTTTGCATATTATTTATAAAACCATCATTTATTGTAGTAGTTAGCTCCAAAATATTAGTCGTTGTAGAGCTATGTTTACAAAAACCATGTTGGCACGGTGACAAAATCGAAGAAATTTGATAGTATAAATTATCAGTTAAAATTTTTTCAAAAAGTTTGGGAATATCACTCAGATTAGCAATGCCACGATAATTTGATATCTCAATTTTGCTTCCATTTTTAAACAACGGAATTATATACGATAATTTCCAAATCAATGGTACGTATCCTAATTTAATGGATTTGTTAAAGATAGCAGTAGGCGGGTAACATAAATTTTCTGCACAATTTTTTAGAACGCAATTTGGTATTTCATCTGGACCAGCATTAAACGAATTATTTAGTGATAATAAATTTGAAAGAGTCGTTTTATAAGTAATAAAAGAGAATTGTATACCAGATGATTGAGGTATATTAAATGGGTAAGATGTTATGTTATTATATACTTTTTTAGAGTAGGTAGTTGAAAAAAAATCAGCAAACAAATTGGAAATAGAAACGTCATCATCAGCGACATTTGATCCATATTTATAGTATTTAGGATTAACGGACGATCGCCGTTTAGAGTTCACGAATTTATAAAACGATTTAGGATTTGATCTCATTTTCGACTTCATACGGATTATATAGTTGTCGTATGCAGATTTATTTGCCAAATTGTAGTAAGAACGAGCAATACAGTATTTGGTATATTCTACAGATGATCCGGTCCTTTTATATTTCTTATAAAACTTGTTTTTCCTGTTTTTAAATTTGGAAGTAAAAAAATATAGAAAAAATAATGTTTAAGGAAGTAATCGCTCAACTAAATGAATCGATTAATAGAAATATGATAGAATGGTAGTATTAAAAGTGCGATGAAAGAAATGAGAAATGAAAGGAATAAAGGAATATCAGAAAAAAGGAGAACAAAATATTAAAATTAAATCCAAATAAAAGAAAAGACTTGATAAAGAGAGAGCAACGATGATCGAAGAACATAAAAAAAATAAAATAGAAGATGAAAAAAATAATGGAAATAGAGAAAAAGAATTAAAATATAAAATAAAATTTTGACCCGGCAAACGTTGTTTTGCCATATAAATTATTTCTAGGAAATATTTTAAACATTAAAAAAAAACGTAAATCATACTTATGTGTTCTATGGTTTGCAGATCTATCTTAGTTTAAAATTTCATCGAAGTCGTTATGTTATTTAGGTGAGGCATAAATTGTCCCTTGGGGTGAGTCACCCTAAATATTTAGGAGTATGAAAATTTGATGTTGACTGATTCTTAAACTTTTATTTCTGCCTTGGCTGGACTATAAATTGTGTGCAATTTAAAGAAAGATACTAAAAACAATATCGATGTAAGTACATAATTAAAAAAGTGGGTGTTAAAGTAGGCGTGGTAAAAAAAAGTATTTTATTAGTCATATCAGAGTCTTAGTTATTTTTTGTGAAAATTTAAAGAAGATCGGTCCAGCTGTCTGGCCTACCTGAGGAGGCGTGAAAAAAGGTTGTGAGGTATGAAAAATTAATGTTGACCGATTCGCAGATCTACCAGATCTACCGGTCGAGCCATTTCGGAGGAGTTTAATCACAAACACCACGACTCGCGAATTTTTTATATTTTAGAATAATAAAAGCTTGGTTGAATGAAAGCAATAAAAGAAGATGAAAAAAAAAAAATATAAAACAAAAAAAATTGAGGGTTTGACAAAAAGAAGGAAAGATTAAGAAACAAATAAAACAATGTACTAGTAAATGACTATTAGATAAACTTAAGTGATAGAAGAATATTAGTAAGAACAATATTTTACTTTTCATCATCTTGGAATGGTTGAAGAAGAAAGCCCGTGCCTATCATGTATGTTTGAAAAATTTCAAAAGTGATATCATTATGCGGACAGACAAAAACTAATTAGTGGGGTATAATGTAGGCTAAATATATATACATAGTATAGTATAGTTGTACTGCAATACACTAGTCAAGCCCTTTAATTTAATAAACATATTAGGTGGTGTTGAAAGAAATCAATTTGCCATATTGCTGTGGTAACCAATTTTGATCTGGATTTTTTTTATGTATTTGATACTATTTTGAGAGAATTGAAAAAAATATTTAATATGTAATTTGGTTTTAAGCGCCATCTTGAATTTGAATTTGCCATTTCGTTTTGGTAGTCATTTTAAATTTGAAATTTTTCAACCTTAATTTCATAACCATATTGAGGTGTTTGAAAATAAATGGAATTTCCTTTTTTGTTACTGATGCCACTTTAAATTTAGAATTTTTCGAATGTGTTCTATATTCTACAATACTTTTAATTCTTTTTATTTTATATCAGAATTAAGTTTCTTGAATTGATTTTCCCTTGTTAGTTTTAGGGAAAATACGGAACCTTTTGTGTTTTGGTGTTTATATTACAGTCAGTTTCAAATCAATTTAATAGTTTTGCTCTATAGTTATTTTTGAAACTGGAAAAAAATGATGAGGAGACATTATACTTAAAGAAAATTAAAAAAGGGGTTTAAAAAATATGTTTGCCTATAACTCTGCCAATCATGTCACATTTGTAAAAAATAACTTACAAATTTGTGTGTATTATCTTAGAGATTGAGATTGTTGACTTTAGTGTTATAAAAAAAAATAATTATAATCGTGTTTTTTTCGACTATAACTCAGCAGATTATGGAGCAATTTTGCTGATTTCCAATACCGTTGATAATATTTGTAGACTTTTGAAAGATGACAAGAGTTGTGAAAATATACTTAATACAAAGATAACAAGACATTTTTGGAAATATAAATAAAATAATTAGATTAATATAACTTTTGGAATAGAAAATACTTCTTTTAATCTTATTGCCAAATTTATTACTTAATAATTAACAGACAAGTCAAAGTTAATATTAACCTTTCCTGGATTATGTCAGTAAGTGTAATTTTCTCTTCAGAATAATATAACTTTGGATAACGCTTAACCCCTTAAGCGATTCAAGGATGAACTCAAATGTTGGGCGGTGGAGGAACATGCTAGAAAATGGTAAGGCACTGACGTCGGTAAAGTGACAAAAATACTATAAGGTGACCCAAATCTTGGAAATCAAAGGAAATTCTGAGACTACAGCTGAGCAATACTTAGAAGACTAATCAGTGTGATTACAGGTCATACGGAGTTGAGAACTCATCTAGCTCGCATGAAACTGTCTGAGGAGACGACATGCAGAGCATGAGAGGAAGAGCATGAGACTTTGATACACTATCTCTGTCATTGTCCTGCGTTTGGGCATATTAGACGCGAGAATTTTACAGTGGATACTATGCCCAATTTGGAGTAACTGGGAAACTCGAACTGGAGATCCATAAGGAATTGCATTGAGGGGACTGAGTTCTTGGACTAGTCCAATATTTATGGAAAATTATGACTATGGTTTTAAATTGGGAATTCCGGTTCCCACATGGAGAGCACAATATGCCAACTGGGCATAAGTGTATACCTGTAATGGGTTCGGGCTTTTAGTGCCCCTCCTTTTCAACCTAACCTAACCTAAAGTGTAATTTTATTTCCATTCTACCGGACAATTTGCCTTAAGTATAGGCTGATAAATACAATATAAAATAAACGATAATCATTTATATTTCTTGCCATTTTTTTACACATCCTTGCTCGCCTTTCAAACAATAAGCCTCAACATGAAGTTGACATTAAACATAAAAATCGAAACACCAAATATGGTACGAAAATCAAAAGGAAAGAAACAAACAAACAAATTATTAAAACTGATAAAAATTTAACCGCCAGGGCAGGAAAACAAAGAAATAACATAAAAGTAATAAAAACTTGTCTATACACAAACAGCAGGAGTTGCCACAAATAAACAAACAAAAATTGAGAGAAACTACCTGCTATCAAGTGGAGTTTTTTTTATTAAGTGGTAATCAAGAGTTTTAAAGAAAATTATGAAAATTTAACAACTATTTAGCCAACATTCAAAATCCATCCACATTAAGACGGAAATTTTTTTAAAGTTTTTCTTGAACTTTGTTTTTTAATGACAAAGCACTGAAACCACTGATCAGCTATTGAATAATGAAAGAAAAACCGTGAAAATTTCCCTTAATAAAAATGTTTTAAAAAATTTTATGATGCTAATAAACGAGCTACAAAAATATGCCATCATAAACTGATTGATTTGCACAGAACTAGTGAGGAAACTATAAGCAACGGGGTTTCTGTTGGTTGCTATGTACAAAAAACAGCTCCTAAAAGTGGAAGGAAGGCAAGCAGGCAGTTAACAACTGAAACATTAAAACCCACAATATGTTATGGTCTTGCGGTATTGCAAATCATATTAGGTTGGAGTAAAATGAGGTGAATTCAAATAAAGGTGAAATTATTAGCCCAGCTGACGGGGAAGCATTTTTTCTAAATTTTTTAAAATATAATTTATTACTACAGGGATGGAAAATGAGATTTTGGTTTCGGTATTAAACAATTAATTTAAATGTTTTTTTTTTTTGATAAGTTTATGTTTATTAGTTGCTTTTGCACCATTTGTAATATTTTAACCAAATATGTATTATTTTTCTTAATAAAATTTTATTAAACTGAACATATCACAACAGCTTTCCATCCCTGATAAGTGAATTGGCTTGACAGAAAACATCCCTTTAAAATTTGCTTTGTTGTATCAATTCGCCGTTGCATATACCTGTATAAATATGCCTTGGGACAAAAGATGATTCCACGTTTTTTTACGAAATTACTTTTACTCCTCACTAACAAAATTTAATAACACACTGTTCTATATAACTATGTTTAACAAAATACCACATAGAATCTACAACGAACAAACAAAAAATAAATAAAATTTATTTACAAGCCACTGAAGAAGAAACATATAAATGTTTTTGTTTTTTTTTGCAATTGGCCAGACCTAGTCACAATCGGGTGTATATGGCAAAGGTTTAACAACCCATTATACAACCTTTATTGCATTTATGGTTACACAATACCATTATGCTGGGTATATAAAGGATAAGGGAAAAATAACATAATGATTTAACTATTTTGTAAGCAGTAGCGAGCGGCATTAACAAAAAAAAAAAAAAAATGATCCAAAAAATCCTATTTATGGCACTAACCACAGAAAAACAGTAACGAAATTGAAAAGTTGTGGTTACGACGGCATCAGAGTAATAGTCAGTAGTAACAAAATTTTAAACCTGAAAATTTTCTTGTGTTTTTTGAATTTTTAAAATAATATTTTTGCTCTCTGCGCGAAGTGCTTGAGTAAGTGTGTGCTTGCTTCAGTGCAAATAAGGGGAAAATCATTGAAATTCAAGGACGTTTAGAGCGGATTTAATAATGTATAAAACATAATTTAACAAAGAATTGTACTCAGCAGGAGAATTAAGAAAAGTATACATTTTTAACAAAAATAAATTTAACGATGTCTTGATATGATTTTTTAATTGAATTTATTAAAATGATGGAAAACAGTTCTCCACCTGTAGAAAGATGGAATGGAAACTGGACAAGTTAATTACAACATTGTCAGTTATTAATGGATTTTATATTTGAAATTTCGAAAATGATTAAAGTAACATTTGAACCACGTTTTAAATATTAATTCTATTGGGCTACATCCATGAAATTACATTCATGAAATTACTTATTAAGCATTATAAATCCAGCGGAGTATAATAAAAAAAAAAAAAAAAAATTGCAATATTCCTCAAATTTTCGATAAAATTTTTATAGAAAAAATCTCTTAAAGAAGTTGTAGAGAAGTAAACATTTTAATAACTTATAATTAAGAAAAAAATACCGGGATATTTATATTATTTGTATAGTGCTATTGTATTTATTAGACCATACCGGAAAATAGTTCGCCGTACATCATCTACTATAATTTATTTTTTTCAAACGTAGGGTTCACCGTTTTTTAAGTTTTTATTTTACTATATTTTGAATTTACACCCGGATCTTAAAGTGTGTTATCTGGATTTTTGTGTGTCGAGCTGACTAATGTTATGCTCTAAGGGCCATCGACAGTTAAAAATTCTTTATTATAATAAGAACATTTATTATTTTGTTTTTTTTTACCTTTTTTCTTTAAATATTAACAATTATTATTTCAGCTTAAAGTCTTTCAAATTTTTTCTCACACAAAAATATTATTAAAATTTAAACATTAATTTAATTTCCTGATGATGCTTCACTTCAGAGTAGCGAAATATTGATACAAATAATGAAACTAAAAACAATACAGTTGAGCAACGATTATTCGGGATGGTCTGGACCGGAAGCGTTCCGGTTAATCGATTTTACCGGTTAATTGAGGTACAATTTTGTACTCGTACTTGCATAAATATTTGTTTTATTTAATCAATATACACGCTTACAATATACTTATATTAGTGTTATACTAATATATTTTTAACTATTACTAATCAAATTACATATTGAAAAAACCTTTAATGTGTTTTGTTTGTTCTTATTAACCTGTACACTTTCTGCCAAAAGCTGCTTTTTGACACGGTAGAATTGAATTTTATCTTGTTCTGTAATATTCGAAGAATGTTTGAAAAAGTTTAGCAGGTTGCTAGATGCGTTAATAGCATCTTGCAGTGATATTTTTGTAACGGTTATAAGCATTATCTTTATCAGAATCATACGAGCTTATTTCGTTATCAGGTTCATCATGGTGATTTGTCAAGCGTATAAGTTCTTCATCAGACAAAATTGGAAATGAGGATGCATCTTTATCACAGCTAAATCAACCCAGATAATTGATATTTCCGGTTAATTAAATTACGGATAATCGATGCTCAACTGTGTTTATACCCTTCACACAGTGAAAAAGGGTATATATAGGTTTGTCATTCCGTGTGAAATTTCTACAATTTTCATTTCCGACCCCATAAAGTATATATTTTCTGAAAGCTTATGAATAGGGGAGTCGATTAAGCCCTGTCAGTCTGTCCGTCTGTCCGTCTGACCGTCTGACCGTCTGTCCGTGTGTATGTTGAAATCAACTTTTTGAAGCCCCCCGACATAGGTTGGACCCGGGTAAGGTATTAAAATATCAGAAATATTCGGGAGTAGATCGGTATTGAAAATCAGAAACATCGGTACATAAACAACTGAGTTATGAGCAAAAACCCACGACCACCTCGATTTTTTTTCACAAAAACAACATTACAACAACATACATATATACAAACGTGTATACTGGTTAGAGCAAACGTGGCATCGAATCCCAACTGAGCCAAAAAAATTTTTTTTTTAATTTTTTTAAAAATTTTTTTTTAATTTTTTTTTTATTATTTTTTTATTTTTTATTTAATATATTATTAATATTTTTATTATTATTTTTTTTAATTTATTTTATTTTTTTTTTATTTTTTTTTTTGTTTTATATATGTATATTATATATATAATAATTTTTTTTTTTAATTTTTTTTTAAATTTTTTTTTTTAAATTTTTTTTTAAATTTTTTTTTAAATTTTTTTTTTTTTCGTTTTTTTAACATACATACGTGTACGTATTTCATATGGGATGAATGGTGATACATGCAACTGTTATTGCATGACTACACGTTGTGAAGGGTATATAAGATTCGGCATGGCCGAATATAGCACTCTTACTTCTTTAACTTTAAAAAGACCTTAAGCTGAAATAAAATATTGATAATATTTAGAATAATAATTTTAAAATGAACTCGAGCCTAAATAGAATAAAATTTAAATATTAGTTCAAACAGAAAAAGTTCGATAAATAAAAAAAAAACTCAAAAATGGAATATGATGTTCTTCGTGCTGTGTACTTAGTCTGGCGTATTCTATCACAGAGGTTTTGCAATTGTCGTTAAAGTTCATAATAATAATAAAGTTCTGGTAATCATGCCGGAATGTTTTTCTTTTGAGCTAAAGTTTTTTATGTAATACCGATTTGACGACATTCTTTTAATAAGTTTATTTTATTTTTTGCATTGGGTAATGGTTTTATCTTAAATGTTCTTGGATATTGGGACTTTCTAGGAACGTTCTTTTACTATAGTATAAAAAAATTAATATTCAGTAAACGTATTAACATGTCATAAAAACTTACTATTAATTTTAATGAACATTTTTGGAATGCAATGAAAATAACTGTGTGTATACGAAATTGTATATTTTATTGACAGTCTGCAAAATTGCCCTAGTCACTGTTTTTGTTTAGAGCACGGTGAAATAAGAATGCTCTTAATTTTTCTTTGTTACAAAGTAAGCAAAATATTTTTGGGAATAACAAGGTAATAAAATTGTTTTTGTGTAAATTTTCTAAAACGTTTTTTTAACATTTCTTCTACACTGTGGGCAATTGAACTTAATTTTTTGTCCGATATGAAGGATCACGAATACTTCTTTGAAAATAATATTTTTTCCTTTGGGCCCTCTTTCCACCGGACACTCTTTGGGAGGATCTGATACAAATTTTAAAACTTTATAGAAAAAGTGACACTGTCGTAAAATCGTACAGGGTTTTATTTTTCTTAATTGTTGCACAGTGTTATTAGTCTAAGTTAAAAATAATTTAATTTTTTTTAAGATCTTTTACATTTTTTTATATATATTTTTTTAATGAAATGCTGTTTTTGCTCTCTATGGACAGTTTTATAAAAATTTATTTAATTTGACTTTAAAGTTTGGTTGTGAAAAGGTTTTTAACAGACAGTGGCTTGTGCAGGTATTTATTTGGACCTAAGAATGATGCTTAATCTTTTTTAAGATATAAAAGTCAATTGACAATTTTTATAAAAAAGTGCTTTGACAGAATACTTTTGTAAGTATAACATTTTAAAAATTACAAGGTAAACAAATTTGCTTTTATCCTATTGTTCTTCGCCTTATTTTATTTTTCATGGTAGTTTTATAAATACCAATAGGTGTTATTAATAACTTTTTTAATTTTTATTATAAATGGCTTGTTAGAAGTTGTGTATGTAACGCATTAGTGCATTTGAGTTAAAATATTTTAAAAGCTAGTTCACAAACTTTATTATATCATTATTTTTAACATAAAAAAGGTCTACAAAATATTTCTGTTTTTCCGAGTCATTCAAGCATACAAACACTTTTAATTTAAATATTGCCGACATAACTATTTACTTAATAAACTGCAATAAAACCTTAATAGAATTCCAAACAAAAGTGTTTAAAAGCACAACAACTTAAAATTTTGGATAAGCGCAACCATAATTGAAACTCTAAACAACATTTTGTGTATTTAGACAATTATGGTGAAAAAAGGTAGAGGAACTAAAAATTTTACAATTACAAAGGCTGGAAAAGAATGTACCGCTCATGTTATAAGCTTCCAAAAAGAATTAAAACAACATATTCCAACAATTGAACAAGTAATTGTTTAAAAAATGAAACCTTCAGAAAAAAGAAGAATCTCTTACACACATTAAAACAATATTAAAATTATCAAAAACACTACACTCAGGCTTAGGCATTAAAACTGCAGACAGACAGGCCAAAAATTATAAAAACCAAAAATGACCTTCAAGAACAAAAATACTAGAGAGCAAATATGTACAATAAAAAATTTTAATTTGCTAGACTTGAAAGTTTTTTTTTGTTAAAAAAAAAAGAACAAGCAACAAAAATGAAAATGTTAACCGCAACATCGTACAGTAAAAATGTTAAGCTTTATGTTTTAAATGATGTATGTATGTATGTATGTGTAATGTTTGGATTTTGATTGTGTATGAAATTTAAAACAAAAGACTTAAGAGAGCAACTTGATGTCTGTAGTGCCACCACCAGCTTTTTTTGTTTTTCTTTAAACAGATGATGACAACAGCAGCAACAACAACAAAAACAATGGCAATAACAAAAATAATAATCATGGTGCTCATTATGATGACGATGACGATAACAATGATGATGTTGGTAATGATTGCATTATAAATAATTATTTATTGCATTTTGTTTGACTGTTTGAATTCTGTTCATCCGTCTGTCGGCCATTTTATCTTAGTTTGTGTACATATTTGTGCATATAAGATAACATATGATGTTTTTCTTAATGTTGTTGTTGTCGTTGTCGTTTTTGTTGTGTTTGTAGTTGCTGTTGTTATGTATGTGGCACCATCAAGGTGTCCATCATTTATATAAATTTGCATTTTATGTAATGCCTTTCAACATCAGGATGAAAAAAAGACAATAGCTTGTTTTGTGTTTCTTTTATTATTGTTGTTGCTGTTTTATTTTCTTCATACCATCAAATCGATCTATGTGACATTTTCAAATAATTCTGTTGGGCAAAAAACAAAGCAAAAAAGAAAAATGTTGCATATAGTTGTCTGAATTTAAAATAGTTTTGTTAGCCGCGCTAAATTATTGGCTTGGAGAAATGTAATTTTCTATAGATATAGTGTCTACAGAAAAAATACCTTTTTCAAGCAGGACATGCGGCCCTCATTTCCAAGAAGCTATTTAAGAGTCTACACTTACTTGTGAATTTTATAAGAGGAAGTTACTTATGTTGGGGCGGAATAATTCCGGTACAATGGAATCTTTTAAATATTGGGTGATTTTTTAACCCATGAGTTTTGAAAACTGAAAAAATCATAGAAATTTGCAAAGATGAATATAATATTTCTTCGGAGCGATAAATGCATGCCCGTCATTTACTTCTTAAAAATTATTTCTTGCCTTAGATGATCCATCCATCAGCTCTAATTTTCGGAATACTTTTTCCAGCATTACGGTCAGCTATAATATTTTATTCCAATGCTGTGATTATGCTTGTGTCGTCTCTGTATATAAAACAATTCACAAATCTCCAACAAATAAAGTCGTGAGGTCAAATTCAGTAATTTTGCTGAAGTAGTACTTGAGCTGAAAATTAACTTCATTGCTTAAGACAATCTTTCGATAGATCTTCATCCAAATTTCCTGAGGCTCATTTACCAAACAACAGACGCTGAAGTACGTATACTAGCTTCGCTACATTTTGTATGGTTTCTTACTGAAGTAAAACTGGTGAGAAATATGGTTACAGAAGCTTGGAAGCCTATTCGGTAGGACGACTACGTCGGTCATGTGTGTTATTTAGTAGCTATAAAATGAACGTAGTTTACGAAACACATTTCTCATTCGTGCTTAGTCTATTCATGATGAAATAGCAATCCTTTTTTGCATTGTCACACGATACGAATATTTTTTATATACTGTAAAATCAAATAGCGTAAAAATCACCATTTACAAAACGATAAATATAGAATCTGGAAACTATAAACTTATAATTAAAATGCGAAGATGTATGTAAATGATTAATTATCCACTAAAGCTACTTTAAACAGTTCTTTTATGTTTCCTTATTGCATCGAAGTAGGTGGAACTTGATCTTTGATCGCTACAATTCTTTATTAAACTAGGGAGGATAATTATTTGACTCATATTGTTACAGCCAACAATATTAAGAATAAATGTTAAGATCGCAAAAAAACTTTGATGTATTCAATGCTTTAGTTGTGGATGTAAATTTCATACTATGCAAAGAGAAGTAGCCTGTTGGTCCGCAAATAATAGATTATCATCAAGAAAAAAAGGCTTAGTAAATCAAAATAAGCTGTGGAAAAGGAAAAACGCTACTGCGAGATAGCACCAGGTTTATATATTGCATTGTATTCTGTTAAAGATAACAAATCTGCGGCTAGAAAAAGATTTTCATTAAAGAATAGGCAACAGACTAGACTATAGAATATATTTAAGACTAAATTATGGGACTAAAATAGAGATAAAACTATAGGATCTTAACAAAAACTTCAAACATTAAAAGCTGAACTAGAGAGTAGACTGAACTAAGGTGGGAAAGGAGGGTTTGAAGCAAAAGATGCTTCCAACCCTCACCCGGCGATCATTATGGTCAATTGTGCTCTAGGTAGGTAGTTAGAAAAAGACTATACTAAAGACTTAACTAAAATTTCTTTTACTTTTTTTACACTTGCAAGGAGCTTAAGGCCGCTAGCTTATACTTGTGTGTTAAAAATTTTAATAATGCTTTGTTCAAAACAATTATGCATAATGATGTTATAAAAAATATTATTCTTAAATTAAAATTTTCAAATATTGTGCAATATTGCCCCCCAACCAATATTTCCAATAAACAAGAAGAACTGTTACAATCCTGAATTATATTATAAGCAGCTTCTATGAAAACACAAGACATTGATTGTAAATTGTTGAATGTTTAAAGCTACACAACGTAAATAAAAAAGAATCAAACAAAAACATGCAACATCAAATTTATACATATCGAAATGTTATATGGAATCGATTAAAACAAACATTTTAAATAATTTACCAACCAACAACTTCCTTTTGGTCTTAAGAATTATTCTAAAAAATCCCCAACTTACTTGTCATTTATTTCAAAAAATATGTTGTGTTTTTCAACAAAAAGAAAAAGAATAACTGAAATACTCTGTGAAACTTTAAGATACAGATTAAATTTGTAGCATACTAGAGCCACAGCTACTGAACTTTTTTACGATGCATTAAGCAGCGGCAAAAGAAATAAAGTCAGCAAAAGAACTCAAACTAAACGTCAGTGTCTTCACTGTCGCAATTTTATAAAAAGAGAACCAAAAAAAAAATTCATAATTTCTGTTAAAACTTGTGTTTGGGCTAAAATCGTGGTTTTTATTCCTTTAAGCTTTCAACTCAATCATGATAAAAATTTTTTTTGTTTGATTGAGAGTCTTTTAAGAAAAAACCTACCTCGCATATTCATCACTTTTTATACTTAATTGAAATACCAATGCGTTGCATGAATCTAATACTTAGTACAACAACATGTCCATCTTTTTTCTTGTTTTTGTTTTTTCTAATGTAGTGCATGGTTTTCAATAATGCAACTTGTATGTATTTTTAAATTGCAAGTACAAAAACTATTTTTTAACTTTTCTTTATTTTATTGCTTTCGGACACTAGAAAGGGTTGTCGTTGTCTAAAGAATTTTACAATTTTTCTAAAACTGCAAACTTGCAAGATTTTTTTTTAGTTAATAAAAAATTATGTTAAAGTTGGCTATTAAAATAGTTTGTCTCTGGCAACACTCTTACGAATCGAGAATATAACCCATTCGAGTTTTTTTCCACCTTGCTGTTAGTTAAAATGGTTCATACCGCCACGTATTCCTGCATCTGTTTGTATGTCTGTAATGTACGTGTACAATATGTTAAAATATAGTGTGTATGACTAACGCTATTTTGCTATTTCTTCTATAAGTTTTTGCTGTTTTTTGTTAGCTGCTTTACTGAAAAGCTTAAGTGTGTGGCATGTTCTCAAGTGTGAATTTAATGTAGTTGCTAGTTTTTGATGACTACTTGTGTGGTAACACAACAATATAATATTTATGTTTGGATATATGCAATAAGCCACATGCAACAACTAGCAGCAATAACAATAATAACAAGTAAGAGTGCTATATTCGGCCATGCCGAATCTTATATACACTTCACAACGTGTAGTCATGCAAAAACAGTTGCTTGTATCACCATTCATCCCATATAAAATACGTACACGTATGTATGTTAAAAAAACGAAAAAAAAAATTGTAAAAAAAAATTTTTAAAAAAATTTTAAAAAAAAATTTAAAAAAAAAATTATTATATATATAATATACATATATAAAACAAAAAAAAAAAAATAAAAAAAAAAAATAAATAAAAAAAAAATTAAAAAAAAATTAAAAAAAAAAATAATAATAAAAATATAAATAATATATTAAATAAAAAATAAAAAAATATAAAAAAAAAAATTAAAAAAAAATTTTTTAAAAAATTAAAAAAAAATTTTTTTTGGCTCAGTTGGGATTCGATGCCACGTTTTCTCTAACCAGTATACACGTTTGTATGTATGTATGTTGTTGTTGTAAAGTTGTTTTTGTGAAAAAAAAATCGAGGTGGTCGTGGGTTTTTGCTCATATCTCAGTTGTTTATGTACCGATGTTTCTGATTTTCAATAGCGATCTACTCCCGAATATTTCTGATATTTTAATACCTTACCCGGGTCCAACCTATGTCGGGGGGCTTCAAAAAGTTGATTTCAACATACACACGGACAGACGGTCAGACGGACAGACGGACAGACGGACAGACTGACAGGGCTTAATCGACTTCCCTATTCATAAGCTTTCAGAAAATATATACTTTATGGGGTCGGAAATGAAAATTGTAGAAATTTCACACGGAATGACAAACCTATATATACCCTTTTTCACTGTGTGAAGGGTATAAAAATATTCATTGAATAACAAATGTCATAATGGTGGTGTAGATGTAAAGAGCACTTTGTTTTAAAACTGCGATAGATTGAAAATTTGAGATGTTGTAAGAATAAAAATATAGATATTGTACTACTGACAGACTTTAAAATCCTAAAAAGTTCTAGGTTTGCATTCATATATTTTTTTTTAGTTTTTTGGCAAAACACATGGCTTAAATAATTATTGAATTCGTAGGTTGATTATTATAAAATTAATAAACTTTCTAAGTATAAGAGGTTCTCTAAAAAAACAGATTTTTGGTCGATAATGCAGAATAATTCCTTAAAAAAGCGAAATATTCCCGCTTATTTATTTATTATTTTACCTTTGATAATAAATGTTTTCAAATTATGTGGAAATTTCTAGTCTCGAGACTTAGACTTTTTTTAAACAAAATATAAGGTTTTCAGTATTGTAGATCTCTATGTGAATTGTAAATATTTCGTTTTAATAAAAGATTCCACTCCCAGTTTTTCAAATCATTAGATTTCTAAATAAAAAAGCAATATTAAAACAATTATTCAATGAAAGCAATTATTTATGAAATCTTTGTTAAAAACATTTTGATTTACTCACCATACAATCCATAGCCCTACAACGTTTTGTATATTTGAAACCTTTGTTATACCCTTCACCGTGGGTTGCAATGGTTATATAGCTTTGGCATTTATTTACAATATTTGTTTGCGACTACACAAAGTATATATTTTCAGAGACCTTATAGTCACTTAAGTCGATTGAGAAAAGTCCTTCTGTCCGTCTTTTTGTCTATCTATAGAAAACTTAAAAATATCGCTAAATGTTCGATATGATGTTCGATATTAGTATGAAATATTAGAAAAACAGATTAAAAATCGGCAAAGTTATAGGAAAAAATTTTGGGATTGTGGCACCAGATTGCCAATCATTATCAAGAATTAGTTTTGGAAAATGACGGTTCAAAACTGTCAGTATAACTGATACAATAAATTTTATAAGGGATAATAATTTATTTTATCTTTAAGACATTTGGTCTTATCTTTTGAGGCCATGTTTGGAGAATAATGGTTCAACAGGTCCACTTTAGTAGCGAATGAAAATGTTTGACTTCTTTGTACAATATCATTCACCGACAGTAATTTCTATAACAAAAATGACATTAAAAATTCAATGGCAGATACAAATGTTTAATACAGATGTCAAATAAAAGGGTTTAGCTTGTAGAATACAGTACATCTTGAAGATGATAAGCAGAACAAAAAAATTTAAATTACACTAACCCAATTAGCATGGGTAACAAATAAAAAACCATAACTACTAGAACACAGTATAATAAAATATTTTTCATGCCAATATGGCCAACAGAAAATGGTGGAATATATTTTTTTAATTTCCTCAACATGAGTATGAAATAAAAAAGCTTCATGTTCCAAGATGACGTCAAAAACAAAATGGCCATTAATACAATTTGGAGAATAAATAACTCCATTAAAACAGAAAAAATTTTGAAACACACAGTTCTTTGGTAACAAAAACTAATTTCTTAACAAGTCAAGATTTCATGCCCCGGTTTACTAGTCAGTAGTATGCTAATTTGATAGTCTAGCGGTTGCGGGTTAGATTCCCACCAAATACTCTGGAGTGGTATGCTTCTCCTTCTCTCCTTTTCTTTTTATTCTATTCTCGTATCACAAAGGGATAAATATTTTGGACCCAAGTGAGCTGCACAACAGCTGTCTGTTCTACCTACCTACCTAAGATTTCATATCGTGAATTTCGTGAATCCTCCTCCATAAAAAAGTTTTGCTAGTCAGACCCTATAATAAATGATATTTTTAAGAAACCATCAAAAATTGTAATTTCTTTTAAAAAATAATATGAATTTTAAATGTAGTCGTGGTAAAGCCTTTAACAACGATATGCAAAATGTCGTTATTGGACTTAAAATGCTGACGCAATTCATAAAAAACTGAATGGACAGTACATTGGGATTGGCTAAAAGTAAGATTTTAAAAGTAAAGTACTGGCTTGAAGAGTGCTATTTTTCGGCCTAAATTTTTTTCAATGGTATACGAGATATCATATGTTGTATCTAAAATGTTGACTTCAATTAAAAATCCATCATTAAATCTCCTGTAGTAAAGGGCAAGGCAAAAAACTTTTTCTTGTATAAGAAACATCATCGAAATATCCTTCATCCAACTTTTTTCCGACCAACTCTTATGTTCCTATGAAAGTAAGGCTTATATAAGGTTTGACATGGCCGAATATAGCACTCCTACTTGTTTTTTATTAAAAACCAAAATTATAATAACATTTCTTGTTCGTGCTTGAACATCTTTTATTATTGCCAATGAGAGAAACTTAGAAATATTAATAATTGCTTTATCTCCAAGTTTGGAAAAAATATACAAATCATGTTTACGCCAGACAACAATAATTTAGTTTATGTGTAGCACTTTCTTATTTCTAATTTGACATTTGAATGACAACTCAACCTAGTTTTCAAGCCATAATTATTCCTAATATTTTTACTTTGTCCAAGCGTTGTTATACGACTAGAGCAGTGAAACAAGCCGAGGCAAAATTTTCAGCGGCGGCGGCTGAGCAGTTTTTAAGCGGCGGCGGCTATAACAAATTAAAATCGGCGACTCAAAATTTCAAAGTGACGTCACTAAAATTTTTTGTAAAAATTCTAACGGTAAAATATTACAAAATTTTTCATCACTTTTTCGAAGAAAATTTCTTCTTGAGTCGACTAATATTGATCAAAACGGCGGCTTTCTTGAGCCGTTTTAAGCCGACAAGAACGGCGGCGGCGTGGACATTGAAAAAAAACCCGGCGGCGGCGCGCCGTCGGCTCTGAGCCGGTCGACTTGTTTCACTGGACTAGAGTCATACTATTTGTTGACGTACGAATGTGCGTTTATAGTTTCAGTTTCCCTAGCCTGTTTTGAACACACATTGAGTAATTAACACAGGGCTCAATTACAAAACAATTCGTTTCTTTTTCAAAGGTCTTCATCATTTAGTGGCATACTTATGTATGTATGTTTATATATGAATACGTACATATCTTCCATTCTTCTTCACAAAGCACGTGCGTAACTTGGGCATACCATACAACATAAGAGCTAGCATGTAAGCAACTTTTCAATGTTAAAAATGTTACTTGTACGATTACAAAAACAATAATAGTTGTAGTGCGAAAACTTATTAAATATGAAATATAGTATGATGTTTGTCCCAGCCTTTTGTTGTCTCTATATGCCCAACGTTTAACAACTACAAATAAGTTGCAGTGAAAAAAAAAAAAAATTAACAGCTACAGAAACATTGACACATAGAGCAACTTTATGTTAAGGGTATGGACACTTGTTTCTTACATACTTCTTACAACAGCAATAAAGAAGAGTATCAATATTACTACCACTAAATGATGGAATAAATAACAAGTTGCAAACAACTGTCACGTACATAAGCTACAACAAAAAAATAAAAAAACAAACAAATAAACACAGATGTGTGTATGTATATAAAACAACAATGCAACCGACCGTCAACGTTACATACTGCAAGCTGACGTAAAAGCCTTTTGATGCAACTTTGTATAATATATTTTAATATCCTGTTTCAAAAACATTTTTGCCCTTAAAAATGATACATATTTCAGCATTAATTTAAACTGAAAATAATTTAAATTTTTTTGGTCTTTTATAATTGTTAATTACAGTTATTTATGAGAATGTGCTTTTGTTTTTCTCTCGTCTTTGCTTTCTTAACTTTGTTTGGTTTAATTAAGTAATTAATTGTTTTATGAATTCATCACAAATTTCATTTGAAATAATTTTTGAATGTTTCATAATGTGCGTTGTTTGTGTTGTCTTCTTTATTTAATTCATTCTATTTAATTCCATTTCTTATGTGCATGTTGTTTTAGTTGTTGTTGTTGTAAAGAAATTCTTTTTAATTCCTGCTGCTGTTTGTCATCTTCAGTTTCGTGTTAAAATTGTTGTGCTTTTTCTAAAACTATATCACGTATGGTTTTTCTATTAAATAATATGCCAAGTCTCAATCAAAATACTTCAGATGTCAATTATAGATTGCAATGGTTTCAATACTCATAAGATTGTCAATGCGATAGTAATACAACAACAACAGCAGCAGCAACAAACAAACAGGCAGTCTAAGAGACAGACAAAAAGGACAGACAAATTTTGTAACAGCTACAGCAACATTATAAAGAATAAGAACAACAACAATAGTCATATATAATCTGTGTTGCAAGTACATGCATTAAAATATATGAGATATGACATATGATGAGAACTGGAAAACGTTAACAAGTTGGGGCAATCGTAAGAGTTAAAAAAAAGTAAGAAGGAAAAAAATCATCAGCCACAACAACAGCAAAAATATAAAAGTATGGCAAAAAGAAAGAATGGAAGAAAAATCATTAACCAACTCAAAGAACGTAATAGGAATTAAGCACAAATCAATACCAAGGAAACAGAGCAACTGGGGAAGGAGGTCCAAGTGCTTTATGACTTAAAAATATGTTAGATATTTTTCCTAGTAATGACAGGAATGCCTTATAAAATTTATATGTAAACTACAGTTTATCTGTTAGGTATAAGAACGCTAAGAGAGTTGGGTTCGTTTCACTAATATTCTTATCTCTAGATCTTTCTGCATTTTATGAACGTAAATGCGTTATAGGGCATGATATTGTTGCAATTAATTAATTTTACTATTATAAGTAAAGATTACTGTTGATTATAATCGATTCAGTTATTTTCAGAACTTTTAACTTCTGCTCATTTAACAGATTCGTTACAATGCATTTTTATACTCGTGGAATATTTGATGGCCATGCAATTTGATTGCTCTCATAATTTGTTAATAGGTTGTTTGACAACCTTTTTTTAAGAGAATTAACACTCAAAGTAGCAGGTGGAAGATGAAATATGATTTGTTCTTAGCAGCATTGCAATTGCACTATATCTTTGGTAATTATCTAATGTTTTTAATTAAAAATTAATTAGAACCACTTATGCGAGCAGGCAAACTAACGATTTTAAAGACCCCTTATTTGACTGTTAAAAGTTACTAAAATGAAAAACTCAAATTGAAGGCAAAAGTTATGTTTATAATGAAAAATAATTATAGTACCTGATCTGATGCTTCACTTGAAAGGGTCAAAGGCATGCATCTATCAATGTTCTCATGAATATGAAATATAGTTGCAGAGTTCAATTTGAAATCCATGCAGCTCTCGATATAAATTCTACCTCTTGCTTCAGAAATACTGAAAGTGGCATGTAAAGCAAAATCATATCAAGTATTGGTTTTTTCATTTGAGGTTTAAATTATAGCTCCGAAGGTTTTAACTTATGTTACCAATACACTTTCCCAGTGGTACTAGTTTTATATTGGTAAATAGTCAAGCTCCCATAATCCTTTACCTAAAGTTAGGATTTCAGTAGTTCGGCTACTGGTTAACTTTCCTTTGCCTGCAGGGTAATTTGACGGCGTACTTTTTTAATGAATTTGTGGGGATGAGGATATTTAATTAATTTAAATTATTTTTGAACTTGCTTTACATTTATATGAATGTGGACATTAATTGGGTCTGATCAGCTGGATTTTTTTAAGAGTTTTGAAACTCTCGGATTATTATATACTTACAGTTGTAAATTTATGCTCTTGTAGATAGATATTCGCTAGCTTGATTACCAAAGTCCAAAGGTCAGTATTTGAGAACAGCTTAGAGTGCATGAACAAAGTGTGCAATCCCTTATTACGTTAATGGATTTAGTGGACAGAAGTTATAGGAAATCTTAATAATAGCATCAATTTCAGGTCAGTGGTTTATTCTAAAACTATTGATTGCCAGAAGCTCCACTAAAAGGGATGCTCTTAGCTTTGGTTTTAAATTCGTTAATTAAATTTGTTTTTTGTTGGACTAAAAAATTGACTGTGTCTCAGAAATTGTTTATTACTTATTGGTGAAGTTGACTTTTTACTTCATTAAATATGAGTCAGTAGTCCTTAACTGTAGTTTAATTTTTTGATTTGACGCTGTCAAAAGTCTAAAGCGCTTAAATAAGTATTTTTTCTCTTATTTCTGTTGGTAATAAGGGCATCTCTTTCTTACATGATTTGCAGCTGTATGCTTCTTTCCATGTTAGATTTAATACCATAAATTCCTGTCCACAGCTTTATTTTACGCCTGTTTTCTACATCTTTTTTGTTTTTAAGTCGAAGTAGACGTAGTACCATCGAGCTGCCGTTTGTCGGTTCTTAGGAACAACGCCTCATATGATTGTGTGCTAGCGCAGATCCTTGTTGTGTGATTTAAGGTCTTGCTGAGCATTTTTCGTTTACCTGTAGGTGGCGATTTCCATGTGATGCTGATCTATCTAGGGGCTGATTTTTTTCAGATGTAATTATCTGGAAGGGAGTTGAATTTTAAACTCGAACCCGCGATGTGCGTTTTTACTTCTATGGTGTACTTCCCACTCCTAACTTTTGTTTAGTATTTATAATGTCAACAATGTTTCTCATAACCATATTTCGTGTTTAGTTCGATGAAAGCTGTAGGAATGAAAATAAAAGCGAGAATAAAATACAAGAAAAAACCCGAACAACATTTGACAGAAGTTACATTCTAACCGAAGATGACAAAACAGCGTTAGAACAATTACTTATAACAACTTGAAAAATGTTGCACACACTTTCAGACCTCTATATATATATACGTACGATAGTAGAGTAACGAAGACGTACACATATTTATATTTCAATAATGATGAGATGATGAACTTCAGTTAAAGTATGTTTGGTGGCCTGTTCCTTTCTTAATTCCCCATTTGTAGTCTTTTTCTGTTCACCAGTTAATAATATTTGTGCTGTTTGTTTTGCTAAGGCAATGATAAAGGCAATAAGAACACTCGTTGAAGTTATAATGGTAATGACAATGATTTCAAATGACAATGTTGAAAGGTATGAAGGAGAGTAATAAAGAAAGTTGATTGATTTTAAAGGCTCTAACATACTTCTATGCCGTTTAGAGTTTATTTTTAAAGTAAAATAATTACCACAAGCTAATCAGCAGACACTTTTTTTCTGCACTCGAAAAGCTGTAAAGAATAACCTTATAAATTAACGCATATTTTAAAATCCTTAAATAGAGTTTAATGATGTTTCAATCATGTGGTCAGCGGCTGTAACAGCAATAAGTTTTCAATACTAAATGAAACGGTAGTTGTGATCTTAAATTTAGGTGTGTTGAAAATTTCCTATTCACATTATCAATGAACAGCACAGTACATAAGTAGAGCGAACAGCTTAGTTATGGTATAACCTTAAATTCAAAACTGTAGGCATTTAGTATAAAGGATTTTTATGTTTCTCTGTGTATTGTTTGTTGAATATTATACACATCATTGAGCTCGTTTTGGATGCAGTTTTTTGATGCGGCTGGACATTAACATAAATTCTGTTTATATGAATGTTAATTTTATACACGCCGGTCATCATTGTACTTGTTGTCTTCATTTTCTTTAGTTCTTACTTATATTGTGTCATGATTAAGCGTGTGGCATTAATTTTAATCCTTTAACAAAAAGGATAATAAGCTTTAGTCGTCGTCATCGTCATCATCAGCAGCAGCAGCAACATTGACAGCAGTTTCATCTGGTTAGTTTTTTTTTAAATCAAAGGCATTTCGTATTCACTCATCATATACACCAACCATAACATGCATCATAATAATCATCCTCAGCATCACTAATACAACTACTATAAACAACAACCAGCTACGACTACTATTTACCCAAGCAGCTAACTGGCCAACCAATATTCAGCCATAACTTTATATGCTTTATGGGATATGATAAACTCATTTTGCCATTCTTTTCTATAGAATTACATTACGACGACTGACAGACAGATTGCTTAGCAAGAACCCAGCAAAACTTTTTTAAGGAAGTTATTAAAACAAGTGTTTATACGTCGTATAATATAGCTTGGTGTAAGGCATTTATATTGGCATTACGAAGGCTTCAGTTAATTCGCTGTAAATATTTTTAATTTAAATTTAAAATTGATTTGCATATTTTTTCAAAAGTCTTATTATTAGTAAAATTTAACACTCACCATAAACGTAGGTAGATCACTGTTTTGTGAAAGTTAGTGACTATAGCCTCCTTTTATAATAAAATTTTTAAATATTTTTCTTGTGTAAAAAATAAAATTCTGGGGCCAGATATGTTATAGGAGAGAGTTTAGCTCTCCATGCATTTTGAAGAATGAAACATGTTATTATATTTTTTTCTTTATTTTTATGATCCCCCCGATTGGATCGATAATAAAAATTCCAAGCAATCTTATTTTTAAGAATATAGTTTAGCGATTGTTACTGCTTAAAGTTTTTGAATGACAAAATCGATTTGTTGCTTAAAGACCCCATTTTTTTTTTGAGATGATTAGCATAATATTTATTTATAACAGATTCCCACAGCAAATAGTCTAAGGAGCTAAAATTACAGATATGGGTCAGTGAATTGACCTTAGGATTTCGTATAACTATTGGGTTTTCTAAAACGGTGGTCAAAAGCTTAATTCTTACGAAGACTGTGTGGCAGGTTGCAACCAAGAGTGATAGATTAAAGATTACGACTTTGCGAGCATAAAATTAAAATTTTCTGCGCATGTTATGCTAATGATGTCACTTATTAAATTCAATGTTCCAGTAATTTTGAGGACAGTTTTGCAAGCTCTTAGATAATACATATATTTTTCGCAAGAAGTTGTAAAATCCACATATAAACAAACTGGCAACCCCAATTCACTCAAACTTCACGACACCTATGTTTTTGTTGGCTAATAATTTCAAGAAGATAAATTTATTTTTATAACAGTGTTGCCAACTCTCACACAATACATACCGAACAACTAGAATAATGAAAATTATTTATATTTTTCTCAATTAAATACAAACGAATTTTTGCATAAATTTATATTTTTCGTATATGAAGCAATCTGGTATTTATAAATTTTAAATAAATAGGGAGAAAATCAAATTTTAAATACTTGTTTTGGCTATGTTTCAAGTGGAAAACTTTTACTTGCCAACCCGTACTATGGTCCAAATGCGTTAGTTGTAATCGTTGCCAATGCGTTATCCTATTTATATTATTCTAGAGTTGCACCCATGTTTTCTCTTAGATTTTCGTCAGCAAAAGTTAGATGGTCATGGCCTGATAATGCCTTTCGTTGACTGTAACGGTGGTTCATTGATCAATACCACCGTACTTTCTTTGGTTCTCTCGTCCTCTGGTAACAATGCTGATCTGCGTCGAAGCGATCTTCAACCCATTAAGCAAACCAAATATCATTAGAGGCTTTTGTTATTGAACTAGTGGAACTTTATAAGCCTACATGCCGAGGTTATTATGAGTAATTTATCTCTGAGACAAATATTACGTTTCGGAGATTGAAAAAAAGTCGATATTGATTTGGTTTTAAGCACATTCTGAACTACAGCAGTAATGTTTTCCGCTGTAGTCAACGACCCGAATGTTTTTTCTCCATTGAAGATCTAGCTTCATGAACTCGCTGTATGCTGTTGCAAATTACGATTTAACAGTTCAAATCTAATACTAATTTTTCGATTAAAAAACGCTACTTTTTGTACATCTTGTACATCAAAGTCGTATACGAAGAATTATACTAGAGCTTCAATGATTATCATCATTATAATAATTATTTATATGAAGACCTACAGTTGGTTGCTATATCTTATAAAAAGGTTTCTATAACAAGACTTTCAACTTTCAAATTAGGATTTTATAGCTTTTGGCAACAATACTTGCAAGTACTAATAACTCTATATAGATATCGAGCTCTTATAATGGGTCCGCCATCTAACGTTTTTTTTTTCAACTAGGGTTTATTTCGTGAATGGTAACACTTAGCTCATGTCTGATTTGACAGTTAAAAAAAAATCATCTTTTCAGATAAAGCTCATTTTGGTCTTGGCGGGTATGTAACAAGCAAAATCGTCGCATTTTGGGCACAGGAAAACCGCACGCATACATTGAAAAGCCGATACACCCAAAACGAGTTACTGTTTGGTGCGGATTTTGGTCCAGAGGCATAATAGGGCCATTTTTCTTCGAAAATGAGCCAGAAGTGGCCGCAGTCAATGGCGATCGTTATCGGGCCATATTGAACGAATTTTTGTTAATACAAATTGAAAAGGAGGATATTGGCAATATTTGGTTTCAACAGGACGGCGCTACGTGCCACACAGCCGAAGCTACACTTTTTTATAGCATTTAAAAAAAAAAAAGAAGTTATTTGGCAGACCCTTTATTAAGTCTTCTATAAATTGTACCATTACTAAAGATTTATAATGAGTTGTTGGTTTAAACTTTGAGTTTTTTTAGACAAGAATTTTCAAAAATATCACAGAGTAACCAAGCCCTATGCTAAGATCTCTCTTATAAATTAAGGCACACTTCGCTGGGTTTACTAAAGGCAGACACTATTACTAAAAAATTTCTACTCTTTTAATTTTTTTTACTGCGTTAGTTTACTAGTTTTTTTTTCCACATTTCTTTTATTTAAACTTGACGCTGTGTTGCAACTGACGAGTTAATTTACGCGCATCACATTCCTTTCAGTTTAAATACCCATATTCATACCTTCCTTCCTACCCAACTGCCTACCCACTTAACTAAATGATTACCTACCTTCAATGACCCCCTTTAATTTTTCCCCACTTACACATAGGATTACTAACACAAGCACACACTTGATGCTTTTTTTCCATGGTAATTTGCTGCTTTAAACTCTTCTCCGATTTTTTGCTTAAAAAAAAAACAGATTTTATTTGTTGTTTAAATATCTGACGCTTGGGTTTGTTTTTTTTTTTTTTTTAATTTGGCATTGTGGCATTATTTTGTTTTATCTGTCTGTCCATTTGACTGTGTATCTGTTTTGCTGTTCTGAGTAGTTTTATAATTGGAAAGTTGTTCATTATTAACATCATAATTAGTATTAAGATTTCATCAAGAGGCATTAAAAAATATAGAAGTCGTCGGATAACAGACAACACTTTTTTTTTTTTAATTTGGCATTGTGGCATTATTTTGTTTTATCTGTCTGTCCATTTGACTGTGTATCTGTTTTGCTGTTCTGAGTAGTTTTATAATTGGAAAGTTGTTCATTATTAACATCATAATTAGTATTAAGATTTCATCAAGAGGCATTAAAAAATATAGAAGTCGTCGGATAACAGACAACACTGAGATTTTAGAGTGAATCATAAAAAGTAAATGAAACAACAAAGCGAATCAGAATCAATTGAACTTTAAAAATGGCATTAAATTTATATTTTTAATTGTATTGATTTTAAATTATGCATAAATATTAAACATAAGTATCGTGGGTAAAAAAACACAGTAAAATATTAACTGAAGTGGTCGCAAAATATTTTGTTGTAGTTGGTCTGGTTTGCATGAATGACTATCTGTCTGCATGATAAAACGAAGTCCATTTTCCTTTTGTGTGGTATAAAATCTTGTTCTCACACTATTAGGTATGGGGTGTCTTGTTCATATTAAACCATTTAATACCATAATAAATATTATTTAGTTGTGAAATTTTATTTTTTAATGGTTAAAAATTAGCCATAATTTTCTATTTAGGTTAGGTTGAAAAAAGGGGGCATTAAAAGCCCACACCCATAACAGGTAAATAGTTATGCCCAATTGGCGTGTTGTGAGCTACTTTCCCTTTTCACATAATTATTATAACTTGCATCACTGTGCGTTCAATTTGATCATCAATTATGATAATTTTGGGGGATTGATAAAACAGTTATTTTAAAAATATTTTACCCTTAAAACTAAAGTACTTATAGAGAAGTTCAAAGATAGGAAATCTTTTATTAATTATTTGAGTTCATTCTTATACTGCACTGAATATCGTATCGTTGTTGTTAAAATCCCATAACGTTAACTTAAATAAAACCCAATTTATTTCCAGCATCAAATAAAACAATCAAATAAATAAAATTGAAAAATTATGGGGGCATATCCCGAATAATTTCGTAAAATTACATTACTTTTTTGTGTTCGCGATAACTTAATATATGCGACCTTCTTCGAGAAAAGGAACTTAGTGTGTCGACAAACGGTTTTGGACTTAAGAGTGGATTCTGGTACCTAAAAGGGTGTAGAATAAGATGATATGAGTTAGAATTCTGATAAAAACTTATTTACTTCATAAAAACGTTGTTGCGTCAGTCACTGATTGCGGCTTAGGAATCAAGTATCGAGATCATAACAAACAGAGCAGCAACAATAGCAAAGGTATTGTCACACTAAAAGCGGAAAAAATACGTCACCACATAGGCATGACGTCACCAAAGTCGGCACCTTATCATAACTAACCATGCCAAATCGCATCTCCCAACTGAAGGTGTGTTCACAGTGATAATGCGTTATGAAACTTTAAATGCGTTTTTCTCAAAACTTCGTTTTCACACACAGCCTATCACTGTGGATTGATAGGAACTTGTATATTTTAAAGTTATTATAAAGAAAATATTTTTTTGTTCTTAATTACGAGCTTGAGATCAGTTATTTTTTTATAGAAATTTTTTCATTGATTATTTAAAATATTTCGCTACCACATTGGACAGCTTCTTCAGAGAAAACACACAATATATGTTATAAATTTGTGGTAGCAAAATATTACAAGGAATAAATAAAAGTTTTTTTATAGAAAAAAACTTAAATCATTTTTCTCTCCTACTCAAGCAAATCAAAATCATTTAAAAATCCTCTAAAAGACTTTTAAAGTAACTCTTATGCTGTTTTCTGTTTCCTTAAATAAATCAATCTTCGAATGCGTTACATATGTATACCAGATATTGGAATATGAAAACATACATCAGCCCCATTAACAAACTCACAAGCCAAAACTAGCGACAAGAAAAATCATAGAAAATCAACATCTACAGAAAAATCAATAATAATAATAAAAACATGATCAATGATTATTACCTTAAAGCAATGTAAAGTATGAAGTATTACAACATACAAAGTGCCAATGAAATTTATCATATTCACAAGTCTTTGTGTCATACCACCAAGTGCCAAACGGAAGAGAGACAACACACTAACATCCCGAAAGCTAACAAACACTGAGTGACCGAGCGAATGCCTCTAATAAACTGATTGTTGAAACTGTGGCAACAAGCCACCACAACAAAGCAAACGACTAACAACATTAATGCTCATAATGTTGTTAAAGAAAATGATGATGATAATGATGATTACAATGACAATTATCAGTGTCCATGTAAATAGTAGACATATTATCACAGAGATTTTTTAAAACCCCTCTCACCTCTTCATCATTACTAAGATCATCACTAATGTAATTGTGGTTGTTGTTGTTGTAATTTCTATCTTAAGGTATTTATGACGCATTTTTCATTTTTGTTCCTCACTCAGATGTTTTACGTACATACTACATACCGACAACCTCATATGATTTTTGTTTTTTTGAAATAACGTATGAACGACATATTCGAGCAGCTACAACAAGTTGTCGAGGACAACAAACGACTGAGCGCGCGTCTATGGTGCAATTGATGAAGTGTAGTTAAGTGTATCGAAATGCCAAAGGCTGTTTAGTTGTGTGGTTCTGTTGCTGCTATTTTTGGGTTATTTTTTGCAGCAAATTTACACTGGCCATTGTGGAAATTGTGGCGCAATCTAAAATGTTAACACTCGTCTAATCTTCATATTTGTGATGACTTCATGCACAGAGAGAAAAAATTTTTGTGTAATGGAAAGCTGGTAATTTGTGCTGTAGTTTCAGGCTTGTCACTAAAAGTCACTAAATTTTTAAAAACGGTCTGCACTTGATCTCTATCAAAGATTATTTTTTTATTTAAAATTATTTGTTGCCATCTTGAAAAAGTCTCGTATACAAATTCAATTTATGCTTTGTTTTATTTTAGCCGATTGTTGAATAAAATTTAATATTTTTCATATTAATGACAAATGGTCGGTTGGGATTTGAATTAAAGACAAATCTGTAAACTAAACTATGAACTAGACTATAGTCTAGAATTAATAGTGAAACAAGGCATCAGAAAAGTATCTGTAAAATGTTGTCTGGTGCAATGCATATAGTCTATAGATTCATAACCAGACTATAAAATAGACTACAGATTTGATAATCTTATCAGTGTCAAAAATTTGTTTTCCCCCTTTTTTAACTTTTCTTTTTCGCACAGAAAAAGTTGAGTGAGTGAATGACTGTGTGTGACTGTCTAAAAATGAGTATTAAATTTAACATGTTGAATAAACGGAAAAATAAAAATAACTAAAAAACTTAAGCGAACTTTCCTAGTAAAAAAGGTACTCCATATATCCCTGGGGATATTAACGATACTTTTAAAGCTTAACTTTATTTTTCTAAAGTTATTTCAAAGACATGTCTCTGTATCTCGTACCTATTTAATTCTAGATTTTGCTGTAGTTCTTTTATTTCCTGAGATTTTTTTCTGTACTTAATGTGAACATTGATTGTAAGTTTGAATTATTTTTTTGCGCTCAGTCGTTGTTGTTTTCGTTAAGATTTCATGTAGAGTTTTGTGTGCATACGCATCATGTAGCTGTCGTTTTAATGATGACGCACATGCTAACTGGTTGTTGTTATTATTGTTGGTTATACAAACAAGCAAACAAAAAAAAAAATAAATTGGCGAAAAAAAGCAACTTACACACTCCAGAGAAAAGCTAGAACATAAGCTATGATTTGAACATGTATGATCGTGATGATGATGATAATGATGGTGATGAATCCGCTTCAGAATTATTTTTATAGCGACAAAGATCTGACTTATAATTTTAAAGCAGAGACGTTACTGGCGATTGATCTTTTAATATCTGGAGTACTTTTTATTGATTATCTTCCATAGATTACTGTGATCTTTTATTATAGTGTTTCCCTTTTATGTTTTATTTTCAAAACCATTTCTAGTTACAGTTCGTTGTGAATAGCTTTCTTAGCCCTTTGTGTTATGGTCTTTACTACGTTTCTGCTTTGTGTTTAAGAGTTGAGTTAATCATTATCATGAACTTTTCAATACTTAAAATGATTGATTTTTTCTTATTTAAAAAAAATTCATCAACTATTTTTATCATTGTGACTGCATAGAGTATAACGAGGGTGGTTTTTGTTGCCACTTATGATCCTATCATACTTTCTATAATAATATTTATTTAGTTATCATAGACAAGATTTATTTATTGATTTTGAGAATCAAAATAAGTTAGAAAATTGTTACGACAACCACAACTTATTGGCATAATGTTATTTTTATCAAAAAAAAACTTTTAATTTAGAAGTTCGACTGTGAGTCATTCGTAAATTTGTTTAGAGAAGGTACATCAATTTTAAAAATATTAAAAAAAAATTGATACAAATGTAACAAAAAATAAATACATGTTTGTATCAGTGATCGGCTTTGGGACGTTTTTTCAATATTCAAAGTGAGCCACAAAACTTGAGTATAAGTGCGTGTAAATCATTGAAATTTAACTGAGCTGACGTACGCATACCCACAACAACGTTGATTTATAAGTACAACACACAATGAACATAAATACTACGTCGTACTCATATTTATAGCGTCCCATATTTATATGATTTGCAAGACTACTCACGTTGATTCATATTTTTAAGAAACTACTTATTTATCTTCAAACAGTGATTCAAGTTGATTTAACAACAAACACATTAACAGCTCTCATTTGTATGAAGAATAAACAATGTTGCCAGGTCGGAGAGTGGAAGATATTTTGTAGCCGCCAGAAAATTTGCAATTTTACAATGTGTAATATACAATTTTTGCAAGTATCACCATTTACTTTTTGAATAAATGCATCTGATTATGGCCTTTAGGCTAAGTTTTGGTTGGCTTCTATAATAGGAGGTAAAGAATAACAGTTATTTTTTTTTTTCATATTTAAATTTTTTGCAGCAAATTAAAAAACTGGTACTGACTTAAATTTGAAAGATAATACTCAAAAACAAAATCTAAATCTCTTAAACAGACATCAAAGCAGGCACTTTATTTTTGCTTGTTTTATTTTCTATGATTTTGTTAAATTTAAATTGTCTATTTTTTGACAATCCACAATTTTTATGGTGAATGTCAAATGTCAACTTCATAATGAGTACGCAAGTCATACTTGCTTTTGATCGTCTTTTTATCTTGCGTAAACGACAAGAGCAATCAACTGATTCATACGTGTTCCTGAATATGAGTACCATAAGTAACTTAAATTTGAATGTGAGTATAAGTCGTGAAGATTTTTCAATAAGTATGAATGCGTATAAATCAAAGAAATAACGAATCATGATTCAAGTTGACTAACTTCATGAGTATTCGTTGCAAATCTCTGGTTTGTATGTCGCGCTTCGTATTTAAAGCACTAAAATAGTTGTTTTGTTATTCCAGATAAAAATAGGAAAAACCGAAGCAGGGGGCCTGGTATCTCAGAAACAAAAAAATAAAAATATAGATGTAATTAAGTTATTTAATTGAGATATGATCACATAAAATCATGCTATGATTTTTGGAATTGTTCCCACAATAATTTCTAACACTTTGAATGATTTTCGTAATAATAGTATTTTGTGCTTAAATTACGTTTACCTCGACCATAGTTTTTTGGTGTTCTTAGACTTATTAAATTTAGCTCTGTCATTGATTTCATATCTGGTTAAGTGATCTTATAGTTAATCATAGATATTTTAAGCTGATCTAGAAAAATTTTTTTCATTTAATGGAAATTGTAATGGAGTTTAAGCTATCATCGGTTCCAAAAATATCCTTCTTTATATCAAGGCTTTCCTTTTTAGCAGAACCATCGTAGATGATTTGTACCCTCCTAATGCCTTCATATTTGTTTGTTTTTAATAGATATTTGCTAGTTCTTTGATGATGTTCTGCGATGTGCTGTGTACAATTATTGTGTTACTTTGTTTGTATTTGCCACCTTTTTTTGTAGCATGCGGGTGTTAAAAATTTTAGATTTCGTTAAATTTTTTGTTTTACCGTTTTGTATTTTATATTCTCCCTGTTGGATGATCTTGTTTTCCTTTTTAAGTGTTAATGTTAGTTTGTTTGATCCTTCAATAACATATTTATCTTCTTTAACTTGAAATAGCTAGTGCTTAATATAGAAAATTCAATATGTGTGTTTAATGCTGTTTATTAAATGTTTGCCATCATGTAAGTTATAATTGTGTTAAAATAGTTTTTTAAAGACTACTTTTGGTGGGATGTTTTTATGCCAAGCAGTTACAATCTTACAAAATTCTGGTAGGGTTTGCCACAACACAATGTTAACAAAATTCTAAAAAATTAATTATGTGTATATGTGTAAAAATTATAAATGGATTTTCGAAAGAGCAGTCTTTGTTTTAAATTGAAAGTTTTTTTTTTTAATAAAAAGGAGGAATAACAGAGAGACAGAGATAGTTGCAACACTAAGGAGAAAAAAAACTAACGTTAACAATATTAGTTATTTATCTGATGAAAAAAGTTAAAGTTATAAATGTTATGACAAATAAGGTTCAGTGTGTAGGACTGAATAATTAAAAACTAACAATAAATTCTTAACTTAACTTAATTTAAATAAAAATTAAAAAACTAGCAGAATGTACTTCAAAATTTTTTTTATTAAATTAATTTGTTCATCATATTTGCATAAGCTAAGCAAAAAAAAAAAAAAACGATTATTATATTATACAATGATCACGATGTTTTACTCTAAATATTAATATTTACTTGTCGCAAGTTATATAAATATAACCATGCGTTTGTTTGAATTTTATTATGATGTGTTTACATCTCATAAAAGAATAGATATGGATCAGAGATCTGCAACGAATACTAATGAAGTAAGACAACTTGAATCATTTTTAATTCTTTCGTTGATTTATACGTATTTAAACTTTTTGAAAAGTCTTCACTACTTATACGCACTTTTAAATGAAATGTATCTACTTATAGCATTCATATTCACCAACATTTATGACTTAGTTGATTGCTATTGTCGTTCATGCAAAATAAAAAGACAACCAAAAGCACGTATATCTCGCGTACTCATTATGAAGTTGTGTGTTTTAACTAGGCTTGCCAGATAACAATTTGACATTCACCATAATAATTGTGGATTGTCAAAAAATAGACAATTTAAATTTAACAAAATAATACAAAAACAACAAGCAAAAATAAAGTGCTTGCTTTGATGTCTGCTTAAGAGATTTCGGTTTTGAGTATTATCTTTCAAATTTAAGTGAGCACCTAAAAACGCAGTTTTTTAATTTGCTGCAAAAAATTTAAACATGGAAATAAAAAACATAAAATAACTATTATTCTTTACCTCTTATTATAGAAGCCAACCAAAACCTACCCTAAAGGCTATAATCAGTTGCATTTATTTAAAAATTAAATAGAGATACTTGCAAAAATTGTATATTACACATTGTAACATTGCAAATTTTCTGGCGGCCAAAAAATATCTTCCACTCTCCGACCTGGCAACATTGTTTATTCTTCATACAAATGAGAGCTGTTAATGTGTTTGTTGTTGAATCAACTTGAATCACTGTTTGAAGATAAGTAGTTTCTTAAAAATATGAATCAACGTGAGTAGTCTTGCAAATCATATAAATATGGGACGCTATAAATATAAGTACGACGCAGTATTTATGTTCATTGTGTGTTGTACTTATTAATCAACGTTGTTGTGGGTATGCGTACGTCAGCTCAGTTAAATTTCAATGATTTACACACACTTATACTCAAGTTTTGTGGCTCACTATGAATGTCGAAAACACGACTCAAAGCCGATACTGATATGGATATTCTTTAAAAGTAGTACGGCTAAAAAGAATTTGGATTAATATTTAAAATTAAATTTGACCATAAAATATTAGGAGCAACAACAGCATAAATAAAAAGTAATCAAATTGGGATAGTTACGTTATTTTGTTTTCAACTATTATTTTTATTTTTAAGTGGTTTTGTATTGTGCTTAGAAGTTTGAATGCGGAATAACGGTAAATTTTTATAGATAATATAAATAGAAAATCATAATTAAACATACTATGGTTGTGTCAGATCATATTGGGATTATTTTAAAATATTTTACGGTCGTGTACCATATTATAGGTATAAGGAAAAAAATAATTCTATTAATATTATATAGGTTTATGAAAATTATAATAATCACCTAAACATAAAATTATTATTTGCAATCATAATATGTTGCTCTAATATCTTGATTACCGCAATAAAAGCATTAAGTATTTTACCTAATATCTTTCTAATATGTTGCACAAATAAATGAAATTTTTTGTATTTTCTTCAGATCGTCTATATATGTTCTTAGACACCTCAATAACAATCAGAATAATCAGTCAGAATCTTTTACAAAACTCTTTTTTAGAACGAAATGAAATTTTTTAGAAATTTTTTATTTTAGACTTTAGGTTTCAATCTTTTTTGTATAACTACCTTTCTTATGCTTTTTCCGGAATGTCATCATATAATTTTCCCTTTTTCAAACTTCCTCCAAAGCAACACATTACATTTTAAAAAGCGAAGAAAAAAAAAAAAATAATCTATTACAATTCAGTTTCAGTTTTAGGCAGTTCATGTTTGCAGTTGCAATGGTGCATCCCAAGAACATTTTGAGTGAATGATAAGTGACGGGTTTGCAACAAGGAAAAACAGCGTAAAATGTCAATATATTCAATTGACAATTGCATGCAGCATACATGTGAGGACGTAGACTCAAACTAACAGCATCACAACAATAACATTGAAATTGAACATGAAATATTTAAAAACAGTAGCTTATCTTCTCTATATTTATAAACTTGTACATATGTATATTTGTAAGTGGTATCTAAGTCTAGGAAAGGAACTTAACAGGCAGACAATCATCTAGACAAGCCAAGGCATTTAGTTAGAGTAAAATAAACCACAACAAGAACAACAATATTTAGGTAGATAACAAAACGTTTTATTAACAAATTCCCTTTTGACAGTTTAACTTACAAACTTACCTGCATACATACAAAAATTGAAGAAGAATAATTGAAAATTGTTTTAGAAAGAAGTAAAAAAAATCAACCAAGTACAAGAGATGAATAAAAGGGCCTTTTCTTGCTTAACCCCTTGTTGTTGTTATTCTTTAATTTAATGTTCCAATATTTGACGTTTTCTTTTTTGCTATTTTGAAAGATACAACATATGCCTTTAGGGCATTGATTTGTGTTTATTTTTTGATTGTATATGAAAGAAATTCGCTACCGCATTTTCAATATGGGACTACTCTGTTCGTTTAATGCTGATATTCAGGGTGTTATTAAAAAAGTTTTAGGTTTAGTTAAAATTTTGAGGAAGAAATAGCAATTGAAAACTTATTCATAAAAGTTTGTGCTGCTGTCTTTGTATATTTCGAGCACTTTTTACAAACATCAATTCCGATCTACTTCTTGTTTAGATGATATTTAAAGTTTTCATGTTCCGCAGCCAACGTAGTTATGCAGTTTATCGTACACCTTACTACTGCTAAGAAGCTATTCAGGCACCATATTAGTGTATTTGCAAGTGGTTCTCTCTATCCACCTTTATATAGATATATAGAGTTAATCTATTTATTATCAATTGCAATGAGAATTTTGTTCCCTTGCATTTGACATTACAACAGGTGATTAAACGCGTGTAGCATACCAAAATCTCTGCCTGACAGGAGGACATGTACTTTCTCAGACTCAAGGTGCGGAATAAGTCTAATTCAAGTAAGTATACACTAGCATTTACTATCCCGTCCATTCACTCATTATGCATGGGTCCCTCCGTCAAGAGTGTGCAATGTAGTCTTCGATCAATTTTACTGGACTCTCTCGGCACCTTTTTATTAATGAAGTCCAAAACTTTTTTATGTACTAAATTCGACTCGCTTCATATCTCATTTGCTGATATTGCAGCCGTTTCCCTTATTGCCTCCATTGCTTGCATTGGTGTGGTATTTATTACACCACATATACCCAAGCGAACCCTATCCTACTCTTGGCTTATCACCTAGGAGGCTTTAAGTCACTACATCACTTGCGAAAGTGATTTTTGATCTAACCATCACCGTGTACATCCAGTGTTCAGCCTTAGGCGAGATTTTCAACTTTTGACTACAAACCCGTTTACACAGTTGTAAAATCCTTTTTGATTTCTTTGAACTTGTTTTTACATTAAGCTTTTAATTAAGTACTATGAGGATTATCCTTAAACGATGTTGGACATTCTACACACAATATTTATTGAATACTGTGTTATGAGAATTACAGTCAGATTGACATTAACAAACATAAGTTAATATTTTGGAGACTAAAGAAATTTAGTCACTAAAATATTATGAAATAAGTCGCTTTTAATTAGTCATGTTTGACAAAAAACATGATCGCGAAAATTGCTTTTACCTGAGCACTTAAAACTGTGTGAAGGATGTGCTGTTATTATCGAGGGATTCAACCTGCATATAGGGATGAAAAACTGCATCTGTTTGGTAGAGGAAATCTTGTAAACATAATTATGTTTTATAAGAACTATACGTGATATAGGCTGAGTTTCTGTCTGAAATATGACAGGAGATAAAGGGTCCGCAATCTAACGCTTTTTTTTCAACTAGTGCTTATCTCGTGAATGGTAACACTTAGCTCATGTCTGATTTGACAGATAATTAGTTTTATCCTTCCGCTGAACGAATATGGATGTGTATACGCTTGAACAACGCTGGGAAATAAAAAATCATCTTTTCTGATGAAGCTCATTTTGATCTTGGCGGGTATGTAAACAAGCAAAATTGCCGCATTTGGGGTACAGAAAATCCACACGCATATTTGGTCCAGAGGCATAATTGGGCCATTTTTCTTCAAAAATGAGCAAGGAGTGGCCGTAGCCAATAGCTATCGTTATCGGGCCATGTTGAACGAATTTTTGTTCACAAAAATTAAAGAGGAGGATATTGGCAACATTTGGTTTCAACAGGACGGCGCTACGTGCCACACAGCCGAAGCTACACTTTTTTTATAGCATTTAAAAAAAAAAAAGTTATTTGGCGGACCCTTTATATATCACGAGTGGATGAAGTTGCTCCTTATATTGAAGGTCAGAAAAGGATTTTAAAAATACAGAATGTTAAGACATGGATAGCTTATGATTGCGAAAAAGCTTTAATCAAATTAATAATTATTTTTAGTGAACGCAAAGAAAAAATATATTTGTTGTGATCTAAGATTGAAAAACCTTTGTTTGGATTGCAAACGTTGTTATTATAAGTAAACTGTAGAAATAATTTAATTTATACATGTAATCATGATATAATAATAAAGTGCCACATAATCATAATAAGATCTTACATAACCATAAATTAGTTTAAAATTTTAATTATATGATCTCACATAATCATAAAATAATCAATCATGATTATAAAATTTTATACATAAATGTTACAGGGAATATAATGTTACTGTCACGATTTTGTCCCTATCATGATTTTTCTCTGTTTGTAGACATAACAATGTAGTTGACAAATAAATTACCGCTTTTGTTGCCCTTAATATGTTGGCTTTTGAAGTAGAACTTGGCTATTCGCTTAGTAAAATCATGAATAGGCTGCTATTTGAAGTTATTTCAAGTGTGGTATTCAATCAAAATGAGGCTTGCCTGGTTTGCATAAAAGCATTTTAACCAGGGTAAAGTGTGACACACACTAAATAATTATAAAACTTTGTATGAGAAAAAAGCGTCTTTAAATCAAAATTTGTGTTAAAATAGAATAATGTCTAGTAATATCTGGGAACAATGGATGGCGTTACGGCACTCTTCACAAGTGTAGGTTGAGCAAGATAATACTTGAATATTGCCCGTACTTTTTAACAGTAACTAACTATTGATTCAAATGGTTAAATAAACAATCCCTTTTGATTTATTGGAAAAATTGAAGCCCATTTCTGGAACTGTGGCTAGATGACAGGTAAAGAGTAATTAATTATATTTTTTTTATTAATTACAAAGAAATAAAAAATATACCCTAAGAACCTTTAAAAAAAGTGTTAGTATCTCTATCGCTAAGCCACCAAACTACACCTAAAATCTTAGACCTAAAATATTAAAACAAAATTTCCCACATTCAATTATTTTCTGAACATTTTCCCATGTGGCACAATCACAAAATTTGTACCACATTATTTACGTTATTTTCTGTGAGGCAAACTCATAAATAATTGAAAAGATTATTAATAATTTTTAAACTCTAAAAGTTGCCAACTTTCAGAATGGCAAGACAAACAAAACAAATTTATTTTTTTCTATTAAATCAAGACCATAATGAATTTATTTGTAAAAGTTAAAAGTATCTTTTAATCTAATCTACAATATCTCTTTAACTCTATAATGCTTTTCATTATCATATCATTATGCCAAGTTCAAAACACATTTTCTGAAAAAAAATTAAAAAAAAAAAAATTAAAACATTTTTTCTTTCGACTGCCAAACATTCTTTCATCTTTTTAACATAAAAATATTTGATTAACTGGTTTCATTACCGCAACATTGAACCATAAAATAGTTTGCTAAGTAATTCAAAAAAAAAAAAAAAAATAAATAATAATACAACTACTGCAGTACAAAAACTACCACACACACTGTCTTGAGAAAAAAAAATAGAGACTCATTGCTCATTGCTGTTATTTGTATTTATTTTAAAAGAAGGTAACGAAATGTACACCACCACCACAATCACCATTCATTTCACTTTATGCAACATGCAATAACAGGCAACAACAACAAGAAAAATTATAGAAAGAAACCAACAATAAACTAACATTTTTACAGATACTCGTACAATACATTTCATTTTAACGGTTCTAACATTTAAACATTTTTACGCTGTTTGTTTAGATTTATAACAATTTAGCTTGATTACACTATTCTACCAGCAACAGCAACATTAACATCAGCTTAAACAACAAAAACTGCAATAGCAGCAACTTAAGCTTAAGCTTTTCATTATTTTCTTTGCGATCTTTTTGTTTACGAAAAACCATAACATGACCCACAATTGTTGCTTGAGTATTGTTGTTGTTTACTACATCATACATTCATCTGTTGCTGGTGATCAGAGTCAGCAACAGGATGAATTAAAGAATCAAACACCACCAGCACTATACTCTGTTATATGTAACCAAGCGACATCAGATACAAGAATAAAACAACAACGAGGCAACAAAAAAATACTAACTAAAATAAATATATGCCACATGTTGCTGTAATAATGTTTAAGCATATTATGGACTTGAACCAGTCAGCCAAATATTTCTTAAAAATATATGTGCCACATACTGTTGTTGTAGTATAAACAGGGAGAGCACAAAATTAAACAAACCGAAAGAAACAAAAAAAAAAAAAAAGGTTATGATGTAGGTGGTCGTAAGGTACACTCGAGAATAAAAGTGATTTTATTTAGTTTTAAAAAAGAAATATTTTTTTTAGAATATTTTGCTTAAATAAATGCATTTTTTTAATAAGTCAATGTGTTTTCCAGTAATCATCAAATCAAGTGCTCAACTAATGACAATTGAGCTTTGTCAGTTTTGACATTCTTACTAACTTAAGCTACTTTAAGTCTGTTAATTTTCTTTACGAAGTTCTTTAATTTTATCATTTAATTGTCAAGTTATTGGACAGGTAATGTGTTTAGTATTACCAGTCTATTTAATATTCCTGAAATTTTTAATTATATTTCGCTTTTTATAAAAATATTCCATTTTACGACACAAGTCAAACTGTTATACAGTTGTCTAATCTGGCAACTTTATTATATATATGTATATAGTATCTTATGTCGAATTTTTCATATATTAACTTCTCAAAAACGGGTCGTTAGAAACTTTCATTTAATGGGTGATACCATCGTTCATCCGAATGACGTGTAAAATGTGTATAGTATTTAGGGCAACCAAATGAGTCGATAAATAATAAAATCTTTACAGATGCTTATAAAAATTTCTTCTTGAAAATTCAGGCACACGAACTAATAAGAGCCAACTATTGCAAGGAAACTTTAGATAACCATCGACTGCTCTGTAACTTCTAGCAATAGCAAATCTTTCAGGTTGTATCAAGCGCTTTATTACATATGATACAATGCGGCGAATACCACATATCTGCAATAATAAGTCCGTTCAATTAATGTACGGAAACTCTTAAATCAAATTAAGGCAATGTAATGTAATGTAATGTAATGTAATGTAATGTAATGTAATGTAATGTAATGTAATGTAATGTAATGTAATGTAATGTAATGTAATGTAATGTAATGTAATGTAATGTAATGTAATGTAATGTAATGTAATGTAATGTAATGTAATGTAATGTAATGTAATGTAATGTAATGTAATGTAATGTAATGTAATGTAATGTAATGTAATGTAATGTAATGTAATGTAATGTAATGTAATGTAATGTAATGTAATGTAATGTAATGTAATGTAATGTAATGCGAGTGCCTTTAATGTCTATAACAAAATATAAACATTTCAATATTTATTAAAAACTAGCATGTGCCCGCCCGACACATCGTCTGCGTAGACGATTTATAATATATATTGGTAGGAATACGTGCTTTGTTGTATTTTTATATAACTATTTTCTCTTATTAAAAAAAATGATATATGAGAAGGAGGCAGAGTGTGAAAAAGTTTAGATCTTCGTATTTCCAGGATGATTCATAGACACATTTGCCACTATTTGTTAATATATTATGCCACTAAAAATTTTTGTTAAAAAATGTTTGACAAATCAGTTACTAATCCGCAAGGTGAGTACCTACCTACTAATCGGCAAAGTTATAGGCAAGAATTATTTGGAAAAATATATATTGTTTTATATATATCAAATTTTTCAAGGTTCCAAATAATTTTTGGACACGTTAAAGATACCAAACTAAAAGCCTGTATCACAAAAATTCTTTCTGAGAAAACAAATCGGTTTAAAACTAACTGAAATATGAGCACCAAAATATATCCGCTTCGGTGTTTTTCCTAAATTTACAAATGGAAATCAATTTTTTTCAGTTCTTATACAACCGAGAGAACCAATATAGTTATTAAATTGAAGCACTTGACTAGCCCTATGTAATACACGATAAAACAAATTTATGATGGCTGCTACTGCAAAATGGCGGCAAATAAATTTATATATGGGTCATATCTGGCATTTCAATATGTAACAAAAAAAAATCTGGTAAATCGCTTCAGCCGTTCTTACGTGTGGCGATTACACACATGGACCATTTCATTTTTATATACAGGCAAATCTCGTTATAACGGCAAATAACGTGAAAACGATATAATGCAAAGCCCTTTTGTTGTGTCGCGTATTTTTTTTTAATTTTTCCACCTTATTAGATTAATAAAAAGTATGCAGTATGAAATATTTTTAATCGGGGGCACAAATATCACCTAAATGTTACTTCTTGCAGTATTTAATAATTGTTGCTCAGGAGGCTGACTAGAGGCATTATCGGGGATATATAAAAACATTTTTTGCTTGCATATTCTTGAATATATTGATGATTTTGATATTCCATATTTCACTGAAATTTTATAATTATACACTCTTCACAATCATACAAAATTGTTATTTTTTCTTTCTATGAATTTTTTTTTAGTTTTCGTATGTGAACATCAATCTAATACGTGCACAGCTTAAATTGTAGCCTAAGAGTTGAAGTTTGTTTGTTTTAAAACAAGTTGTCAAATAAAGAAGTTATGGTACTCTAAAGTCTTAATTGCTTTAACATAATTTCGTGTGTAGGCCTTGCTTTATCTTTTCGGCATTATTTATTTGTATAAAGCTAACTTCTTTAAAAACATTTACAATGTTCGAAATCCTGTTAATAGTGCGTTAAATTGAGTAATTTTTTGTTTTAATATTCGATATATAAAGTATCAAACTATAACTTTCGTTATATCGGATTTTAGTTAAAACAATATTCCTTATACAGAGATTTGTCTGTATATAGATAAGGAAAGAGGTCATGACTATATCTCAATAAAGTAATTATTGCTGGATCATTGGTCCTTGTTATTTAACATATCATGGTTTTTGAGTGTCTCTTTCTCAATGTTTGTAAACAGTTCGTACAATTTCTTTAATCTGTTGAGAGCTCTTTTTTCAATTCACTTAAAATTGTGCATTCAGAGGTTGATTGTTGTTTGAGAAAAGGTTATAAAACTTAAATAAAGTATCCGTGAAATAGGTTTAAGTTTAATTAATTGTACTATGATTTCGTTTCTTGTTTTGTTTTTCAGCAACGAACAGGCTTTACAAGATAAAAATTGCCACAAAGACCTTGCAACAATGTTTTGGCTATTCAATCGTCGTCTCTAGTGCAACACGTAATAGAGGTCAGCGAAAAGATTTAAAACATTTTCATTTCATTATTTTATTAAAAATAATTTTTTTAACCCCATTGTAGTTACAAAAAAGTTTACAACTTTATTAAATTAAAACCAGCTTTAGGATATCAAACTATAAATTAAATGATTTGATGAGTATTTTTTTTAAATATCATGTTTAAAAAAGTTTATTAAATTGTTTTTATTGAAAAAGAGTAATACTTATATTAAATATTTACCTGCTTCGAAACATGGGGGAATGAAAACTGTAAATCACGTTTTGTGAATTATTTTGTGTAATTTAAGTACATAAATGTACTTTTACGAATAAGTAGGCGTATTGTTTTATATCGATACTTAAAACAAACATCAAACAAATGAATATTGTTAAAGAAAAATCATACTTAAATCTATGTATTGTCTGTCTATGCTGACATATATTTTTCTTTTAAAGATATTGAGAGGCAGAACGAGATAATCGTGATGTTGTGTTACCAACATCATTATCATTATCATCATCAAACTCATGCACATCATCAACATCATTATTGTTGTCATTATTATTACTGTTACTACTTTATCTTGTAACAAGGTGATGTTGTTGTTAGTGTTGCTATTGTTTTTGTTTTGGCAACGCATTTTACTGTTAAGGATCTTTTAAAATGATTATTACATCGTCTTCCAAAGTGAGGGAACGTCGCATAGTATGGTGCCTCTGCTCAAAAATGTGTTAAAACTCATTTCTGTGTCATTAGAATTACAGTTTTGGCTTGTCTGCTATTTATGAGTATAATTTTATATTTAATACAAACGTGTCTGAGATATTAGAGGAAAAATATGTATGTGGGAAATATGTGATTTTTTTATTAAAGGAAAAAGTAGATCATAATAATGGCAAATTATTAAACACAAGAAAGTTTTATTTATTGAAGGAACTTTTGTAGCTAAAAAATTTTGTTGGTTTTAAAAGTTTTTTATAGTTTGAAAAGTCTGAACTAAACAAGCATTAAAAATAGTTAAAATTTAAAATTTAAACTAAACGTAGTTAATACAGTTGAACTTTAAACTCTAAAATATATTTTTTCTGTTGTTACCCATATTTTATGTCAGAAATATGTTTTTGTATTCGATCAGCATTAATATCACAGAAAAATATAAATATGAATTTCAATTACGAAATTTATATTATTAATTAAAAAAAATTTTGGTTTTGCTTTAATCATCAAAATAACAATAATATTAATTAAATAAAAACTAATAGTTTTAATTGAAAAAATATTGCGAAAAATATCATTTAAAACAATATTAAAAAATTAATTAAAATTCCTATAATTTTTAAAAATGATTTTAATTAATTTAATTATGCATTTAATTGTTTTTTTGTGTATAATTAAAGCATTTATTGTGTTAGTAATATTAATTGTTAAAACTGTTTCAAATAAAATTACACAAAAGGTAAAAAATATTTTTTTTAATATGTAGCCTTAGAAAGACCCTTACTCGTATTTTTTTTTATAAAAATGAGGTTTTTATTGATTTCAATATATTTAACATAAATATACCTCGACATAAAATTTTAATCCAATATTATTAAAAACAATACTTTTACAAGCAATTTTACAAAAGAATTTACATTATGATAACATCGTTTTTATTACTTTTTTTCCTTTTCCTGTAAAGTTAATTTTAATTATATTTCGTTACTAATGCAATACTAATAAAATATCTAACACTTATACAATAATTATTTAGTATAAGATGTAGGGTTCCACAAGTACAAATACTTTACCATATTAAACGCTGGATTTCCGAAAATAATTGGTGCCATCAACGACCTCATGGAATATTTACCGGTAAAAAAAGCTTAATCAGGCAGAAAGAAGAAATTCAACTAAATTACCTATTAAAATGAGGATCTTGAGGAATATTTTGGACATTTCTAGAATAAAACTGAAACCCTTAAATATATTTAAAATAGGACATATTTATTATATGTGTACACTGTACACTGTATCAAAAGTCTCTCTTGTAGATTGGCTATTATTTTTATACCCTTCACCTGTGGTGCACAAGGGTATATATAGCTCTGTCATTCCGTTTGTAATTTCTACAATTTTCATTTCCGACCCCATAAAGTATATATTTTCTAAAAGCTTATGAATAAAGCCCTGACCGTCTGACCGTCTGTCCGTCTGCCCGTCTGTCCGTGTGTTGGTTGAAATCAACTTTTAGAAGCAACTATATATTCCTCAGATTCGTATATGGTATCAATCTCTTGGAAATATCCAGGAATGAATAGCTATTGAAATTCAGCAGAATCGCCCCATAACTTTCTGAGATATGAGCAAAAAACCACGACCACCTCGTTTTTTCACAATTACAACAACAACCTACATACATATTGGTTAAAGTAAACGTGGCATCGGATTCCAGCTGAGCCAAAAAAATTTTATTTTATTTTATTTAATATAGTATTTATATTTTAAAATTTTTTTTTATTATTTTTAAAATTTTTTTTTTGTAATTTTTTTTATTATTATTTTTTTTTATTATATTTTTTTGTAATTTTTTTTATGGTATGTTTTTACATGTACATACATACGTATTTTATATGAGATGAATGATGATACAAACAATTGTTATTGCATGAATACACGTTGTGAAGGGTATATAAGATTCGGCACGGCCGAATATAGCACTGTTACTAGTTTTTATTATTCTGCTCAACAACAACTTTAACAACAACTTTAAAAAATTTATCCTGAGAAATCAAACTTTCAAAAAGGCCATTTAAAATAAAATTCTTTTTATTTGTATTAGTTTTAGCCGTTCATAGTTTGCTGAGATATAAGCAAATAAGTACGTCAGTTCTGCATTTATCACATTTATTACACAAAGTTTTAACACTGTCAGATCTCGGATAATTTACAGACTTCCTTGTTATTTTTTTATTTATCTTTGGGTTACTTTATAAAAACTTTTTAAGGAAATCGGTCACTAGTGAGACAAGTTATAGGCAAAAATATATAGTTTTTTTAATATATCAAGTTTACATAGCTTCTACTAATACGTATGACATGGTAGTATCAGAAAATTACTATCGAGGTTTCAAAAATAACTTTGTTTCTTAGCGCTTAAAATAATTTTAAATTGAAAGCCATCTGAGGTACAACTAGATATTTCTTCATTTCTTTCTTTAGGATTTTGTAATTTAATCTATATTTTCCCATTATTCGACCTTTAAATTATAAGTATTTTTTGAAAAAAAAATTTTTTTTTTAATTTTTTTTCTTTTTAATTTTTTTTTAATGTTTTGAGCTCGAGGTCTGTTAAAACAATAAAATAATTTAAAGTATGCCAATTTCGATATTCTTTGAATATCATCGTCAGGGCTATTTTATTAAATAAAAATTTCACTAAGATATAATTTTTGAGGCCAAATACTGATACATGAAAATACATTTCGCTATTACTTATGATATTACTTAAGCGAACCTATTAAAGGCGAGGACAACCAAGTGATCAATGTCAAGATTGTGGCAATGAGCAGATATTAGAAGCGATTGGAAACAATCTGTTTTGAAAGCACGTTTTCTTGTCGAAGTATATCCGGTAATATTTGTGTCTGCTTAATGAAAAATATTTTAGGTTTATTAAAGGCTTGTTTAACAGATGTCGTACAGAAATATGTATGTCAAATAGGCCTTTAATAAACCTAAAATATTTTTTATGAATATAAGCCTTAGAAATGAAACCGAAATGATTCTTTTGTTAAATAGGTTTGAATAATAAACACACAACTATCACCGTTTGTTCATTTAAAAACCCAACTCAAAAGTAGTGACTTGATTTTGTCTATAATCGTGTTGTAACTGTGCTGTGTTCCTTCGATTGCGGTACTCCAATAAATACTCGTAACAAATTGAGGTAAACAGAAAAGCAAAAAAAAAAATATGGTCTACATCTCATATAACAGAATGCTGAAGGAAGGATTAAAAAAACAGAGTAAAATTCATAAATATCTTTCCATTCATTCATAACCCGAGTTGTGCAGGAAAGTTTAGTTGTTGTAATTGTGTATGTTGCAACTTAGTGTGATGGTGATTGTTAACCGCTTTTCATGCTTTAGATTATTTGTTGTGATGTTAACGTTGTTGTTTTTTTCTGATTTCTTTGTGAAAACAAACAGTAGTTGCTTGGATGCTCAAAAGAAAAAAGACAAAATTTCACAATTTTTATGAGCAATAACGTTTTTTTTTTTTTTATTATTTGTATTTTTTCAATTTATATTGTTCAAAAAATTCGCACAGATTGCATGTGATTGTTGGCATAACCTCGACCTTAATGAAACTATGTTTTTGTTATTATTGCTATGGCAAATGTTGTTGGTATTATAGCAGAATTTTTTATTGTTGTTACTGGTAGATGTCTATGAGCATCAATGAAACAAATGCATTACAAGATACCTTACAGCCCGTATTTAAGAAGTTTTAAGTTGCGGAAATGGTGTGTAAATATGACATATTAATTGTCAGTTTAATTGCAAAATTCATTAATAAGGTGATTATTTTACTAAAAAAAAATTTTAAAACAAAATATAATAAATTGTTAAAAATTATTTATATTTTATAAACTAAAAACACAGTCATTTCAACTTTTTACTTTGCATGTACTTTTTTCCTACCTTCCCCTTCCCCTCTTGTTTTCTGCGAGTTGTTCTATGGCCAGCTTGGTGAAGTTGTAAAGTTCTCTCTACATCGTGATTTTACAATTTATTTAATAGTTTTTTTCTTTCTATTCATAGAAAAATGTTACAAGAGATAAATAATTCTTTTTGTTTTGTTTGTCGTTATTGCTGTTGCTCTTGTTGTTGCCTTTTTTCTTCTTTTTAATAGAATAAAATAGTTAAATTCATACCGGAAAACTCTCTTCTAAAGTGCAGCTGTAGAAGCGAAATAAAAGTCGCGTAAAAAATAGAAGTTGAAATTTGAGCTTGATAAGATTAATACGGATACCAGTACAAATATTAAGAAATTGAAGCTTTTTTTTATAATGCTCACTGTTGTTGTTTATTTCTGCATATCATTAATTTTTTTCTGTGAAAAATTTTCTATTTAAATCTATTGTCTAGAATTCACATCAAAGACAGATGTTCATTAAGTTTAAGGTTTGTATTGGTAAAATAAAAGGAAAGCATTTGCAATATGGCCAACACCTTAAGTTTGCGAAAGTTTCTTTTTTTTTGTATAACAAAATTGATGTACATAAATAGCACGTTGGAGTTGAAGCAATATGTTTTAAATGACTTTTAATCCTGGTATATTCGTGGCAAAAAAGAATAACTGCTTAAGTTGACATAGGAAAAAATTTTGATAATAACACCATACAATCCCGCAAACGAATTTTTGAATACTTTGGCCTATATATTTTCCACGAACAATATAACTTAAGACAATAATTTATTATAACTTATAATTTAACTAAATATACGACAACCGATGTGTTGTTTCAATAATACTTAATACATCATGGAATTCATATAATAGTCTTTATATAAAAGAGAATTTTGTGAAAATCAACTCAAAGTACTTTCCCAAAAAAATTATAAAACCAAAAATAAGCAGTTTTCTCTTATTACCACAGATATATTGATGGACTTGAAAAGTAATTAGCTTTTTAAGCTAATTTAAGTTGCGGTTATCATAATTTAAGAGGAACATACTATGATTGAATGAAATGATTGTGATTAAAACATATTATGGTTTCCAGTTACCATTATTATATTTATTTAAAGTATCATGCAATAATCGCAAATATGACTATAGTTGAAATCTTCAGTTTTTGTTTTTTCTACGACAAATTATTTTCTTTGTGCTTTGCTGAAAAACTATGTATAAAATCAGAAATAATTAGTTTTTTCTTATTACCACAGATATGTTAATAAGCTTGATAAACAATTAGTTTTCTATGCACGCAAAGAAAAAACATGGTTGAAGTAATTATAATCTAAGAGCAACATACTATGACTAAATTGTATAATTGTGATTCTAATATATTTGATTTTGATTAAAATATCATGCAATAATCACATATATAATAATTGTTGAAAATGACACTTTTTGCTTTTTTCTACGGAAAATTATTTATATTTACTGTTGGTTACATATGTATATATTTATTGTACCTACCTTTATAATTTATTTTTTACATTTTCTCGTTTAAATTCTCTAATTTTTTTTCTAATTTTTATGTGTTTATTTTTACATCTCAAACTTTAAAAATAATATAAATTTATTCAGCAAGAAGAAGTACAGCTTTATTATTATCAATTTATTATTTAAATGTATTAATTTCAAACAGGTTCAAGGTCAAGTCGCTACAATTTCTTTGTTTTCTACTAAAACTTTTTTGTGTTTTATTAAGTTCTAGCCAAGCCCGGCTCGCGTTGCTACAACCCTTAATGAATAAATTTATTAAATTTAATTCAATATATTAAAAATAATGTTTTATTGATTTTTATTGTGAGTATAAAATATTTTTGGTTTTTCCATTTGCTGTAAAAATTAACAAATTTACGAAATTGTATAGTCATGACAGCTCAAAATTGTGCAAAGTTTGAGAAAAAACGGTTCAGTGCAAGTACCTCAAAACTAAAACTTTTTTTATGGGCGTGGCACCACCCACATTTCTAATCACGAAAATGTATAATAATATGTCTGCAAAGTTTAGAAAAATCGGTAAAGTACAAGCAGCTAAAAATGATAATTTAGTTTTTATGGGCGTAGCCCCGCCCACTTTTTACCACCCATAAACACTCCCTGGAATGTTTACAACAACTTGCCAAAGTTTGAGTCCGATCGGCTTTACGGTTTCGGAGTCAATAGCTAATACACACACACACACACACACACATACACACGAAAAAAATACAAAGCTAGATTTCTATGTAATCATTCTGTTGTCTCACGTATTATTAAATAATAATTTGTAGTTTTTAATGCTTTTTTTAAATCATACTATTTTCAAACGATAACAAAATCGAAATTCTTACAAAAAGTAAATAATATAATTTAAACAAGTGCTTCATTATCGTAAAAAATAAAACAGAATAAAATAAAAAAACTTTTATTTGTTGCCGAAAACCAAATAGCGACTATAATATGACTGTAGTGATCATGTTGAAACCATGTTTTTTATTTGCATGTAAAGAAATCGTGTTCATAAGAGTTTGATAGTGAGCGACAATTTTTGTGTAGCAGTTTTTTTTTGAGCAAAATCAAGACAATTTTTTTTTTTTGCGAAAAGATTAAGTAAACTAAATTAAGCGACAATATTTCTACTGAAAAATTAAGTAAGAGACAATATTTTTATAGAAAAATTAAGTAAGCAACGATATTTCTATAGAAGGCAATAATTTGTTTATAAAAAATTACGCGAACGACAATTTTTCTTCATACAAAATTAAGTTAGCAAAAAATTTTCTATGGAAAATCAAATAGGTGACAACTTTTGTATTGACAATCAAATTGGTGACAATTTTTCTATAGAAAATTAAGTAGGTGACAGTTTTGCCAAAGAACAATCAAGTAGGCTACAGTTTTTGTATAGAAAAATCGAGCAGACGGTGGTAGTTTTTCTATATAAAATTTTAAGTGGGTAATAATTTTTCCTTAGAAAAATTTACAATGCGGTAATTTTTTAAATAATTCAATTTCTTTAAAAAAATTGTAGTCATCAATTTTAATTTAACTTAGATCCTTGTTTTTGAATTTGTTCTTGCAAGTTTTTTCAAAGATTTAATAACTTATCTCTTAGTCTTTGAATCTAAATGAAATTTAATAAACTTTAAACTAGAGTTCAATGTTACAATAGCAACATCAAGAAGGCCAAATTAAACACTAAATACTGTTTTCTATTATTATTTCTATTAACTACGAAATCAATGAGCTTAAATTAAGCAATTTAGTAGTGTGTTCAGTGTTTTTCTCTCCATGTCGAAATCAGATAATTTTCTTAAATAAAATTTTGATTAAATTCATGAGCACAAAATGAACAACTGAAAATGTGAAATATAACACGCAAACATGCAGTTGCCGGTACAATTGAATAAAGCAATGGAAAAAAAATAATTAAGAAAACTCCCATGAGGAACTTGTTGTTGAGAGCGCTGGTGATGTAGTAATGACATGTCGCAGGTATTTGCGTTCAAACTGCTGACAAACTCATTAAATGTTTCTGTTTTATGTTATTCTAAAATTTTTTGAGGTTCAGTTTTTATACTTTTGTCAGGAAGTGAATTGGTCAATAAATATACGATACATTTATTTAGACCTCTTGAACTACAGGTGATTAAATTATTTTTTTTTAACAAAAATTTTCTTTTACACTAATTTTTACACCCCATTTTACATTTGGGTTTTCTTAAAAACTTATGTCAAATGGTATGTTTAATACAACTCTATAGACGAAATATTTTTTGCTTTTACACAACTAAAAAATACAGACCACAAGTCGTCAATCTTGAAGATTAATCTGACCTAGAAGCCTGAGCAAACATGATTAAATTGAGTCAAGCAACATTATTATTAATCTAAAATAGAAATAAAACAACTTTGTATAAGCATAAATCGATAGACAGACCGATGGTCGGACACAATATCTAGACAATTGCAAATGTTTTGCAAAAATCTTAAATTATGTGCCTTAACCACAAAAAAAAATTATAATTTCAGCAGCCACCAAAAAAGAAAAAACCACTTGATAAATTTAAATACAAAATATCAAAATAACAAAAACGCAATAAGCTGAGTACATAATTGTAGAACTGAAAAAAGTCAGCTATGATTGTTGTTGGCATAACACAACCGCAGTATAAGTAAGTACATAGTTGGTTATAAAATATTTAAGCCAAAATGATCGAGAAAAAAATGCAATAAGTAAAAAACCCTTATCAAACATTTGAAATCTTAAATTAAGCATGACAAGTCATTTGAATAAGCATTTACTAGCATAACTGCAGCAGCTACTAATACTATACTACCAGCAGTAGTGGAAGTCACTATATTAGATGCCAATAAGAATCGAATTTGTTGCATGTTTATAAACACACCGCACACCAGAATCCCGAACAGCAGCAATTGCTTGAAGTGGTAAATATTTATAAGGCAGCCTCAGTTATACACCTTTAAAAATTGACATTCGTTTCACACTTACCATACTCTACTCAAACACACACAGACAGACAGGCAGTTAACAACAACTTGTTGTAATAATAAAATATTTAGCATAAACTACTTAAATTAACTATCGATTGCTAAACTTCTTCTCTTTAGATTTGCCTGCCTGCCTGCAATTGGCAAACAAACATCATCGATATCACTTTCAACAACTTTTGTAACGATCCTAAAGCTAGTTTTTTTCTTCTTTTTTATTTTAAGATTTAAATTTATAATTTTCTTTAATATATAAGCCAACTGCTTTCGTTAAATAAAAAGGCAGATTATTGCTATTAAGTATCAATATCTAGAGGTATATTTCCAAAAAAAAAAAGTCTCAAGGTTAAACATCAATTAAATAAAATGCCACATTGTTAACTGCCAAGTGCAATAATTCTAACACCCAACCGAAAATCAATTGGCAAAACATTAATTTTTTTCTTCAGCTTAAGTAACTGCTTAGCAATACACTGAAAAAATCTACACAATTTAAGAGAAAAACAAAAAAAAAAAAAAATTCTATCTAGATGTTATACTTCAAAATCTAGGTGGGCGACAATTTTTATATATAGAAAATTCAAAACAAATTGAACCTTTTTTATAGAAAAATAGAAGAACAAAAATTTTTCGATAAAACAAATTTATGGGCAACAGTTTAAAAAAAACTTATGTGGGTGACAGTTTTTCTATAAAAAATTCTGCTGGACAAATCTTTTTCTATAGAGAAGAAACCAGGTAAGCGACAATTTTTTATAGAAAAATATAGATGGGCGGAAATTTTTCTAAAGAGAAATCTAGGTGGACGAAAATATTTCTATAGAATAGTCTAGACATGCGCGAGCATTTTTATAGAAAAATAATAAGATAGACGAAAATCTAGTTGGGTGATAATCTTTCTATAGAGAAATCTAGGCGGACGACAATTTTTATTTAAGAAAATCTAGATGGGGGACAATTTTTTTTAAGAGAAATATAAGTGGGTGATTATTTTTCTAAAGAGAAATCTAGGTGGGAGACTATTTTTCTATAGGAATGTCTAGACATGCATATATTTTTCTATAGAAAAATCTAGATAGACTAAAATCTAGTTCGGCGATAATTATTCTATAGAGAAATCTAGGCGGACGACAATTTTTATATAGAGACATGTAGATGGGCGATAATTCTCCTTTAAAAAAGTCCTGGTGGGCGAAAAATTTTCTTAAGACTGGGCGACAGTTTTTCTTTAAAAAATCGATATGGATGATTTGATTTTATAGAGATTTTGATTTTTTTAAATCAATCTTTATACAGAGAATATGTTTTGGAATATCTAGGCTATGTCTAGTCTATGTCTATGTCCATGTCTATGTCTAGTCTATGTCCATGTCTATGTCAATGTTCATGTCTATGTCAATGTCCATGTCAATGTTCATGTCCATGTTAATGTCAATGTCCATGTCAATGTTCATGTCCATGTTAATGTCAATGTCCATGTCTATGTCTATGTCCATGTTAATGTCAATGTCCATGTCAATGTCAATGTTAATGTCAATGTCTATGTCCATGTCTATGTCCATGTCAATGTCAAAGTCTATGTCAATGGCCATGTCAATGTTCATGTCCATGTTAATGTTTATGTCTATGTCCATGTCCATGTCAATGTCAATGTCTATGTCCATGTCTATGTCCATGTCTATGTCTATGTCCATGTCCATGTCAATGTCTATGTCCATGTCTATGTCCATGTCTATGTCCATGTCTATGTCCATGTCTATGTCCATGTCCATGTCCATGTCCATGTATATGTATATGTCTATGTCTATGTCCATGTCTATGTCTATATCCATGTCAATGTCTATGTCCATGTCTATGTCTATGTCTATGTTCATGTCCATGTCTATGTCCATGTCCATGTCAATGTCTATGTCCATGTCTACGTCCATGTCTATGTCTACGTCTATGTCTACGTCTATGTCCATGTCTATGTCCACATCTATATCTGGCAAATCCAATTTAATTTACAAGCCATAATCCTCTTGAAAAAAAATTTACGATAAATATAAAGAGTGAGTGTGAAAAAACTTATGGTCGACATACGCTTAACCTCGGAGATGGATGCACTTGCTGAATTCTTTATATTTTTTAAGAAAGTCTAACACTTTTTCACAGGCCGAAATTCTAAACAGTTGGGTGGATTTGCCTCACAAGGAACAAAAATGACATTATTGCTTGCTCAAGGGCCGTTTTTTTCGAAGTGGTATGATACGGAATCGGGGCGTAAATATAAGCTGTTTATGTAAACACTCTTCAATATATATTTTGGCGTTTATCCCGTTTGATGTCAGAATCCAATGGCTTCCTTTGCCACAACTGCACTTGTGCTTGCCACACAAGAAATTTCTTGTGGAATTCTATTTGTTCTTTTTTACCGATATTGTTTTTGACTACAACCTGTTAAAAGTTTCATTATCCATAACATGACATACATATATTTTTTACATAAATTTTTCCGCTCGTTCTGTGGCTTCTAAATTTTTTACCGGATTGCGATCTGGAAAATTCTGAACTTCGTACGACCTCAACCCAGCATAATCTTTCGCTCCTTTACTTTGCTTTTTTCCTGATCTAGGCTTTCTTTCAATGTTCAACTCTTCTTTATAATGTTTAACTGATTTGAAACAGTAAGACAATAAGCCCTCAGATTTTTTACTATTTTATTTAAAGTCAATATTGAATTGGATTTTTTGAAAAATTTCAATTATTTTTTGACAAACATTTTTGGCTGTTAATTTAATCGAAATAACAGTTGGAAATAAATAATGCGGTTTTTAACTTGACATATTTTTTAAAGCTACTGTGTTTAAAAAAACAATTTGTTGGATAAGTTTTTGATGGAATAGTGTCTATAAGGTTTTTTTTAATTAATCTTTATACAGAGAATATGTTTTAAGAATATCTAGGCTATGTCTAGTCTAGGCTATGTCCATGTCTATGTCTATGTCAATGTCAATGTCACTGTTAATGTCTATGTCTATGTCCATGTCTATGTATATGTCTATGTCAATGTCAATGTCTATGTCTATGTCCATGTTCATGTCCATGTCTATGTCTATGTCTATGTCCATGTCCATGTCCATGTCCATGTCCATGTCCATGTCCATGTCTATGTCTATGTCTTTGTCTATATCTATGTCTATATCTGGCAAATCCAATTTAATTTACAAGCCATAATCCTCTTGAAAAAAAATTTCCGATAAATATAAAGAGTGAGTGTGAAAAAACTTATGGTCGACATACGCTTAACCTCGGAGATGGATGCACTTGCTGAATTCTTTATATTTTTCAAGAAAGTCTAACACTTTTTCACAGGCCGAAATTCTAAACAGTTGGGTGGATTTGCCTCACAAGGAACAAAAATGACATTATTGCTTGAATACCACTCAAGGGCCGTTTTTTTCGAAGTGGTATGATACGGAATCGGGGCGTAATTAAGACAGGGCGACAGTTTTTCTTTAAAAAATCGATATGGATGATTTGATTTTATAGAGAAATATAGGTAGACAAATATTTTCTTTAGAGAAATCTAGGTGAGAGACAATTTTTCCATAGAGTAAACTAGAAGGGCGATAAATTTCCTATAAAGCAATCTAGGTCGGGGACAATATTTCTATAGAAATGTCTTTGGCAGGCACAAACTTTTCTATAGAAAAATCTAAACTAGCGAGAATTTTTCTAGAAAAAAATCTAAATAAGCGACAAATTTTTTTTGGTAGAAAAATATGAATGGATGGTCATTTTTTCTTAGGAAAATACAAATTTTGCGATATATATTGTGTAAATGAGAACCTAAGCGACAATGTAAAGAAACAATGTGTAAAACACTGAATAAGTAACACTTTTCACAACCTGAGGCCGCGAATAAAATATATTTGTAAAAGTTAAAACCTAATAATTTTTGCAAGTGCATTGTTATTAATTTTTCTTAATGCTTTTAGTATGAAGTTGCCATTTAGCTGCTGGTGGTGTTTGAAATTGTTTTTGTAGTTTATCCATCGGTTTTCATTATGCGAATTTTTATAAGCATCTATATTTTATAAACGCTGGCGTTTCGCATTTCATTTTACGTTTAAATTTGCATTAAACAAATTTGGTATTTTGCTGTTTGGTTTTTCTCGCTGACATTGTCATCGTTTTTTTTTGCGCTCGTTTTACAGGCTCTCGTACCCACTATTTTGTCTACGTTAACGATTGAACAATTTGATTTGCACGGTATGGTGAGTGAATGCATATGCAATTTATTCGTTTTTTGGTCGCTTTAAATAAATAATAAAAATTTTTATTTGTGGATTTTTTTATTTTATTCTATTTTATTTTTTTTCATTTACTTTATTATTTTTGTTTGTTTTAATGTTCAATTAATTTGGGTTAAATTCTAATTAACTTTTTTTCTATTCGGTGTTTTTATCTTGCGAAAAAATGTTAATTGATTTTTTGCTGGCCAAAAAAAATTTGAGTATTTATGATTTATGAAAAAAAAATTATTAATTGCAATATTTTATTAGACATTTATTATAAAATTATAAAGTAAATTTATGTGGGATTATAAGAAAAGTTAACGCCCTAATAAAGTGATGTCCAATATGAGTAAAGTCAAACAAAAATATTTAAATTAATAACATTTTTTTTTGATTAAAATTTGGTTAAAAGATTAATTAATTATTTATTAATTTATTTATTTTTTATTACAATACAATTACAAATTATATTCTAGTTTAATTAATCGAGTGAAGCAACGAAGAGCATTTGCCCGTCGTAGTGAAACAGACCAGAGTCTCTGGCGGGATCAAACCCGAAACCCCCAGACTGGCAGACTAGTCAATAATCCAAGAACTATAAGATAGTTTGGCTTATTAACGATATTCAATCAAAATTTTGTCTCGGCGTCATAGAAAATATGTACTATGCCACCCGATCCGTGGCGAGTATTTGGATGATATTTTTTTTCACACTCAATTGTCATAGATCCTTCTAATAAAATAATAAAAAATTTTATTATTATATATAATTCATTACAAATTTTTTGTTTAGTTTACGATAGACATCGTAAATTTTGGTTAAACCACCCGTTATGCTGAATTATGCTTCTATTTCCACTTCACACTTAAAACAATAGTCTTAACGATTTAGAAACTCTGTTTTAAAATTTTAAGCTAAGAAGTTTATTGAAAATTGCGTTATGTAAGTATGAAAGGTGGAGTATACATTAATTAATATTAAAAAATGTTTGTAAGGTAAATATTAGAAAAAATCAAACCCTGAGAATCGTTTGACAACTTTTTCAAGATAAGAATTCTCTAACAAGTATCATCATGTGTTTCCCTATATACTTTTGTTTTATTGACTCAGACTTTCTCCAATGCTAAATTTTATCTAAATTAAGGGGTGCTAAAAACATGTTTTTAAACTTGTTAAATTAACAAACGATAACGGTTATTTTAGCAACTAACAAAATGAAATCTTTAAATACTATCGCTAACAAATTTGTTTCTTATTTTTATTTATTTCACTTAAATACTGTTTTCTTTCTCCATAACTTGCGACGTTAGTGTTCGTTTCAATTGCTTTAGTAGGATGCATGGAAAATAGCGATTTTGTTAAATTTCAATATCGTGCATATAAAAAACAACTAATTACCAAATAAAATGTTTTATCTTAGAAATCTAAAGTTTAAACTTAAAACAGCACCAGCACTTTGAACCCTGGAACAGCAACATCCACAGAAACAGAAACAGAAAAATAAAAACTAGCTGAAGAAGTAACAACACACACAACCTGAGGCCCCGAACGAAATCTATTAGTAAAAGTTTAACAGTTTGTATTTTCATATGAGACAATTGAGGTGTAAGGAAACTTTTAAGATTTTAGTCAAGTTGTTGTGTAAAGGCTGGAACAAAGAAATTAAATTGAAAAAATAAGGAATTTTCTCGACAAACTAAACAGTATTTAACACCACAAACAACAACGTATTGAACAAAAAAACAATGAATATAAAAACTATTTTGTTAACGCCAACATCATCAACATCACTTTGTCTCACAGTTCATTCAGCTCAAAATAGTGACAAAAAAACAAAACACAAAGTTAAAATAGAGAAAAACAAAACACTAGTGAAACTGTTAATCCATATTGTCCCAAATAACTGCCACAAAGAATCACATTTGCAAAATCTTTTTAAAGATTTTTTAGTAGTTGTTTTGTCATCCTTTTTTTGTGGTTTCTGTTTTTAACGGATTTCTATGTTTTTTTATGTTGCTGGCCAGTTGGAAAATAAAACAGAAAAAAAACTTAATTTAAATAAAAACATGAACATTGCAAAATAACTGAGTATAAGCGATTGTCGAAATATCCTTCTTTAAAATTATAAAATCAAATAGTCACCTGATAAAATTTTTTTATATAAAAAAAAGAATAGTCACCTGGTAAAATTGTTCTACATTTAAATTGTTACATAATTAAGTTTTTTCTGTCAAAAATATTTGTTTGAATAATAATTTTTTCTATAGGAAAATAATCGCCTAATAAAAGTTCTCTACAGCAAAATTATTTTTTTTAAATTTATTTAATTTAATCAACATAATTTAACTTACAGTTGAGCAATATTCTTTTTTTTCCAAAGAAAACAATAATTACATAAGCAAAGAAAGATGTAAGCATTTGTATTGAGAAACCTTATCAGATTTCCTCTAGTTACAGCAACATTATCAAAAAAGTTGATATGTACATAGAACTTATTTTCCTCAGCACAAATTCTTCTAATTGGATCAAACTTAATGTAGTTTGATCTATGAAATTTTATATAAACCGGTTCATAAGATCTGAGCTGCCTGTTAGAAACATTGGTGCATAGAATCTATTTTACCTTAAATTAGATTTAGGGCAAATACAATATTGGAAACAATTCTTCGGCTTTGTAACGTTGGGAGTGCAATGAGTAATAAGCGACTTCGCTATGACGCACAGAGGAGTATTTGGCCTGAAAAGCTGGCCAAAATTATTAAAAGTGTTTTTTTTTTTATTTAAAAGTTTTAGTTTTTTGATAGTTTTAGATGTAGTATAATATAAAAAGTGTAGTGGCAGATTTTGAAAAAATTACACTGTGCAACAAAAGTACACGGCGCAACAAAAAAAAATATTTGTCTACACTAGAAATAAGAGTGTGTGGACTATATGGATTTTGATGCCCTTAATTCAAATCTGTTTTCCGTTTTTCTCTAGAACGTAAGGATTTTCTTTAAAAGGCGTGGCATATTTCACCCCCTAAATCGTTGGGTTGCCTAAATATATTTTGTCATAACTTGAAAACGGGTTCTCAGAAGATGCACCGAAAAATTCTGCTTAAACTGACAAAACACATTTCTTTTCTATCTATTACTATTGCGGAGTTATTAAAAATTTAATGGCGAAAAAAAAATTTCCTGCAAAATTCGTCGACGTTTTTTGTTTTCAAAATGCAATAAAAACAACTAAAGAACCACAAAGTTTAAATTTTTAAGATTTTTTCAAAAGCCACATTTCTAAGGAATAAAAAACAGTATAAATAGTAAATCTCAATTAACAAATGTTGATTTTAAAGGTTTAAACTCATTCTTGACCGACTGTATGTACATGCATACATATGATTTACGGTCTAATTAAAAAAAAAAAAATTTAAAATTGTAAGGCTCTTATGAAACAGTATTTTTTTTTATTAAAATAGGCTTTGTTATATTTATTTTATATTATTTAATACTTAATATACGGGAAAGTTAAACTAATAAAAATTCCTTAATGATTATCATGTCGTATGTATATCCTCATTAGCTGCATCATCGGTGTCAGGAAGAAGAATTGTGATGGTTTCTGATGAAAAAGATTTTTTATAAATCCGCTTTCTTTGCGTACTGCAGCTTATAAAAGGGTCACTGGTCAGAAATAACCTATTCAAGACATCTCGATTTGTATCGCTTCTGCTTAATTTCCTTGAATAATTTGTCAGATTTAAATCTCGTATAATTTTCTTTACTTTCCTGACTTTGGCAGGGTCTCAAAGCTACAAATCGCAACTAAAAGTCTTCAAAATTTACAATACAATTTAAAATATTGTTGTCTGACGAGCTGCCTACTTAGTTCTTAAGATTAGCCAATATTCAGTTTTGCCTTTTTGGCCAGCTTTTCAGGCCAAATACTCCTCTGTGTGACGGTAAGTTTGTATTAGGATTTCAACGCAAGTTATGAAGGCAGAATAGCAAAAATTGTTTTTGGACTGATTCAAGTTTTTAAATATACACATCCAATTGGGAATCCCAAATTACTGATTTATATTCCAGTAAAGGTCCTACCAAAGACATGAATAAATTTGTTGTCACCTTAGGATCAATAAATTCCTTGGCCCAAGTTTTGTATAATCAACTTTTTTTATATAAAAATTTTTGTCTAATAAAATTATTTTTACAGAAAAATATTCGCCTTATTAAATTATCTCCTGATAAAATTAAAATTAAATTGTCTCCTGATAAAATTTTTCTATAGAACAATTGTCGCCTAATAATTTTTCTGCAGAACCCTTTTCGCGTAATAAATGTTTTTACAGAATTATTGTCCCGTAATAATTTTTTTACAGAACAATAAAATATGTTATGTAATAAAATTTTTTTGTAGAAAACTTCTCTTCTGAAATATTGCACTTGAATACATTTTTCATGAAGAAAAATTGCCGTCGAATAAATTTTTTCGATAGACAAATTGCAATAATTTTTTTTATATAAAACTAGTCGTCTAATAAAATTCTTCTACAAAATAGTTTTCGCCAAAAAATTTTTTTTTAAAGAATATTTGTCGCTTGATATAATTTTTTATAAAAAATTGTTGTCAAATTAAGTTTTTCTAAAGACAAATTGTAACGTAATTATTATTTTTTTTAATAGAAAATTGTTACCCCAAAAATTAAAATTAAATAAATTGTAACTCTAGTTGTGCTATGTCTACTTACCACACTAAGTTACCTTGTATTTAGGAAACCTAAAATACCATTTTATACTTTATAGTTGAAAACATTAAAACAATTTTACCGAAAATACCATAAACAGCCCAAATTTTTAAATCGATAAAAAAAACAAACAGTTTTTTGTGAAGACTTAAAGATTTTTGTTGTATATTTTGCATAGTTGCGGTTAAGTTTTAAAAGAGGATTTTTTTTATTTGCTTTTTTGGCCTAAACTAATAGTTTAAGCCAAAATGGCAATGAAGCAAAAAAGCCTAGATAACGTTTTTTGTTTGTTAAATTTTAAACGCCGCTTTAAATAGCATCATTTGCACGCGGCTGTTTGTTTATTTTTATTAACTTTTCTCATTGTTGTTGTTGCTGCACTTACTGGCAACAAGCAGCAGCAGCAACAGCAAAAATAAATAAATGAGCTAAAATCGAGAAAAAACGCATGAAATAACAATCTAGAAGAACAATATAAAAAAAAAACAATGTGGCAAAGACACCGGGAGAAAAATGTAGATGTAAGAAATTTTGTTAAAGGTAGCGGCAGGCTTTGCATAATTTTCCGCCGTAACGCTGAGGTGACAAGTCTAAACAAACGCGTCAACTTTGTTGAATGTTCACTTATGTATATTCTTTAATAAAACTTACTTAATAGAAATAAAATCGCCAGATTAACCTGAAAATACTTGAAATGGCATTACTTGTCAACAATAAGAAAAGCAACAAGTAAAAGCGCTATATTCGGCCGTGCCGAATCTTATATACCCTTCACAACGTGTAGTCATGCAATAACAGTAAATTCACGTATGTATGTTAAAAAAAACAAAAAAAAAAATAAAAAATAAAAAAAAAATATAAAAAAAAAAAATTTAAAAAAAAAATTAAAAAAAAAAAAATTATTATATACATATATAATATATATAAAACAAAAAAAAAATAAAAAAAAAATTAAAAAAAAAAAATAAAAAAAAATAATAATAAAAATATATATAATATATTAAATAAAAAACAAAAAAAAAATAAAAAAAAAATTAAAAAAAAAAATTTTAAAAAAATTTAAAAAAAAATTTTTTTGCCTCAGCTGGGATTCGATGCCACGTTTTCTCTAACCAGTATACACGTTTGTATGTATGTATGTTGTTGTTGTAATGTTGTTTTTATGAAAAGAAAATCGAGGTGGTCGTGGGTTTTTGCTCATATCTCAGTTGTTTATGTACCGATGTTTCTGATTTTCAATACCGATCTACTCCCGAATATTTCTGATATTTTAATACCTTACCCGGGTCCAACCTATGTCGGGGGGCTTCAAAAAGTTGATTTCAACATACACACGGACAGACGGTCAGACGGACAGACGGACAGACGGACAGACGGTCAGGGCTTAATCGACTCCTCTATTCATAAGCTTTCAGAAAATATATACTTTATGGGGTCGGAAATGAAAATTGTAGAAATTTCACACGGAATGACAAACCTATATATACCCTTTTTCACTGTGTGAAGGGTATAAAAACAACAACAGCTGTACTGCAGCAAACTTCCATACCTTACGCCTTGTTAAAATTGGATTTTCTAATTGCAAAGCGTTGCCGCCGCGCAGAGGAGTATTTGACCTAAAAAGCTGGCCAAAAAGACAAAACTGAATTTTAAGAAATCTTAATAACTAAGTACGCAGCTCGACAGACAACAATATTTTACAATTTATTGTAAATTTTGAAGACTTTTAGTTGCGATTTGTAGCTCTGAGACCCTGCTAAAGTCAGGAAAGTGAAGAAAATTATATGAGATTTAAATGTTTTTTTCGGTTTCTGGATGTTTTCATGATATTTTTTTTACGGCTAAACGAATAAAGGCTTAACAATCATTTTTCTCGCTGAAAGGTTTGATCAAAAGTTACATTAAAAAAAAAAAAAAGTTTAAATATGTTGAATATTCATGTTGAAACAATTCGTTCAAAAGCTAAAAAAAAATTATACACTTTTTTTGCAAAAAACGAAAAAGAAGAGGTTTTTAAAAGTGAGGTTAGCATCTCTACGAATTATGTTTGATACCACAATAAAATTTGGAATCTCTAATTTTAGAAACAAAAAAAAGTGTGCGCAAGTTTGCGCCATTATTTTTGACGATTTTTTAAAATTTTAAAATTTCTTCTATTTTTGCTCATCAGGTACTTTTCCTAATACATTTATGTCGTCGTAAACTTTAATATGTTTTGAATTAGTATTGGATTCAACTGTTCACTTTTAACACTTCACAATGTTAATACCTGCCTGTAATTATAAATTTGAAAAATTCTTTATTATCGATAATAGTTATAAGGGAATATCCCACACATCCCCATAAAAGATATTTTTATATACCTGCTCTACAAAACATTACATGTTTAAAGAAATAAATCTACGTACCTAATAAGAATAATTATTAAAAGCATTAATCACAAAAGTAAGTATACAAAAAGTAAATACTGGTACTTAAAAAATACATGGGCACCCAGGTATCAGGCTACCATCCAATTGTCAGAAGAAGCTGCCGAGGCCAGAAATAAGCGCTTACGACAATATCGTATGAATTATTCGGGGGAATTCAGCAGAAGCGATACAAATTGAGATGTCTAAGCAGTGGCCTTTTTATAAGCTGCAGTACGCAAAGAAAGCGGATTTATAAAAAATCCTTTTCATCAGAAACCATCACGATTCTTCTTCCTGACACCGATAATGCATCTACTAAGGACATACATACGACATGATAATCATTAAGGAATTTTTATTAGTTTAACTTTTCCGTATATTAAGTATTAAATAATATAAAATAAATATAATAAAGCCTTTTTAATAAAAAAAAATGTTGTACCAGAAGAGCCTTACAATTTTCAAAAATTTTTTTTTTCAATTAGACCGTAAATCATAATATGTATGCATGTACATACAGTTAGTTAAGAATGAGTTTAAACCTTTAAAATTAACATTTGTTATTTGAGTTTTACTATTTATACTGACTTTTATTCCTTAGGAATGTGGCTTTTGGAAAAATCTTAAAAATTTAAACTTTTTGGTTCTTTAATTTTTTTTACGAATTTTGCAGGAAAATTTTTTTTTCGACATTAAATTTTGAATAACTGCGAAATAGTAATAGATAGAAAAGAAATGTGTTTTGTTAGTTTAAGCAGAATTTTTTGGTGCATCTTTTGATCCTATTAAAATCGGAGAACTCGTTTTCAAGTAATGACAAAATATTTTAGGCAACCCAACGATTTAGGGGGTGAAATATGCCACGCCTTTTAAAGAAAATCCTTACGTTCTAGAGAAAAACGGAAAACAGATTTGAATTAAGGACATCAAAATATAGTCCACATACTTTCATTTCTAGTGTAGACAAAAATTTTTTGTTGCGCAGTGTAATTTTTTCAAAATCTGCCACTAGACTTTTTATATCACACTACATCTAAAACTATCAAAAAACTAAAACTTTTAATTCAAAAAACACGTTTAATAATTTTGGCCAGCTTTTCAGGCCAAATACTCCTCTGTGCGCCGTGGTACTTAGGTTTGTTTCATACAAATTGTATGAACATGAGAATTTTTGACTGTCAAATTTCTCAGTTATATGTCAATTTAAGGTAAAAAAAAAGAAATGGACTGAAGCTTTAAATAAATAATTTTTTTCTGTGTATGAATATATTCTCAGCCATGTAATTTTTAAATGTAAGGTTGAATTGTTGGTGTTTTCGGCTTTTGGTATTTGTTTATCTTTGGCTGGGTTGTACTCGTATTGATAAAAAGGAAGTGTTAACCTTTAGCTTGTTATGCGGTTAAAACCACCTTTTTAACTCTATGTAAAATTTAACCAAAAAATTCGAACAAACAAAAAATACAAGAAGTCCATGAAGATGATGTAGTAATAGAAATAGTGAATAGTGTTAGATGGAAACAATTTCAAAATAAAACAGAAAATAAATTTTTTTTATTCTTTCAACTTAAAATACTATGTAGTTGTAGTTTCTAACCGTTTCAGTTTTGTTGATAAAAACGTTAGAAACGTGAGTCAAAGACAACAATACACCAATTCTTTTCTGTTTTAGTTTTATTTCCTGAATGCTTTTTGCGTTTTGCTATTTAAATATGCGGAAAATAGTAAAACTATTTTGTTGCAAATGAGGATGTGTCTCTTTATTTTGGGGCATAGAAAATGACGGAGCGATTGAGGAATTATATCAAAGTTTTAATGAAAAGATATACATTTGAATGCAAATTTATTTTGTAATATTTATTATATTTATTATATTTAGTAGATAATCGATGGAAAAAAGTCACTAGATAGAAGTAGTAAAATTAAGAACATTTTTTACACACAACATTATTACAACTTGCCGTTAGTTAAAGGCAGAATTTTGTCGGACCCATAAATGACTTTGCATTATAGAGACCTCATTTTTTATTTTTTGATCTATTAAATAGTGTTATTGTTAACAACAATTATAATAAAAAATGGAAGTTGTAATAATGCTAAGCTATTTATAGGGCACAGAAAATCCTACCTTTAACTAGTGGCAAGTTGTAATAATAGCCCTTAATGTTTTTCATAAAAACACAAATTTTTGGAAAATTTTTCTAAAATATAAAAACATAAAAATATAAATTAACAAAATAAGTGACAGACAGACAGAAAAATCTACGTAGGTGACTGTTTTTCTATGGAAAATCCAGACGGACGACAATTGTTTTGTTATGTGGTGGTTCTGTTTCAAATATGTAGTAAAAGGTGTAAAGGGCAGAGTTTGCCACTGGCTACTCTAACTACTCTTGCCGTTCTTACTATTGTTAGGACAAAAGTGAGAGTCTTAAAATAAAAGACTAAGACAGATTTTGCCAATGTTGTTTAGCAAACTACAGTCTTATTAATTATTGGCCCTTAGCCGTTTTGAGAACTTAACTTTGCCTTTCTAAATTATCCTAGATTAACTCATTTTTATAACATTGATATACTTAACTTATTTTCCTTTTTTCCAATTATATTTCACAAAATAGAAATTTAGTGACAGTTTTACATAGTTCGCTCAATCATAAATTCTATGCATTCCTCAATTTCATATTCAGTTGTGGTGCATCACATTACATCATAATGATGTGCAACATTATGTTTTTGGGTTTCTGTATATTATAATATGTTACAAGCGTTTGCCATACTACAGTAGGAAAGTCTAGGTGGGCGAAAATTTTTTTATAAAAAACACTAGGTGAGTGGCAATTTTTCTATGAAAAATCTGGATGAGCAACAGTTTCCCTTGAACATTTTTTATTGAAAAATCTAGGGCGTTTAGTTTTCTATAGACAAATCAAGATGGATATCCAGCTTTGTATACAAGAGTCAAGTAGATCGAAATATTTATAAAGGAGGGATCACACGACAATTTTTCTATAGACGAAGTAAGCGTGTGTCAACTTTTCTTAAAACAAATCAAGCCGGTGATAGATTGTCTATAGAAAAATTTAGATGGACAATAATTTTTTTTAAACAAAAAAAATGAGGCCGCAATAATCTTTTACAGAAAAGTCTAGGTCGGCGACCATTTTTTTATATAAAAATCTAGGTGGATAACAATCTTTCTACGAAAAATCTTGATTAAAGTTTTCTTTATAAATTTTTTATAGAAAAATCTAGAGCGTATAGTTTTCTACATCAAAATTAAGATGGATATTAAGCTTTCTATAGAATATTCAAGTAGACCAAAATTTTTATAGAGAAGCAAGTAGGCGACAGTTTTTATATAGACAAACTAAGCGGGTGTGCAATTTTTCTTAAAACGAAAACTTTTCTTTAAGCAAATTTGGCCGGCGACATGTTTTTACAGAAAAATTTATCGGGCGGCAATTTTTGTTCATCGGAAAAATATGGGACAAAAATTTTTCTACAAAGGATTTAATAACAGCGATATCAACTATTTGTTATTAAAAGGTGCCCGGCCTTTAGTATATTTATAATATGCATGACAAATAATTGGTGTCCATATAAAACCTCATAATTTTGGGAGTTTTTTTCAATATTTAATATATTTTTATTTTAGTTTCTTACAAACAAGTTCCGGTTAAAAATGAAAAATTATTTCGGTCAAGTGACCCCCTACATGCTTCTAATCTTTTACCAAGATTCTTAATCATTAATCAATTGCTGACATCTGCACGATAATGGTGTTTTTATGCCATTGAAATGTTGTGGGATTATTGCTGAACACTTTTGATTTCAAAAAACGCTACAAAAATGTTATAAAGGTGTCAGACTGCATGATTTTGGTGGCCAATTTAAGTATCTCTATGAGATATAATGCGATTTTAAAACTTTTCTTTCAAAAGATTCATTGATTCTCCTGATGAGTAGCAAATGGCACCATACACGTATTTTTTGTTTAGTTTCAAGGTACGAAATTAATGAAAAAGCACAATAGTAATAAAATATTTTATATTTATTAAATACTAGCTGACCCGGCGAACTTCGTAACGCCCTATAATCAAGAAATATCTGTTACCTTTTTATCGGAATTAAGTTAATTTCTTTATTAAGTTTTGCTGCTGGTATGTATATTAATAAGTCAAAATTATTCCAGGGGCTTCATTTTTAAACTTAAATGCCTTGCAATATTGACAAACAACATTCATTGGTCTAATAGCAACGATATGCAGTGTACTGTAGTCAATTTCTTTGTTATAATTAAATGCAGCTCTATAGGGGTTAAACGCAACACTTCTATTTTGTTGGTTCCGGTTCCATCGATTCCGTTCAACTTCATTCCGCGTTTTACGTTGCTCATCAGTTTGACTTGCAGCATTACGGGTTCTGCGACTTAATTTTGTACGTCTAATTGCCGGCATTTTTAGAAATAAAAATTTAACTAAAAATAAAAATAAACTATAGTACCTATTCTTTTGTAAAAGTATCAAATGGTCTATCAAAAGTTTCCAACACTATATTAATTTGACTAACCTCGTTGAACAAACACTTCAGAAAAAAACACACAGTACAAATTATCCTGCAGAAACCAATGTGAAAAGTACACTAAGAAATGGTAAATGAATTATGTAGGTATTTTGTTTTTATAACTCCGACCACAGACCAACTCCGACCGATATATTTGCAAAGAGCATGAAACGCAGCTTAGTTTCTTTGTTTTAATGTCAACTACATGAATATTACTATGTTTTAAATGTATAAATAAAATAAATTAAAATTGAAAAATTGTTGGTTGGGTTTTTGAAAAAGTTTTTTTATAGTTTATTTATTTTTTATTTTTGAATTCTCATTTTGTTAATGAGAATTTGAAAATATAACTTATAACACTTTAAACTTTTTCAGGAATTTGGGTAAAAGGTTTACTGATGATCTGGCATAAGCACCAGTGAAATGCATATAAACCAGCTTAAACCCAACAACCAAATAAATATTATTATGTATATCATCGCAATAATTTCACTTTTGAAGTAAGTTTAAAAAGACCAACAAAATGCAACTTTTGTGTTTTTCGAAGTACACTAAATCTAGTGCAAAAAGCCCTAAAGTGGCATCAATGATTAAAAGGCAACAATTTTTGTACATTAAATTAAGCAGGTAAATTTTTTTTATACAAATCATAGGCGAGTGACAGTTTTTTTTTATATATAACTAGCCAAACCCGGCGCGCGTTGCTACGCCCCTTAATTAATTGAAATGCATTCTGAATTTTAATTGAATATCAAGTTCAAAAACATAAATATTATAATTTTTTTCATAACATAACAGTCATAACAGTGTGCAAAGTTTCAGAATAATCGGTCCAGTGCAAGAATCTCAAAATGATACCTATTTTTTATGGGCGTGGCACTGCCCACTTTTCTAATGACGAAATTATTTAGTCATGACAGCTCGATATGTGTGCAAAGTTTCAGAAAAATCGGTCAAGTGCAAGTAGCTAAAACTGATAACTAATTTTTATGGGCGTGGCCCCGCCCACTTTTTTCCACCCATAAACACTCCCTGGTATGTGTACAACAACTTGCCAAAGTTTGAGTCCGATCGGTTTTACAGTTTCGGAGTCTATAGCTAACACACACACACACACACACAGAGTGTCACTTTTATATATATAGATATAAGCGGGCGACAATATTATAGACAAATTATAATGTGTGGTATAATTTTTTATAGGCATATTGTATATTTTTTAAGAAAAATTAAATTTTTCTATCAAAGGGTTTTCATTAAATTAAATAATTCTTTACAGTTAAGCCTAGTATTCCGTTTCAATTTGCGAAATATGTTATTAGTTATTTCATACAAAGTATTTGACATACAAAAAAAATTTTAAATCGAACAAAGAAAAAAATTAATTAAATTAAATAAATTAAAAATTAATGAAATAAAACGTTGAATGAATGTTGAGAGAAACATTTCATATGTTTTATACATTATAAACAGAGTAATGGTTAGGCAATATTATTCGAAAAATATTTCTTAGGAATTTTTTGTATGGAATTTGACAACATTTTGAATGAAATAACAGAATTTCAGGCTTTGGACCGAAAGCGGCACTTAATGTTTAATATTATACCAAATTTATGAATATAGAGTCAGTAAATCATTATAAAAGTTTTTTTCGTCACCTATTGATACACTTTGTTTTTATAATTTAATTAATATATTTGAATAATTTGTTTTAAATATACTTATTTAAACTTGGAGGTGTGTTTGCATATCGTCGCAAAGTATTTAACTTCCACATATCGACTGTTGTTTATTTCTGAACCAATCAAGATATCCTTAAACGGTTTGGTGGATAGATGTATGACCAGCAAGGGTTCAAAATAGGGCAATAAAAAAAATTTCAAAAATTTTCACATAACCGATAACGTCAGAGCAGCGACTATATATTTTTTTTTGTAAAGGAGTATGATTTGCATTACTTGTTATTAGTGTTAATTGGCAAAAATAAATTTTCAAGTTTATGACTAAAGAAATATTGACCCAAGTGATTCAGTAAAAAATTTTTTAAACAGTTTTACTAAATAAACATATATTTTATTCATATTTAGGCAAAACTACAATGACCTCGTTTAGTACTTGATGAGAAAAAAAGTAAAGAATTCAAGATTTTCTCCGGTTGACACAAAACAACTGCGACCTGTGTTATTTACAAAAAACCGAAACGAAATTAAACAGTAAAAATGAGATAAACGAGGGCAACTAAAACACTGACAACTAATTTTTCAAATACAAATTAATTTGACTTAAACTCGTATTATTGTTTCTAATTTTCCACATAGCCATAGTTGCTAGTAAGAACTATGGCGAGTACTTAGCCATCAAAGTTACAACATCGTTTAACTAATTTGCACTAAAAAGAAAAAATAAAATTTAAAACAAGTAAGAGCGCTATATTCGGCCGTGCCGAATCTTATATACCCTTCACAACGTGTAGTCATGCAATAACAGTGGTTTGTGTCACCATTCATCCCATATGAAATACGTACATTAATATAAAAAACATACATATATAAAAACGTCCCATTGTAAAATTAAAAATTCACGTATGTATGTTAAAAAACAAAAAAAAAAAAAAATTTTTTTAAAAATGTAAAAAAAAATTTTAAAAAAAATTTAAAAAAAAAAATGTAAAAAAAAATTAAAAAAAAATTATTATGTATATAATATATATAAAAAAAAAAAAAAAAAAAAAAAAAAATTTAAAAAAAAATAAAAAAAAATAAAAATAAAAATATAAAAAATAAATTAAAAAAAAAAAAAAATAAAAAAAAAATAAAAAAAAAAAATTAAAAAAAAAAAAAAAAAAAATTTTTTTGGCTCAGCTGGGATTCGATGCCTCGTTTTCTCTAACCAGTATACACGTTTGTATGTATGTATGTTGTTGTTGTAATGTTGTTTTTGTGGAAAAAAAAATCGAGGTGGTCGTGGGTTTTTGCTCATATCTCAGTTGTTTATGTACCGATGTTTCTGATTTTCAATACCGATCTACTCCCGAATATTTCTGATATTTTAATACCTTACCCGGGTCCAACCTATGTCGGGGGGCTTCAAAAAGTTGATTTCAACATACACACGGACAGACGGTCAGACGGACAGACGGACAGACTGACAGAGCTTAATCGACTCCCCTAATCATAAGCTTTCAGAAAATATATACTTTATGGGGTCGGAAATGAAAATTGTAGAAATTTCACACGGAATGACAAACCTATATATACCCTTTTTCACTGTGTGAAGGGTATAAAAAGAACAACAAGCAAAAAGTTCATAAAGTCACAATTTATAGTAATTAAATTACAGGCTGTAGACTTTTCAACATAAACAAATTCTTTTTACTCAAACAGCCAAACGAAATATGACGACGACAACGATGTCTTCCATATGCACAGAACTAAGTAGTTTTTCATTTTACAAAAAAAAAAAAAGAAAAAAATCATGAAAATATAGAAAAATCTGCCAACAAATAATGACTGGGTATTAATCATGACATATTTTTCATGTGTAAGCATGTGTGTATATTGAAAGAACGTCATCTAGGCAGGCTGGATGAATGTTTTTGGGGGATAATTAGTGACTTCTAGTATCTATTTGCCTTGTTAAATGCTACAAATAATTGTTGGCCAACGAAGAAAAATAGATGAAACGACTAGCCAACCAACCAATGGCAAACAAAAGCTTTACTGCAAGTATGATTAAACACTTGTAGTTAAAACCTACAAGATTTATTGAACAATTTTAGCAGAGAAAAAATAAGCCATGCAATTCCTAAGAACAAAAGCAATCAGAAATTGAACTAAAATAATCGTGGTGTTTTAAATACGTTCTTGTTTTGAGACATCATGTGGCAGGGTATTTGGAAAATAAAAGTTTGCAGGAAAAAAGTACTGTGTAGAGTTGTAGTTCTTAAACGTTTAATGACAATTTGATATAAGGGACAATTTATGTTACTAATACATGAGAAAATAATTTTTAAATTCCTATTAAGCACATTGTGCACACGGAGCGGTCTGAGATATGTCGTAGTAAAATTTCATATAGGGGAGAATTGCATGTTATGAGACTTGAGAAATATTATAAGCAAAATGAAATGTGACTTACATGTAGAATTAGGATCTAAATTACAACAAGGATGAAATTGAGTGAAATTTGTTTAAACAAAAAATATTTATTAGGAATATTTTGGAATGTTTTTACAGATTTAGTTTGATTTATATATTTTAAAAGCGATTATTAGCATTACGAGTCTTTCCATAGATTAGACCCTCCTGTCGAAGAAGGGTGAAACATCTTTTCAACACAGAGTGACTCGCCTATTTATTGTAGTTGAAGTGCTGGAATTTACTAGTGTTATTGTTACAGAAGTTTATGGAACATTGTAGATCGTAACCATTATAGCAGTGCCAATAAAAAAAGTTGAGCAGGCGCAGCTGTTACACTAGTAAAACACTAGTAAAAGTTTAAGAACTTAAAATCTATTGTATTGAAAAGCAAAATTTTCTAAACTTAATTCAAGCCTAAGAAGCTTTTGGGCTAATTTTGAGAAATTATAAGCTTAAGTCGAAGAAGATCCAGAAACAGCGAATGATAAACTTCAGGAAATGTCTGATGCTGTGATCAATAGAAAAACATGTCAGTAAAATAGATAAAGAACGATTTGATCTAGAAAATGGAATAGAAGTACAGGCTAGCAATTTTTATATAAAATTGCACCTACAAGTCCGAGATATTGAGGAAAAATATTAAGGTCTAGAAACAAAAATTATTGGTCTTCATAATTATGGGGACCAGTGCAAATAATTCCATAAATTCCAAGAAAAATAAGGACCCACACTTTTGACCACAGTGTATCACTTAATGTTTTGAAATTTCCATTCGATACTGTTAAGTACTAATAGAAATATGTAGCATTCCAGCAAAAACTCTACAAAATAATGAATTCAATGTTCTTCACTACTTATAATTTAGCATCTAAACCAATTTTTTTAACACGTCGATATCATTGGAGGCAAGTACTTACCACGCACGCTTACAAATAGGGATTATGATAAGTACTTACCACCCTCGCTTACAAATTAATATAATGGACGAAGTCGTTCGGTTTTTTATGACGAAAATTCGGTTTAATTATTCTGCGATACGTAAATTTGAAATTTAAAATGCAGTGAAAATCTATAAGTAATTTTCGGGGTGCCCCGGTGGACTAATCAGTGTGCTGGTCTGCTTCTCTTTCTCTTCTATCCTAACTATTTCTTTGAATGGCTTCTTGCAAATTTCGCAATAAGAAAGTGTATTGTGTGTGTATCTAAAGGAGCTCATACACGGCATGTTTTTTACATTTGACTTGTCAAATTCTCCACTGCTAATACGAACATGTCGTGTGTTACCTTTAAAACATTACTTCTGTAAAAAAAACATGTCTTGAGACATCTGACAAAATTTAAATTAAAGCTCGCTCTATTTTCTTCTGTCAAAACATGCGTCATCAGCCGTTGGCAAAAATCTCTGCTGCTGCAAAGCAGTCAGCATAAAAGTACAATTTTGACAGACATGTAGATTTACATATGTCTTACAAATTTTAAAGTCAGATGTAAAAAACATGCCGTGTATTATAGCCTTAAGCAAATATCTGAAAATAAGTACTTGTGTATCACATTATAAATCAAGTCATTACTAAAATACATCTTAGTAAGACAGACGATATGTAATAGTCATTGAAAAGTATGTGGCTTAGTAAGAGCATGTCATTACCTCGTTTTTGCTGGGTATTTTCTGTCAAGAAAAGTTTAAAAAAAATGTTTTTTTTAAAACAAATTGAACAAATTGAAATTCTTAAGCAAAAAATTGGAAAAATTACTTTAAAAACAAAATTTTATTAAAAATTAAAAAAAAAAATAAAAAAAAAATTTCTGAAATAATTTTTTAAACATTTTAAAAATTAGAAAATTAATTTTTCGAAAAAAATTTATAAAAAAGAAAATTTATTAAAGACTAGCTTGTGCCCGCGACTTCGTCTGCGTAGTTATCGGGATAAAAGGTAGACTTAGTATTAACAACAAAAATAAAAATATGAACAACACAAACAACCCGTTTATGATGTTTTATGATGAGTTTGCCAACGAATTCACATTTATTATATTAGTAGGATTTACTTGTCCAATTTAATTAAAAATTCCTTTAAATCGTGTTAAAGGAAATGAGCTTTGGAATTTTTTTCATTAAATGTTAGTTACTTCAAAAATATTTGTTCCATTAAAACTAGAAAAAAACACATCCACAAGGTCGTATTCCGGGGAGGAAACGATATTTCCAAAAAAATCAATATTTTTGGTAGCCATAAAATAAGCAATACATCTTTTTTATTAAAAAGTTCCTGCTAAACGCGTTGTCCGAAACAGCGCTTGACATAGAGAACCCCTGAAGTAGAGATGAAAAAAACTACAGTTTGACAGTCAAGATGCCAAAGAGTAGCAATATTGGAATCAAACTAAAAAAAATAAACAAATCGACTTTTTGCAAAGTCTGAACTTGAAAACAAAATAAAACACAGCAACAGAAAATTTGACTTCTGTGCAAGAATTAAAGTTTTTGCTGTTTGCGTTCAAATAAAAATGAAAACTTTTAAAACAAAAATCATCAAATAAAACGATCCTGAAAAAGCAAAACACTGTTTAAGTTCATTTCAAGAGCAGTAGCTCAGTTCATTACTCACAAATAGCATTGAAATTTTTAAACAAACAGTAAGAAATAAATAACTGAAAAAATACACTGAAAAAAGTGTACTAAAAATACCCTTTAACATAAGGAATGACAAGACATTTCCGTATACATTTTACAATAACTTTAAATATTTAAAAATCTTTTTTTTTTATTTTTAAAAGTTTGTGTTTGTATATTCGATTTTTTTTCAAGTGTATCAAAAGTTGCCACTGCTACAACAACATAGATTTATGTATGCAAAATAGCATTTTATATGCTTTACATTTCTTTATTTTCTGTTTTATTATTTTTGCTGAATGTTTTTTTATTTATTGTTTCGTTTAGTCAGCGTTTTTGTTGTTGTTATTGTTGTTCCTACTTTGTTTAAAGGTTTTCTTAACTGCTGCTAAAAGAACAAGCAAGTGACAGGACAAAGGAGATATTTTTCAAAAAAGAAACTACGGCAGCTTCAACAAAATCAGCAACAACTATAACAAAATTGCTACTAAACGTTGGCCCTGGAAACAACTGCTAAGAGCAGCGGCAGTGCACTGTTGTTGCTGTTAAACAGACAAAAAAAAAACTAAATTATTTTTTATACATAAATATAATCAAATGATGTTGGTGTAATAGGTGGTTTTGAAAAAAAAACAACAACAACTGCTTGTAAACTATTACTTACAACCACTGCACTACAACAAAATATTTAAGGGTAGAAGGAACGTTGAGGAACCGCTACAACTACCATGTAATTTTATTGTTACTCGTACTAAAATTACAGTAGCCAAATACAAAATGTCAATTTTAAAATGGTTTTTTCCCCTTTTCTTTTATAACATTGTGAGACTGATATCTCTTGTTGTTTTTAAGATGTTTATATTATTTTGTTGTTGTTTTTTATTGTCTGATAATTAAAATATGGTTTAATGCTTTTTGTTTAACATGGAATGTAATTTAAGTTGGTTTTTAAAGTTTAAAGGGTTATTTGCAGGTGGTAGGTAACATGTGGAATAGAAAATCATCGAGTGTTCTTTTTTTTGCAAAAACTAGGTGTCAAGTGAGATATGTTTTCTGATGTGAGCAGTTAGAATTTCATTTTGTGAACTTACTAGCATTTGCAAATTTTTTTTCAAGTCTTTTCTAAAATGCATTTAAGTATTATTTTTTTTTTATTACAATACAAGTACAAATTATTTTTTAATGTTTTCGACGACCATTTTTATACCCTTCACCTGTGGTGCACAAGGGTATATATAGCTTTGTCATTCCGTTTGTAATTTCTACAATTTTCATTTCCGACCCCATAAAGTATATATTTTCTGAAAGCTTATGAATAGAGGAGTCGATTAAGCCCTGACCGTCTGTCCGTCTGTCCGTCTATCCGTCTGTCCGTCTGCCCGTCTGTCCGTGTGTTGGTTGAAATCAACTTTTAGAAGCAACTATATGTTCCTCAGATCTGTATATGGTATCAATCTCTTGGAAATATCCAGGAATGAATCGCTATTGAAATTCAGCACAATCGCCCCATAACTTTCTGAGATATGAGCAAAAAACCACGACCACCTCGTTTTTTTTCACAATTACAACAACAACATACATACATAGATACATGTAAAAAACATACCAAACAAAAAAAATTACAAAAAAAAAAAATATTAAAAATAAGAAAAAAATAATAAAAAAAACTACAAAAAAAAAATTTTAAAAAAATTTAAAAAAAAAATTAAAAAAATTTTTTAAAATTTTTTCTAAAAAAATTTTTTGAAAAAATTTAAAAAAAATATAAAAAAAAATAATAAAATATAAATAATATATTAATTAAAATAAAATAAAATTTTTTTGGCTCAGCTGGGATTCGATGCCACATTTATTCTAACGTGTACGTATGCACGTATTTTATATGGGATGAATGGTGATACAAACAATTGTTATTGCATGACTACACGTTGTGAAGGGTATATAAGATTCGGCACGGCCGAATATAGCACTGTTACTTGTTTTATAAACAAATTGTGTCGTGCGAAATTTTTAAAGAAAAATTTTATTAGGCGACAGTTTGTTTTCTACAGAAAAATCTCATCATTCGACAATTATTCTGTAGAAAAATTTTAACCCTTAAGTGGATACCTAATTAAGGTGGCACAAATGCCACCTGGTCCTAGTTGGGACCGCTTGTATTTAAAATGGAAATGTACAATAGGCTATAAAACTTCGTAAAAAAAACACAACAATTCAATAAACATAAAAACGTTACATACCTATCGAAAAAAATCGATTTCTTTAAAATGAACATGTTAATAAAATTGAAATAATTTTTAAAGTTTATATGACTAGCCAAATAAATCAAATAAATATTTGTAATATTTTCTTTACTAAGTATTATAATTATTGGTTTAATCTGTCTAACCGTAATTTGTTCCATTCAGAATTCATTATTGTTCACAGAAATATTTTCATCGAGTGTAATATAACTTCCAAAGGCCATTATGTCGCTCATGTTTAAAAAAAATGCCTAAGTCCAGCGATTTGTTTCACGCTTTGTTGTAAATTTTGTTAGCATTTAATCCATTACAACTACACCAGACTTTGTTTTTTTATAATTCAGCCTTACCTCAGGTTTTTTTTCTTTACTTCAGGGACAGATGTGACAGTGTCATAATGGACGGTGGATAATAAAAACCCGACTTTTTTCTTTTTGGGGACGTAACAACATATTGTTACAAATGTAAATCAAAATTCACTAGAGGGCACTTTTCTTTGATATTTTATCATTTTTAAAGCAATCCATCGTTTGTTACTCCTAATAGTTTCAAAAAACCAAGTACATCATCCATTAGCTTTTAGCATAAACCAAATGTGGTTAAAACAAATTGTCGGCATTTATAGTTTTTTGTTTGTTTTTCAGTCGTCGCATCACCTGGTCTCTGCCATTATATATATTTTCCTCCAAGGGAAAATGAATTCTCGTGTCACATGCTTATAAAATTTTGATTCCGTATCTAGCTGACTTAGAAGGAACATATTGCATGAACTTAGTTCTTCCTCTGAACGAAAAAGTTGTTTATCGACTAATTTGATATCAAATTAGTTTACATTTTAAGTCAATGCCGAGGTGTTTGCATTTATATTAAGAGAAAAGTTGGCTGGGCCTAGCCGGGCCCAGGTGGTATGAATATGAACAAAATTTTGTTTTAGCTATTTACCACTCCCACGGTCATAAAATTAACACTTATTTTGTATTTTCTTGTAAAAAACACTTTCATTGAGGAATACCTAAAGTTTCACTGAAATATTTGGAATATTTATACAAAAATCATTACAAAAAGGCACAGGTATCCTCTAACGGGTTAATGTGGCGACAGGTCAATATCGTAACTGCAACTTCTAAACTGACAGACTAATTTTTATAACAAATTATAAACAAATCACTTCTTAATGAAAGAATTTAAAAATAAAATATATCGGATCAATTTCTATGATTTGAACATTATATGAACTACAACTGTTTTAAATTTTTTAAATATGATTTGCATTATAAAGGGTTTTTATAGAAGTATAGAACTTTGAAATAGAATAAAACAAAATGAAATTTTTATGACAATTTCCATTATTCGAAAAAGAATCTTCTGGCATTATAATTATAATAAGACGTCTGACATATAACCGCCACGGCTGGCTCTAGAGGTCCAATTGTTGGTGGCTTTTTACCACATTTGTGGCCGTTTGTCCATAATTATGCAGTGGATGCTGTTCTCCAAGTGGTCAATTGTTTTGGGCTTATCGACGTGGACGAGTGACTTTACATATTTCCACAGAAAATAGTCTAGCGGCATTAAATCGCATGATTTGGAGGACATTTCACTTTCATTTACCAAACGTGTTCTTCAATAAATCAATCGTGGCACTAGCCGTGTGACATGTTGAAATCACAGTAATCATGGCTCTATAGCGGTCGCCTTTGACTGTTATATTCTTACCAGCAAAGTTTTTAAAGAAGTACGAACTAATGATTCCAGCAGCTCATAAGGCACACCAAACAATCAGGTTTTCTGGATGAAATAGTGTCTCAACATACACTTAAGCGTTATCATCACTTCAAATACAACAGTTTTGTTTATTGACATATCCATTCAAACAAAAGTGAGCTTCATCGCTAAACAAAATTGGCTTATGAAAGTCTGGATAAACAGCAATCTGGTTTTGGTATACATTCGTCTGTCTATTAATGTTGAAATGCCAAGTCAAACTTGACATAAATCACTTGATATTTAATAAAATGGCCACCAGCTAAAAAGTGTTGCGAACTTAAAGTTCTATACTTGTACTTAAAACACCGATTATAACCACCTTGACTGTTAGTAATGGCGCGTCATAAGCGGCTTGTGGCAATAATGCGACAGTAAATAGTACAGCGTTGTTTTATCGCGTAGTATTAGCGCCCAATTTATAGATCTGTTATGCCAAATTATTTGTCCACCAAACAATTGTTTAAATGTCTTTCAATTATTTGTTAAAAACAGAGCTCTCAAAAACAAAACAAGTTAGTGATCAAGGGTCTATGGTGGGAATTTTAAAATGTTATTTCGGACCGATATAGTAATCGGCTACTATATTTTTGTGAAGTTTCATAGGAATAACCATTTAATTTTGAGATTATTTACTTAAAGTTCGGTGCATGTAGTGCTCCTCCGACTTAAAGTTTTGCACTAGTTGAGTCTCTAAGCCCGTAAGCCTTTAATCCTTTATTTCTTTTCCATAGGGGAAAAGGACTAAGCTGCAGTCGCTAAGTACTTTAACAGCACAAGGGTTTTCGGTAATCACTGAATGAAAAAGAGGTGTTTGTTATCCTGTAAAACTAAGTGGTGTAGAAATGATCCTTGGTTGCTTGAAATTAATAAACCTGATGCACGAGTTCTACTTTAAAAACTTAACCACGTTTTAAAAAAAATAATTTTTACAGTTTTCAAACGTCACTCAGTCTTTTCATGATAAAATGGCAAACCAAACTAAAAATAAAACAAAACGACTCATCTATCAGGCGGTAGTGCAAAGTCAAATTTATTTAACTTTGACAAATTTACCATTTATTTTCAAAGGCTTTCCTAGTTTTTCCTAAGTATTTATATTAATATATTTTGAAGCTACTAAGAACTTCTTTATAAAAAACAGTAGAGAATGGTTTTCAAAATCCTTTTACGATGATGTTTGATAGCAAATACTGAATAATTTAGCTTTCAATCCTATTTTGATAAAAGGGCTTCACTTTTCAGCAAGTTATTTTCAAATCATTTTTTATTTATTTATTGAAATCTTAACCGTTTTAAAATTCTAATAAATTTTCAGACACTGAATATTATATTTGTGCTTTCCCATGAATACATGAAGTTTTTTATTTTTAACTAGAATAAATCCTAGATTTTTAGTGAACTTATTATGATTAAAAATTGAGACAGTATTTTTTGTTCCTTTGTTCTTTTAATTAATTTTCGCCCAAGGTCTTAAAAAGTCTGTATCTTTTTGTAACCCTTCTTCACATTATATAGGGTGGATTTGGTCACCCTAACCGTTTTTTAAATATAAAATTTTTACCATTTACATTTATTTTTTTCAAAATTTGCAACATATATTTATTTCCTAACCTCAAAAGGGCTCCATTGCACAACTTTGTTTCTTAAGTCTTTTGTTTGATTGTATTTTTCTGTGTGTTTTATCACTTAAAGATTTTTGTGAAAGTTAGATTGTTTTTTTTTTTCTCCTAAAACGAAATTTAATTAAAACCATTACATACAACAGCACGGCGAACAAAAAAGTTAAATATATTTTGGCACAACAATTCAAGATCTATATCTTTTAACAACTTAAATTGTCATTGCATTTTATAGTTTAGACTTTGAAATCTGTGTGATAGTTTGGAGTTGTTTCGTTACTATTTCTGTTTTTTTTTCTCTTTGATTTTGCCATGAAATCAACTGCTATCAACTCCTAAATAAGTAAGAAAAGAGAGAAAAAAAAACACTAAAAAACTACAATTGTGTCAAAGATCATACAATACGAAGTACCAAGACTTAATGTGTGGCATTTTAAATTCTGTTTGAATTGTCACAAAATGATTATAATGAATCAAAAGATAAAACTAAAATTGCCATTTTTATTTTATAACTAAAAGTTTTTTTTTTCATTTGCTTTTGAAGGAAACGAAATATTTGAAATTTAGGATAATGAAAAAACAACAAAATTATTCAGATTGTTGAAAGAGATATGAAGACATGTAATTATAAGTAGTTGCAAGTTTTATTGTTTTTGTGCAAAAATTGTGTAATGTAATGCTCATAAAACAACATTTTCATTATATTAAAAATTTCTAATTATTATTGGTTTGTTGACATGAAGTTGTGTCTAAATTCTGTCGTTTTACGTTACGATTTACATGCAAAATTGTTGAAGTGTTATTTCTAATTGAAAAACTATTAAACCAAAATGCCAAATGTAGATAAATCTTGTGTGTATCATTTATGCAAAGCAAGTTGAAAAGTTGTTAAGAAATTTTGCCATAAAGTATCAATGGTCAGTAAAATGCTCTAACTAGAGGGCAGCCGTGGAGTTAGACATAGAAAATATGTGTTAAAAACAGGATTGTAGCACATATTAAGAGAAACAATAGATTTTTCGAAGGAAAATTAAGAAAGTTGACTTTTTGAACGATTTCTTGCGGGGTTTTTCAAAATCGAAAGTATGCAGTAATAATTTAACTTAAAAAACTCTTTTTTTTATTAAAATTATACCTTAAATTAGGACACGCTTTTTTTTAACATTTACCATTAAAACATTTACTGTGTGATTAACTGTTAATGCTTTATAACAAACTTTTTTTACTCAAATAATACTTTTTCATTTTCCATTAATTTTTTATATAAATATTATTGTTAATTTATTTATTTAAAAGCTGAACTATAGCTAGCTATCTAATAGGCGTGACACTCCTACTTTTATTACCATAGAGTTACCTTTTCACATAAAAAGAGACGTTTTAGCGAAAGTAAGTAGTTAAAAGGATATAATTTTCTATAGGCATGGTACTGCCTATCTGTCCAAGCACCAAATAATATTATCTAGAGAATTCAATGTCCCTGTAAGGACAAGTAAGGTCTCACAAGCAAACGTTTTAACTTTAACTGCCTGCAGACGTATGCAGAAGCTCTGATAAAAAATCACAGAAGCGATTTAAAATTGAATGGCAGTCAGTGGCTCAAAAAAAATGTGTGAAAGAGATTTATTTGGGATCGCATACATAAATACAATTGTGTTAAGCATAAGCAAAGGTATTTCATGTGGGTTTGTCGTTAGCAATTTTAGCACAAATATTTGACAGATTTTTGGAAGACGAACCCTCTGTTGGCTTCTTTAAGGTGTCGACTCAATAGTTTATGTTGTTACATTATCTGTTGATTCACAAGGGATGTCCTAGCATTGGCCATTTTCCATCGTATTATTTTCATTCAAATCGTTTTTTCATGCCTCTCGTTGTACAAAATTGATGTTAAAGAATGAGATCAGTGAAACCTTAACACACATTTTTAATTCCACCTTTCTTCATGCACAAAAAATATAACTGTTTATGATCAAGTTTGCATTTAAAAACTTGTCAAATTATGTGTACAAAATAATAGCATAATCGGATTATTAATTTGTTTGAAAATGGATTCCGAAGAAAAAGTGCGTGAAAAAATAATAACAATTTTTTTAGAAAATCCCAGTCGTACTTACAAATCTATTACAAATGAGATAAAGGTGTCACGACAAACAGTTTCGCGTGTGATAAAAGTGTATAACGAACGTCGTAGTATTAAAAGGAAAACTGGAAGTGGAGCTAAAAAAGGTATAACTGACCCACAGGTAGCTTCAAAGATTGTTAGTCTTCTAAACCAAAATCCCAACATCTCAAACCGTAAAGCCGCCTTAAAAGCAAACTGTTCCGATTTTTTTGTAAGGAAGGTTAAAAGATATGAAGGCCTTAAGTCCTACAAGGTTCAGAAAGTGCCAGACAGACATTCGAAGAAAAACTTGGATGCAAAAAGTCGTGCCAAAGAACTGCTTAGAAATTTTATCAACAAATATGAGTGTTGTATTATGGATGATGAGACTTACGTTCTTGCCGACTTTTCTCAGCTCCCAGGGCGAAGTTATTATGTGGCCGATGGAAGAGGTAATGTCGATGACCAATTTAAGTTCCAAAAAAAGACAAAGTTTCCAAAGAAGTACTCAGTTTGGCAAGCTATATGCACGTGCGGAGAAAGAAGCAGTAAATTTATTACTACTGGGACTATCAACACTGATATTTACATCAAGGAGTGCTTGCAGGAGAGGTTGCTTCCATTCATACGAAAACACAATAAGTCAACATATTTTTGGCCCGACCTAGCGTCGTGTCATTATAGTAAATCTGCAGCAGAATGGTATGAAACAAATAATATAGTGGTAGTGCCAAAAGAAGCAAATCCACCTAATTGTCCAGAACTAAGGCCCATCGAACGTTACTGGGCTTTAGTCAAAAGAGTGCTGAAGGATACAAAACAAGTTGCTAATACTACTAAAATTTTTTCCCAGAAATGGTCTTATTCCAGCAATAAAGTTACTAAGGATACCATCAAAACCCTCATGGTCTCAATTCCGGAAAAGGTGAAACAGTTCATCAAAAAAAGCTGAATTTTTACAAAAAGCATTAATATTTTAATTTACTGTTATTTTATTGTTAAACCACGCTATTTTCATTGAAATGAATTCATTCTTTATTGTGTGAATACAACTCAAGCACATTTTTATAGAGTTTAGATATTTAAAAACATATATTTCTGTATTTGTTGTGCCTTATGTCACAAATAATTGGCTTCATTTTCCACAACTGCAAATGCCTTGACGTACAAGAGACTTCTTGGGAAATTTTGAATGTTTTTGAAGCATTATTGTTCTTGAACATTATTTCGACATAAAAATCTTGTCTAGGAAATTATGAATAAGTTTTATTATTCATTACACAATAGGTGTCTTTTCACGACGATTTTTTCGCTCGTTGCTTAGTGTCTAGATTTCTTTTATCGCATTGTTAGATCAAGAAAAGGTCTTGGTATAAATAGTGGGTACAAGTTTTTTCTGACTCACTCTTTAATTAATTTTATTAAGTTAGAATTTTGTTTTATTTTTTTTTTAATTATGTTTCTATTATAAAATTTTAATTTTCGTTTAATATTAAGAGAGTCGATCTTCAAAAAAATCAAAAAAATATCTCGTGCAACAAAATTAAAAATCACCAGTATTTTTTGTTCACACTAAATCTAAAACTCAAAAATGTAAAGTTAACAATTCCGTAAATATTCATTATTGCTATATATTATAGATTTATGGAAAATTTCTCTTTCTTTGTGAAATTTTCCTAATTACAAAAAATTCTTTATAAATTCTCTCTTCAAAAATAATTTTTTTTATATAATAAAATTCTAAATTTTTCTATTCACTTTTCATTTAGAACTGTTCCTTGCTTCAGCTTCTTCTTACATCAATCTATAAAATGCACGAAAAAAAAAAAATCTTAAAAATAATCATCCTGAGTTTCGCTTTTGCTTTTCTACAAAATACTTTAAAGACCAAAAGACATGCATCATTTTGTGTCATTGAAAGTATTTTCTTTGTATCATACATATTTTATAGAAGTATTGTTTGCATACGACTTCAATTTCGACAATGTCAGCGCAATAAATTAATCAAAGGAATCCATGTATTTCCCTTTTATTTTTCAACGTTAAAATTTTTTGCTTTTCCGATTTCATTGGTATTGCATTGAAACCTTTAAGAATGACAGTTTAGCCAGCAAATAGTAGCAGTGTCTCTCTAGCTCTTTCTTGCTCGTTTTTCGGATTTATGTGTGTATATAAGTGTGTTGGTATGTACATATGTATAAAATATAAACGACATTTTGGACATTTGCATACAAGAAAACGGTTTGGCTACTACTAGCGAAACGTACATATTATTTGCGATACATGTGGCAGATATTTATTTGTATAAATATAATATATGAACAAAAAATAATATGAAGAAGCAGAAGCTGAAGCGGCAGCCTGTGTTTTAGGCTGCAGCGGTAGTAGTGAGTAGTAGTAGTAGTAGCACTTATCACATTATACCACAGTTAGTATGATTTTAGTGTTCAAACAATGAGTTATTCTTTTTCGTCTTGTTTTTTTTGTTTGTTTTGCATTTAGCCCCACAATTTGCAGGATGCAACTGCTGCTGTTGTTGCTATATAAAACTTCTAAATGTCCATCTTCTTTGACAAGCGGCATCTCTCAAATAAAATACTTTAATCCTTTTTTTTTTATCACAACCGAAAGACAGAAACTTCCCACAAGTACACACCATGTCCAAGTCCAAGTCCAAGTTCAGTTTGTATTTATTTCTGTTTTAGATTTAAGCAACAATACTTTTAATTTTATTTCGCTTAACTTTACTTCTATTTTATTTTGAAAATATGTATGTATGTATGTATGTATGTAGTATGTAGAGCTGTAGTAGCAGCAACAAATATTTATAAATTCAAGCCTCTCTATGTAGCCGTTGTGGTCTTGAAAAACCACAAGAAGAAGAGCAGTTTTAGTTTTAGCACCAGCAGTAGCGTCTGCAGTAGAAGTAATGACGTAAAAAAATTGCTTTGCAATTGACAGTCAACCTTCTGGTAGAAGCAAACAAATAAGATTTGCATCTCTTAATATTGAAGATAATTTATATTTTGCTCTCTCAGCTGACTCTTCATATATTTTTAATGCCTAAACATTTTTTTTAAACTTCAGAAAATTAAAAAAAAATATATAATATTTTTTAATAAGAGTTATAAGTGAGGAAAAATTAAATTTACAGTGGTGGCCACGAATTTAAGACACGACATTTCACTTACACATTTTTGATAATTTTTACATCTTATCGAAAAAATTTAAGATCCATGTTATTTTTCAAAGATCCTAGTATTGTTATGAAAAAAAATTAACAATAGTTTTTACCTATATTTTGTTAGAAATTTTTATTTACGTATTATACAGATTAATACAAGTTTTAGCCTGGTCATGAATTTGGGACATGAGCAAAATAAAAGTTAATTCACTAAAATAAAGCTCAGTTTCAAAGAACAAAATTAGTATTTGGAAATCCTATATTTTGGATCACAGCAGCGCACCTCCTGGGTAAACTTTCAACTAAGGCCATACAACGTTCGTTTGTAATGGCTACCAAGCTTTTTGGATTTCTTCCCATAAATTGCTAAAATTTTTTGGCTTTACTGCTCGCACATGCTCCTCAACATCATTCCACAAGTTTTCAATTGGATTGAGATCCAGGGATTGAGCTGGCCACTTCAGAACTGTAATATTGTTTTCTCCTAAGCAACTTTTTACGAGGCGTGAAGTGAGCTTAGGGTCATTATCATGCATAAATTTCCATATTAGAGACATTTTGTCTTCAGCGAATGGTATCATAATGCTTGTTAGTATGTTTTTGTAAATATGCTGGTCCATTTTAGTGGTAATCTTGTAAATGGGACCTACAATATGCCAGGAAAATGATGCCCACACCATGACATTGTCACCAACGTGCTTAACCGTTTTAAGGGTGTACTTTGGGTGATGCTCTAGGTTTGAAGGACGCCATACTTACTGTTTTCCATTAGAACCGAAGCGGCAAAACTTCAACTCGTCGCCCCAAAGTATATTTTTCCAAAATGTTATCGGTTTATTGAGATGTTCTCTTGAAAAAGCTAGTCTGGATTTTATATTTTTTTTACACAAGTGGTTTACGTTGTGCAATACACCCACGTAAGTTTTTCTTATTCAAACGTCTTCTTATTGTCCTGGACGATATATTAATACCAAAATCAGATGAAATCTCATTCTTAATTTTACTTGAGCTTTTAAAAGGTTCTTTAACAACTGCTTTATAAATGAAGCTATCCTCCCTGGGTGTAGTTTTTCGGACTCTAGGGTGCTGTTTTACATTTTCGGTGGTACCATGTTGCTTGATGTATTCCAGTGCATTGTAAATCTTGGATCTGGAACATTTAATAAGCTTGGAAATTGCCATTACTGTTTTTCCATCAGTTTTCAATTGTAGGATCAGTTATCGCTCGGCTTCCGAACTCTAAGTACCTGTGGCCATTTCTCACTAAATATTTTGATGTATCCCAACATAAAATGGAATAAAGCATTCATTACTTAACCATTAACTTCAAACAACACCAAAAAATCACCTAATAACCAAATATTTTTAATATGTTTGAAATTCTTGGCCAGCTTCAAATACACGTTTTTACAATAATGTAATAAAAATAGCAACAAAATGTAAAAACTAACAAAACTAAATTACGGTAATTTTTCTTAATATTATAGGGTACATTAAAAAATTAACTATATCTAATTTGATATTGCAGGGTTGAAAAATTATCATAACTAAGCTCGTTATATGTCGTGTCTTAAATTCGTGGCCACCACTGTATATCCTGGACTTATCGCGATTTACAGGATAAAAAAATAGTATTATACTAAAGATTTTTAAAAATTTTTTTATTGTTTTTTTTTTTAATTCAAGTCCATTTACCTACCGACCGTTATAATATACATATATATTTGAGATTTTTAAAAATATAATAAATACTTTAGATTACGTTTAACTATGTCATCATCTTTCATCCTTAATATGCACTTGTGCAATAGCAATATACATATAAATATGTGAATATATGCACATGGTGTATATAAACAAATGTACATTTGTTCTTCTATAAAAATTCTCCAAATATTTATTACTAATTAACATGTCATTTTATCCATGTGGCAACTAAATCATAAACACCAACTCACTCATACACTGCAGCACAAATACGGACAGACAGACGGACAGACAGACGGACGGACAGACAGATAGTCATTCAGACATTTAACCAACACTGGCATTCGCACATAAATCTCGTACACATCTGTCCTCAGCTAACGTACTGCTGCAGTTGCCTCATCATACCTCCTCTACTACACGAGTCAATATTGTATAGAGGAAAGACATATTTTTTCTCTTATTATTTTTTTTTTCATATTAACGTTCATATCAACGACTTGTCATGTCGTTTAAAAATGCTGGCAAAACAACACATTTAATCATTTGTAGTCTTTATTTTTTATTTTTATTTAATTTCTTAGCTGCGTATGCCATAATTTATATTCGTTGTGGTTTAATGCGGTAAGAACGTAAAAAAACAAGATATCAGCCCAAAATAATAAAAAAAGAAAAAATGTGAAAATACCGTTCGAAAAAAAAAATAAATCTCACGAATTTTAAATTAAGAAAATGAATCAAAAAACAGGAAAAAATTATTTTTATTTGGGAAAAAAAATTACAACAGGAAGAAAACTTAATATATGGAAAACCATGAAGGTGGATGCAGTATATGTGGATTTTACTTAAATGTACTGTGTAAAGAAAATATGTCTTAAGAATTTCATTAAGCGATAAAGACATATTTTTTAATCTCAATTTTTTCAAAATTTGCTATTAAAATTTTTAAACTATTTCGGAATTTTTTTACATTTACATAGAATTTTCACTAGAGGATAAGACTTAGTCATGAGGTCACTTTTGCTAGTATCAGAAAAGTATGTGGTTTATGGGTTATTTAGATATTTAATTTTGTAAGTGTAAGTTAATGGAAAGAGTACTGGAAAATGGAAAGTCAAGAGCATGATTAATCATATATGTACATGTTTTGCTTAATTACTCCAGCGTAATTTTATATATCAAAGATTTGTTTGATTTAATTAAAAAACGTAATTTAAGTAGATCGGCAACCACATCATGGCGTAACGTAGATTTCATATTTATTGTTACACGCCATTTTGTTTTATTATTTTTATACCCTTCACACAGTGAAAAAGGGTATATATAGGTTTGTCATTCCGTGTGAAATTTCTTTCCATAAAGTATATATTTTCTGAAAGCTTATGAATAGGGGAGTCGATTAAGCTCTGTCAGTCTGTCCGTCTGACCTTCTGTCCGTGTGTATGTTGAAATCAACTTTTTGAAGCCCCCCGATATCGCTTGGACCCGGGTGAGGTATTAAAATATCAGAAATATTCGGGAGTAGAACGGTATTGAAAATCAGAAACATCGGTACATAAACAACTGAGATATGAGCAAAAACCCACGACCACCTCGATTTTTTATTCACAAAAACAACATTACAACAACAACATACATACATACATACAAACGTGTATACTGGTTAGAGGAAACGTGGCATCGAGTCCCAAAAAAATTTTTTTTTTATATTTTTTTTTAAATTTTTTTTTATTTTTTATTATACCCGCCACCAAAAAAATGGTGGGGGTATATTCATTTTGTCATTCCGTTTGTAACACATCGAAATATCCATTTTAGACCCCATAAAGTATATATATTCTGAATCGGGGTTTGATTTGATGACGATCTAGCTATGTCCGTCCGTCTGTCCGTCTGTCCGTCTGTCCGTCTGTTGAAAGCACGATAGAGGTCGCACCGAAAAAGCTAGGGGGCTCAAATTTTGCCAGAATCTTTCTTATAGACAAGGTTTGTTTGGTATTGAAAATGGGCTAAATCGGAATATTAGGAAGAGAGTTATAGCTCGTAAAGCAAGAGTAGGTCGAAAAAACCGTGTCCGTTGAACATCGAATAAAATGGAATTTTGTCCAAACGCATTAACGTATCATCATGAAACTTCGAATATATATTTCCCGAGTCAAAGGAATATTTCTCCCCAAAAATTTCTTAAATTTATGCATTAGAAAAGGAGTTATAGATCAAAATGTACGAAAATTTATACCGCTCAGTGTATATTTCAAATTTAAAACGTAATAAAACTGACAAAACTATATGTACGATTCTGAAATTTTGCAAACATGGCTTTTTGGTCAAAGTCTTCGTTATAACGGAAAATAAATGTGCCACGCCCACTTTTTTCTTTAAATTTTTATAAAAATATATTAGTCATATATATTAGCAATTATTCATTGCAGACGGCATCATCTGTTGAAGGCGCCACTATATTTTGCAAACAATGAGGATGATTGATGTCTTTGCTAAATGTCACGTAGAACACTAGATGTCTCTAATAACATTCTTGCTAACAAACTCTTTTATATTTTGGACAAACTACAAAGAAATTTTAAAGGGGTTTGTGAAAACGAAAATGACCGAGATTGTTTCCAAAAATTAACTAGACTAATGATTTGTGCCCAACTTTACATATAGGTGTACCCACAGTCTTAAGGGGTTTATGATTTAAAAATATTTAAATATAAATGTGCCACAGGGTGATTCAAAATAGACATTCTCAGCATTTTGCTAAAATGGGAAATTTATTAGTAAGATTTTGATTTTTAAACTTCTATAACATTTTGCTTTTAAAAGATTTTCAAACGAAATAGGTTTTGTATAATTTTAAGATTTGTTAGCCATTAGTACATGAAAATAAATTGTTTATAATGTTTAGAAATAATTTTCAAAGTCAAAATTTTCCTAAATTCCCATTTTTAATAAAGCATAACTTCTAGAGAACATAAGATAACAAAAATAAATTAGTACCATTTAGTAGATAAAACTCTTTTCTATACCCCTATACCCTATTGTATACCCTAAACGATCCGACCGTGAGCACCAGACCAATTTTTGTGACACAAGGTCAAAAATTTTTTGCAAAATATTAGTAAAGGAGCTAAACAAAAAATTTTTTGTAATGTGTTTTTTTATTTTAAGTGTTTTAGTTTTTATACCCCCCACCAAAAAAATGGTATGTATATATATATTCTGAATCTGGGTTTTATTTGATGACGATCTAGCTATGTCCATCCGTCTGTCCGTTTGTTAAAGCACGATAGAGGTCCCACCGAAAAAGCCAAAATATGTCTTATATATAAGGTTTGTTTGGAATTTAAAATGGACTAAATCGGAATATTTAAAAGAAAGTTATAGCTCGTAATGCAAGATTAGGTCGAAAAAAACCGTGTCCTTCCAACATCGAATAAAATAGAGTTTTGTCCACCAGCATCAACGTAGAGTCATGACACTTTAAATATATACTTTCTGAGCAAAAACAATATTTCTCCCCAAAAATTGTTTAAATGTATGCATTAAAAAGGGAGTTGTAGATCAAAGTGTACGAAAACTCATACCGCGCAGTGTATTTTTCAGTATATTCAAAATTTTAAACCTAATAAAACCGCCAAAATTAGAGGTATGATGATAAAATTTGCTACGTATATCCCCCTAAGCAATGTCATTACTGTGCCAAAAAATTAAGGTGCCACGCGTACTTTTACGCCCACCTCCCATATAACGTTTTAACGAAAATTCATATAATTTCTCTATCAACAAAGATTTTGGAATAATAAAGGGCTATATTGAAATATCTAAATTGTACTAATTAGCAAAAATAACTTTGACACGCCTACTATAACGCCCACTTTTCACGTTATCTACCGTTAATGAAATTTAAAAGCTCATAAAACCAACAAAATTACGTATATCCTTCTAGACAATGTCATTATTATGCCGGAAAATTAAGGTGACATGCCCACTTTAAGGCCCACCTGCCATATAACGTTTTATCTCAAACTCGTATAATTTCTCTATGAATACAGATTTTGGAATAATTAAGGACTATATTGAAACATCTAAGTTGCATTCATTAGTAGAAACAACTTCAACACGCTTACTTTAACGCCCACTTTAATTGAGCGGCTATATTTACGAAAACATTTTACTAGCATATCGAACTTATACAAAGAAAGTAATACATATTTTAGTATAAAGAGATTATTGCATAGCGATTACTGTTAATAGCAAAGAAATACATTTTGTGCTATAAATTGGGTTATTTCCCGGAAATTCGACTTATTTAATCTACCAGACTTCCCGGGATTATTTTTCGGGATCCCGGGAAATAAAAAAGGTGGCTACGAATCGAAAGGAGATGTTTATATTGTTTATATTGAAATTGAATTCTATTGATTTTATTTTTGATCTTATAGCTGAAGTATCTGTATTTTTCTTTTTGTGCTCATATTCGATTTCGTATCTAGAGAATAATATTTTTTTCAATAAAAAATATTTTTACTTAATTTATATTTAAAATTCAAGTTTTTTTTTTTTATTAATTTTTATAGTTTTGAAGTGTTTCTTCTACATCATAAACTATTTTATGCTTTTTAATAGAAAGTATTTTATTAATTATTAATTAATACAATTCTCCCGATTGTGGACGAATTTGAACGATTATGTTGACCAAAAGAGTCCCGAAGTGCACAAGGTGCACGAAATGCATTTTAATTTAAACGCTCATTTTATAATAAGCCTGAACAGCTTTAACGCATAAACAAATTTATGATTTTATAAAAAGTTTTTTTATTAATTAAAAACAAATTTACTTTTTGTTTTGCTGCGGGATCCTGGGAAATTAAAAAATAAATCTCGCATTCACGGAAAACAAAAATTTTCGGGAAAAAAACCCTAGCTATAAAAGAACGGAAAATTGGTGGTGGGTATAAAAGATTCGGCACAGCCGAATATAATGCTCTTACTTGTTTTTTATTTAATATATTAATTATATTTTTATTATTTTTTTTTTATTTTTTATAAATTTTTTTTTTATTTTTTTGTTTGTTTTATATTAATTATATATATTTTAATTATTTTTTAAAATTTTTTTTTTATTTTTTTTTAATTTGTTTTTTAAATTTTTTTTAAAATTTTTTTTTTATTTTTTTTTAAACATACATACGTAAATTTATAATTTTACAATGAGATGTTTTATATATGTCTGTTTTTTATATGTATGTACGTATTTTATATGGGATGAATGGTGATACAAACTACTGTTATTGCATGACTACACGTTGTGAAGGGTATATAAGATTCGGCACTGCCGAATATAGCGCTCTTACTTGTCTATGTTGTCTTTGATTGTTAATTAGTAGACTGTTTTCTACTTAGTCAAGTCGTTTAATTTTATAATCATTTAAGAGAGGCTATGTCATCTTGTCTTTTATACTTGTTCATAGTTTACTGTATTCTACTGGCCAAAGCCATCATAACCATATTTTACCATATGGACATTTCCATGAATATGTAAAAAAAAACTCTTTAAGGTTTTTCAATAAAGGTATTTTGATAAAAAAAACACTAAAATTTTATTTTGTGCAGGTACTAAGAGCTTATTAAATTATTTTAAGAGCAATAATAAGAGTTTAATCTGATTATTTCTTTGACTTATTTTAAAGAATTGCAATTAACTATTTTTTTTAGCGACTAAATTGTAAAAATAAATTGTAATTGTAAATATTCCTTAAAAATTAGGTAACAACAACAATTAATAAGATCCATAAGAAAAAAAAAATAGAGAGCCCAGTTAGCTATTTGTTGTAATTTTATAACTCAAGAACGGACTCACCTATCCGAACCAAATGCTTGGACTTTGTTCGGACTATTTAGTAGATGGTTTCTGTGAAGTTTGCATAAAATCAGTCGGGCAGTTTACGGATAAAAAAGGTTAAAGTCGGTAACTCAGTACCTTCGGGCTTAATAAAGATATCACAAAAATTCAAAAAGGACCAAAGAACCTAATTGGATAGGTGTCTGGTACTTTTTGGAAATTTTGAATTTTAAGGGGATAAGTCGGGTAAAAACTAAATTTTGGTACTTTTTTGAACAGCATTTATCCTCGAGAGGGATAGGAATAGAAAAAAAGTAAAAACGTGGTTTTTACAATGATACGTAGCGAAGCACGTACCGGAAGGCTAATATCTTACATTTTTTAAAATTAATGCTAGGCGCACAATTGGGACGAACGGCGAATTTTTTGTCGCGATTATTCGTCATCAAAAATAAAACACATCTGTGTATATGAGAATGCATACAATTATGGCGTCGGTCGAAATTCGCTATACGCGGCGAACTTTGCAATACATTCATTTCGATTTCTTACGCCGGCGAACGACGAACAAATTGATACAAGGTGACCATTTTTTATTATATTTAGTTATACTTCTCAATTTTTTAATAAAATAATTTTTTTATTTTTAAACCTTTATAATAAATATAAAAAACTTAACTAAAAAAATTGGTTTTTATGTGTTTTTTTGCAAATGTTTAAGTTTTTTAAGTGATCTTCTTTTTCATATGGTCACACTATTTGCTATTATTCAAAAACCAAACTTTTGTTATTGTTAACTGCGCGTACCAACCACAATCTTTGGAAATGTTAACTTATACGTAGAAAAGTTTTAACTGTGTATGACAGAAATTGTATTTATTATTTTGTTGAGTTTTACAAAAATTTAAATTCTTCAATTATTTTTATTTTTTCTTTGCACAAATAGTTAACAATTTTATCAGTTTTAAATTTTAATTTTTCGTCGTTATTGTGCGTCACACGACGAATTTACACAGCGAATTTTTACAGACAAATTCGTCGTGTTCGGCGAAATTCGGTGTTCGTCCCAGTTGCCGAGCATAAGTTTGCATATTCCTAAAAATTGTGAGAAAGCTTGGAAATCCCTACACACTATTTTTTTTTGATTTTTTTATTGATCATTTTGCCCACATATCTATTTAGTTCTTGCTTTTATCTCTTATTTAAAGTTTTCCCTTTAACTTGCATAGGGAACTAATTCCCATAAACCCTGATTACACTTTTATTTTTGTTTGTATGTTATTGCACCAAATTTGATTTCACATTTTCCTTTTATGACTTAAAGACAAACAAACAAATTATAAATATTTTAATAAAAAAAAACTATACAAAAAAAAATCGTTTTGCATAAAATAAATGATTTGCCACATTGTGACAGCATTTAAACACTCCCCCTGGGCACTGGTATGTACTGTTTTGATCTTTTTTCTTAGAAAATAAATTTAGTTTTTCTTTTGCAAAGTTTCTAATATGTAAAAAAGTTTTTGCTTAACATGAACTTAAAGGAACATTTAGTTAATGTTTTTTGAGTGTATTGATATGTATTTGTGTAATAAAGTATTTGTTTGAATGTACTAAATGCTCATTTGACTAGAATGGCAAATAAAGAAAAAAACTCCCTGATAGAGAAAAAAAAAAAAAATAGAAACAGCAGCAAGAACAACTACAAAAAAATCATCAACAAATGTCTCAACTTAAAAATCGTGATCTCATAGAAATAAAACTTTTTTAAACAATCACAGGATTACAAGCTCTTAAGCAGGAAAAATTGTGATTTAGAGAAGAAATCAAGAAATGTGCGGTATACAGTGACTTAAAGTCATCGTACATACACCCAGCAAATAGACAATCAGTTCAGACAGAATAGTTCAGTTCTTACATTCGAACTTGTCTTTTGTGATTATAAAATTTCTATGGCAAGAATCATAATTTGTTAGTGCTGGTTATATATTGATATTCCGGAGCTATCACAACTAAATTATGCGGTTGGCAGTAACTAAGTTACCTACAACCGATACTGTTGTCGTAGGCTTTAAAATCTGTATAATTGGCTGCAATATTAGTTTCCTTTTTCGGGACAAAAATCGATAGGATCATAGCAGAGGATGTGTCACTTTTATAAAAATGGCAGGTTTAGTAAATATAATTAAAAAAAAAGATCTTTAAGATCTATTTTGCTAAAGGAGAACACTTTATAAATTTCTTTAGTGGAAGTTTTCGATTAATTTTTTCTTAATGGAAAGTTTTCAATAACGACCTCTTAATAAGTCATTAGTACAATTTTATTATTTATTATTTATTTGGTTTATACAAATATCACTAAAAATTTTTTCCTGGAAGATTATGTATCAAATTTTTATGAAATCTAAAAACGAAACTAAACAAGGATTCTTAAGTAGAAAATTATCCTGACGATTTTTATTATAAGTAGAAAAAGGATGTTGATATATTTTATTAATTATTTTTAAACTTCCTCTTTATGAAAAATATTTGTTGGTACATTTTATTTTTAGTAAATTTTATTTTATTAAAAATATTTTTTTTTTAAATTTTCGTTTTATAAAAATTTGTTGTCAAAATTCTTTTATGCTGTACCTCACTCTCTAACATTTACCTGGATTAGGTTCTATACATATGACTTTGAAGACATAACCCAACTGTAGGTAAAAAACCGTAAACAACAAAATCTGTTAAAAAACAAAGTCAAAACTAATAACAACAACAATAGTAAATAGTACTTGAAAAAAAATCCAACAACAGCTACCTAACAAAAACAACATTCGAAATTCAAAAAGAGAGAACAGAAACAAAAAAAAAAAAAAAAACAAAACAAAAAATCTAACGAACAAACATTAAACAGTAGCTGAAAACAAGACAAAAGACAAACTTATCGTTTGAATTATCGACATTCATTTGCATTTTTATGCCAAAGATAAATTTTATATTAAATCTAAAAAAAATAAATAAAATAATGTTTTTATACCCTTCACACAGTGAAAAAGGGTATATATAGGTTTGTCATTCCGTGTGAAATTTCTACAATTTTGATTTCCGACCCCATAAAGTATATATTTTCTGAAAGCTTATGAATAGGGAAGTCGATTAAGCCCTGTCCGTCTGTCCGTCTGTCCGTCTGTCCGTGTGTATGTTGAAATCAACTTTTTGAAGCCCCCCGACATCGCTTGGACTCGGGTGAGGTATTAAAATATCAGAAATATTCGGGAGTAGATCGGTATTGAAAATCAGAAACATCGGTACATAAATAACTGAGATATGAGCAAAAACCCACGACCACCTCGATTTTTTTTTCACAAAAACAACATTACAACAACAACATACATACATACAAACGTGTATACTAGTTAGAGAAAACGTGGCATTGAATCCCAGATGAGCCAAAAAAATTTTTTTTTTATTTTTTTTTTTAAATTTTTTTTTTTAATTTTTTTTTTATTTTTTTTTTATTTTTTATTTAATATATTATTTATATTTTTATTATTATTTTTTTTTAATTTTTTTTTTTAAATATTTTTTTTTTATTTTTTTTGTTTCATATTTATTATATATATTTTAATTATTTTTAAAATTTTTTTTTTAATTTTTTTTTTTAATTTTTTTTAAATTTTTTTTTTTTTAATTTTTTTTTTAATTTTTTTAAAAATTTTTTTTTATTTTTTTTTTTAACATACATACGTAAATTTATAATTTTACAATGTGGATGTTTTTTTATATATATGGTATGTACGTATATCATATGGAATGGTGATACAAACTACTGTTATTGCATGACTACACGGTGTGGAGGGTATATAAGATTCGGCACGGCCGAATATAGCGCTCTTACTTGTTTTGTCTTAGTTTTGTGGCTGCTTCTAACACAAATTGAAAATCGAATTGCAAGTAGAGGGAAAAAACACATCATGTGACAATAAACTGAAGCAAAAAAAACCCAAAACTGATTTTTGTTTTAAATAAAAAAACAATTGTTTTTACAGTTTTTAGGGAACCCAGCCATGGATAGACAAACATAATATAAAATACCTTTAAACATAGAGATTGAAACACAACAATACATTTGGCACTGCATGACCAATCACCGGGAAAAATCATTTCGTTTTTTTTCCTCTTATTTAAACAGATTTCTTTCTCTGCAAAAATTTAAAATATTGTGCGAAACAGTAGAAATAAATAGGTTTTTGAAATAGTAGTTTGAAGAATAGAAAATCTTTAGGAACTCATAATTTAAGAGGGTAGAAATGGGAAATATATTTATAGGCCCCAGACAGGAACAAGAATATGTTTATGATAGTTTTTGGCAAAGATGAATAAGTTGCTATTTGAGGTTTATTAAATTTGTAAAATATTTGCCAGATATATTCTCTTTTCAGAAGTAAGTGTTCAAATTGTCTTTTACAGAGACTTCATTTCTCGTTAAAGAAAATTCTAAAAAAATTATATATTTTGAAGGTTTTTTTTGAAACTTATAAAATAAATTTAACAAAAATATTTCCTTTATTTTACTTTATACAAAAAAATTAATTCTAAATTACATTTAATCAAAAATTTTCTGTATTCTATAAAAGTTATTGGAAAATGGCTCTTGACACAAATTTTTGAACCACTTCGATTTTCTTCATGAGTCTACCTACATATTTATTTCGAATGACGTGACTGTGAATTTTATGTAGTACGATCAAATAATCAATGCTACCATACGCTTTTTGTTTCAGACTACGGCATATTCATAGATTCTCTTGTTTGACTTATAACTAGGGAAAATAGCGGAATTAAAATACAAATTTTCCTAATTCGGCTTTTTCTAATTCGGTACGTCACCGTCAACACAAAAATTACTGAAGTTGGGCAACTTTAATTTTTAATTTTATTTAGAAGAAATACTTAAAAATAAAAAAACGTATATAGATGTATGTGCATACATACATATATTGTATAAATTTGTTAAATTATAAAATTGTTTTAATTTTAATGTACATTAGCTAGTTTAATAGCTTGTGCACATGTACCTTTTGAGTTTGTTTTCACTCTGTTTATTGTGTCAAGCTTTTCCTTTGTCAAGTTAATGTTAGTTAAAAACGGTGACGAATATTGTATGACGGACTGATGTGACTTAGCCTATTATTATGTGTAGGAAGAGTATATATTTTTTGACTTTCTTCGGTCCTTAGTGATTCCATTGCTACCAATCATCATTTTTTGCTTCATTTAGTTCCGCGCTATTATAAACTCTAGAAACGAAAACTAACGGTCTTTCGTAACTGCCAGCATCTTCGATAGGGTAAAGTCCTCCTTAGCAATCACTATTAATGTGTGCCTACTTCTACTTCTAGTCTACCACGATCTGAGTCTTCCTAACCTCTTTAATTTCAAGGTCCAGAATTCTTCGATGCCTTGTTAGTAAAGGTACTGATGTCACTATCCATGCCCTCTTTGTGCACAGATCCATTTGCTTGAGCGTACGATGCAGCCTCTTGACCACATTCATTCGACTCATGCGCTCCATCGGCTTTTTAGTCTTCTTAGTATGAGATCTAGTAAATATTCTCCTGTGCCCCAACCATAGGAGCTTTTAATACCGCTATACCCGTTACTAGCAATAACACCAATGTCAAGGTAATTCGGTAATGTGAGCTATTTCCTCGCGAAAAGTTTTTGTTTATAACGAAAACAAAAGTATTGCATTGTTGTTTTTGCAGTTGCTGTTATATCATATTTATATCGTGTGTTTTTATTGTCTTGAATTTTGTTTCTTTTATAAACAAAATATAAATACAAGACTGGCTGATAAGGTTAGAGCCAAGGCATATTTATTCATCAGGTAATTGCAGTTCGGAGAGAATGTTTTTGTGTATATTTTTTATATATGAAGTTCGACATTTGAAATAAATTAGAAAATAGAGCAAATTGTTTTTTATTTATGCATTTTGACAGCTGAAACTAAAAATAAGTGTTGAAAAAAATAATCGGCTGACGAATCAAAACTACCCGATGAATAAATAACAACCGATACGGGAGTACATAATCAACTTAATTGTTTAAAATTATTAATTTGGGGCGAATTTAGTTCATATGAATTTTTTCGCATTTTAATAATGACAGATTCTGATCTGTGACTATTAAATGGGAGTAATCACCGCATGTTGTTTTAAAAAAAATTTATTATGTTTAAATGAACAATGATATATAAAAAACAATATTACGTAGTTCGTTACCCAGCAACAAAATTTTGCACTAGTTCAATATGAATTGAATGCATTCACTGTTTCTTTTGATTGTCTTGTTTTGCTGGGTAGTAATGAAAGTAAAATCAGTACTTTAAAACAAGAAACTAAAACAAAGGCACAAAGAAAAGAAAATATATTTTTATTTATAATTTGCGTCAAATCAAACTAAACAGAAGCCTGCATGTTACACAAGAGAATATTTTTAATAATTTGTTGGCCATCCCTTTAACTTAATTATAACTTCTTACCTTCTAGACATCGATTTAAACCCTTTTTTTTTTTGTAAAATCAGGCCTTTAGGTCATCCTTGCAAAAAATTTTTATTTTTCTCACTTTTTTGTCTATATATTCGATCAGCTTTAGGTTTAGCGATTGTTGTAAATGGTCAAGTATTTTGAGGGTGCGATAGAGCTACCGGTCCATCACAAATTTGGGTGAATGTTGTTGAAATATACAGTTTTTTACTAAGCACAATTTCTCCATAAAGAACACAATATTACTGCCGATGCCATCATTCATCTCTAGACCATTACGGTGCCTCCGTTATGTTGTGCAAAATATCATATGCATTTGCAACATATTTTTTTAAGTGTTGAAGCGACTGTTTTCGAATTAAAATTATTATTTTGTTTTAATTAATTTAACTATACTTTCATTACTAAATAGTTATGCTATGTTATGCAATTGAAGCTCAAAGTAAGTGTGTAAAGACAGGGTATATTAATCTTCAAAATTTATTATTAATAAAATTATTTATATTTTATACTATAAAATTATTATTTAAAAATGTATAAAACGTCAAATATAAAAGAAAAAAAATTCTGTATATTATTATATTATCAATATAACGATAAATTTATTTTCTATTTTTCTAAAGGCCCCTTTCAAATTTCAAACTTAATCCTCCACTCTGTACTGTTGTTTGTATTTTATTCTCTTTACTGTTAAGTTTAGCTAAATTTTTCAATATAATTTGCGGTTTTCCATTTCAATCTCATCTGTGTATTTTGAAATGTATCTTTATTTTGTTGTAGGCTTCTGTTTTTCTATTAAAAATAAACAAGGAAACACATGATCCAAACTTATTTTACTGTTTGAAAATTTTTTTGTAAAAAAACCGAACTAAAAAAGAAAACGTGATCATTTTAACATTTTCTTAAATGATTTTAGACTTTTTTTCCCCAATATTTTAATGTTGATATTTTAACTAAGAATTCGATTTTTTTCTCAAGTTTTTTTTGCGAATTGCTTGTAAGTGTTTCTCATACTGTGTACTATTTTTCTATTGAAAAAAAATGAATAAAATAAAAATAAATTCCTTTAATGGGAAACAATTGTTACCAAGAAAAAAAAACTGTATTTAGTAATTCTTTTTTCGCTTTTAAATATTTAGGGTTACTTAGTTGTCAGGCTTAGCTGTTGATTGATTGTGAAAACTAATGCTTATAAGACTACCAATGAATGTTCGTTAAATAGTTTATTAAAATGCTTTTAAAACAATGTTTTGTTAATAATTAAAAAAAGTATAACCAAAAAAGCTATGGTTACGTTATGATTAGGATGATCATGTCATATTCTCTTAATATTGGTGATTTCAAACAAATTATAGTTAACTTTATGATTTTAAACATTTTTTTAGTAGTGGTATTGAGTGTTTTTTTTTAAATTTTTTTTTATTTGTTTTTTTATTCAATAATTAAACAAAAATACTAAATATAATTCCTCAGCGCCAAAAAGGCATTACAGATTTTTAAATGTTTATCTTTCTTGGCGTCTTCATATGGTTGTGCTCAAACATAATATGATTTATGAAACTACAACGAAAAACATAGAAAATTGTATTTGCAAAAATATTATGTTTACTATTTGTATTCACATTATTATAGTTGTTGGACAATCAATTTATGATAGATTTTAATAACACTGGCTTGCAGTAAAAATCGCCTTTAAATAAAAATATGTGGACTATAGAGATTTTAATGCACTAAATTCAAATTCGCTTTCAGTTTTTTCCATCAGGCTCATATTTTTTTGTGGATGTGCGGTTATGCTGATTTCATCATAATTTAAGAGCGCTTAATCAAATTTTCATGAAAATACCAACAAATAGTTAGCAATAAAAGATTCTTTAAGTCAGTTAAATAATTTTCTTTATATTTTAATTTTTTAAGGAATTCTTCAGAAATAAGTGTCATCTTTGCGTCGATGAACTATTTGTTGGTCGGATGAAATTGTTATTAATTTTTCTAATTAATCCACGCGTTGCCGTCATGCAGAAGTAACAGTAATTTTCATGAATTTGTGGTTCACTTCGAATAATTGGGCTTATAAATGACAAGAGCTTCCGATTCCTTCATGCCGATCCCTTAAAGCTCATAAATAAGTATTACGACATATTTTCATCAGCCAATATTTGTCTTTTTCAACGATAGAAAATCCAAAGTAAGGCCTAAAAGCATTTTTAACTAGATAGTTATTGTATGCCATTGCATTTTTATAGTTAATGTTTCATAAATGTGACAAAACAAATCTGTAGAATTTTCGCAAGTCCTTGGCATACTGTAATTTAAAACAAAAATTCAAATAATTATAAATAACTATTTATGCGAACTTTATGTTTTAAAAATTATTTCCATGTTAGACGAGTAGAATGCATTTTCGAAACGAGCTGTGATTTGCTCATCAGCACTCTTTATTGGTATACTGATATGGATTCGAAACTACTATTTATGTTACAATTTAATGAAATTAGAATAAGAGAATCATGGCATTTTTTTTCCAAATTAATCTATCTTTCTTCTCATATCAAATTGAATTTTTCTACATGTTCATATTCTTTTATATTCGTATCACATTTTTGTTATGCTTTCAATATCCATCCTTTGGCTGGAATTATTAAAAGCAAAATTCTATTTCTAATTTTCATTTATAATGGATAGGTAATGGACACCGAACCTGAATGCCATAAATATCGTTCGTATCTGGTATTTTTATAAAAATCGAATTTATCGATTTCAAGTTATGATAAAATATATCGGCATAAATGCCTTATTTTGGGCGTAAAATTTTGTATAAAAAATTTGAGCCCGTATTGGATTTTAGCGCGTAAAAGTCTCTATTGTCAACATTTTTTTTGCTTAAAGGTGAGAAAATTTTCTGTTTTTTACATAACAGTGAAATTTATTTTTTCAAATATTCTTATTGTTAAATACCTTTTTATTAGATACATATGTAATTGTTAAATAGAACAAGTAAGAGCACTATATTCGGCTATGCCGAATCTTTTATACCCACCACCAATTTTGTGTACATTTAAAGCACAATATTTATTATTTTGTTAATCGCTATAGAATAATCTCTTTATAATAAAATATGTATCACTTTCTTTGTAGAGGGTGGTTAAATTTTAAGGGCCCATGTTTAAGGTGAACCACATCTAAACTTCAACTTTTTTCTTGTATTTCATTTGACATTTCTCAATCTCAGACTAAGTCAATTTGAACCGTGGAAAGATACGCAATCGAACAACGCTTTTAAATATTAAAGATTTTTGTAAAAATGGGCGTTCAAATCAAAATGCATTTTGTGCACTTCGTGATTCTTATGGTCAACATAATCGTTCGAATTCGTCCACAATCGTGAGAATTGTAAAAAATATTTAAATGTCTGCAAAGCAGGTCTGTATGAAATGTGAAAACATCTGTGAATGCCATCTTAGTTCGTTAACTGGGAAACATTGCTGTTTTTCACGATAACGTGGCAAAAGAGCAAGCAGCCTCGACTCATCATCGTGCCCAACAATTGAGCGTGTCATTGAGTGTCATTGAAAATTTGGACTATCGGATCGTGGTGCGCCGCCTAGGTTGGGTGGCCATTTGGCCGATCTTTTGTTCCATACATAATTGAAGCATACAAATATTATCATTATAAAAATAAATGATAATAATTTCATAATAATTTTATTCAAAATCTACATAGTCCCTTAAAATAAAACCACCCATTATAACTTCGGTATGCTAGTAAAATGTTTTCGTAAATTTAGTCTTTCAATGAAAATGGCCATTAAAATACGAGTGTCAATAAAGTTTCTGCTAATAAACATAACTTAGATATTTCAATATAGTCCTTTAGTATTCCAAAATCTTTATTTATAGAGAATTTACATGAATTTAAGAGGAAGAAAGTGAATTTAAGGTTAAATTTTAAGGGCCACAGGGTGATTTAAAATATACATTCGCTGCATTTTTCTAAAACGGGAAATTTATTAGTAAAATTTTGATTTTTAAACTTCTATAACATTTTGCTTTTAAAAGATTTTCAAACGAAATAAGTTTTGTATAATTTTAAAATTTGTTAGCCATTAGTACATGAAAATAAATTGTTTATAATGTTTAGAGATATTTTTTTTTACTTAGGTCAAAATTTTCCTAAATTCCCATTTTTAATAGAGCATAACTTCAGGAGAACATAAGCATAAGTTGCCATCTAGTAGTTGCTAGTAGAGTCATCTATCTTATCATCTTTATCTTATATTTAGCTAAAGTACAATAAATGGCGCAGTGTAAGATGAATAAATGCTAATATATATGACTAATATATTTTTATAAAAATTTAAGGAAAACAGTGTGCGTGGCACATCTATTTTCCGTTATAACGAAGACTTTGACCAAAAAGCCATGTTTGCAAAATTTCAGAATCGTACATATATACACTGTGCGGTATATATTTTCGTACATTTTTATCTATAACTCTTTTCCTAATTCATAGATTTAAGCGATTTTCAGGGAAAAATATTCTTTTGACTCGATAAATATATATTCGAAGTTTCATGGCTACGTTTATGCGTCTGGACACAATTCAGAAGTGAAAGTGGGCGTTATAGTAGGCGTGTCAAAGTTGTTTTTGCTAATGAGTACAACTTAGGTGTTTCAATATAGTCCTTTATTATTCCAAAATCTTTATTAATAGAGAAATTATATGAGTTTTAGGTAAAACGTTATATGGGAGGTGGGCGTAAAAGTGGGCGTGCCACCTTAATTGGCATAGTAATGAAATTGCATAGGGGGATAGACGCAGCAAAATTTATCATCATACCTCTAATTTTAGCGGTTTTATGAGCTTTTAAATTTCATTAACGGTAGATAACGTGAAAAGTGGGCGTTATAGTAGGCGTGTCAAAGTTATTTCGCAAATGAGTACAACTGAGGTGTTTCAAGATAGGCCTTTTTTATTTAAAAATCTTTATTAATAGAGAAATTATATGAATTTTAGTTAAAACGTTATATGGGAGGTGGGCGTAAAAGTGGGCGTGGCACATTGATTTACCGTTACAAGAAAGCGTGTCACCAAAAAGCAAAGTGTGCAAAATTTCAGAGTCGTACATCCAATTTTGTTGCTTTTATGACGTTTTTGTTTTTAAATATACCGAAAAATACACTGTGCGGTATAAATTTTCGTACATTTTGATCGATAACTCCTCTCCTAATGCAGTGATTTAGACAATTTTCGGGGAAAAATATTGTCTTTACCCAGGAAATATATATTCGAAGTTTCATGAGTCTACGTTAAGGCGTTTGGACACAATTTCATTTTATTCGATGTTCGAAGGACACGGTTTCTTCGACCTACTCTTGCTTTTCTAGCTATAACTCTCTTCCTAATATTCCGATTTAGCCTATTTTCAATACCAAATAAACCTTGTCTATAAGAAAGATTCTGGCAAAATTTGAGCCCCCTAGCTTTTTCGGTGCGACCTCTATCGTGCTTTCAACAGACGGACAGACGGACAGACGGACGGACATAGCTAGATCGTCATAAAATCAAACCCCGATTCAGAATATATATACTTTATGGGGTCTAAAATGGATATTTCGACGTGTTACAAACGGAATGACAAAATGAATATACCCCCACCATTTTTTTGGTGGCGGGTATAAAAATAAACAGGGATATAATACAAATAAAAATGTTAGGACAAACAGCATAACTAATAAAGAACAGCAATAAAGGGTTTTTAGTAAATAGTAAATAAATATTCTATAGTAAATTTTATGGGCTTTCATGAATCTTATAATGATTTTTTATAATTACTATATCCAGTCATATTATGTTGCTCTTAGATTATGTCAAACAATAAGAATAAAACAGTCCTTTGGCTGACTGCTAAAATCGCAATAAAAACTTCTTTTATGAGGAGATAATTATATGTTGAATGTATAAAATATACCAAAAACCTTATTTTATTGAGGTTTGATTTTTTGTTTTTAAAGAAAATCATTCGAAAATTTGTTGGATATTGCCCCAAATTCCGCTAATTTTATTTCAGTCATAATAATTAAAAAATAAAATATAATTAAAACATTAACTTTAATTGACAAATTTAAGCTTTGAGCATCACTACCTAAATGTCGCCTCTAGTTTTATAAAATATTAAAAAAAAACAACTAAATGCCGTAAAAAAGTTTTTTAAGGAAAAAAAAAAACAATTACAAACATCCAGCAACAACGTTTAAAACATTGTAAAAAAACAACATTAACAATCACCGAAACAGAAAAAACTGATAATAGAGGGGTTTTGTTGTTTTCTAACAAGAACAACGAACATTAACATAACAGAAGAAAAAGAAGAAAATAAGCAAAATCGTCAAATAAAGCAACAATCACAGTAATGTTTTGAATGTTGTTGCTGTTGTTGTTGCTATTGTGATGTTATGTCGTTTTGCCGACCCTTGTTCTATTTATGCATTAACAACATCACAAATGGAACGTACAATTTCGTATTTTAACAACAGCAACAATAGCAGCAATATAACAATAGCAACGACATCAACAATTACAAACAATCATATACTTGTTGCCGTTACTTTTCTTGTTGTTGTTGTTGTTGTTGCTGTGATGGTTAAAATTTAGTTTAACAAAAAAAAAGTGCCTCATAAAGCGTGGACTGACTGTCATAATCAACCCACACCCACAATTTAATGTCGGCGTAAATTTATGTCAAATGCTGCCAGTTATAATTTTGTGTATTTCCCTATGGACCATCCCCCTCTTAATTCAACTTTGTAACATTTGCTTCTCTGAGAGGAGAAGACCGTAGCAGCAGCGGCAAAACAATTAAAAATTTTTTAAAACACGAAAAAGAGAAGCGAAAAAGAAATTCAAGGAAATCAACAGCAAGAAAACGCACAAGCATACAGTCAACATAAGACGATAGAGCAACCTACATAAATGTTGACTACTGCCAGCATTAAATATTTCGTAGACTTTACCATGACCATGAGTTGTGCAGCTACAATTTGAAGACATTGAATTGCCAAAGAAAAGAGTTGTTTGTGGGTGAAAAAAAACCGAAAATCTTATGAAAACTATAACTACTTCATTAGAAATGCTTATAACTGGATGGTGTATAAGTAGAGAGTAGAAAAATTAAACCGACAAACATGCGTTCTAAATGTCATTCTTCAAAAATGTCTACAATTTATGTGTGTGTGTGTATACGTGTGATTGCTGTTTCATACGGTTGTTAACAATTTCAGTGATTGTTACGGTTAGAGATTTTTGTGATTTTTAGCTTTCAACCGGGTAACAATAGAAAATACTGTGGGTCCAAAGCCAATACAATTATATATAGAATGAGGGATATGAAATATTTGAACATCTTGGTACAAAATGAGCTTAAGGAGCTACTTAATTTTAAACAAGATTTTTTTGTATAAGATTTATAAGCTGGGTAATAAATCCAACCTATAACTTGAACCGGACCATAAACTTTTTGGGAAACAGGACGAATAATAAGTCCTTTGTAAATTTAGTTAAATAAACATTTTAAAGATTTTTCTTGGCTTCCAGAAACAGAGAAATTCTTTGTGCTGCTTATACAATACAGCATTTATTGATGGATTCTTTTGTGGAAATTGTTAAGTTAAATGTTCAAATATCTTTTGATTTAAGATTAAGTTATGTCCTATTTACTTTTTCCATTACTTTGAGAAGCTAACAAATGCATGTAATTTAACTTATCGACATATAAGAAAACACACTTTTTATGTTAATATATTGTACGATTGTCTGACAGTGTTCATGTCGATTCTCCCAAGAAGAATATAAACAGTTTTGTGTGATTGTTTGTGCTCTATGTAAAGTTGAGATAGGTATCTAGTCAGTAAATATTGTCCGGTAAATAAAATTAAATATTCACTAGCTAACCACTTGTGTCCTGCAAGATACTGGTCAAGCAGGAATTATACTAGTTAAAAATTCCTTTTGCGAAATACCAAAACAGATTTGGCCATATGCAACTCTCTCGTTTAAAACTTTGTGATCACATTGGTGTTCTTTTTGTACAAAGCGTTTTTGGAGTAAGTAAACGCCGAGGAATCTAATCTCTCTTTCAATAACTTGTGCAGAAGTTTTCAGAAAGAGGCGGAGGTTGAGACGATACAACACTTTTCTGTGATTGCTCGGCTTTTTCGTTGATTTTAACCAAGTATGAAGTTGGAAGTATTTTTTAATGATTTTGCAGTGTTTTATATTAATGATAGGATGATGCTTAAAGCTTAAATAACAAGATGGATGAATTTCGTTATATTTTTGAAAAGTCTGGTATTGACGTTTTGTGTATTTCAGAATCTTGGTTTCATCCTGAAATCCAGGATAGTTCATATAGCCCAAATGGTTATCCTATTTTCCGAGCTGATAGATCCTCAAATGGAGGTGGTGCAGCTATTTATGTAAAGTCATCCATATGCTGTAATAACCAAATACTATTAATTGGTTCTGTTTATAGGCCTAATAAGAATATTGATTTTAACCCACTTCTTGAAAAGATAGCAACGTTTATTCTTGATTATACTGACGTTATTATTACAGGTGATTTTAATGAGAATATATTAGCTGCCCAGAGATTGATGGAGGATATGAGTGGTATTGGTCTATTGCTCGTAAATCGTTCTACGGCAACCAACTTTACAAATTCTTCAAGTACTCTACTTGACCTTTTCTTTGTCAATAATATATAATAATTGATCAGCTCTCTGCGTCAATTTTTTCTAGGCATGACATGTGGTTTCGACCGTATGACTTTGACATTGTAACTCACAGAAACGCACAGACTCAAATGATAACATATAGAGATTTCAAGAACCTTGACTTTCAGCCGTTGGAAACTGAATTGTCTTCCATTCCATGGAACCAAATATTTCTCATACTAACTGTAGATGAGCAATTAACCTTTTTGCAGAACAATATTCTTTAACTGTATGAAAAATATATTCCAGTCAGGACAAAGGCAATACGTAATGAAAAGCCATGGTTTTCTAACGAAATAAAGACTTTGATCGTAGAGAGAAACTTAGCTTATGTGAGATGGAAGCGTTTTAGGACAACTAACCTTGTGCTCTAAAGAATACATACAGTGTCACCGCAATTACTTGAAAATTGTCAGTATTTTATTCATAACGTTTTAGGTAAATAGTTAATTTTTTTTTATAGAAATATCAGCAGCCACGCTTACCTATTACCAAGTGTTAATATTTGTTTTTATATACCTGGGGAACTATAAAACCAACGACCTTAAAGTGAACATAAATTATATTTTTAGTTTTCACAGATCGACCGAAGATGGAAGAGTTCTGAACAGTAGTATGGTCACCTCCAGCATATTTAAACCGTAAGTTTTAGAATATCTGAAAAAATTTTATCTTTTCTGAAGACTTTGCCTGGTTTGAGATACTTTATTGCAAAGGAGCTTTGTGATAAAAAAATGATAACATCAGAAAAGTGGGCGTGGCGTTTTCTATATAAAGCAAATATTAGTTTTTGTGTATTGACTAACAGTGATACTAAGAATCTTCAAATTTTGACCGATCAACTTCGAACACAAAAAATTCACCTAATCCGAACAGTGGGCATGAACGCACCAAAATGTAAATCTGGCAAAAATTTAATTGAAATAAAATATTCAAAAGTATTTCTCAAAACTTTTTTATACAAACTAATATTTTTATTAAAAAATTTTTTAGAAATTTTGACAGTGGTCGTAGCATACAACGTATACAATAAAATTTGATCATCTGACAAAATTAATTACGAAAAACCTTCAAACATGAATTGAAAAAAAATATATTAATTCTTTTAAAGTTTGCAGTTGACTTAAAACATCTCAATCTCATTTTATTTTATCTCTATTCGAATTAAATTCACATTTCACAAAAACCCACTGTGCAGATACAAAAATATTCTGTTTGCTATTTTTTTTTTGTTAACAATTTTCACATTTTCATGGGGGTGGCTTTATGGGCTCATAACAATCATTAAGCGCCATGTTAGCATTCGTTCTATTCACTTTAGATGTATTTGAAATATATCTCATCGTCTTGTTTTTTCGTAGCTTTTTTCGTGGCACTTAATAATCATGGTAGTCGTCATAGTAGTTGTCGTAGGTACTTTATGTTGTTGTTACTAGCTCATTCACCACATACTTAGACGCTAACAAGAACAACAGCAGCTACAAAAAACAGTTTAAAAAAAGAATTCTATGATTTTTTCTATTTTGACTTAAATGCATTGTATTTATACGACGCTGCCAATTGCGCTTGTCTTGACTGTTGTTTGTATGATTGTTGAATCTTAAAACTCTTGTCGACAACGATAAGAGTGCTTATGTGTATGTGTAGAAGAGCACCATTTGACTTTGATTTATGTATGACGCAAATTTCTCCAGTTTTTGCATTCATTATTGGGCATTATGATTTAAGAATACTTACTTACCACTACTATTAATTTTTTCCGTACAAATACGAATAGTTTTCAAACTTACTTAGAACGAGATTGTGTTCAAATGTGTTTTCTTTTCCTTTTTTCTTTTATGCTTATATGCCTCGTTTGACTGTGTTTTCTTTTTTTGTTTTTTTCTAATTTGGTTTCATTGCAAACATCTTCTGTTGCTTGTTTTTTTTTTTTTTTTGTTTAAATATTCGTGAGTATGCAATGATAATGATGATGACGTTTGTTGTAGTTGCTGTTTGTTAGTGTAGAAGGTGGGTATATGGTAAGATTTTTAAACATTTGTTAAAATATAGCAAAACAAGAAGAAAACAAAAAATGATCGTGACAATTTCTACAGGGGTTTTTCAATTAATTTTATGCTAATTTGAGTTTTTTGTGTGTCGACTTTTTTTTTAGTTTGTGAGAAAAAGATTATAGAAAAGATTTAAATTTTATGATTAAATCTAATTGAGAGCAAGAACACATGAATAAAATTTACTACATAAATTATTTAAAACGTAAAAGGGGAACTTATAAGAAATAGTACCCACGTTCATGTAATAGTTGTAATAAAATTATAATTTCTGTAGGTGGAGGAGGGATATCCCATGTATCGAATATCACAAGAGGACCAATAAGAGAACCGTGGATCAGCAGACCATTCAACCTAATCTAACTTTGTGCTCTAGCAAGTACTTCACAGTGTTATTTAGAAGAGATTTAAATTTTATGATTAAGTCTTATTGAACAAAAACCCATGAATAAATTTTACTCACAAATAATTTAAATCGTATAAGAGGAATTTATAAAAAAGGGTACCCACATACATGTAATACATACATTGTAATCATAATGTTTTAGTGACATGATTTTGTTACATTTCTTAATTTTAAAATATTTTATTTCAAAAGTAAAAGTACATCATTTGGTTATTTGACCATCTTGTATTAACATTTTATCACTTTCAAAACTAAAGAGCTGTATTTTTGGAGATTGTTTATAATAGTTAGTTGTAGGCCTGTAAATACCTAAGAGTGTTCGGTACGTTCCTTGGTTCTTTATTTGTGATTTTATTAATAATATACGGAGGCACAGAGGACCTTAATAAAATGGAATGGATACACTACAATATCTTCCGATGAACAAGTAAATGTTTGGGCAGATTTTTGCAGTATAATGTTGTCTTCAAATGGACACAGTGCTCCAATAAACTGCAAATATGAATCACATTGATGAAATTATGAATTCTATTAATAGTCTTAAGGCACCAGGTGTAGGCGAAATCTTTGCTGAATTATTAAATGCACACTCTTATACAAGCACCAAAATAATCCTTCTAATCATCCGCATCTTTTGGGAAAATGAAAGTCTGCCTAACGACATGGTAGAAGGCATAAAAATAAATATTTCGATGAAAGAAGATCTTACGAATCCAAATAATTGAAGTGGTATTACTTTACTTTGTTTGGTCGATAAGATCATTGCCCAAATAAAAGCCAAATAAATTTCCGTTAATGGTTCACCAGCACTGTGACAGTGACTGGCGGGAATGAGACCACGAAAATATTATTTTTTGGCCAAATTGGATGTCCGATTGTAGCTTTTTTAAAGATACAAACTAAAAAATTTTAATAAAGTGGGTATTCAGTTGACTTATATTGCTCCATATCCATAACTTGCGAGTAGAATCAATATCCGCTACCATATTCAATCCATTTAACACTTCAGCATGCGCTATTAAATGCCATATTTCTCTGGAGTGAATTTTGCTTCCCCGAACATTTGCTGTATAGCATTTTAATGCGTATTTCGTCAGTATAACTTTAAAGTGTATTTTTTTTATTTACATTGAATTCAGTAGACCATTGTTTAAGCTCAAGAGATTAATTGATGTTTCATTTTTATTTAAATAATTCTTTAATTAATTCAAAACAAATTGAGTGCTTTTTGAAAAGCATAAACACGTTTTGCCAAACACTTATTTTAAATTCAAATCAACTAAAACTAAATGCCAATTAAAATGAAAGAAAACCCATAAACACACAAATTTATCATAAAACAATAGACCTTCAAACAATTTATTTCTGTAAATAAAACAGAAAATAATAAAATAACTTTTCAAATAAAAAAAAAATAACTACGAATGTAACACCAACGAAAATAAATAGTTAAAGTTAAATCGAATTGCAATTTATATTTTTCTATATTTCTATATTTCTATTTACTTTTTGTCAATGAACATGAGAAATATGAGCAGTGATAAAAATCTTCCCATTAAAATGTATAAAAATAAAATTTTAACAATTATTATTTTTTTATTTTCAGTTTTCGGCTTGTAAAACCTAGACAAGTATTTATGGTGAATAAGTACGTTATGGTCACTTGGCCACATTTACAAAATGTTTAAGATTATTTCTGGCAAACGATAGAATGAATAACTCGCTCATTCGCTTACTGGCGGTGGTTTTCAGCAGCAGTTCGAGTAAGTAATATTTTTATGATTACAACTATTAAGCGGTATTCAATGCAGGTGTTTTTTTCTCACGTCTTCTGTCTTGTAATTATGTTAGTTTATGCTACTGCTCTAAGACTGCACATATTGACTGGTCGAAGATACTAGTTGTTCGGCTGCTAATACTTGTTGCTTTTATATAGAATAAATGGTAAACATTTTTTTTTAAGATACATGTATGATATATATTTGTGTCTAATATCTCATTTAATTGCAATAATAAAAATCATTTTTGTTGAGCTCCATAAGCTATAAAATCAATAAATCGCTATAAAATGGCCAAACGACTCAACAATTTTTTTTTTCTTTTTTTTTGGTTGACTTCACTATTAATGTTTAAACTATAATCTCAATTATAAGTCTGTAGCAAAAAATAAATATCATTAAATAAGATTTAAATAGTGTGTTAAAATATAGCATAAGCTAAGTTTTTATGTGTGTGTGTGTGTGTGTGTGTAGAACAACAGTGTAATAAAAGCATTACAAATGTGGTAGCCATTTTGCAGATAAAACAGAATTTATTTAACTTTTAATTTTAATTATTTAAAAATTTTTAGGTTTACTCTTGTTTTGTTGTTTAAATACTGCCATTAATAAGTGCTTAAGAATTTTTGTCCGCAATTAATGTTGAGTTTTTGCAAGTAAAACACTGGTTTTTAACGTGTTTGCAGAACACTTGAAAAAAATTTCATTTGAATGTTTGTGTCTTAAGTCTTTTGATTTTTTAAGCATTTGGGTTAGAATATTTGCAAGCATATCACAAGTTTATAAGAATGTGCTCGATTTTTGGAAATTTAACAAAAAAAAAAAAAATTAAAATAAATAAAAATTAAAGAAAGAGATCAAGTTTGGCAAGAAACTTATTTTCTTAGGAGAGTTTTTGTAGGCTAGATTCCCAAGCAGACTTCTTATAAAAGGAGAGTGCTCCCATCCCATTAGTTACTTTAAGCCTATGAATGGCATTGATCAATTTATAACCTCACTGATCTATTAAACGCATTTTTGAAAATCCTAAGACATTATGCTTAGAAAAAACAACCACGTTAGTATTATTGCATCTAAGAGAATGTGTTTGCCTTCAATAGGAACTTCTGAACTTTGACCGTCGATATTGGTGCTATTGTTGAAAGTACGTTTTGAATATATTCAATTGGTTTTGTCAAATCATTCCGCTTTGGCCATATCCGCTTAACATTTCATTTCTTTTGCTTTTAGACCCATCGATATTGGTTTTATTGTTGAAAGTACGTTTTGAAAATGTTGAGTTAGTTTTGTCAAATCATCGTGGATAGATAAAACCTTCCGCTTTGGAAATATCCGCTTAACATTGCATTTCTTTTGCTATTAGACCCATTCCTGTAAGGCTGGGTACGTCAGTTAACAAAGTTCTCGAATTTTTGACGTTAGAAATTTACATGAGTCTTAAAACCTTTCAATGCATGTAAAAATAAATTTTTTGGTCTGGATTTTTAGTTCTCGGTATCACTGTTACATATGACGTTGATAACAAGTATTAAATAGCCATCACCCTCAAGGTTTGAATATTCTGCATGATAGATTTTAGAGCACAAGCCACATAAGTCCTTAAAGCCAACATAACTTATGTCATTGGTCAAAATGAATCTGGTTTGTGTACCAGTCTTATAGAATATTGGACATATCAATTACGTGTCATCCTGCAAATTTGTGGTGAACTTTTGCAAAGTGTTATAAACTGTTGAAAAGTCAATCCAACAATATAAAATTGCGTTGAAATCTCGCACACACTTAGTTTTATTACAACTTTAATATAGGAAGAACCTAATGAAATACCTTTTACTTATGGTTGCCGGAAATAAAAAAATTATTACGCAGACTAACCATAAACTAAATTAGCAGCCTTTGCGGATTATTTTTTGGTTGGTAAATTTTATATCTATCGACTTTGGAAATCATGTAATGACTAGGATTAAAACCCCAAGCGCGTCGTCAAAAATTCACTGGCTTACTGTCTGATGTTAAGGAACCAATAATGATGCTGCTGTTATGTCATTATAGCAGATAGTGTTGCAAAGCTATTAGTATATCGACTGGCGACTATCAATATTCCTTATTGAAGTGCTTTTTGTAATCATTAGCACATGATTCAAAGTATGCATTAAGTATAACTGAGTACATGCCTGTTGTCATAATTTTGAGCAGAACATTCGTAGTCAGCTCCAGTTCCTCCAGTTATGTTCTGTAAATGTCATTAATAGCTTCCCTGTTTTGTCACCAATACAATGAATTTGCTCAGGGTATTTAGGTTGTAAACAGGTACCAACGTTCTTACTGGGTTCTGGACCATACAAATTTATGGTATATTCGCTTTTTAAATTTTATTTTGATTCTCGACCAACATCAGCGTTACCTTGTCTATGAAAGAACAAGGTTTGAGCTGAAAAATATATAAGAGTAACAGAAATTGTAGTAAGCAATTTCAATTGTCTCTGACTAACCAAATGCTGAACCAACACATATAGCAACCTGTTAATCTCTGCCTGGTTTACAGACTGGTTAAACTCAATTGTGTGCACACCACGTCCTGGTTCTTGAAATCATCAGTTAAGATACTGAGATCACTCTCCATAGACTTATTATACATGCAGTCATCCGTACTTAGGGTATAATGTAGCTTTACGATCACTTTAATTATTCTTTTGCGCTCCATCGTTATATCAGTCTCTCTAATCTTGCTATGCATCAAATATATAGTACTCATACGCCCTGTGGGTACAATATGATCAATGTGACCCTACAAATATTAATACTTATATTCCAAAGTCCAATCATTTAAAATTTGTACCATTCTAAGGTGTGAAAATTTTCGTCAACTTAAAAGCAGTTTTTTTTATAAATCCCAAACAATGTATTCAACATCCATAAAAGAAAATTATTATAAAGCCGAAAAAGAAATCACAACCATTAAGAGGGGAAACATTTATTACACCTCAAAAGAAGGCGGCTTAATGTTTTCTTAAGCACCAAAAAAATCAACAAATCAACAAACCAACAAAAACTTCATTTAAAATTCGTATTGAATGCTAATTTTTTTAAAGCTTATCTAACCCCGTTACAAGTTTCTAAATAGAAGATATAATAGAAAAATTCAGCACGAATTATAATTCATATAAAAAAGGAGACAAACAAACAAACTCGATACATAAAGCCACAACATTAGAGTGCTATTAATAATCTAAGTTGCCAAGTACGTTTTTCTTTTCCTCATGCGACTGATTGAAGGAGTGTTTTTTGAGAGACTCTTTCTGCTTTGCTTTGATTTTAGACTTCATCCATATTTTTTTTAATTTTTCTTTTCTGTTAAACTACAAATTGTACTGATAGTATATTGCATTGTGTGTTTTTCTTGAGCATGTGAATAGAAGGAGAACCCTTTTATTAGGAAATAATAAATAATAAAATGTTGACACGACAACGTCATAACCTTTGAACGTGAAAATAACATTAACAAATATGGCAAAAACGAAAGAAAAAAACAAATCACTAATGCCTCAACCAATTGTTATAACAGCAATAAGGCATGCATATGTAGATGTTTATAAGCACTAGAATTGCGTTGGCAATGAATAATGAATTCAATTAGTTGCTATTTTGTATTTTGTTTGTTTTTCTTTCTAGTTCTTTTATGCCATTGTTTATGATAGAGGGCTCTTTAATGGCAGCTATTTTAAAAATATTATTAAAAACGTTTTATTTGTAAATTAGCAATTGAAGTCAATAAGGATGGTGTGGAAAAAGTGTTAAAATACGATCATTTGTTTCTGAATTATAACAAAAGGTGATCAAATTTAATGTAATTTGTGAAAACATTATTATTTTTTTGCTTTGTATGCAAAATATGTTTGGTAAATCAAAAGACCTAGAAAACGAACATTTAATACAACGTTTTCAAAAGAATGTCTTAAGTACAGGGTGGCGTAGAAAAAAAATGGATGTCGACTTTTTATTTTTATATATTTTAAAAACCTACTCTAAATATACGAGTAATATCTTGATTATCAGAGGCATGATATGTGATTGCACATTTTCAACAGCTTTAATCGCCACCGAATTTTTATTTTGAGGTATTTAAAAGAACGTATACATGTGAATTAGCTACAGAACTTACTCGAACTAAAATCTTTTAAATCTATTTAAAAAATAATTCGAGGAAACACTAAAGAGACTTTAAAATGATCGACTGTGAAAATCTGAGAAATAAGTTTTTACAAAAATCCTCTTTAATGTAAAATTAAAATAATTTAATTGAATTCAAATAAAGAAATTATAAACCCCTTATGTTTGGTTTTTATCTATATATATAAAAATCAATGTGTTTGTATGTTTATATGTTTGTATGTTTGTATGTTTGAATGTTTGTTTGTGCTTTATAGACGGTTAAACGGCTGGACGGATTTCCTTGAAATTTTCACAGAATCTTTCTGTATGTCTGGAAGGAACTATAGGCTATACTTTGGTTTGAAATTGTAAGTGGGCGGGGTACCACGCCCTATTAAAGAATAAGTATTAAATATTATATATCACGAAAGTTAATGCAGCTAGAGTCTTCAAATTAAGTACGGTAAACTTTGACATCCACACGAACATTTGGGTAAAAAATGCGCGGACTTGCAACAGTAGGCGTGGCCACATGAATTAAATACTAAAATTCGTATATTTGGAACACGATATCGATTAGAGTAGTAAAATTTTGCAAAAGCAACTTTGATATTCAAATAAACATTTATGAAAAAATGGGTGCATTAACAATAGTGGGCGTGGCACCTACCATATGAATTAAATACTAAAATTTGGGGTGGCAAAGCACATCGGGTATTAGCTAGTTAACGATAAAATTACCAAAGCTTTGAAAAGGTTAGGAAGTGAATAATGTAAAATAGTATAATCGGAGACCGCCCTAAATGGGATGTTTTTAATATCGATAAAAACAGCCGGTACTATTGAAAAACCTAGTAGATTACCTAGTCATAGACGTTGCGCGAATTTAGACGAAATGCTGATGTATATCTTAATTTTTTTATTCTTGCAAAGCTTTGAAGTTGTTATAAGGCAGCCCAATTGAATAAACAAAGATAAATAAGATTTTCAGAAATAGAGAAGATTGACAACTGTAGAGAAGTTATCAAAAATATGTCATTATCATACCCTTAACTGAGTAGCAACATGTACCTCCGAATTCACTTTATGTATTTAATGGCCTTTGGTCTTATTACTAGACAAGTAAATGACTTGTATTGATAAATAAGAGCACCGCTGTTCCCAGGGCATTTCAATTAACAATCATAGTTTTATTAACTACTAAATAAAACACATAAAATAGAAAAAACCATGTTCGTATTCGATTAAGAAAACAAGTAAAAGCGCTATATTCTAACATGCTGAGTCTGTTGATATCCTTTAAAATCATGTAAGAAGATATAATTAGTACGTAATAGCGTTGTATAGATTTAAAATAATTGCTCCTTATGTAATTGTAAACATAACCCAGTTTGGTCGTCTAAGAGTCTACTCAACTTTCGTAAAAAAAAATTTTTTTTAAAGAAAATAATGTAAAAAAACCCATTTTTAATTAAAATTTTTACAGAAAAATTTAGTGAAACTTAAAGTAAATAAAAGCAAGATGAAGCTAAATTAACTGAAGCTTAGTGGAGTTGAGAATGGCAATGCAAATTTATCATCGTTAACCAAATTGTTATACAAGCTGTAAAGAGCATAAGAGCCATTAGTTTTATTTACAATATTGCTTCTTTACTTCCTAACCCATCTTTAATTTTTAATTTTAACATACTTAGTCAAGCCCTTTCATTTGAAGATGATGGGAATAAGAAAAAATTATTTTATTTCGGACGCCATTTTGAATTTTATACTTTTTTTGTAGTTTAGTTTATTTTGCTGGCCAAACCCTTTAATCTTTGCGGTTTGAAGGGTGTATGTTTTTAAATGCTAGATTTGACCTGCATGCCCCGGTGGACTAGTAAGTAGTGTACTAGTCTGCCAGTCTGGGGATTGCGGGTTCGATTCCAGCCGGAGACTCTGGTCTATTTCATTAAAACGGACAAATTGTCTTTGTTACTCAGCTCAGTTAATTAAAATTATAATATAATTTGTAATTGTATTGTTATAAAAATAAATAAAAAGATTTGACCCATGTAAAAATCGACTATATTGCTCAGATCCTAAAAAATTATGAAGCGATAATACCGCATTTTAATATCGGTTCATTCCCGAATTACTCAAAAGGGTGAATGCCATATACAGATAGATGCAACATGTAGGTGCTTATAATGTTGATTGCAAAAGTATAGATGGCCAACGGATATTGCTCGGTATACTCCTCTGTTTATAAGCTTTCAAAAAATATATGTATACTTTAGGAACGGAAGGACAAAGTTATATATATCCTTGGCAGCACAGGTGTATGCAAAAAGATTATTATTATTATTTCTGTATTTAATAAACTTTCCTCAAACAGAATTTTTAAAAGCTTATGATATTAAAGAATATTATGAAAAAGCAGCACTAGGTTATATGAAATGTGTTCTCAAAATCTGCTACAACTTTCTTGATGATGCTGTTTTTCCATTACCCTTTTGGAAGCATATGACTTCAGCAACCCATCTCTATCTGACACGGTTTGTCGCAGTTATTTTCGCGTTTACATTCCATCGCGCTATGCGTGTTTCTTTTTCGTGTAGCAAAAGTTTTTGCCGTACGATTGAGTATATTGTTGTTTTGCCTTGTGTCAGTTTTGTTAATCGGTTATTGTTCCAGATATTTGTTTGTAAGTTAAAGTTGGAAAAAGTAACTTTTACTGGACAAGGTTTTACAAGAAAAGTAGCTGAACCAGAACTGCATTTCTACTCTCAAAATTTGTACTGATTTTGTGCATAATAAGTTTGTCCATCATAAGAATATATTAAAAATATTCTTTTATAAATTCTTCAAATTTAGAATAATTTGAAAATAATTACTTATTTAACGACTATTCCTATTTTTGAAAAAAAAACTTAAAAATAATTAAAAAAAAATTTTTTTTGTAGGAACTCCTTTTTACTCTATATGCAAATTCTCATATAAAAAAATTTTATTGTAAAAAATGTATGTAAAAGCTCTGCTGTCATACACACTTATTTTATTAGCTAACAAACAGCTCTGCACTTCCTAACCATAAACCATTAAATATTTTATAAAGTCATATTTAAAGAAAAATATAGCGAAAAACAAAAGCAACATAAATTTTTTTCAAATATCTATGCTAATTTGTGCCGCAAATCTTGCACCTTACACACACTCCAAATTGGAACCAGTGAACATCCTACAGCCTAAAAAAAAAATTAACTCATAAAATGCCATGTTCATACTTACAACATGTTCTAGTTACAGTCACACACACAATTCGCACACATGTATGTAGGTGTGTGTATATAATTAGTTTAAGTTTTTGGGTTGCGTTGTTTTACTCTTTTGTGGCACCATGTGTGTGGGCTTATTATTTTTTAAGCCATAAACTGTAATACAATACATGGGCCACATTCTAGCCAAAAGCATTTATATGTCTAAGAGAATAGTCGTTTCTGTTTTTAATATTTTTTTTAGAAACATATTTGCGATAAACCAAAAATGCAAAATATTGGAACCAAAACTATGAAAAACTAAAAAAAATAAAAAATAAAAAAAATAGTGGAAAACAAAGAATCGATTCCAGACAATATTTGCAAATGGTGGCATTTAACAAATTCATTTTTAACCAAATATGGAGAGGGGACTTTTCGTGTGCGAGTGTGTGTCTATGCGCAAGATTCTGAAAATTTAAGAAACATACGTGAAGAAAAACTATAAAAAGAATAAACTGCATAAATATTACGTTAAAAACAAAGTATGAAAAAAGTGGTTAACATTAGAGGAAAGTGGTTAGATTTAGCAGTTGTGTAACTAAAACTATTTAAAATGTAAAATTTCACAATAACAAAAAATTTGCAGAAAGTATTGAAAGGGATTTTTAGAAAGAGACAATTTTGCATTAAATAACTTGACTTCGGGCAACCATTAACATTTATGGATGCTCTTGACATCTCCGCATAAATAGAGAATGATGGTTTAATGACTGATGCTTGCAGAGGCAATAATTTTCGCTTCGAGGTGTTATTACCTTTTTAGCAGTAATAGTTACTTAGTGACATGTTAGGCTCAAATAGTCTTAAGTTTTTTAGCAAGATACCTGTAAATAAACTAATATATTAATATGCGAAGAATTGTTACCTGTGGTCATAATTACGATTCATAATGTAGCATACAGAAGCAAAGTTGATAGGTAGAAATTCAACCCCATAGTAAGATCACCACACGTAGCAACTGCCGGCATGCTGTTAATCGAATCACATTCATGGCTCAATAGTTTCAAATGAAAAGGGTAGTAATTTGTGCTATCCATAGAAGTTGGCAAGCTTGCATACTTGTCATAACCTTATAACAAAGATGAACTAACGATTGAGTTAAATGTGCAGGTTTTACTTTTGCAGGAAATTTAGGAAAACATCCATGCAGGATTTACAATTCGGTTGCCTAATTATGGTTAATTATAGTGGTAAGATAACAAAGGCGGCGTTCGTCTGAGATAATGGAATTACGTAATGAGATTATAAATTCCCAAAATCATTTCGATTTCGTCTTTTTTACGTTAATTTTTTAACCAACTTTCATTGTCACTTCTTTAAGTAAACATAGTTTTTGTATTAAATAATTTTTCGCTTCCTTTTTCTACCCTTTTTGATCCCTATTAATTTTTTGGATACCAATACCCATTCCGTCCTTCACTAAGTCTCGCGCCACTACATGCGTTTCTCTACGCTAGAAAACTATTTTAAATTACCGACAATCCTAATCGCACTTCCCTTCGTAACATACAGCAACTTTGTTAGACATTCAATGTGTGATTCTTTGTCTACAGCAATCTGAGTCTCCCTAACCTCTTTAAGTAAGAGCTTCAGGGTTCTCATAAGCTCCAGATATTGGGGGGCTTGTATGGTTCTCATGCGGTTGCGTTTTTTTTATCACAATAACAAAAACAATAAAATAACAGACCTAACATAACACAAACCTGGCTTACTCCAGTTTTCATTTTATCTCTGACTTTTTTGTAAAGAATTCAGCAAGTGGAGGAATAGTGAAATATACTTCTGCGGGATTCTTTAATATTCGACTGTATTCCATACTGTAGTGTGCGCAAGTTTGGCGGGGTTCCTTTACATTCGACTGCTTTCCATACTGTAGTGTGTGCAAGTTTTCCAAATGCTTTCTCAAACTTTATAAAAAAAAGATACAAAGATAATATTGATTCCACAGGCTACCTCACTAAAATTTCTAGGATGTTTACTTGGCCCAGACATGAATTCCTTGACCCTGATATACACTGGCTTGGCACAATTCTGGTCAATAGTTAATGTGAGTAAAGTTTGGCGGCTAGGGTTAAAGAATTTTGTTCAATGAAAATTGTAAATTTTGTATTTAACCTCAATCATTGCGAATAGTTTGATTTGAAAATTTAAGGGGCCTCGTTCGATAATAGATTTTCCAAAGACAAACTCGTTTTATTGTTCATATTCAAGCAGTTCCTAATATTAGTATTCTTTAGTAATTGATGGTTTCAGTAATCACCAAATTGCCACGTTTAAAGTTTACGAAAGAAAAAAATCGCTTCTCAATGTTTTATTGTTATGAGCTGGAAACATCTTTGGATAATGCTGACCTGAAAATGAAACATGTAATGCAGTACCTGTCACTTTTGCTTGATATCGTGACATGATACTAGAGTTATTTTTGATTAAATTCGGTGATATTGAAATGGTTTCAATGGAACGTAAACTATAAAGCCTTTGTATCAATACAATTTCTGAATGAGGCATTTTCTGTTCGATTAATCCATAGTTTCGGTGATGAGTTGGTTGCGACATACACTATTCCACACATAGCCCCGTTTTAGCTACTTAAAGTTGCATTAACAAATTAGGTTTAAAACAATTTAAGAACTTATTAAGAATTTTTTAAAATTTTCTTAAAACCTTAACAATGGCCCTACCTGCAAGTTTAATTCTTGTGCACCTAAAATATGCCAAAATATCAACACTATGTGTTCTCGTATATATGAATAAATATTTGCTCGACTACATAATATTGCCTACTGTAACATTTTGCTGTTGTTGTTGTTGTTGTTATTGTTGCAAGGTTTTGTTGATTTTTGCGCAACTTTATTTACACTTTTGTTTTTCATAAAATGAAAACTCATGATCATACGACAAGAATTCAATACGAAAAAATAACTTTTTGTTGTACTTCTTTTGTGTGTGTTAAAGTTGCGAGCAGGCATTTATTGTCTTTTTTAGTTAATAAAGTCTAAACAATGCAACTTGTTGAATAAAAAAATATATATTTTGTTGCTGCTGCTGTTATTGTAGTTATATGCTGTGTATTTGTTTACTACCAAATAATAAACTTTTGTTATGCAAATCAACAAATTTTTAGCACCGTCGTTTTTGTTGTTGCTTTTTTTCTGTGTCTTTTTAATATGCAAATATTGTTATTTTTAAAGTTTTAAATAGAAAAAAAATTTGCAGTAAGAAAAAAAATCGAAAACATTTTAATATTTCTTCTTAATATTTTGTTGAGAGTTTCGCTTTTTTTTATATGGTGTTTATTTGCGCTAAATAACCCAAAATTACATGTCATAATATTATTATGCAAATTCATTTAAAAGTTTACATAGAAAATATTTTCGTTTTTCTTTTTTTTTGGTTTAAAAGGAGTTTTTTTATTTACACTAAAAAGCTGCAGACACCTTAGAGATTAATCATTACAGTTGAAAAACAAATTACTTGTAAAAAAAATATTTTAGTGCGTGATTAAATAATTACTTTAATTTCGATATTTTTTCTCGTTTCTTGTTTTTATCTAAAAATTCATTTGCTGTACTCCTAAATGTCTCGGTGTTAGTTTTTTAATGTGTGCTTAAAATTTATAACATTTTATTTTCCGCATGGCACAGCATGTTATTGAAGTGCAAAAATTAAAAATTTTTTTCTTAATAGATCTGCAGGAAAAATTGAGGTTTAATTCGTCATTGATAAATAAAAAAAAAATAATAAATAAAAAAAAACAAATAAGCACACTACACATACTAAACAGAAAATGGTAGTAAATGTTAGAAAAAATTTTTTAATCATTTAAGTTTAGTTTAAATTAGTATTATTTAATTGAAATTAAAAAAATATTTTAAAGTTTTTAATTATTTTTTATTTAATTACACTGGCGCGCACTTGAATATGTTTTTATATTTTCGTGCATTTCTGTTTAATTTTTCTTAATATGTGTATGCTTAAAGAGAGCAACTCATTTAAACTAAAATTCAGAGACTTATTTTTGTGTACAATAGTTCAAAAGAATAATAGTAGCAGTACAATAACAAACACTGGTTTGTTATTTTTCGATTTTATATAATAATGCATTAAAAACACATATAATTTGAAGCCAATTTGATTAGGTTCATTACGAATAAAATTAGTTTAGACTTTGACGCTTTTATTTATTTTTGTGGGATATTTAAAGCCAAAAGCTAATGCCAACAATTTTGCAACTACCCAGCAAAAACTCCTATTAAAAAATAATGAGTTGAATGCAGTTTACAGTTCTTCACTACTTACAATTTGGCATCTAAACTCAATTTTTTAACACGGCGATGTCATTGGTGGCAAGCACTTACCACGCTTGCCTACAAATAGGGACTGAAATAAGTTCTTACCACCCTTGCTTATAAATAGGAACTCGTACTTATTACGGTCGCTTATTAATAGGGACTTAGATAAGTACTTACTTTTATAGCAATAAATAAGAACTTTATTACGTTAATTTGCAATTTAGAAATCAGTGAAAATCTATAAGTCATCATTTTGTTAATAAAATGCTTTGCCGCTGTTGTCAAAATAATTATTACTTATACCCTAAGTGCCTTAAACTAAATGAGAATTGTAGAAAGTTATGCATTTTAATGGCTTCTAGCAAATTTCGCAATATGAAATTACACTGTGTGTGTTTTTAAGTAAATGTTTAAAAATAACATTATAAATCAAATCATTATTAAAATACTTCTTAGTAAGACAGACGATATGAAATAGTCATTGAAAAGTATGTTGTTTAGTAAGAGCAAGTCATTACCTGGTTTTTGCTGGGGACCTGTGCATTGTAAGGGAAAATTAGCATTAGGGAAATTCAGCAACAATTATAAAAAAGGGTCATCATACATTTCGACAAAAGAGTTCATAAGAGCCAGAGAGGCTATGGTTCGATTTGTTCGATGTGCTATTTTGTTGCAAAAATTATCCTATATACTTTTTGATCATAGAAAAATTGCAGAAATAATTTTAAAAATTCAAAATAATCCTTCATTTTAGGGCAGAGGTTAGATGTTGAATAAATGTTTCCCTTAAATAAAAATCATTATCCCTATCCTGAATGATGTTGTAATGGAATTTTCTGTCCCTTTGAAGTAAAAATTGTTTTTATGTATTTCTCATGGATTTTTATTCAATCCAGTGATGAGTTCTATAAAATAAACTATCAACGCACATTAAAGGTAGATAAGAAAAAGAAGCTTAAAAATCTCTTAAAAACTTATTTAGGATTGATTTTTTTGGGAAAATGGCAAAGGTTTAGAAGTGAGAAATATCCGCGATAAGGGTACAATGTTTTTAAAACATTTTCATTGTTGGTGTAGTGTATTTTGTGATTTCTATCATACAATAGGTTATAGTATATAATAGTCTAATTTGTTGATTTCTCTTGAAACAAAATCTTAAAACACTAATTTATCTAAATATTAATAAAACATGTCATTTTAAAGATTTAACGGCTCTAAGTAAACTAAAACTCTTGCTTTCTTGGTACAATGTTGATAAAAATTTAACGCAAATAATTTGATACTTCTTTTAATTAATCGTTATGTAGGAGGTAAAAAGTTCGGTGTTGCTTTCCTAATTGCTTTAAAATAAATTTATTTATATTTTTTATATATTTTTTTTTTCATTGACTGGTTAAATTATATTTTTCATAAAAATATTTGGCGTGAGTATTTTTTTATGGTTTGTTTTCTTAAACAAATTGACAAATCGCACGTTTTATGCTTTTAGCGACAGCTGAGTGTAAACATGTCCTAATGCAACTACCAACATTCCCACTGCAACTTTGATATATTGATACATGGCATCGTGCATTTAATAGACTTTTTTGTATACTTATGAACGTATATAGGTACTATTTGTTTATTTTATATAAATAAGTATTTACTTTTGTTAATTTCTTACAAGTAATTTTGTCAAGAAGCTGACAATTCTATTGAAATACTGGCTGGTGGCTGGGAAATGTTAGATTTATTTGAATTCTCATATAAAACTTAAATGTTTAAGGAACACACAAGGCGTTTTAGAAAAAGTTTGTCAAGCAAAGAATATTAGCAGAATTATGTTGACAAATTATTGGATATTTTTCAGAAAATATTAATTGCTAATTTCTTTAAAGAAAAAGTAAAATTTATGTCTGTTTTTTCGCCAGTAGAAATTAATTTGAAATGTTTGCTTCTTTGTCCATTTTGTTTTCTTTAAACACTTTTTTATATTTATTAAAATTTTAGCATAAAAAAAAACGTTTTTATACGTGTTGTTATTGTTAGCTGTGAGTTGCCATTTGCTTATTAAAATATCTGTCAAAAGAATCTAGATTTTATTAGAACTAAACACTGTACTGTTTTTGTTGTTTCTCAAATATTGTTGTTTATTTTATGTGTGTGTGTGTGTCTTGTTTCTGTTGTTTTTCATAATCTCAACAAAAATATCTGCAAAGTAACTCACCATTAAAATGCAGGTGCTTGACACCAACAAAAAGTAGAAAAAAAGGTAAAACCTTGCCACACCAAAAATATAAAAAAATTTTAACAAAGTGTTAAAGCGTAAAAATGACACGTTATGAATGTTTAGCTAAATAACATTTTCAACTACATATAAGAAATCGATAAAATACCCTACAGCAAGAAAATTTATTCTAAAAATACTTTTAGAAAACTTTTAATACTTTCAAAAATTTTTTAACATTTTTCTTGAAACAAAATTTTTCTTAAAAAGAAAACTGTATTGCATACCTAAAAAGTGTTTCCAAAATTAAGGATTAGCTTGATTTACATAGAGAACACATTTTTTTAAAGTTTTTATACCCTTCACCTGTGGTGCACAAGGGTATATATAGCTTTGTCTTTCCGTTTGTAATATCTACAATTTTCATTTCCGACTCCATAAAGTATAAATTTTCTGAAAGCTTATGAATAGAGGAGTCGATTAAGCCCTGACCGTCTGTCCTTCTGCCATTCTGTCCGTGTGTTGGTTGAAATCAACTTTTAGAAGCAACCATATGTTTCTCAGATCTGTGTATGGTATCAATCTCTTGGAAATATCCGGGAATGAATCGCTATTTAAATTCAGCACAATCGCCCAATAACTTTCTGAGATATGAGAAAAAAACCACGACCACCTCGTTTTTTTCACAATTACAACAACAACATACATATATACTGTTTAGAGTAAACGTGGCATCGAATCCCAGCTGAGCAATTTTTTTTTATTTTGTATATTACACAGGTCAACACGATTTTTGAGTCTGAGTTCTGTACCTCTGATTTTGATTACTTATGCCAAACTAAAGAAAGAAAAAATATTTTTATCTAATAGAGTTTGCTTTTGTAGATACCAGAACGAAATTTCAACATTTATGGAAAAGGTCTATTTTTCAATGTTAATCATATTTAAAATTAAACAAGTTATGAATTATATACTTTAATTAATTTTTCTTATAAAAGACAGCACAAATAAACATAAAAATTAAAAAAAATGATACAAAAGAAGCTTTAAAAATGAATACTTTTAGTATTTCCAGTGTAATCGTCAGAACTTTCTCGTATGAGCATCCAAATGTAGTCACCCATCATGTTCTCATTATATTGTCCTTGATATCTTTGTTCAAAGTTCATTATATCCTGGTGGAAGCGTTCCCCTTGCTCTTCTGAATATTCACCCAAGTTATCTTTGAATTTATCCAAGTGCGCATGTAGCATGTTCAGTTTGAGTGACATTCTGCAACCCATGACTTTGAAGCTGTCAAGCATATTAGAAATAAGCTCTTCATAATTCTCGGCGTTCTTGTTACCAAGGAAGCATGTTAAAATAAGCTTCATAGGCTTCACAAAGTTTCTTATTTGATGATAAACTAAATTTTTTGGCGCTCACTTTAATAAACTAACCACAAACATAGCAAAAAGAGTCCACGTGGTTTTTACACATTTTCGGTGACATTTTTATGCCTCGCGACACATAAAATACGTTATTCCTCTAGAAAGCGCACTCGCATACTGCCATGACCCTCTACTACCTCTCACTTCACATCCACAGTCTCTCTCACTTCTCTCTTGCATCATAAATGCAACGACTTTTAAAAAAATTTGCAAAACCACCGTATATTTAGTTTTCATTATATTAAGTACAAAAGCAAACTTTATTTATTATTAATGGAGTTTCTGTTTACTTTTCCATTTATATAATCAGAAAATAATCACTAAATTAAAGACTCAAAAAAAAATTTTTTTTTGTTGACCTGTGTCATTTATATTTTTATTATTTTTTTTATAATTTTTTTTAAATTTTTTTAAAGAATTTTTTTAAAAAAATGCAGTATGAGGTTGTGTATGGAATAATACAAATGTTTTTTAAGGCTTTGCTAAAGCACAGGCCCTCATGTGTAGCAATTTATTTATTTATTTATTTGTTGTAAGAGGTCTTATATTGCATAACGAGTTTCAGCAAGAAGAATCAGATCTTAAGTGTATATATGCTATAGAAAGCTGCGTAAAATTTTCAATTCTTTTCTGGGATGTTGGACTGTTATCTCTATCTATATACTCACACGTACTGTTTCGATATTGAACTTAGAAGGGATTGTTTTTTGGACAACCAGTGCTTTTAGTACTAACAAATAATCTGGAAAATTTTTTTATATAAACAAAATAGAAATTTTTCAAAAATTTTTTTACAAATAAGATGTTTAACACATTTTAGAGATCCAATTTCCCCTACAGAAATCTTAACATTTTCCAGAAGTGTACTCTCATATTCGCCCCCAAACTTTATATTACTTTTGTCCATTAGCTTATTGCCTAAGATGTATGAACTAAAAATTTCCTTTTGAATATTATGTATTCATACGATTGTTGTTCTTGTTGTTGTTATTTTTACAATATTTGGAAAACAATACTTTATTTCATAACATAACTAACTAAACATATGCAGAGTTCATTTGGAAAAAAATCTTAGAAAAAAAAAATATAAATAAATAAAAAATAAGTACAAAACACACAAGTAAATGTTAAAACAAGTAACAGTGCTATATTCGGCCGTGCCGAATCTTATATACCCTTCACAACGTGTAGTCATGCAATAACAATTGTTTGTATCACCATTCATCCCATATAAAATACGTGCATACGTACACGTTAGAATAAATGTGGCATCGAATTCCAGCTGAGCCAAAAAAATTTTATTTTATTCTATTTAATATATTATTTATATTTTATTATTTTTTTTTATATTTTTTTTAAATTTTTTAAAAAAATTTTTTTTAAAAAAATTGTTTAAAATTTTTTTTAAATTTTTTAAAAAATTTTTTTTTGTAGTTTTTTTTATTATTTTTTTCTTATTTTTAATATTTTTTTTTTTGTAATTTTTTTTGTTTGGTATGTTTTTTACATGTATGTATGTATGTATGTTGTTGTTGTAATTGTGAAAAAAACGAGGTGGTCGTGGTTTTTTGCTCATATCTCAGAAAGTTATGGGGCGATTGTGCTGAATTTCAATAGCGATTCATTCCTGGATATTTCCAAGAGATTGATACCATATACAGATCTGAGGAACATATAGTTGCTTCTAAAAGTTGATTTCAACCAACACACGGACAGACGGGCAGACGGACAGACGGACAGACGGATAGACGGACAGACGGACAGACGGTCAGGGCTTAATCGACTCCTCTATTCATAAGCTTTCAGAAAATATATACTTTATGGGGTCGGAAATGAAAATTGTAGAAATTACAAACGGAATGACAAAGCTATATATACCCTTGTGCACCACAGGTGAAGGGTATAAAAAGGCGAGTCTGTGACAATGATAAGATCAAATGCTGGTTGGTTAATAACTACAAAAATAAGTTTTTTTGTTAACATTTGACAAATTTATTAAAATTAACAACTGTATAGCGGAAAAAATAAATTTAGCATTAAACATTAAAAATTAAAAATGCTTACAAAGAAATAAATATAAAAAAATATTTGCTAATTGATAAGAGTTTTGTAGTATTTTATTGCCAGCAGTTATTAGTTAATAATTTTCTGTAATGTTAGATGAATGTTAATGTTTATATAATAATTTATTACAGTCCTTGAAATTGACACGAACATTTTTCAGTTTTTAATAAACATGTTTAAAGGTAATATACATATTACCTTTAAGTATACTTAGAATGATAATTAGAAAAGGTGACACGGTAGTAACGTGTACTCCATGAAAAGGTTTTTAGTATGACGATCAAATAATTTATCCTTTCAAATGATGCAAAAACATTTGATATTATTTAATAATCCTGTAAACTTAGGAATACAATTTATTCTCTCCTGTACCTTAGAGGAGAGATTATCTTCTTAATTCATTGAATATTTCCGCATATGAGCAGAAGCCAATAAGTTTTTACTGAAATGATTTTATGAAATTTGTTCAAAGATACCATTTAGGACGGTGCTAATTTGATTAATATCACATTTTGAGTCTTGCCATTTATATATATGTAGATGTATAGCTTGTATTGTTGGTGGAGGATACATATGAGGGACTTAAGGCACAAAGGGTTCAATTGACTAATTTTTTAATAATCGGAAAATAGAGGCTAAAGTTATATTACACTAACAAATGTTCAATACTTACTAAAATATTTTCTTCCTAATAGAGTTATTAAGCTTTATGTTATTCTAGCAATATAAAACATACCATGTTTGACATATAAGAATAGTAAAAAATTACATTTGAAGTAAAGGAAGCCACACATAAAAAACTTGTGGTTAAAATTTTTTATATAAAATTATAAATAAGTGAACTTGTACATTAACACGTTGACGGCCAAGGCAATTTTCAGAAAACTGTCCAAAATGACATTTTGATTTTTTCACATTATATTACTAAAAACTCTTTAGTTCACGCAAGCCAACATTGACTTTTTCTTCTTCTCCCAGAAGCCATTTATACTATGCTAGCACTTATAAAATACGGTTTTGATCGTAGCTACACAAAAAAGGCAGATTTAGTGAGTACGAGATAAGTCGTTGCTGGCTTAATGGAAGGGAACGCAATCTACGAGTTATCTCTTAGTTGGCAGTCAACGTGTTATCAGAATGTTAGTAATACCTGATAAAAAAATCATTTTATTAAGAAAAGTTTCATTTTTTTAATAAAATTTTTTAAATCGTCATAATTAGAGTCAGTGGTATTATCTTCACCTTGACTTTCGATTCTTGTGCGCTTTTGCATTAATGTTATAGTAAATTTTTTAATGGAACTTGCCAGAAGGTTCCTTTAATCTTCAGGTACATATATTTAAAAATTTTTTTGTTTGTGATTTCTATAATTTAAAAAATAAAAAATACAAACGAATTAAATATAAAGCACCTTACTTTTTTTATTTTTAGATTATGTATGTCTGTCTTTCTTCCTGAAATCGCTTTAGTGCATTTTTAAACGATCTTAACTTTTTCTTTTTCATGTTTTCTTAGAAAATATACAAGCTACGTTCTGACGCCATCTTATATTTTTAATGTTTACATTGCTTACTGCAATCTACTAGTACCGTATTTTCATTTGATTCCCATCTTGGGGGGATTAAAAGGGATACATTTGTAATTTCTATATTTTACCCATATAATTGCCATTTTGTTTGGACCCCATCTTATACCCTGTTCAGACAGATATTTTTAATTGTTTCAATTTAGTGTTAATTGAGCAATTAAAATAAGTGTTCACACACACTCAATTTATCTTACTCCATTAGCATTTGATAGCTGTAAAAATACGATGTATTGATACCAAATCAAATAATGCCGTCTTTTTAGCGTTTTTCCTGTTGATAAAATATATCTACAATTATATTTATACATATAGATATATACTTATATGTATGTTTTTGAATTTATTTAAACATTTTTTTTTAAATTTTCGTCAAAAATTTTCCATTTCCTTAATTATTATTTTTTGTATTTTTATTTGTTTTACATTAGAAATGCCACATATAGAATTTTCTTCTCACTGAACATACTTCTCAAGAGTTGTGTTTCGAGTTTTAGACAATAAGTGAAACAATTAAATATATATTGTTCAATTTAAAAGTAATTTTTAGTATGGTAAATTGAGCTCAATAAGGCCTTTAATTGCGATAATATTATAAATTGGCAATTAAGGCGCGTGTGTGAACATAGTATTAGATTTAAATAAGTTCGTAAATTTTAGGAAGAAACAATAGTATTTTTGTGCCTATCTCTCAGTCATTTTTGAAGCGACTTTCTAGTCTTTCTGTTAAATAGTTTTCGAGACTAAGACTTGAATTTGGTCTCACTACTGCAATTAAAAGTTAACTAGGAGCGTACAAACTTGGTGTATTACAAACATTTCCTAACGATTATTACCTTTAACTTTGCCAAATAGTGAATGATTGCTCGCAAAATTCATACGTATACCCGTAGAATTATATCAAGTATACAAATGATCAATGATCAAAATTATCACTTTACAGCCGAAATGAATATCATAGAAATTACATATAGAACGCCAAATGTATATGTTGGCATTACAAGTGAAGAGTATAAAAAACAAAATTTGTTAAGATGTACGTAAAAACTGTAAAATCTGATTTAATTATGAAACACCGTTTTTTTGTCACAAAAACACTGGAAAACTTACAAGGACTTAAAAAGACTATAAAAAACATATTAGTCTGCAAATTTGGCATGGCTTATGAGAGCTGTTACTGAGTTTTTTTAAATTTAATTTTAAAAGTTTTTTAAAATCTTGTTTACGTTGTTTCGACGGAAAAGTTTTTTATTGTATTAAAACAAAAAAAAAAGTATTTTGGACAGTTACATATATAGTAGCTTGGTGTTCTCTGTTAGCACAATCCTAAAACAAACCACCTTAAGTATAAAAAATTATCTGTTAGTTTGTTGTAAATATCTATAATTTTTCAATTATGCTTTAATTGAACTGCTAATTGACTTCTGATAATCAGTACTATAATTGTATTTATTTCTTCTTATTTTCACGTTTATTATTGGGTCACTGGGTTAATTTTGTTTTCACATAATAAATAATATTAACTTTTAAAGTTGGTTATAGTTTATGAGCAATTCATACAAAAATTACTTTATTGTTGGTTAGATAAGACTACTCCACCTCTCTGTTCTAATTTTAAAGATTCAAATGACTTTCCAATACATTGTTTTTCCAGTGGTGTTGATGGTAATGTTTATCATAAACATTAAATCTTTCACATTTTTTACACTAAATCATAAATTAGATCAATGCTTTAATATTGCAAATAGAATTAACCCAGCAAATTGTTTTTGATTAAGAGATATATGTTTTAAATAATAAACTTTAATACGCAGTTTAGAAAATGGTGAAAGATATGTACACACACATGTGGGAAAGAGTTATGATCGTACCACTAGGCCCGGTAGGCACTGATTGTCGTTTGATAGTTACGAATTGTGCGGTGCAATAGTTTTATTTCGTACTTGATGTTAATTGAAAGAAGGACATTCGACAATTGGACGAGTAGCGAGCGTGTCGTAGAATAGTAGTTGAGTTGTCGCAGAGTTAAGTTGAAGAAAGTTGTCCAGCAGCGACCAAAGTATTTAATTATCATAACTATGTTGTAAGAAAGATAAATGTGAAATACATATTTAAGTTCAAATCAATATTAAAAATAATAAACCCCTAGAATAAGTGTTTAATTAATAAAACTATGTATCGATAAATATTATAACGTGAACTAATTGTGTTTCAGTTCCACATACATTGTAAATTGCTTTAAAATTACTTAAAATATTAAATGTATGCTACCTGAGGTCAAAGGTCATAAATTTTAAGCTGCTTAACTTCCATACACTACAAGCTTATGAGTTTGCTTATTTTACTACGGAGTAATCGCTCTTGTTTACTTTAAACAACTTTATTCAAATATTTCCTGACTTACTAGAAATTAAATAAATAATTTTTTTTTCCCAATTCCTCCAAAACCTATTTGCTGGGTTACTTCCTTTTAACCATTCTCTTTATTTGGTCTTGTATTTTATATTTTGTAGTTGAAATTACCGTTTTACTAGTTCATCTCTCACTCTGTCTTTCTTTTATTTCGCTTAGTATTCCCAAAGTGTTTAGGATTAAGTATTCTGCATAATCTTGTCTTTAAATTATAAAATGTGTTGCTCACTTTTTACTTCTAGTTTTTGTATGCTTTTGTCCATAAATTAATGAAAACAGCCACAAAAATATATAAATAATTTTTGTTCACCCTCCTTTATAATCAATAAACAAACCAGTAGTTATTGTATAATAAATAAGTTACTACAAGCACACTGAACCTGCCAATAACACAAAATTACAACAAAAACTAACAAAATGAAGACAAAATATTTTGCAGTAGTTGCTCTCGTTGTTGCTCTTTTATTGTTTATTATGTAGAGTAAATGCCAAATGATCCCCAAGGCACTTGTTTCGCACCTTAACGCAGTATTAACGGTGGCAATCGCAAGAATTAAATATTAAAAACCATAATTGAGATTCCATGATATTATTTTGCTGTTGATGTTGATGTTGTTGTTATTGTTGTGTTAACATACAGTGTCTGTGTGTGAGAAAGCGAGATGGAGAAATACTAAATAAATGTTATAAATTGGAAAGTGTATTAAATTCTAAGACAATTTATGGTCACAGTGTTAGCACTGAGAGAAAACTTGAAGAAAATCAATTTGCTTGTCTAATGTCGTTTATTAAATCAACACCGATAGAGTAACATGTAAGTAAATAGAAGCCTAGCAAAAAACTAAAAATCTGTACATATGTTGTTTAGTCATTTCATTTGTAGAGAAGCTGTTTTCTAAACTGTTATTGATAAAGAAGTCTACTAAGCGATGGCATTGGTCAGTCATTGTGTATTACAGAGTGCATAAACTCAAATATTTTCATATATCCCAATATCTTAAACTGTCAGAAATAGTTTGGAATATATTAAATTAAGAAACCTGCAAAATCGATTAAGTATAAGCTAAGATATAATACAAAAGTTATTACCTATGAGATCGGGATGTATTATTTAAAAATATTTAAAATCGGTCGCAAATCGGCAAAGTTTTATGCAGAAATAATTTAAAAATTTATTTTTAAACATAATAGTGATTCCTAGTCGCGGTCTTAGAAAAATGTCAGACAAAGTAAATTAGGAATCGATTTTAAAATAATTGAGATATAAACACTAAGATGTAATTGACGAGATATTTTTCCTAAAACTTACTATAGATAATCGTCTCTTTTAGGTAAGAACAAACTGGCAGTTTTAATATTCAAACCAATGATAAACAAATTTTTAATCCAAAATAGCTTCCGAATATAATGGCGGTTAAGTTGTCTATAACCTCATCAATGAAGCTATCGAATGAAATCGCTGGATTAGTAGGAAACTTTATGCTATCAAAAGTTCCAAATCCAAGATAACATCCGAAACAAAATGGCGGATTACATATTTTCTTTAAATACAGGATGGCATTTGAAACTATATATCGGATTATATATGTTTTCAATTCGATTAGTTTTCATATCAAACGAAATGTTTCGACTTGTAGAATGCAGTGCACCTTTGGAAAAATTCCAAATACAAGATCATATCTGGAACAAAATGGCGGATTACATTTCTTGATAACAAAATAAACTGCTTGATTAGCAGAATACAGTATACTTTGAAGATAATTCCCAGTCCAAGATATTGTCCGAAAAAATTGCGAATATTGACGATAAAGGGTTAGATATTGTTATTATAAACTTATCTTCTTCAGGCTCCTTAATGTGGATATCAATTGAAACGCCTTGATGGCGTCTAGCGGATTATAAATTTTTTCAACACTCCTAATATTGAATAGTAGAATATATAACTTTTTGAAAAACATTTAAATCCAAAATGGCGTCCGAAACATTACTTGGGGAATTTTGCCATGTTGGTGAAGGAATAGGATTCGGCACGACAGAATTTTCTTTTCTACTTTTAATAGTTTACACGCGCTATTTCGCTTCCATCATGAGCAGTGAAAACTTGCCTTCGTCTTATGAACAGCTGTAAAAGTAGCTGCAGGTAAATAATATTTAAATACATTTTTATCTCACTTTGCTGCTGAAATAATGAGCTTGACAGAAGAGACACTTCCTCAGGCTTTCGTATGCCAATAATTTTTGCATTTTCTGAAAAAATTCTAAATCCAAGATGGCGTGAAATATTGCTTTCAGAATTTTGTCATATTAGTGTAGAGATAAGATTCGCCAGTAAGAGTACTGGTGCCATCATGAGCATCGAAAACTGGCCTTCGCCTTATGCACTACTTAAAAAAGTAGCTGTAAGTAAGTTTTAAATACATTTTGATTTCAGTTTGCTGCTGAAATAATAAGTTTGACAAAAGACACTGATTTTGTAAACAATTTTGGCATTTTAAAATTCTAAACGTTTCTTTAATGGAAAATTGCAGCCAAACTCTTTACCAAACTACACGAAATTTAATTTTTAAAAGTTTAATCCCTTTTCTTGGTGTATTTACATTGTAATATTTTCTTTGTGTTAAAAAAATAGCAATTCAAACACTACAACTAATCAACATCTAACGGTTTATGGTAGAGTGTTGAATGTATACAAGTGTGACTATATAGAACGCAAGCAATTCTTCAAATCAGCAACGATTGCCTTCAACTTATATTGATCGCATGTAATTGGAAATACATCGCTGATTTCATTATTATTAACTAGTTTGCTTCTTTTTTTCTTTTTTTCTTTTGTCAATTTTATATTTCACTAGCCAAACCCGGCGCGCGTTGCTACGCCCCTTAATGAATCGAAATGCATTCTGAATTTTAATTGAATATCAAGTGCAAAAACCTTAATATTATAATTTTTTTTATGGGCGTGGCATTGCCTACTTTTCTAATCACGAAATTGTAAAGTCATAACAGCTCAATATATGTGCAAAGTTTCAGAAGAATCGGACCAGTGCAAGTACCTCAAAATTATAATTGTTTTTATGGGCGTGGCCTTGCCCACTTTTCTAATCACGAAATTGTAAAGGCATAACAGCTCAATATGTGTGCAAAGTTTCAGAATAATCGGTCCAGTGCAAGTACTTCAAAATGATACCTATTTTTTATGGGCGTGGCACTGCCCACTTTTCTAATCACTTAATTATTAAGTCATGGCAGCTCGATATGTGCCCAAAGTTTCAGAAAAATCGGTCCAGTGCAAGTACCTCAAAATGACACCTTTTTTTTTGGGCATGGCACTGCCAACTTTTCTAATTACGAAATTATTTAGTCATGACAGCTCATTATGTGTGCAAAGTTTCAGAAAAATCGGTCTGGTGCAAGTACCTCAAAATTATAACCTTTTTTTATGGGCGTGGCCCTGCCCACTTTTCTAATGACAAAATTATATGGTTATAACAGCTTAGTATGTGTGCAAAGTTTCAGAAAAATTGGTCCAGTGCAAGTACCTCAAAATTCAAACTTTTTTAGTGGCGTGGCCCCGCCCACTTTTCTAACCACGAAATTATTTAGTCATAACAGCTCGATATGTGTGCAAAGTTTCAGAAAAATCGGTCCAGTGGAAGTACCTCAAAATTATAACTTTTTTTTATGGGCGTGGCCCTGCCCACTTTTCTAATCTCGAAATTATAAAGTCATAACAGCTCAATATGTGTGCAAAGTTTCAGAAAAATCGGTTTAGTGCAAGTACCTCAAAATTAAAACTTTTTTAGGGGCGTGGCCCCGCCCACTTTTTTTATCACGAAATTTTTTAGTCATGACAGCTCGATATGTGTGCAAAGTTTCAGAAAAATCGGTCAAGTGCAAGTAGCTAAAACTGATAACTAATTTTTTATGGGCGTGGCCCCGCCCACTTTTTTTCACCCATAAACACTCCCTGGTATGTGTACAACAACTTACCAAAGTTTGAGCCCGATCGGTTTTACAGTTTCGGAGTCTATAGCTAACACACACACACACACACACACACATCTAGCAAACCCCGTGTGGGGTTTGCTAGATCCTCCATCGGGACCCTCCCATTCGGCGAATTGGGAGCGCTCGTCATGCCCTTTTCAGGGCGTGAAGGGTACCAGGGAAATAAAATACCTGGGGGTGATCAAAATCTAGCACTATGACTGGATGGTAGGTTATTTAAATCCAGGAGCGTCTGACCCACATTGGGCGGCTTCCTGGTCAGCGTCTGTCTCCATGTTAGGAGCGGCTGTTCTTTGTGTCCTGGCGGGAGGCGAAAAACGCTAGGGGTAGGATCCCCGAATAATAAAACAAAGATGGAAAGGTTCAATAAATTAAATGAAGTTACTACACAGGGGACTAATACCCCAGTGTCGGCGGCCGCGAGGGGTGGGCAAGCAGGCTCCCGGGCGTCGATATCAAGCGACTGCAATGCTATTCCGGTAGGCTTGGCTGGATTGGCAGATAATGCTACAAGCATAAATGATAACGGTTCTAGTGGAAGGGGACTAGATGGCGGCAAGGGTGACCATTTGGTAACAGTCAACCCCTTTGCCCGAAATTCGAAAATGCGCAGATCACCTCAGCACGAGAAGACTGGATCCAATGAGACGGCAGTAAACCCGAATATGGAAACCACAGCATTCTGTAGACTCGGCGTCTGCATCCGGAATTTAGTGGACATGCTGGAAGATGGGAAAAGGCGTTCGATTCATCAACCTATGCGGGATGCTATAGAGAGCATTAAGGCCTTGTACGAGCTATCGGCGATAGAAAACCATGATGAAAAGGCGAAAGAGGTCATCAGAAGCTCAAAATCCTCTCAAACCTCGCCATGGTTAAGGAGAAAAGAGCCCAAGAGGAAACCAGAGGGGAAACCGGAGGGAGCACCAAAGGAACCTATGGCAAAGAAAGTCTACGAAGGCAAGAAATGCGAGGAAGCAAAACCGGAGGAAACCGCCAATATACAGGAGAATGATGGTTGGAAAGTGGTAAAGTCTAAGGCGAAGACAAAGAAGTCAAACGGGAATCGCAATAGGGTAAGGACGAAACCCGACGCGATTGTAATAGAGGCTGTAGGGAATAGTTCCTACGCCGACATCCTGCGTAAAGTGAAGGCCGATCCGAGTCTCAACGAACTAGGCCAGGCAGTATCCAGGATTAGGAGAACCAATAATGGTAACCTATTACTCCAACTGCGAAATACGGGCGAGCGGACAGACGAGTATAAGGAGGCGATCGGTCAGAGTTTAAATGGCCAGGCGTCTGTAAGGAGTCTGAAACCGAGAAAAGTTATAGAAATCAGAGATATCGATGAAGTAACGACGAAGGAGGAGGTAGTTAGGACAATTAGGGCGCAACTAAAGCTAAGAGACTCTGACCCGGTAGAGATGCTTAGACTTAGAAGTGCATACGGTCGAACACAGATCGCCAAAATTAGTTTGCCAGTAGACAGAGCCGAAATGCTTCTGAAAATGGGGAAAGTCGCTACAAATTGGGCAATATGGCGTATAAGGGAGGAAAAGAGCCTCCTAAAATGTTTTAGATGCCTCGAATTCGGGCATGTGGCGGTCAAGTGCGAAAATGCTATGGATAGATCGAAGATGTGCAGGAGATGCGGTAAGGAAGGGCACATGGCTAAGACATGTGAGGAAAATCCCGTATGCATGTTCTGCAAGAACAATAATACAGGCGACTCAGCCCACATTGCTGGAAGCAGTAGATGTCCGGTATTCAGGAGAGCTCTCGAAACTAGGAAATAAATATGGATTTAAGGATCATGCAGATAAACCTCAACCATTGCGAATTGGCAAACGACCTACTGTCACAATCAGTAAGAGAAAAGCAAATAGATGTTGCGATAATAAGCGAGCCATATGGAGTAAGAAGTAGCAATGTTTGGACAAGCGACCAAAGTTCGAAGGCTGCAATATGGGCATGTGGCAAACATGCATTTCAGAACATTGGAGATAAAAGAAAAGGCTTTACTCGAGCAAGGATAAAGGGCATATTCTTCTACAGCTGTTATGCTCCACCGAGTTGGTCCCATGAGGAATATGAATCTATGTTGCAGGAACTTGTGAATGATGCAGTTGGAAAGTCCCCACTTGTAATAGCTGGTGACTTCAATGCATGGGCGACAGAATGGGGCAGCCAATCGACAAACAGAAGAGGACGGAGCCTCCTGGAGGCATTTGCACCCCTGGATATAGACGTGGCTAACAATGGAAGGAGCCAGACCTTCAGGAAAGCCGGTCGGAGCTCAATCATCGACATTACGTTTGTCAGCAGCTCGCTAACTCCAAGGACGAAGTGGTGGGTTAGCGAAGATTTCACTTACAGTGATCACCAGGCGGTAATGTTCGTAATCTCAGGATGCAGTGGCCGTAGGCGACATACTAAGCCTACAACGGGTCCAAAGTGGAAGGATTCACGTTTCGACGTGGAAACATTCAATGATTCAATAATGGACGAGGAGATCGAGGAAGGTCCAGTGCAGATAGCGTCAGTGCAACTATGCCGGTTAATAGAAAGAGCTTGCGATGCGTCAATGCCACAACGTAAGCCAAACAGATTTGGTTCTCCATGCTATTGGTGGAATGAGGAGATACGAAGCCTCAGATTGGAATGCCTTAGATCGAGGCGCAAGGCACAGCGATCAAGAGGGAAAAGCTACCACACTCAGAGGATTGAGGAATTCAGGGAACTTAGGAAGAAACTCAAAACTGCAATTAAGAAGAGCAAAGGAGAAAGCTTCAAGCTCCTCTGCGAGGAGGCAGATGCAAACCCTTGGGGTACGGCATATAAGGTGGTAATGAAGAAGCTTAAATGCCAAGCGGCTCCCCAGATAACATGCCCAACACTCCTACTGGGCATTGTATCGCACCTGTTTCCACAGCGGGAGAACAATTGGGTATACGTCGACAGCAGATTCATGGACTGCAATATTCCCCCTGTCACGGAGGAAGAGATTCTTAAGATAGGTAGGGAAATTGGGGATAACCGGGCACCTGGCCCGGACGGAGTTCCCAACAAAGCCATTAAAGCCGCAATACAGCGACGACCGTGCTTGTTCAGGAGAATTATGCAAAGTTGCCTTAGTGAGGGTATTTTCCCGGACCAATGGAAGAGACAGAGACTAGTTTTGCTTCCGAAAGGGAACAAACCAGCTGGCGACCCTTCATCTTATCGCCCTATCTGCCTTCTTGATACACTGGGCAAAGCACTGGAAAAGGTGATCTACAACAGACTCATGGACATCGTCGAGAGAGAGAATGGACTCTCCGAGACACAATTCGGATTCAGAAAATCACGCTCCACGATTGACGCCATAAAAAGGGTAGTAGATACAGCTGCGGGCGCAATAGCAGGAGAACGTTGGAGATGGGGGACAAAAGAATACTGTGGTGTTGTCACGCTTGACATTAGAAACGCGTTTAACTCTGCCAGTTGGGATTTCATAATGACAGCTCTAGAGAGACTGAACACACCGAAGTATCTGATTAGAATAGTGAATAGTTACTTTTCGAATAGGAAACTGATCTACGCAACGGACGATGGGCCACGGATGTATGATGTTAGTTCAGGTGTTCCACAGGGATCGGTTCTTGGTCCACTACTATGGAATATCATGTATGACGGAGTCCTTAGAACACAACTACCGAGCTCGACAAGGATAATCGGGTTTGCGAATGACATATTGATTGTCAGTGTAGCGAAACATATTGTGGAATTAGAATCGGCTATAAACGATGCAATTGTGAGGATCCAGAGATGGCTAGATTCGGCGAATCTCAACCTGGCAGAACAGAAGACTGAAGCAGTACTTATTACAAGTAGGAAAAAAGTGGAATTTATGAAGGTGAAGGTGGGAAACCAGGAGATATGTTCTAAACCGGCAATCAAATATCTTGGGGTCATGATAGATAACAGACTTAAATTTGGGCCTCATATTGAATACGCGTGCGCGAAGGCCGCAATGATTCAAAGGAGTATTGCTAGAATACTACCTAATATTGGAGGACCAAAGGGTCCAAGAAGGAGGCTTTTGGCTACGGTTACCAATTCCACATTGCTTTACGCAGCCCCTGTTTGGGCACAGGCTCTGAAGATAAAGGAGTATAGAAGAAAGATGTCCTCGGTTCATAGACTATGCGCGCTCAGGACAATAAGTGCCTTTAAGACGGTATCGGACGACAATAGACATACTGGCGGCGGAGATCCAGAGAATCTACAATAGGCGAACGACAGGCCAGGCAGTAATAAATTTAGCTGCAGTTAAGAGAGAGGAAAGATCGTTTTCAATCAGAGAATGGCAGAGAAGGTGGGATACATCGACTAAAGGGCGATGGACATATAAACTCATCCCTAATATTGCGGTATGGATAGATAGGAAGGCTGGGGATGTGAACTTCTACTTGACACAGTATATGACGGACCATGGCGCTTTTAGGCAATATCTGCACAGGGTTGGCCATGAAAATTCCCAAACCTGCCCAGAATGCCCAGAAGAGGCGGAAAATGCGGAACATGTCGTATTCCGATGCCCTAGATACATGGGGTGGACTTCAGGTATGACGAATCCATCGGAGTTTCTTCGGCATATGTGTCAGGACGTGGAAAACTGGGAGGTCTTTAGTGGAGTATGCTCCCGGATAATTAAGGACCTAAGAAGGCTGGAAAGGGCTAGACGGTCCGACGAGGAGGAGGCGTAAATGCCAACGGCCCCCGCGAAGTAATACCTAGCGGCAGTCCCGTGGGGATGTCCGTTGATGATCGAGGGGGTGTGGTTTAGTACGTAGGCGCTACGGCGAATCGTACATGCTTGTGGCACGGGCCACTAGTATCTATGAAGATTCCACACCACCGGCTCGAAAGCAAAAAAAAAAAAAAAAAAAAAAAAACACACACACACACACACAGAGTTTCACTTTTATATATATAGATTATAACTCTTTCACACTTCACATTCTTTTGAACACAACAATAAGGAGTTAGCGGAACGTTGGAAGGGAGTGAGTAGCAAGCAAGTAGTAGATATCAGCTGTAAAATTGTGGTTATATTGTGTGAAAAAATCATAAACATTATTGATTGTCATCAAGGCGCTTGAGTGTTCTGCTAAACTGGCATTCAGCAAGCAAAACAAAGACACACACAGCCACACATGCACACCATTATAGGCCAGCCAAAGGCTACAAAAACTGATTAGATGTGATAATGATAATATTTAATACAATTTTTTAAAGCAAAAATATGAAATATTTTATAATATTTAAAAAACTGGCTGCAACTACTCTTTGAGGGCGAAAAAAATCCAAGAGTTTTGTTTCTTCAATTTGCCCGATAAAAAAGTAGGTGTAACGCTCAATTAAGTTTTACAGCATAACGATTTTTGGATGGATGTGTTTTCGCGATAACAATGGTTATAATTAAGTTGATGTTTTGTGAAATTGTATTGAATTTTGAAAAGAAAATTAAATAATAAAATTAAACCAATATTATGCATATTAAGATTTAATTGATTAAAGAAGAACAACTTTGTTTTCTTTTCTTGTAAAAAATTAAATTCAATACATGAATACTTTAATGATTTTTGAGGGGCTGCCAAAGCAGGTTAAGTGTACATATGTGTGTGTGTGTATGGCTGCGGTGTGTAAATACTCACATTTTTTTTAGAGGTGTGAAATGAAGGTTCTTTTTGTTAAACAAAAATGTTCTCATAATCAACTTCAATTAGCCCAGCAGTTGACACCTTGTTTTATCTCGTTAAGATTTTTGCAACAACTTCACATTTGTTTCTTTAATTTTTCATTTAAGTTTCTGCAATTTTTTATTTGTATTTGAAAAAAGAATTTTTTTTTTAAATTTCAACCTGTCACTTGTTGCCAACAACATGTTGGTTGATTTAGTTGCAGCAACAGTAACAGCCATACAGCAGATATACAAAGAAATTAAAACAAATACTTTTTTTTTTTATTTGCAACCGAGTCATTATACTGTATTGTTCCCCTACCCGTGTTTAAGTTATAACAACTTTTAATTGTTGAAGTTGTTGCAGGATTGATATTTTTAGAAGAAATTGGTAAGAAATCATACTTCAGTCTAAGAAATTAAATGATATTGAATCATGTAATTATTGTTATTTGGTATTGTAGTAAAGTTTTTTTGATAGCTAGTCCTAAGAAGATTTGGGATTACCATAATCCTTCTAAAAAGTTGATTAGATTTTCAAAACTTTGCTTGTGAAAATAGTCTCAAGATTAATATGACAACAAGGTTCACCTAGTTTCATACCGTATATCTTGTAAATAAAGAGGGGTATTGTAACGCCCTTGATCCTTGATCATTCTCAATAAAACTGACCTTAATAACCATAATCGTTCCCTATCATTTGTTTTATTTTAGAGTGAAGAAGAGCTTATTAATTATTTTGGACTCTTATGATATTTGCCTTATCCTTTAAAATTCTAATTCTAAAGACTTGGTAATTATTCAAGTTTCATTTGGTTTTATGGTTGGGTGCCCCGGTGGACTAGTCAGTAGTGTGCTGGTCTGCTAGTTTGGGGGTTGCGGGTTCGATTCTCGCCAGAGACTCTGGACTAGTCTGCTTCTCTTCTCTCTTTTCTATTCTATTCTTATTTTTCTATTTAGGTATCACAATGGGATCATTATAATGGACCCAAGTGAGCTGCACAACAGCTGCCTGTTCTACCTAACTTAACCTAAGTTTTATGGTTTATAGGAATGAATTTATTTTGTAGGCAGCCTTAATTCTTTTGTGTTTAATTAGTAAAAAAAAAATAAATATCTCTAAAAAATTTTGCAATTTAACTTGAGCGCAGTTAACAAATCTGACTTCTTTCATTGGACAAATATATTTCTTTGTATGAGCTAATGAGAAAGGTATATGGGTATATACACATGCTGTATCCGGAAGATACTTCAAATTAAAAATATTAACAAATAACATGAGTCATTTTAATAAAAATACAGATGAAAAAAACTTGGTAAGTGAACTGTTGAAGAAATTGAATTATATTAGCTCTCCAGACGTATGGAAAAGATCTTTGAAATCAAAGATAGTCACGGTTACTCAATATCTTTTTAGAAAAATTCACTGCATTGAAGCTTTAGATGCATTAAAAAGATCCTTTAAATTCTATGTTGTCACAACTAATCGGAATCTGTGTTCTTCACAGACACACGCAAAGAAAAACCATGGATACGACATGATCACGACGGTCATATTATAGTTTCTATAACAATATTTGGTTGTCGAAAACAAGTAATAGTAATTTTTGTTTCATTTCATCATATATTTTGTCACGATAATCAAGCATTTTTGCTGAAATATATGGTTGCCGTTTAAAAGTAATATGATTTAAAAAAAATAATTTTTTTAAAAGCATTAAATTACATCATTAAATAATAGGCGAGACAACAAATTAATCAAGCTATGATTTTTTTTAATAATAATTTGATTTCAACTGTTCTTCTTCTTGCTGAATAATTTTTTATTATTTTTAAAGTTTGAGATGTCAAAAAAATTAACAAAAATTTCGAAAAATTAAAGAAAATTCAAAAATAAACGAGAAAATGTAAAAAAAAATATTGGTATAAAAATTGCAATTAAATTCGTATGTAAGTACAATCAATATGTGCATGTTACAGCAAAAGACAATAATTTGCCGCGAAAAAGCAAAAATTTTCGATATCAATTGTTGTCATAAATATGATTATTGAATGATACTTTAATTAAACATAATAATGATAACTGGCAACCATTATATGTTTTAACCATAATCATACAATTCAACCATAATATGTTGCTCTTCCATTATAGTTACCACAACCATATTTCTTCTTTGCGTGCAGACACAAAAAAATTTAAAGTCTTATTCAAGAGAGACGTAATCCTTTCAATTAGTTTCTTTAAAAATTCCTTTGATTTAGGAATAGAAAATAAAAACAGTTCAAACTATTCTATTTACAGAACGACTGGGAATCTTTGAGATTTGTAAAATACAAAAATTTAAAATTCCTATTCGACAGTGACCTTCTCCTCGTTCTTATAAACTTCTCTGAAAATAATTTGTGACTTAAGGATGAAAAATTCTCCTGATTTTATTTGTTACTTTTATTGAAGAACATTAAATATCGTTTCCGGACAACGTGACTCATCTTTAATGCTTTCTGAATATCGACAAAAATTGTTTTTATTGAAAAATAATTTATGGAAAAACTTAAGAACTTTAGATTCCAGACATCGTGACTCAATTAGTGTGGTTTTCTGAATATCGTTAAAAAAATTTTTTTATTGAAAAATATATTTAAACAAAACTGTTGCTGTGCTGTTGCACTGCGGACCGAACAACTGTTTTGATATACATCTGGATCTGGAAATTATAAACTTTCAAAAATTTAGCAACAGTGATTGCACCAGTAAGTATTTAAAACTTTAGACGACCGTTAATATAGTGCATCTCTCTATTTAAATAACTGATCATTAAAAAACATTTTGAATAATTTTTCAAACACATATGATCATGGATTCTACTTAATTATCCTTAAAGATAACTTAAAAACTTTCAAGATATTGGGAATAGCATATCTGGTATAAAAGTGAAGAAGCTTTTACGATAAATCGGGATTTTTAAAACTTATGTAAAATGAAGATAACTTTTTTTATTTGGAAGGGAGCAATTTAAATAATAGAAAACCAAATATCTTACTCAAGTTGAAACGATATACTTTAACGAAATGGCCAATAGTCTTTCTCTACATAAGTTAAAGATTTAACATTTTGCGAACTTTTTTTTTCTCTTTAAAGTTTATTTAAAAGAACTTGATTAAAAGATTCTATATACATTTTTACCAGGAACTATCACGATAGCTACAATTTATTACATCTACAAACGGTACTTTGTCAGTCTGTCTCAATCGCCTTGTTCATATTTAATTCTTTCACCAAACAATTGTTGCGAATGCACTTTTTGTGTGACTTTTTTTGTCTTTCAACTGATTTTTTTTTTGTTATGTCAACATTAGTCCGCTTATTTTTTATTCCTTCCCCGTATCATTTGATTTTAACGTATTGATTTCTTGTCATCCAAAAACTTTTCACATTTTTCTTAACATTTCACCCATTAATCAAGCAAAAAATGGCCCTCCAAGAAAACTTTTTTTTGTTATTATGTGTGTATTTTAAAAATTGCATTCGTTACCTTTTGTTTGAACTGGGCAACTGTCAAGCGCTTTTTTTGTGGACACACTGCCACAGAAGATGAAAAAAGACAATACAGTTCCTCATTTAAGTATTTTTGTTTCAAAGTTTAAGCGCTAAATCAGACGATAGAAAGTGGGAGAGAGTGAGAGGGAGAAAGAGCAAGAAAAAGAGTTTTATATTTTCATCATATAAAAGGATTTTTGTGTTGTTTTTGTTTTTAGCCAAAAAAAAAGGAGCGGTCGATGACTTTTTAATTGATTAAAATGAGAAATCGTTACGATCTTGAAAGTAAGATTACCAGGATCTGATTTCAAATAAATTTAGCTGTAGTTGTTTTAATGATTTTTTTCCTCTGCTGTTGTTGCAGTTGATGTTTGTTCTTCCAGATCTTATAGAAAATAAGAGAACAATACTACGTTTTTTAATAATATTTTTTGACCAAACCAAACTAAGCTGAGTTACTAAAAAACTAAACTTTTTTTGTGGTTTTATTATTATTTAGTTTAGAGAACAGTGGGATCATGTTCAAAAATATTCCTCAAAAACAGATTTTAGAATTTTTTATTTTTAAAGAAAACGTTTTTCACAGATTTTTAAATTTTTTCCAAAAAAGAAAATTTTTTAATAATTCTTAAAAATCTTAAAATTTTTTTTAAATTAATTTTATATAAGAAATGAAGAAATTTTTAATAAGTTTGCTATAAAGTAATATTTTCCGAAATTTCACTCTTAAAAAATGAAATGAAATAAATCTTTTTTGCAACAACAAAAGTTAATGAAAATTCTTCTTCAAAATAGTTTTTCTTTTCTCCCACTGTAAAAAATTAATATTTTCTTTACTTTGGCATTGTTTATTCTTTTCCTTAAACACACATGTTTTTTTTTTTTTTGTAGCCTATAGACTTTTTTCTTCTCTTAATGTATGTGTGTGTGCGTTTGTGTGCATCTTGAGTTTTCTGTGTAAATTTGTCATTATTTTAAATCATAATCATAAGTATTGTACAACTTATATGGCAAACGAGAAACAAAAAGCTCACAAAATGCGTAAAAAAGGAGCACGAAAATCAGCCAAAAATAATATTCGACTAACAGGAAATGTAATATGACACTTTTTGCCAATAAGCCCGACAATGAACTGTTGCTTGGCCTCCCTCCTTAAACCAAACTATAACTGCAAATTATATATAAAAATATAAAAAATATAAAAAAGGGACTTGTGAAATCATAAACTTTTGTCTTTATTTGCAAAACATTAATAATTTTTTTTCCCCCTTTCTTCAGTTATTGCTGTTGCTGTACATGTTGTAAATTTGCGCATAATTAATTTAACAATTTGGCCTGAATTGCAAGATTTATTACCGGATTAAAGTTAAACAATTTTTTTGTGTGTCTTTTTTTTTTTGGTCATTTGCAATAATTTCTTTTAAATTATTGAAATAATTCTTTGGTATTTGGAATGTTTTTTGGACAAAAATTTTTTTGAAACAAAGGCTTTAGAAATGTGAAATTTTTATATATTGTTTTTTTCTTATTTTTTGTAGAAAAATATTTTTGGAAAACATTTGTATTCTGTTCTTTAAACCTTAAATCCCATTGTTTAAAGTGTAAAGTGGCTTAGAAGTTAACGAGGATGGTAAAGCCAGTATAGAGAAATAAGTGTGGGAATGATCTAGAGACCAAACATTATAAAACTCATATGTGACAGCGCTTGGAGAAAGGGACCTAAGGGTAAAAACAGGTTTTGTTCAGGAGAACCATCTTAAAGATTAAATGATTTTTCTATTTCTTTAAATTGTTCATAAGAAAAAAAAAAATTTTTTTTTTAGTTTCGTAAAATCAAGTTATTTTGTTAATTTAGAAGGGGAAAAAGGAAAATAAATAAATTTTACCATTAGGTGCTATTCTGTTTGCCCTTAGAATCGTCGATTTCACTTTTATAAAACGCGCATATCTCTGGGAGGAAACACTTTTGGGGCATGGGATCGGTCTCATTCGATTCTCAGATGTTGTCCACATAAAAAAAAAGTAAAAATTGTTTTTTTTTACCCTTAGGTCCCTTTCTCTATGCGCTGTCACATATAGTGAATACTGACGGATAAAGCTATTAACACTTTATATAAATATCAGTCTTTCTATTGCTCTATATTATTCTGCTTCCATAAAATTTTTATATTTATAAAATATAAAATGTTCTAACTGGATCTACATGCAAAGAAAAAATATGGTTGTTGTAACCGTAATCGAAGAGCAACATACTATGATTGAATTGTATGATTATGTTTAAAATAATAATGGTTACCAGTTATCATTATTATGTTTAACTGAAGTATCATTCAATAATCATTTATATGACTGCAATTTAAATCGACATCTTTGCTTTTTTGCGGCAAATTATTGTCTTTTGCTGTAACATACACATATTGATTGTACTCACCAACTTAATTGCAATTTTTATACCAACATTGTTTTACATTTTCTCTTTTATTTTTAAATTTTCTTTAATTTTTCAAAATTTTTGTTCCTTTTTTTGACATCTCAAACTTTTAACATAATAAAAATATATTCAGTAAGAAGAAGAACAATTGAAATCAAATTATTATTAAAAAAATCATAGCTTGATTATTTTGTAATCATACTGGTGTCTCACCTATTATATAGTGATTATTTGTAATTTTTAATGCTTTTGAATTACTGTTATTTTTGTCGCATTAATTTTTTTAAATTATACTATTTTTAAATGATAACCATTTTGAAATTTTTACGAAAAGTAATCATTAAATGATACAATTCAAACAAATGTTCCATTATCGTGACAAAATATATGATGAAATGAAACAAAAATAACTATTACTTGTTTTCGACAACCAAATATTGTTTTAGAAAAAATAATATGACCGTCGTGATCATGTCGTAACCATGGTTTTTCTTTGCGTGTATTTAACAGAAAAAGTTTGATAACTTTGTGACAACCTAAATAGGCAGCCTATACCCCTACGTAAAAAAACACCAGAGCAATTGAAATATTTTTAAATGTTTGGAGAAAAAAATCTCAAGCAGTCCATTTGAAAAACTTAAAGTTTTATAGACTCTAACTTAGAGAAGTGTTTCTCAATAAGAGATTTCATTACGGTATAAAAAAACCGAGTAATTTGAAGCAAAATTATTGGGTATTAATTAAATTGTTAAGGGGGAGGTATGCCATTAATAATGGAAAACAATATAAGCCGAATGGTTAGACCTGCAGGACCTGGTTCTCTTTATGAAATATTATATTACAAATGAGCACAATTTTCAACTGTATGTCATCGATAACTTCAATTGTGAAACTGGTGGAAATGTTTGATCTGTTAACGGCATCTAATTTTTTACTTAAGTAGTATTATTTGACAATTTATCATGGAAACAGACGCACTGTAACGAAGTTGTGTTGTGAAACGCAAATGCTATCTCGGTGTCATAACAACTACAGTTGCCTCAGCCGAAGTCATACAGTCCCACATAAATAAAGGCTGCACAGCTTCCACTTTACTTGAGAAGGAGTGGAGATTAACTTATTTTTCAAGGAGAGGCCTAGTTGATGCAAAAGCTGGTCACATAAAGCGAAAAATAAAAACCCTTGCATTAGATAGAACTAATTGGATTTATTTTGTTTATGCTCGCCCTGTAAAATAAAGCAAACTAGCTGACCCAGTCCGTGTTGCTGTCCCTAAGCAAAAGTTTTAAAATTTTTATATTGGATCAGTATTAACATAGGTTTTTTGTAAATATCTTCAAAACTACATAACCAATTTAAGAGCTTCGAGTCTTGTTTTGAAAAATATGACAACAGCTTTCAAAAAAAAAAAATAAAAAATAAAAAAAGTAATAAAAATAAATATATGTATGCCACGCCCCTCCGCCCGCAGACCGAAAATCAAAATTTAGATTTCACAGTGTCACCCGCCAAATATTCTGAAGATTCCCTGAAAATTTCATCAAAATCGGCCAGCTGTTTTGGAGTTCATACGTTACATACATACATACATACATACATCCTGTTTTATATATATAGGAAATATACTTAATGAGGGATTTTTTTAAACGTTTGGGTTTTGAAATTAAAAAAAAAAAACACAAAAACTTTTAAAAATTGAATAACATTTTTATTTTGGCGATAAATAAATGCCTGTCCTTTACTTTTGAAGACTATTTTATGCAGTAATAATCGAGGCTTTGCTGTTGTTAGGCTCCAATTTCGTTATATTTTTTCCAGCATTTCTATCAGTTCATTACATCCCCAAATCTGCGATGCTTCATTTAGTTGATGAAAAAATACTCGTTACTTGTTTAATGAAAATTGAGAGCCTGACAGAATATATCCTCTACACTTGCAAACTTTTTGTTGTCTCAAGTTGAAGCCTGTTATGTCAGCAATACATAGTTTCTATGCAACGGCATTAACAATGGTCAAAACGATGACTTTGTTAAGAAATAAATTTGGTCAGCATTCCGCACTCATTGACGTAATTAGACCAATGGGCAGTGCCATCCTAGAATTGCTTTTGAAAACAGAAAAACAGAATTTGAAAAAATTTACATGAAAAATTTAATCACTTTAAGGTTCCGCCCGCCAGAAATTGTGTTTAAGCTTTTGCCACCCTCAGAAAATATTTGCAGCTATGCCAATGTCCGTACCTGACAAATACTGTGATATTACTTCTTGATATGTCTTTTATTTAAATTTGTGTAAAACTAGAAATTTTTGTCGCTCAACCAGCTACCAGTTAAGACTGGAAACTAGTATTACTATTATTACCATTCGCGATAAAGATACGTTTGCCAGGTAATCTTTGATTGTTTTTACTCAAAGATTATCTAATTCAGGATAAGGAAATAATACAAAAAGATATATGCACCTTCACTTCAAGGTGAAGATTTTGCAGAGATCGTAGTATGAAAGTCCCAGTCTTTTGTAAAGTACCTCACCCTCAGTTTTATTTGCTGGAGCTATATCGTGTGCTTATTTTTTGCTTTGTAGTTCTCATTATAATGCATTTAGAATTGTTAGACCACTAGGAATCACGCGATTTCGAAGCGATAAGAGATAAAGAGATATCAGTATCGTTGTGTATGAATTTTAATATAAATTCTATTGACAAATATTTTTTGGCGTAGAATACGTCTTACCTTACGGCAAAGGGAGTCATGTCAGATTGTTATTGTTGTAATCTTTATTTTATTGATTATGAGGAAACGCGAGATAACTTATTTTAAAAATGTTTTTGTAGGTAAATGTAGATGTTATCTTTCGTTTGATATACATTTCATATTGGTTGATATCTTCCTAATATTTAAATTTCTCAAATGAAAATTATTTAAACACATACACTCAAACATATGTGTGGTGTTTGGTTGAGTGTTTGAGTTTGTAGCGTGAACACAAACTATGCTGCTGTTTCAGTGTGGACACAAACCTTTGGCTGTTGTTTTGATTGATGAAATATTGAAATTTCGTATATTACTTATGTATTTAAATGAAACAAAATGTTAAATGTGAATTTGAATTTAACATGGATATATAATTATAAAAAATATATGAAAAAATTAATTCATACATTTTTATGTTAAATGAAAGTGCTGCCAAGTAAGCAAAATAACAATGCTGCTTGATTCTGCTTGACAGCAGTAACTATCAAATAAATAAATTTATTTGCTTATATTATTTATCATTTATTGTTATATATGTTTTCTGTCTTATCGGATGGCGTATTCTACGTTAAACATAATGGCCGTGTCTCTGACACAGCCTGCAGGGACAGTACAGCAGTCAGTCGGGCAACTGTCTGCTGTATTTTTTTTAGTATATTTTATATTTATAAAAGTTAAATATTAAATTTAATTTTATGGTAAAGATTTAACAGCCCTCGTTGTGCTGCAATTTTTGGATGGATTTTTAACTGTACTAATGACTTTTTGATTATTGCCAAGAATCCTTTTGTAAAAATTTTTAAGCTTAAGAAATTTAGAATTATAAGGCTCTCCTTTACACAAGCAACAGCAGCAACAACGAAATTAAACAACAACTGAAAAAAAAAAAAAGAAATTGACATTAAACATTTTCTGTAAATGTTTTTTCTTATTATTTTAGTGGCTGTTGTTGTAGTTTATGTTGTATGCATGTATGCATGTATTTCGGGGGCTTTAATGTTAACAATATGCTGTTGAAAGTTTTTTGTTTTGTTCTGTTGTTCTTTCTTTGTGTGACAAAAAATTACATTTTGACCTTTTTTCTACATAGAGTTTTGATTCTTAAGAAGTCACATAAAAAAAAAAATTTAAAGATCCTTTATTATTCTTACTTATTACTTGTCTTGAATATTCTAGAAGTTTTAACTCTTTCATTGTCATTGTCGTTATTATTGTTGTTGTTGGTGTTTCTGACTGTTTTATATTAGGTTCGTTCGAGTACTTTTACTGCACTTTGTAGTAAATGAGTAATTATTTAGTAAATTGAAAATTTTACTCCCAAAAAGAGAATTTGTTCAAAAAAGTACTCGAACAAACATTTGTAAAAATTCGTAAGATTGAAGCAACAGCTGATGGCAAATAAATAAAGTTTAATGGAAACTATGTACATACATACATTTGTGCAAATATGTATTTAAGTATGTATACCTGCGCCAGATTCAGGCAGTTCCATTCTTTCATCTGTAGACATTGTTAACTAACTTTATTTCACAAACAATTTAAATTTAATAATATTTTGCACTTTGGTTTGGATTTTCCTTTTTTTAATATTTTTTCACAAATTGTATACGTTTTGTTTGCTTACTTTTGTTTGTTTACCTTTTGAATCATATGTTTTTTGGTTTTGCTAAATCTTACAGCAAGAAATTTCTGTTGTAAAAATTTGCAAATACTCAGTCAAGAACTGTCACTTTTCGCTCTCTATTTGTGCTCTCATTTACTACAAATTTGTGTAAACGAACGCAATTTCGTAAAATGCAGTAAAAATTTGTACAAATTCGTACAAATTTGTGAGTTCTCGAACGAACCTATTGTTGAACTTACTACACATTTGTCATTTGGTTTTGTATGTTTTGTTGTTGTTGTTGCTTTAAGAAGAGCAAATGTCAAATTCCTTGTTTTTGTAGTCGTTAGCTGTCATTGTCATTTGGCGGTGTATGTTGTTTTTGCAGTTGTTGTGTTTTTTTTGTCATTGACATTAAATGCATCGTATAAGTTGCCTTTTTAAATTTGCTACATGCTCCATCATTATTTGTAGCGCTTTAGTTTCATATTGTGGTGTTAAGCTGTGAATTTGCCAAAAAGATTTACAAAAAACGAAACGTTAATGAAAAAACGATAAACCTATACAAAGTCATGTAAATAATTATTTTGTTTTTCTGATGAATTGAATAGAAATATTTGTAACCGCCAGAGAGTCCTAAAGAAGACTTAAGCAAATGCCTTTTAAACATTTCCTAAATATGAAATGTATAATTTAGCCAACGTTTAACGTAAGTTTTGGAAAAAAGTTTTGAAAAAAAAAAATTTTTTTAAGCAAAAGGAAAATTGTTTAAAAATGTTTTAAAAAAGTAACATACACATGTACATACATATTTTAAAAATTTTCTATGAACAATAGATTTCTAAAAATGAAAATCTTTCTATTAAAAAAAAAGATTTTTTTAAAAAATGTATAAATAACGTTTTTTAAAAAATGTATTTATAAAGAACAACTTTAGCTTTAAAATTAACATAAAAATGTATTTTCAAGAATCTTATATGATTAAAAAATTCATTAAAAAAAAATTTTTATAGAGAAACAATTTTTTTGATTTTTTTTTCGGAAAGTCGTACAAAAATTGTCTGCAAGGAGAAAATTTATTAAAATGGCAAAAATTTTTTTTGGGAAAGAAAATTTAAAAAAAATTAAATTTAAGAAAAATTAATTTATATCTTTTAAAAAGTTTAAAATTCAAGTTTTTATTAAAATATAACGAGGCCTGACCGCAAAAATAACGCAACTCATATATTTTTCGAATTAAGTTTTTAATGCAGAATTGTTCTCCGGCCTCTAACACTTCGCCTGGCTTAATATTGAATCGAAAGTAAAAATATTTACAGAAATACAAGCCATTAAGTTTTAACTTAAGCGACACCTAACTTTTGGTGCAACTGCAAGGAAACGTAACTAACGTTAAAAGATATGAGAGTCATCGAAGAATTAGGAAAACAAGCAAATAAATTAATTGTAAACAGAAAACAATATTTACATATCGACGGATTTATATAAAAGGTCGTATCGTGATTTTTTATTTATTTATTATTACCCGAATAAAATTGAAAAAAATAGAATAAGTCAGAGCTTTTTTATGTGGCCATAAATTTGTCGTTTCAACCATACCACACTTAATTTTTTAGTTTGTATGTGAACTACTAGAAAATGTTAAAATTGCGATTTCATTAAAAAACGATAAACGCCCTTTTTATATTAAGATATGTAACTTTTGTTTTTTAGTTTATCTAATCTTGGATAGAACTCTGAATAACTTTATACTTATGATCAGCGTTGCCGTTTTTGGTTATTTATAACCAAAATTGGTTATTTTTTTTGCCAGTGTGTAGATGTGTATTTTTTTCCTTTTTGGTTACTTTTTTAAAGCCCAAAATTCAGTAGTATTTAATATGTTTTATTTATAAATCATGTTCTTATATGTACGTTTAACATTGCAATGTTCTCATTTAAGTGACAATGTTTAGACAACATTGTTAGCACTTGAAACCCTATTTCTTTTAGCAAATGATCAACTCTGGAGTACGAAAAAATACATGACTGTTTTAAAAAACAAGTACAAGTACAAATATTTTTATATTGTATTAAAATTTAAAATAAATAAAAATTTTATTTTAAGTAAAAGCTTTTTATTTATTTATCGTTATTTGTAATAAAATTACCTTTAAGTTTTTTTATGTTACTTGATACGTAAGACTTGAATTTTTGGTTTATTTTCAGTTCATAATTCATTCGTAAAGTACAAATATTTTTTATATTAAAATGTAAAACAAATTTAAAATAAATCAAATATATTTTAATTTTGGTTACTTTTTTTATTTGGTTACTTTTTATAGTAATTTTGGTTGTTAATTTTTTTTGGTCGTGGCAACACTGCTTATGATCATGCAGCTCATGATAAAAATATCACTAATACGCGCTCTTGCGAGATCTAAAAGCTTATGGTCACGAGATACGGGAAAAATTTTATTAAGGAATTTATAGCTATAATTGCCAATAATACACCAAGTTTATTTGTATTTTATGTTTTTTTAAGGAAAATTAACTTAAGCTATAACAAATTATTTGCAATAAGTTTTAATAAGAAAGTTGGAATGAATATTCATTTATAATTACAACAAACACAAATGGCACGGTGTTTTTAAAATACAGGAATTTATTGTTCAGTTTCTAACGCCATCCAAATGATGGACTATAAAAAGCATAAAACAATAAAAATATAAATGCTATGCTCTCTAATTTTTTTTAAAAATTGTAACATAAATAATATTATCTAATCAAGCATGATGATTACACTGATTAAAAGTGCTAGAGATTAAAATTCATTGCACTCGGATGAATAATTTTTTAGTATTCTTACATGTTTACAATTTAAATTGAAAATGTTTTAGGAAGTTAAATAATTTAGTAAAACAACCTTAAGCCATAAGGATTGATTTACAATTTTATTAAGACATTTTGAATGAAAAAATATTATAATTCCAATAAAGAAACAATCATTCAAATTTCTATCCTTGTTTGCTCACGCTGTATATTTGTTATAATCTCGGTCATGCACAATCGCTTAATTAGAGCGAAAAAGTTAAAAAAAATTTTCTGAACTTTTTTTCTTTGGGTTACATTATTTTGACGGTCACATTTTAGTTTAACCTGACAGAAATGTAGGGGACAAAATTTACGTAAGTGATATAGAAGGGTTTTTATACAAAGAACTAGGTAGGTAGGTAAGGCTGGTGCAAAGTTACCCTCACACCTTCACTCGGAGACCATTACGGTCCATTGTGACGCCTTAATAGAGAGAAGAATAGAATAAGAATAGAAATATTAAGAATAGAAGAGAAAGAGAAGCAGACAATTCCAGAGTCTCCGGCGGGAATCGAACCCGCAACCTCCAAACAACTGACTTGTCCTTTACCGACTAGTCCACAGGGGCACTCATATACAAAGAACTAACGTAAAACTTATCTAAAAGTTGCATAAGATTGTTAGTGGATTACATTTTAATTTTTATATAAAAAATTTAAACAAATTGGAAAAAAGTTAAAAAACCTTCTCCTGTAAAATTTGGTTTTTACAGGTAACGGCGGCTGGTGCTCGATTTAGAAAAAATATACTTGCTTTAAGGGATCCCCTTGGATATCCACTTGTATTGTTAGCCGGATGGGTAAGCCAGCTCTAGACAGACCTAATTTTGTTTTATAGTATCTTATATGCTTTAAGGCGAATCTTTTAACTTTTAATAGTGTTTTCACAAATATTACTTAACATTTTCTCGTGAGATGGGGAACACCAATCTATGTTTTTTTGTTGTAAATAAAAGCAGAGTTTACATTTGCCACATTTTGTCAAATTTGTGGCATCTTATGATAGTGTGATGACTTCTATGCCACAATGTAAAAAATAGTTTTAAAAAAAGTTTTAGTTTCCCTGCTTTTAACAAATGCAATGCAATTTCTTAATCCTACGTTGATTATCAATTGAAGGTGTCATCTTGAAATACAAACAGTTTTTATTCTGTATTTTTGTTTCTTATTTTAGTTTTTTTCTTTATGCTCAGTACAAAAAAAAAAAAATAATAATAATAAAAATTCTGTAGTAAGATTAAAAACTATACAAATTAATGCGATTAGCAAACACCCTATTGTTAAGATTTACGAATTCATGAGATAACCGTAATATGACTGTTGAGCTGTGTCAATCGGTTTAAAATTTTATAGTGAAAATTTAAACAAATTTTTAATATTGATATTGGTTTTTAAAGAAATAATTATTTTGCTGTGAAATCAATTGTCATGTTTCTGTAGCGCTTTCCGTTTACTGTAAAGTTACGATCACTATTAATTTGTTAGACATTTTTTACGTATCAATGATGCCTTCAGACCATTAAGGAAATCAGACAAAGACTTTTTCAGGCAGCCATAGTTTTCAATAATACCAATAATAGCCGTTTACTTAAAAGTATAACTGAACAATATTTTTTTAAGCAAAATTGTGGAGCATAAGACCATACAAGAAGACATGAGCTCCTCAACTTAAATAATATTTACCAAAAAAAAAAACCTGAACAGTTAACAAACGTTGCTTTGACATGAATTTTCAATAAATAATAAAACACTATTGATAAAAATGCTCCTACAAAAATTCTATATCGTTCTTCGAACTTCAAAATATTGTTGACATCTTGTTTTTAATGAAGAAAAATAAAAAATGGTCACCAACACAATATCTAACTAAAATTACATTCCTTTATCGTAGGTGTATCTTATATGGCTCTTCGCTTCAACAAAATAAAAAAAAAACGATTTAAACATCTCTTTACCAATTTGAAGATCGTTTTTTTCAGTTCTTTCTTTTTGGTCATTCGCTTTATGCGTTAAATACATTATTTGATTGTACGAGAACTTTAAAAAACGATTTGAACAATATAAAGAATTTTATTAAAAACCCACTTCAAAATATATTCGAAAAAAAGAAGCTGAAACAATATTGTATTTATCTTTAATTTTGGTAAGAAATATTTTTTTACCGCAAGAAAAAAAGTTAAAAAAATATTCTTAACTTGTTGAAGAAAGTCGTGAAATTATTGGTTGCGGAAAAAGGTAGGTGCCGTTCAAAACGTTTCATTTTAACACAGAAGGATGCAGTATTAGGTTAGTAAGTATATGGTTTGAATTTCCAATATCTTGGGTAATTAATTTTTTTTTTAATTAATTTAGAAAGCAAAAAAGGCCTTTGTCCAAACTAATACTGATTGGATTTGTCAATATATTTAAATTTTAAAAATAGTGCAGAGTTCTTCCCTTACCCTTGAGTTATTGGTTACGAAAGCACAATAAAGTATGTCCTCCGTAATGCTTTTTATTTCAGCAGTTGCAAAAAGGAGAATAATTTATTTTAAAAGTAATTTTTTTTAAATTTTTTTCCAACTTGCTGCTACCTCTTAAGTGCAAGAGAATGATTCCTGGTAGCGATGATATTAGCGCTTATTAATTGCAAAAATGAGGCCAACAAAGTGGGACATTACAAATAAAAATCATGCCTTCTAGAAGTGCTCTTTTATGCAGGTAAACACTAAGTAAGCGATTCAAATAGCTCTTTTTGGTATTTAAGTTTTTTGGTGGAACATGTGGCAACCATCTTCTGTTACTAAACATAAACGTGTGCCTTTAGTTTCTAAAAGGAACGTTGGTTCTCTACAAATATGTAACAGCTTCGCTGCTATGATCTGTATTTCATTTTGCGATTTTGGTTTGCTTCAGTGTCAAACTGTCTGCGCTGTGTGTGACTCGGAAAACTAATGTTTCGTGGGGCACACGTAGTCGTGATTTTGTTCGGTCAGTAAATTTTTAAGATTCGAATTTGTTTCATGTTTCGTGGAGGTCGGAATTTCCACTTTCGTTCTTATATACCGTGAACATCAGATTGTAGAACGAATTAAAGATTATGGAAGTGGACCATTGAGTCTGGATACGATATATTAGCTGAAGCTATTCAAAGAACTTTGCCTATAGGTAAATATTCGAAGATATTTTAGGCTGAAATTATTGCCACTTCTATTAGTTCTGATAAATTTATAAGGAAGAAAACCCTAATTAATGTTCTCTGGGCTAGCCAAATGATTTTAAAGTCTTTGCTGCTAGAATGAATTGATATTTTTAAAGTTCTTGGCATTTACAACAAAGTTTTGCTACTTTAGATATTTTACAATATTTGTTCTTCCAGACACTGAGTTTAATTTCACAGGGTAAAAGTTTTCTTCGTCTGATATAAGATAAATCTAAGGGACTCTTATTCTTAGAAAGGAAGAAATGTTCTAGTGTTCTAACTAGAAGGACTTAAGTAAAATTGGTTAGTCAGACGCAGTGGCTAGTTTTTTTGCGATATAAAGGATGAGACTGCGAAGCATATACTTTGCAATTAATCGGCACTATACAGTAATCTAGAGTGCGAATTCATTTTGCTTTATTAAAAGCCTTAGTCTAAAGAAATTTCCTCGTTAAAGAAATATCTATTTTTAATATTCACAGAGGATACATATTTTGAACCTTTAGACATAATATAATGGATTTGGAGGCATGTATATGTATATGACATAACATACTACCAATATATGACACCACCGATGTATGTATTATATAGATTTAAGAAAATTTTGATTATAAAATTGATCACAAACGGTAAATAACCAGCAGTTTTTAAATTTCCCTAGAGAAATCTCTTTTCTCTCTTATCTAACATACCATTTTGTAAAGTGATTGCACTTGAGGGTACAGAAGGGAAAAGGAAGCAATTTTTAAATATTTTTTTTTTCTACAAAAATTTGGTATGAGGTCTACAGAAATATCACACGAATATAATTGAGTTTGACACAATAAATTGCTCATCATGTTTATGTTGTGTTGTTGTCGTCGTCGTAGTCTCCATCATCACCACCAGCCATTGCTGCAGCAGCAACAGCAACTACATAAGCAGCTTCACTGTTGATATTACTGTCGATTGGCTTTTTGGGGATTTCTGCTGCTGCTGCTGTTGTTGCTGGTTTTCTGTTGCTGGAGTTCAACCATTTGGATCTTCTACAAAAACAGTTTATAAAATATTTTATAAATAATTTTTGTTTTTATATTTTCTCAATACATTTCTCCACTAGCAATTTAAAATTTTGCACTGCTCTTACCTGTAGCTGTGGATGTGGTTTTTGCTGTAGTCCCTCGTACCACCAAAACACCACTTGCAAAAGGTTTATGCTGTTGATATTGTTGACCTTAAAGCGTTTGTTTTCTATATATTTTAAAATTTTTTTCTCAAATTTGTTTTGTTTTATTTCTTATTGCTGTTATTGTTGCTGGTGCTGTTGAGCTGATTTATAAATTGATTTGGATAAGTTTGGCACAGCAGGCGGAAATGTTACTGATGTCTTATGATGCTTCTGTTAAAATGCATGTTTCTTTATTTTTTTTTAGTTGTTTTTCGTAATTTTCTGCGCTTAAGCTGTGACTGTTTTGTATTTGTGTGGCTTGAAATTTTAAGATTTTGGCTGCTAAAGAATTATTGTTTTTTTTTTTGGATTTTGAAGATTTGAAAGCATGTTTTTGGTCATTTTTTTTTCTTAATACAAATTTTTTTGGTGTTCAGTTGTATGTAGATAATAATAATTTTTTTCTAACATTTAAATATATTGTAAAATAATATTAAGTAAACAAGAAATTTTCAATAAAAAAAAAATCATCTTTAAAAATTGCTATAGAATGATAAATATTTTTAGCAGGTTAAGTCATAATATTTAATATTTTTAAAATGATTTAAATGTTATCAACACGAAATACAATATTTTTCTATAATTTTTAAATTTTGGAAGTTATAGCATTATGACAATACGACATGATAGCAATTCCTGTAAATTACACAAGTGTTATAAAAATTAATAAAATTAGAAAATTACCAAAGTAGTAATAAACAATTTAATATGATTTTAAAATTAGATACTAGGTTAGGTTAGCTTAGGTAGAACAGGCAGCTGTTGTGCAGCTTACTTCTGTCCATTATAATAATCCCATTATGATACCTGAATAGAAAAGTAAGAATAGAATAGAAAAGAGAGAAGAGAAGCAGACTAGTCAGAGTCTCTGGCGGGAATCGAACCCGCATCTCCCAAACTAGCAGACCAGCACACTACTGACTAGTCAACCGGGCCACCCTAACTAACTAATTATTATTATTACATACTAAAGAAGTAAAGCTTAACCAGTATTAGTAATTTGTCGTTGATGTCTCCCTACAAACTCTACTTTTGTAAAAGGGTGTCGAAATCTGAGTCATCATTAATATCGTTATAAAAAAAAGAGTTTTTATGAGGTACTAAAAACATATTTATATTAGTTTATTCTAAATAGGTTCCGGTCAAAACTAAAAAATAATGTCGGTCAATTGACCCCTTCCTGGGTCAGCAGGATCTCAAAATTTTCAATCACGTTTTCCAATAAATGATAGATATTTGCTTGATAATGTTGTTTTTAAGGTCTTGAGATGTTTTGGGACGATTACAGTATATTTTCGACTTTCAAAAAAGTTCACAAAAATAGTCACAAGCTGTCTTACTTTGTCGGTGACCAACTCACTTGTCCTCAAAAAAAAAAAAATAATGCGATTTTCGAACTTTCAAAAGATCCACTGTTTTTTTTTTTTATATGTGGCAAGTAACACCATCCTGTTGAACTCACATATATTATACTTCTTAATATTATAAATTTTCCGCAACTAAAAGCTTCAGACCATCTCCTAGTAGCGATTTCTATTGACCATTGATTCTTCAAATTCGGCCACCCTCAATATTGTAATTAGAGCAATACGTAATTTCTGTGCCACTTCATAGCATCTTTAGTGACCTTCATTTTAGTCTTGTTGAAAACCTAACATAGTGCTTACCTGAAAATTTTAAGGAGCCCAATATGGAGGGTATTTGTATCAGCCTTGGCAACACCGCAACTAGATACGATTCGAAGGACCATAAACAAATATCACTCGAAACCAATATACATTTTAAGCAGACCACAACATCAGGCATCACAGTACATATCTTCTTTTTGGATTTCCTTTAAACCTAAACTATGTACACTATTTACCCAAATAATGACAAGTATAAGGGTGGTTAAATTTTTAGGGCATTTCATTTGACATTTCTCAATTTCAGAGTAACTCAAATTAAACCATGGAAAGATATACAATCGAGCAACGCGTTTAAGTTATTCAGGCTAATTATGAAAATAAGCGTTCAAATTAAAATGCATTTCGTGCACTTCGTAATTCTTTTGATCAACATAATCGTTTAAATTCGTCCACAATCGGGAGAATTGTAAAAAATATTTAAATTTCTGCAAAACAGGTCTGTATAAAATGTTAGAACATCTGTGAATACCATCTTAGTTTGTTGAATGAGATACATTGCTTTTTTTGGCGATAGCGTGACAAAAGAGCAGTCAACCTCGACTCATTCAATAATTGAACATCGGTCTGCCGCCGAGATCGCGGGGGGCCATTTGGCCTATATTTTGTTCCGTACTTAATTGAACCATACCAATATTACCTTTAAGATTTAACCACCGTTTATTTTAGTGTAAAATATATTTCAATTTTAAAAATTTTTTTATTAAAATTTGCATTTTTTTCTTTCTTGTTTAGGTTTTACCTTCCTATCATGCCTTTTTGAGGCATGTCTGTTTAGTTATCTTCCATAAAATATGCAAATACAAAATGTTACATCAGGCCAATCTTCAAATGATGGCATTTAGTTGTGCAATCCTTTAAGCATTTGTATTTATTACTTTTCATGCTCAAAGAAAAACGTTTTTTTTTTTCAGTGGTTTCAAAAAAATATTGAAATTTGATATTGTTGTTCTTTTCAAATAATTGCCGATTATATTTGTATACCTTGCATTACATTCCTGCCATGAGAAAGACTTTTAACAAGACTTGGGAGGATATAATTCAAAATTATAAAGCAAAAAAAAAACTCTTAAACATGATTTAACATTTTTTGGCGAAATTTAATTTGACAGTAATAAAGAACAACAATATAAAATTATAATTAAATAATAATAAAAATATATTAAAGAATTTTAATAATGAAACCAGTTTTGCGTCATATATGAAAACTGAATTCTGTTTTCCGCAGGAGGTTGAATAATGAACGATAAGTTTGTTTTTGTATGCTCTCAGCATACCCATCAATAAAGAAAACCTTAATAACACTCTTTTAGAATTAATTACAGTTTTTAATGCTACGACAGTAATTAGACCGGTTAGTATCGTTGACAATAGAAAAACACGAATTGGCAATTTTAGTCCAGTTTGGATTATTGATGACATAATTATTAATTTAAAATGCTTTTTACAATTGCGATTTTTTTTTAACCGTCAAATCGTAAATTCTTTATTAATGAAAAATGTGTACAGAACTAAGTTCGTCGACAAACATTTAAGTAAAAATTGACAAATTGTTTCTGATTTAAGCAAAAAACATAGGGCTCGTCCAGCCACAATACACGATGATTATTGTCAGTCACATCTTAACATTTCAGTCCTTGACAAATTTAATCATGGAGAGGTACATAATTGAGCAGCGTCTTAAGATTGTTGAAGCATTTTATGAAAATGGGCTTTCAAATCAGAATGAATTTCGTGCTGTTGTTCACGGTAGTGTGGAAGAAGAGCTGTCGATCTTGACTTGTCGTATTGCCCAATAATTGAACATGACACGAACATCACTGATGGAAATTTTGAATAAAAATTTTAATTTAATTGGCTCAAGAGCTGAAGTCTATTCAGCATTTCAAGTGTCGTTAAAACGTCGAATGGTTGGTTAAATAGACAGAAGTGGAGAAAATCATCATCAGCGACGAAGGACACTTTCACCTCAGTGGATTCGTTAACAAGCAAATTGCCACTTTTGGAAAACTCAGAATCCACGAGTTATTGTGGAAGAGCCAAACATCCACAAACAGTGACGTTTTGATGCCTTTTATGGGCTGACGGTGTCATTGGAGAGCACTTCTTCAAAAATTAGGTCGGCCAAGCAGTTACCACCAGATGGATAACGGACTTCTTGTAGCCAGAAATTGAGGATATGTTCCTGAATGATATGTGGTTCCAACAAGATGTTGCCACACAGCCAATGAAACAATGAGCTTTATGTGCAAGAAATTCAATGGCCGTGTTATCTCACGGCTTGGTGTTGTAATTGTTATTTGTGACCAACACAATTCTAGTCTGTAGAATATTATGCCTTATTTTTCACTAGAAGTTCGTGATCGACTGACTGTTCTATATATACTGTTAAACACCTTTATTGACAACGACGATGTTCTCTAAAGATTTGTCTCTTTAAGTGTTATTGGTCAGCTCAAAATTGTCCTCCAAATATTACGTAGACGAATTAAAAGGGAAACCAAATTTTCCTTAAAATGGATACACTACAAAAGAAGGTGTTTAAGTAAAACCGAAATATTTGTTTCTCTAAAATCTTTTAAATGGAAATTGAAAAATATTTTAAAACCTCTAGAAGTCATACTAATTTTTTATATTATTTAATAAACAAAACAGCTTCTAAGTAATTAAAATTTTAATTTGAGGTTTTTTAAGTAGTAATAGTGCTAAAAGTGTTCTTTGTCTATTAGTTAATATAATTTCGCACAAAACCTCAATAGAGTAACATAATAAAACTTTATACAGTGGCAGTAAACGTCATTAAAGAATGGAACAAAAGGGCTCCATTAAAAAAAATTAACAGCAATGAAAAAAAAAAACATAAATAAATAAAAAAAAACTAAAACCAAACATAAACTCAAATACATACATATGTACGACTACAACATGCCATAATCTATGCTCGAATAAAATTAGTTGATGGCAGCAGAAGGGAAATAAAAGGAAAAACAAAAAACAACAGAAGCGAACATAAAAGCTTATAAAAGAACATGTACTACATAAGCATCAGCGGTGGTTTAGAACATTTGAAAAAAGTACAAAAGAATGCAAAATAAAAGAAGAATAAGAACAAGAAAATATGCTACTACATCTTTTTCTTTCATCATGACAAAAGCCACACGAATTATCAGTATCGTCTTGGCTAACAGCAGCAGCAACAACAACTACATACAATTTTAACAACAACCGCGAAAAATAATAAAAGCAAAGGAAAACGACAAGCCTAAGCAACAACAGTAACACGTAAACAAAAAAAAAAAACTTTCAAACACATAAAACTAAAACTTTGAAATGACGACAAACAACCGCAGAATCTACAAAAAAAAAGAAACTCAAAACAATAGTTTTAAAAGTGATCTAGTATGTTTATTTTTTTTTTTTTTTATTTTTTTATGTTCTCTAACGACCCTAAAAATCATTTTGAGTCTTTGAAACGAAAGAAAATGGAGCTTAGACAACAACTACCTCATAAGCAATTTTTTTTAAGTGTTAACTTTGTTTAATAATGATGACAATGACGATCGTCTTCAAAATATGGTGATGGCAACTCATCATAATCCCAGACGCACACAATAACTTCATGGGCTCTTCCTGAACAAAATGCAATTTTGCTTAAACAAAATCACACAATAAAACACGGCCACCACAGCTACAACTACAACAACAGATAATCCAAACAATAAAAGATTTGAAAGCAACTATGTACATCATCAAAGCAATAACAACAAAAATCATATGTTCACTTTGCAAGCAAAATTTAGAATTATCATCTTAAAATCTGTGTGTTTATCCAGTTGTCTGTCCTTTTTTCTTCCTCAAACTTCTTGCATTTGCTATTGCTCAAAATGTTGTTGTTTATATTTTGCTGTTTGAGTTTGCTTCTTTTATTTAGATTTTAATTCGGTTTGTAGGCCTAAAATAATCCGGCATATAGATATGTGGACACACACACACACTTACATATGCGGCCTAACTTAGACATAATCAAACTTAGCCATTATAGAATATCACCTTTTTTCATACAAACATATGAGACATAGAAACATTTATATTTCTTCAACTACTGGCCACATCATATCATCTCTTATTTCTAAGATTATTTCAATGTTGCAAGTGGAGATCTGACGAGAAAAAAACAAAAAACAAATACACTAACAAACTTGGAAAAAAAAGCCAACTCTTAAAGAGGGAAGTTTAGCCAAACAAATATTGTCTACGAAAAGGACACAATAATGGGTATTTAACTTGAATTTCTCTTTAAAATAATAATATTTTTTAAAGTAATTTCCTAGGAAATTCGATAAATAATATTGCTATGCAAGAAACTGTTAAATGTCTGAAAGACATAATAAAAAATATTGGATTGAAAACTATAAAGAAATATGAACAAATTGAAAAATATTCATACGCAGCCTAATTCTAAATATTCCCAGGGAAATAAGTTCCGGGGGAATAAATTTTTCCATGAAAAAAAGGAGAGAAGGATAAAAAAGGGAGAGAGAATATTCGAAGTCAGCTATTTTGTTTTAGCTGTTTTTTTGAATGAACATTTGTTAAAAATTTGTGTGAAAATTAAACATTAAATTTAAATTATTAAAATGTTTAGTGTAGCCTTTCGAAAAAATCAGCAGCAGAACAAACAAGAAGAAAGTAACGTGATGAATGCAATCAACTTAAGTTTTCACAAACTTTGTAAGTACAGAACTATTATAAATATTGGGTAATTTTATTATGAATTTTACATATCACAGGTTTGAAAAATATTACAGGGTGCACAAACCGGCCTTCAAATATTTGTTAGCCTTGTTAATGTCTCACACTCAGCCAACACGTAAGCCTTTTGCAGTATCCCCAGTCGTCACATTAAGTGCAAGTCTACGTTTCTTTGCGGAAGGTGGGTACCAAACGGGTATAGGGAAAGACTGCGACGAATCTTTGGCCCAATGCAGTCCTAGCAAAATTTCGACAGAATTCTTAAACATATTTGAAGAGCATCTATGCCCAAGTTGGACTTCAAACTGCAAAACAAAAGAGGAAAAATGAAAAATTACGTTATTAATGTATGTAAAACATGGCATTCCCAGCCCTACAGGTTGCGTGGACGGGACACATGTCTGCATTTAAGCTCCCTCTAACAATAAGCACTTGTACTACAACAGAAATAAGTACTTACTACAGTTTAAATGTAATGCTGGTAAGAATTTTTACTAAATTTAATTTTTTTTAAATGTTTCATAAAATTATATATGATTTTTCCAAGCTTGAGATCAACTTTTTTTTTTTTTTTTTTAATAAAAAATTATTTATTTTAACCAATATTTCGCTACCAAACAATGGGTAGCTTCTTCAGGGTAATATGTATACAAATTTTATAAAAACAAATCCAAAACAATTTCAAATTGAAAAAATATTTTGTAAAAAGGCGGGAAAATATTTTTTCAATATAAACAATTTTTGAAATATACAAACAAACAAACATACAAAATAATTCATTCACATATGAATGATTACCTTCTTGAACCTTGGCTTCTGACTTCTCATAGATGTCCAGAGGATGGGACATTGCATTGTGTTCAAAAGAACCTCTAATAGTTTCTTGTTTGTTTTTTCCCTGTTAAATAACGATATTTATTAAATTTTTTATAAAAAAATTAAATATTTAAATTTTTTTCACAACTCCCTTGCAATTTGTTGGCGGAATTATTTCCGAAATTTATTATCACATTCTCTCTTTAAATGTCATTCGTAATGCCTACTTTTTTCCCGGGGAAGAGTTTCCCAATTTCGAAGTTCATTAAGAATAAGGGAATAAGGAAAAGGAAATAATTTCAGGGGAGAAATTATTCAGAATAGGGGAACAGGGAATAGGGAAAAAATTCCCAGGGAATTGTTATTTAGAATTAGGCTGATGGAGTAAAATTTTCGTCAAAGCTAAATTTTTCAAAATTACAAAATTTCCTTAAAAGGAAATTTTAAAAAACATTTTAATACATTTTTAAAAACATTTTTTGAAATATCCTTAAAATTATTTTCTTTGAACAAATTAGGCAAAATTAAATAAAAATAATAAAAATTGTTTCATTATTTGTTTGGTTAAATTTTAAGTGCCGATGTTGATCTTGAACAAAACACAAATTATTTAGGAAATTATTGTCATTTCTTTTTATTATGATAATATTGGTATGTTTCAATTATGTATGGAATAAAATATCGGCCAAATGGCCGCCGCCATTTCGGCGGCTCACCTCCATCCGATGGTCAAAATTTTCGATGACGCTGAGGCATAATTGAGGTTTTGTGCCGTTAATGTGCCGAATTAACTCATCCATTAGCTCTTGAATTGTTGCCGGCTTATTGACGTACGCCTTTATATTTTATATTCATAAAATTAAAAATGAGTTTTAAAGGAAGTTTTCACAATACTAGGGAAATTTTACAAATTAGTTTAAAATTATAATTATTGATAAACAAATTAGTTGTATTGAGGAGTGCAAAAATAATTACTTAAGCAAAATTTCTTTCAAAGGGAAAATTTTTAATGACTTGGAACTGTGTTAAAAATATAAATAAAAAATAATTACAACTTAAAGAAAGTTTTTTGTAATAAAAATTTTTGAAAATTATTTTTTTTTAATTTTTATGAAATATTGAAGTTATGAAAAAAAAAATAAATAAATTCCTAAATCATGAAAAAGAACAACAAAGAAGAAAAATGTTTGTTAGATTTAATTTATCTTTAAGGTCACCCTTTTTTTCATTTAAAAACCTTTAAAAAGATTTGTAAGAAAAATATTGAATTTAAGATTTTTAATTTAACCTAAAATTATTTTAAGAAATATTTTATAAAAATTATTTGATAATATAACTGAAAATTTGAATTTAGAAGTTATTGTTGAAGTACAGAGTTGGCTGATTTGTTTTGCTATAGTGGCTATTTCTGAAGCCTTTCAACATGCCATTCACCTTCAACATGACAACTTTGCGTTTGCTGCTTTAAACTCATGAATGCTGCCATTGGAACACTTATATTTAAAGTTCAGTTTGCTTTTAAACAGATAAAGTGGCTAAGCATTTTCAAAACTAAATTTCATAAAATACTGAACTAAAATAAGGCAAAAACTGTTTGCGATTTATGTCTATCTATTATGTTGGGTATACCTTCCCAAACTGTGACCAGTTCATTGCATGTGCATGTGTCTTATAATGCGAATTGATCTTAGGGTCTCATCCATACTTTACAATGTTGCCGCTAAAAAAAATCTTTTATTGTTGTTGTTGTTGATATTGCTGTTGGTGGAGAATGATGATGAGTTTGTTTGCGTTTTTGAGTAGTTTGATTGTTTGGTTGTAGTCGGTTTTTTTGTTTCCTAAAATAAATGGCGACAAGCAAAAATGTTGATGAAGATTAGTTTAAGTAGAGTTTTTGATGATGTTAATGTATTCAGTAACGAAAACAATAACAACAACAACAATAACAGCAAGCGGCAACTTTTTGCTGAAACTATGTACAACAACAAAAATAATTCTTAATAATTTCTGTTTGTTACGACCGCCATAATGGAACATAGTGAACATAAACAAAAGAAATGTTTCAAAAAAAAAATAATTAAACTATGAGACACCGAAGTGAAGAAATCATGGATAAACGAAATTATTTTGGTAGCAATTGAGAGCGTAGTTTAGAAACTAAAAAAGTTTAAAAAAATTATGAAATGTATTGTAAAATTTTTTTTTATCATAATTTCATTAGCTATATCTTAACTCAATAGCTTTTGTTTTACCTTGATTTTTATCTTATATTTGTATTAATAAATATATTTTTAATACGACATAATTTTGTATTTTATTTCCCTCTTAATTAAATTGATTTATAGTCACCACCCCAAATCTAGATAACGTGTTTTCTTGCTGTTATTTTTCTTTATCTTTCTTTGTAGTTTAACTTTTTATCGATTTCTGTTCAAATCAATATTTATGTATTTTTTTTTGCAAACGCTAGAAAATGGCAGTGGTAGTATTTTTAATGCCGCCACGTATGCAAAGTGCAATTTGGTATGGCTTCTATATATGTATTACTTTATGGTTATTAAAATAAAAATAATATGTTTTAGATACAACAACTAGCGAATAATTTACATCAATTGACATACTGACAGCTGTCATTAAAATACTTGTTATTTGCTGTTTCATTATTGTTGAATATTTCTCCCCCTCTTTACTGCTTATAGTATTTGTGTGTCTCGATAGCATTTGAAGAAATCTAAATCATATAAAAATTATTGAATTAAATTGTGAACTAAATTAAAACTTTGACTTAAGAAAAAAAAAAAAACATAACAGAAATGAAAAACGAACAAAAAATATCAGCAGAAATGTGACAGAGTGTAAAAAATAAATAACTTAAAAGCTTAAAAGTTAACAATAATCAAACACATGTCTGCTAAACATAAGAGTGTTTGAAATACAGTGGAACGTAGAATGAAACAACGTATAGTTTTTAGCATAAAACTTTTTATGGCAATAATAATGATGTAGATGATATATATTTAATCTCTGAAGTAGTGCCAAAAAATGCTGTAAGAAACAATTCGGGTTCCTTCAAAATCGCTTTTGTGTACATCTTTTAAATACAGTGAGAATAATTAATAAAAACTGTATCGAATTCAGTACATTTGTGTACTTATATGGTAATTATCGTTTTAAAGAGACAGTTTGATAGCATTAATAGGTCGTATTTATTAAAACGGGGACAGCCATAGAAAATAGCAATAGTTCTTAAATACACAGGATTCTGTTGTCAAGCTTGCTGAGGAGCCATTCGATTTAAGGTCTAGACAAAGCTCTTACTTATTTTGATCCATTACAAAGCAGTATGGGGCCAATGACACGTTTTTGTGGCAATAAATCACAGAAAACAGCCAGACCTTTAAACTTTCGTACAAATAAAAATTATGAGTTTCTAAATCTAATGTGGAAAATTTAAGTCAATTGGGCAGTGCCACGCCCATTTTCGGTAGATAGATTAAAGTGCTACTGCGGTTGAAGATCACTGGAAAATAATAAGTTCTTGACTATCAATTGGATCACTACATATGCTCACCAAAGACGTTCGTAAATTTTTGAAGTCAATCCGCGTACTGCCACACCCACCTCGTGTGGCTGGAAATGTATGCACGGTAATAACACCCTCATGAAATTTAGCAATAGCAACATCATTCTGTTGGAGATAATATTTATTTAACAACTAACTTTAAATCACAAATAATTTAAATTAATACATTTCAGAAAACTATTTTAAAAAACTAATAAGTTACTTGCTGTGAACAGCTGAGTGAGTGTTCACAACATACTGGGTGTTTGGATTGTATCATCAACATTTATTCAATCTAAAAAGAGAAAATTTTATTTTTTTAATAGTTGCAAAATATTGTTTTTGTTATAAATATAATTTTCACTGATTGTTCTATTAAATTTCGCGGAAATCCAGTTGATAACATTAATGGGTTTATTTCATTTTTCAACCATAAGTTAAAAATATGCGAATTTTTAAGCTTTTTGCTATCTGGAAATGGATTTTTTTTTATTAAATACGGCGGATTGAAGCAGATGGTTTTTCCAAAAAAAATATAGAGCACATCATTACCTTTCCCCCACACATACATTTTTTCACGGATACGTTCAGATAAACTAGGTTCGATTTCAAAGAACATATGAATGACAACCAAAACTTCACAACAACGCACTTTAACACAAACAATTATTTACCACATCTGACTTTTTTTTAAACAATTAATATATGATTTTAGTATGCATATCTTTACAAGTGTTTTCCATTTTACAAAATTTTTATGATCTGAAAAGTTTTTGTTTGACGACCGAAATTCCTCTGTTATTTGTTTATGATAGAATGCAGCAAAACAAAAAATGATAACTTTGACAGCTCGACATGTCCTAACGAGTTGCCACCTGACCTTTGGTTTTTAGTATTTGAATATTTCAAAGCGTTAAATATAAAATTCCGTTATTATTTTTCTTTAAATAGTTGACTTGAAAAATTTACTTTTTGTCTCAAAAAACTGTCATTGGCCCCATCGTGCAAAGTATTGAGTAGAATTATCAAGTGTGGAATACGAATCTAGTAAAATCTATTTGCGCATATTAAAGATATTAGATATGCTGGCGACATTCGGTTGATTAACTTGACATTTATTTATATCCTAAAAATTCAAAACTCTAAAATTTATAACCATAAACTCTAAAATTGCCAGGCTTGAGATAAATATCTAGAGTACGAATCTTATGTCTGACGGTACAGCGGCTAAGAGCAACCAACAGTAACAGTTTATGAGATATGACCAGAGAATGTACGAAAATTAATTTGCCTGGAAAGCTCTTTTGAAAACACTACTGGAGCTGAAGGAAATGACACGAACCGGATAAATAAAGCCTAAACTACTTTAATGCCTTAGAAAACAAAATTAAGTACTTTTCATTGGAATAACAAGTAAGAGCACTATATTCGGCTGTGTCGAATCTTTTATACCCACTACCAATTTTATGTACATATACATCACAATATTTATTATTTTGTTAATCATTATGGAATAATCTCTTTATAATAAAATATGTATCACTTTCTTTGTAGAGGGTGGTTAAATTTTAAGGGGCATGTTGAAGGTGAACTACACCTAGTTTTTAAATTAGTTTTCTGCATTTCATTTGACATTTCTCAATCTCAAACTTACTTAATTTTATCCGTGGAAAGATACGCAAATGAGCAACGCTTTAAAGTTATTCAGGTTTTTTATAAAAAATGGGCGTTCAAACCAAAATGCATTTTGTGCACTTCGTAATTCTTTTGATCAACATAATCGTTCAAATTCGTCCACAATCGGGAGAATTGTAAAAAATATTTAAATTTCTGCAAAACAAGTCTGTATAAAATGTTAGAAAATCTGTGAATGCCTGCTTAGTTCGTTGAATGGGAACCACTGCTGGTTTTTCCGATAGTGTGGCAAAAGAGCAGTCAACGTCGCCTCATCATCATACCCAACAATTGAGCATCAACATTGTCATTGAAAATTTGGACCATCAGATAGAGAAGTGGCGCCAAGAATGGGGGAGGGGGCATTTTGCCGATATTTTGTTAAATACATAATTGTACCATACAAATATTATAATTACAAAAGGAAATAATAATAATATCCTAAATAATTTGTGTTTTATTTAAATTCAACATCGGTCCTTAAAATTTAACCACCCTTTATAACTTCGATATACTACTAAAATGCTTTTGTAAATGTAGTATTTCAATGCAAGTGGGCGTTAAAATAGGCGTGTCAATAAAGTTTCTGCTAATAAATACAACTTAGATATTTCAATATAGTCCTTTATTTTCCCAAAAACTGTGTCAATAGAGAAATTACATGAATTTCAGATAAACCGTTATATGGGAGGTAGGCGATAAAGTGGGCGTGTCACCTAGAAGGATACATGTAGCATATTTCATCATCATGCCTCTAAAGACTTGTGGTTTAATTTGTTCATATTAGGCAAAATCCCATTGGCGATATTGCACTGTTAAACTGGCACGTATATGCGAAATTATAACCTCCACAGTTGATTTTTTTATTTAATTAAAACTTGTATTTTATCAAAGTAAAAGAAACAACAACAAAAAAAAACAACTATTGTGGTCATTTGAAATTATTCCATTCCAATCTATAATTGTTCGTTATTGAAACGTGTGAATTGTAAAAAAATTATTGTCTGATGATTTTATTACTTCAAATGTAAATTGACATTTAAACTTGGGGCTTAAATTTCATTTTTTATTATTTCGATTTCATGTTTAATGTTTTATTTATTTATTTTCCACAACTATTTGATTTCTTATCAATTAAAAACTACATTGAAATCGAGTCTTTTTGTGTTTTTTTTTATTTAATAAATTTAAATGCTGCGTATTGTAACATTTCACACCTTTGGAAATGTGTTCATTTGTAAGTGGTTGTTTCGTGCACAAACGGACTGCAAAATGAAACGTTTTGAAATTTTAATTTAATTTAGAAAATATGAGCAATTTTAGTTGTCATAATTAAATGCAATCATGAAATGAAACATGTTCTAAATAAATATATCATTCGTTGTAGGGGTGGCAGGTAGAGAAATGAAAAGTTATTGCAATGGGTTGTTAATAGACTAATATTTTAAAAATTTTGAAATTATTCATTTAAATATAATCTCTAATTAAGCTTTGAGAATTTAGTAAGAACGTTGTTTTTGTTAGTCTACAAGATGCAGGGTTAAATATTTAATTTCTTCAATTATTAAAACATTTTGCTTTTTTGTAAATACTTTACTACTGCTTATATTTAATTAACAAGCAGTTTATTGAAATATAGTTTTAATTAAATTTACAAATTGAAAATAGTAAACCATGAAATTGGCATTTAGTTAACCCCTGTGTATGGGAATTAGTTTTTGTTTTCATAATTTTTTATTATTTTTAAAATAATACAAATATTTTAGTAAAATTACCTTTAAACCGTAACTTGTAGTTAAACTAGTAAAACTATTTTAGATCAGAGGAATAATTTGAAATTTTTTTGCACAAAAATTTGTGAGTTTGATTATTATTTTATATTTGTAAAATACAAACTGCATGAATTACAATAGGCAAAAAATTAAAGAATAATGATTTGTTCATATATTCTTTTTTCCGTCAGGATTGCGAACGGGTGAAAAAGCCACATGTAAAGCGTGATTTTTTAAGAGCTATAGGAAAGTTTACAAAAAAAAAACACATAAAATTCAGAAAAATTCATGAAATCTTTATTTGAGTCGATAGTACGGTCCATATAATTTAATGTTTGAAGATTATTTCATGTAAATGTTGACCTAAAATGGTCCATCCTCTTACTCCAATTTTGGCATACTCTTTCCAACATTTCGGCCGGTATCTCATGAATAAATGCTTTAATGTTGTCCTCCAATGCGTCAATTAAAGCAGGCATGTGTGTATAGATATAAGCTTTAACATAGCTTCACAAAAAATAGTCTAAAGGCGTTAAAGCGCACTATCTAGGTACCGAACGTGAAATAAAATGTTCACCGAACTCGCCTCTCAATAAGTCCATTGTTAAGCGTGCTGTGTGGCATGTGGCACCATCTTGTTGAAACCACATGTCATGCAAGTCAAGCTCTTGCATTTTGGGCAAAAAAAGTTGGATATCATCTCACGGTAGCGCTCACCATTCACAGTTACGTTACGATTCGCATCATCTTTGAAGAAGTACGGTCCAATGATGCCACAAGCCCATAAACAGCACCAAACTGTGACTTTTTGTGGATGCATTGGTAGCTCTTGCAATGCTTCTGGCGGATCTTCACTCCAAAATCGACAATTCTGCTTATCAACGTTCCCATTGAGCCAAAAATAAGCTCCGTCGCTGAACACAAGAAATGCGCGATGAACTTTCTTAACAGAGCACGCATTTTGATAATAAAATTCAATAATTTGCAAGCGTTGCTCGTTTGTAAGACGATTCATGGTTAAATTATAGACCAAACTGAAGATGTTTGACAGTGAAACAGAACACGAAACGTGCGTCAGCTCTTTAAACCAGTGTTGCCAAAAAGATAAAAGCTAAAAAATCACCCTGATTATTTGAAAAACAGAGATTTTCTCAACTTATTCCACACACTTGTAGTTACTTTTCCTGTGCCTTGCTAACGGTCATTGAAAATGCAAATCTCACTCCAAACTTAAAGTATTTGTACGCCTTGTATATATCAGAACTCTTAAGTAATTTTTTTTTCTTATATCAAAACAAACAAATTTTTTTTAGTGACAAGTTTTTTGCACAACTCATTTTGGCATTTGCTTTTTTTCCCAATGTTTAACAAATTTAATTATGTACACAGATACATACACAATTGAGTAGTGCGTTAAGATTTTCAAGCCTTTTACAAAAATAGGCGTTCAAATCAAAATACAATTCATATACTTGTTGATTTTTTTGGTCATCAACATCGACACACTTTAACTTGAGTGGATTCGTTAACAAGAAGAATTGCAGCATTTGGCCAAATGAGAATCCTGGAGCGATTGTTAAAAAACGATGTTTGGTGAAGTTTATGGGCTGGTGGTATCATCGGACCGAACTCCTTTGAAAGTGCGGTAGGCCAAGCTGTTACCGTGAATGATGATGGGCATAAATTGTGGATATGTTCCTGATCGATATGTGGTTCTAACAAGATGATACCACTTGCCACACAGGCAACGAGACAATAGCTCGGAGAAATTCGTGTGTTATCTCACGTCGTTTCGATGTTAATTGGCGACCACAACTATGAGATTTGACACTGTTGAACTTCTTTCTTTGGGAATGTTGTAAAGCAAAATTGTACGTCAATAAGCTATAAATAATTCAATAGCTAAAATATTCGATGATTCGGCACATTAACGACATCAAACCTTAATTTTGTCTCAGTGTCATTAAAAATATTGACTATTGCATTAGTACGCCACTGAAGCCGTGGCGAGCATTTGGCTGATATTTTATTTCGCGCATAATTGTCATAGATCCTTCTATCGAAATGAAAATATTAAGGTAATTCTCTGAAAACTGTTTGTTTTATTTACATTTATCATCTAGAGTTTTTTTTTGACCATCCCGTATTTTACATTTCACGTAATTATGATTTCCTGATATATGCTGAGATAAAAAATTATACAGAACTAAGTATCGGTATAATATCGCATTTTTTAAAATTTTTTTTTGAATATTTTAATCGAGGATCATGATATTAAGAAATATTAATGTTTTTTAGGATAGAAAGCCCCAAAATGGATCGTAATTGTTGAATTGGACTTTTGTTTTGTGGTACATTTTATAGTTTCCGTTTAATTTAAATAAGGGTTACGTTACTTGTGATGCACATTTGTAATTAAAAACTTCAGTAAACATGGCAACCATTTCATTGATATGATCTTTTATACTTTAAACAAGCAAAGATTTATAAGTCCTTTTTAAAAAATATTTTGAAAAATATTTCTTTATTAATTTAAATCAAAAATATGTTGCGCAAATGATTTCTGCTAAAAGAAAAATTATGTATTTTTTTATTAAAAATTAAAAGCGACACTGTTGTAAATAGAAAAAACGAGGCTCGTTTTTAAAATTTCTCATAAAAAGCCACCCAGTCTGACGGAAATGAAAGCGTCATTTTGGTAACCAGTACATGGTATACATTTTTGTATTGGAGCCTGTCCGAAAACAAAGATGATAAGAAGCACTAATTTGATTTTCTAAAAATACAACTGAAAGTAACACTTTAACAGCAAATGCCAGTCAGTCTTTAAAATCATCAATCCATTGCAACGCCTTAATAACATTTTCATTTACGTTAATGTCTTCATTATGGCCAGTGTCAGTTTTATTTCATTTGAGTTTATTTTATTTTTTTTATACTTAATTCTTTTGTTGTTGTGCACTAAGAAAGGACGACTGCAACCCCATTACTCAAGCAAAATGTCTGCAACTCAACTAAATATAAGAAGAGTAAACGAGTAAAGAATACACTCGCTACAATAAAGTCAAAGCAGGTGGCAGAATTTTAAAATCAGCAGATGTCAGTCAGTTAGTCAGTCAGATCAGTTAGTAAGTCGTTTGCACAGTTAAGTTTATATTAATACTTTTCACTTCATATGTAGATACAACTTAAATATGTATGAATGCATTGTGCGTATGTATGCACAGCTTAATCTATACAACAGCACATCCTCGCATGTCAGTTTCACACTTCGGAAACATTTTAATCCCTCGAACAAAATGTTTAAAATAAAGAAATACTTCATAATGATTGGTAGAGGATATTCTTAATATAATTGTAAGCTTGCTTTATGATTCTTTTGCTTTTGTTGTCGAACTATTTTTTTATTTCTTATTGTTTTAGTTGTTTCCTCTTGTATTTAATTCCGATATTTTGTTTTATTTATTTTTGCTTTGTCTTACGTGAATAATAAAAAATAGAGTCTAAGCTATTTTCTGAAACTAATGATGCATTTTATAGCTGAAGACAGTTGTTTAAAGGAATGTCATGATTCAAGGGGCATACGATATGTACTAAGTAATTTTGGATTGCTTAACCTTTAAGACTACACTAAGTGAAATTTTATTAAAAATTAATGTTAGAATAAAGTAATGCTGAAAAAACTATTATAGTTTTTTAATATGTCAGAAAATTTGTTTATTTTATATATGAGGTGTTACGTAGCGCCATCCTGTTACTGTTAGTAATAGTAATTAAGAGGCATTTAACCGCATTAACTGGGGCTCCTAGAGACAGGTCCATTTAATCAAATGATGTTTCAATAATCATCTTGTAGAAAACATAAGTTGTTAATGTTAATGGCATTTGGTTAAAAAAAAAATAAATAAATTTGTTGTGCATATGTACGCCGATAATGTACACTATGGCGAGATGAACAAAAAAAGTTGTACCAGTCACCATCTTGGATCAAAGATATGTCAATGAAGTTTCTTAAACAGGAAAAAATTTTTTGCCACGCCCTAAAATACAGAACTTTTGGCGTTTTATATATAGCGCCGCCACTTAAAATCTGATCTCATCATATCGCATATCGTTGTTCAAGGCTTGACCATAGCTTCATTTTTGCCCTGAGTGACTTTTTAATCTAACGTGAAACTAAATTTTGATCGGCCAGCATCTACATGGCATTTTCCGATATGTTAGAACTAACTAAGCCTGGATCGAATACTGGTTCTGGTATCTGGTATCTTCTGACCGAAATTATTAAATCTTCGAAGAGCTCTATAAGTTTTTTCAACAAATCACGGATTTTTTAATATAAATTATATTTTCGAATATTGCTTAAAATTATGTATATATATTGGTAGTTAATTTTAACACCTGACGAACCAATTGTTTAATGCTAATCAAATACAGGAAATAAAATTAAATTTTTTCAAGTTCTTCTTTTATAAGATTTTTGGTGCATCATGAAGGTAATTTATTATTATACAGAAAATTAACAAAGTCAATGATTGCATTTAGCAAATCTGTAATGATATTATTATATTACATTGAATAAATTGTTAATTGAATGAATGAAACAGTTTAGTAGGATAAATATAACAAAACTTAATATGTTGAAATTTAAGTAAAGCAAATACATTGATATTAAAAATGAAGATAAAATATAAATAAATCTGATAAGCAAAGTGAATAAAAGTAAATATATTAACAATTATATTATACTAGAAAAGCCCGGCGCGCGTTGCTACTCCCCTTAATGAATAAAAATGCATTCTGAATTTAAATTGAATATCAAGTTCAAAAAGCTAAAAATTAAAAATTTTTTGTAATGGGCGTGGTACTGCCCACATTTCTAATCAAGAAATTGTATAGTCATGACTACTCAATATGTGTGCAAAGTTTCACAAAAATCGGTCCAGAGCAAGTACCTCAAAACTATAACTTTTTTCATGGGCGTGGCCCTGCCCACTTTCCTAATCACGAAATTGAATAATCATGAGACCTCAATATGTGCGTGAAAAGCTTTAGAAAAATCGGTCCAGTACAAGTACCTCAAATTATAACTTTTTCTTATGGGCGTGGCCCTGCCCACTTTTCTAATCACGAAACTATATAGTCATGACAGCTGAACATGTGTGTGTAAAGTTTCAGAAAAATCGATCTAGTGCAAGTAGCTAAAAATGATAACTTATTTCTTATGGGCGTAGCCCCGCCCACTTTTCTAATCACGAAATTATAAAATCATTGCAGCTCGATATGTGTGAAAAGTTTCAGAAAAATCGGTCTAGTGCAAGAACCTCAAAATTATAACTTTTTTTTTATGGGAGTGGCCCTGCCCACTTTTTTAATCACGAAATTATAAAGTCATCGCATCTCAACATGTGTGCAAAGTTTCAGAAAAATCGGTCTAGTGCAAGTACCTCAAAAAATAAAACTATTTTAGGGGCGTGGCCCCGCCCACTTTTCTTATCACGAAATTATTTTCTCATGACAGCTCGATATGTGTGCAAAGTTTCAGAAAAATCGGCCAAGTGCAAGTAGCTAAAACTTATAACTAATTTTGTATGGGCGTGGCCCCGCCCACTTTTTGCCACCCATAAGCACTCCCTGGAATGTGTACTACAACTTGCCAAAGTTTGAGCCCGATCGGTTTTACAGTTTCGGAGTCTATAGCTAACACACACACACCCACACACACACACACAGAGTTTCACTTTTATATATATAGATATATTCATGGTGTAATTACAAAAGGTGATAGCGTAAAGGAGAGCAATTTTTGTCTCTCTTTTTTATGTATGGAGTTTGACAATTTCCGAAGTTGAAATAATTTTTTTAAATATGTAGTTTGACATTCTCCAGAACACAAAAAAATAGTCAGCTGGGCTGGCACCGCCACCTTGTATAAGTGTACCCTGGATATATTCTCTTTTTATGCATTTAGTGTGAGTAAATTGAGAATATTGTTCTCTTATATATATTTTCAGCACTATTAGAGGATGTTGTATAATATTGTGTTGAAATATGAAGTTGTTTCATACTAATAAGCTTTTCAAGAATTAACGTTTTCGTTAATATGCTGTTGTTGTTGTTGTTCTTACTTCTTTGCATTTTAACTTAAAGCCAAATGCGAAAATAATTGTTGAAACAAGTTCGATTTTTTTTATTTTTATTCTGCATCCTTTTTTAGATGATTTGTTTGGTTTTTTTCATAAAAATAAAAATATAGGCACAGAGGAAACAGACACTAATACTACTTAAAAATATTTTAGCTCAAATGAGTACATTCACACATACACACGTACATAAGTATATATATAAAGCACACCTATGGTAAATTTGAATGCCATGTGTATGAGTGCGTTATAAAGATATGTTGATTGGCCATCTTGATGTCTTCTTTTCTTCAGTCTCGTTGCTAAAATGATGGCGGTTTTCTACACACTTCTGTTCAGTTTTTCTTTCGGTTTTTTCATATTATTTTTGCAGTATTTTATTCATATATATTTTATTTTCTTGAAAAAATATTTTTTATTTTGCTTTCTTATGAAATGTTGTTATTCATAATAAAGAAATTTTAATAGGAATTATGGTTATTATTAGTATTTTATTATGACGATATGATTGTTATCATTATCATTATTGTTATTATTTTTATAATGTTGCAGTTGCTTTGTACTGCTATAAATGTATTAGCCGCTAAGCAGTTTTAGCTATGGTTGTTGGTAATTAAAATTGGCATACAATACCGTCAATTCAGCAGCAGTAATATTTATGACAGGTAATTTATTGTTTAAGCGCTTCTTGGGAAATCCAATTATTGTCTAAATAATTTAAACGAGGAAGTGTATATGTTTGTTGCTTTCATTTACATAATAATTAAAAAAAAGAAATGTAGGCTTATTTTAAAAACATAGAATATGGGTTTGTGAATAAAAGTTTTGTTGAAGAAAAATTTATACAACGAAATTGTTATGCAGAAAAAGTGTACCAAAAATTTATGTAAAAGAAAAATTGATAAAATGTGTGTAAGAAAACTATATTGTCAGAATAATTGAAGATTTTCTGAAATAAAAATTTTTCGAAAAATTTTCTACACAGAAAAATCTTTACTCTTAATTATATGCAAAAAAAAATATTTTTCTAAAAAAACAAATGTTTAAAAAAAAAATTTCTTTAGGAATGAGATTTGCACTTTGCTGGAGTTATTCAGTCACAAACAAATGGATCCACAAACCAGATATTACAAGTTACTTGATCAAAACTCTGTGGATGAAATTAAAAACTGATAACTGTAGTCATCTATGGATTAAAGATTTGTATGTGCAGTTATTTAAATATGAAATTACGGACACAAATTTTAGTGAAATTTGCAAAAATAAAGTTACCGGTATTTCTTAAGCCTAAAGGTAGGATTTATTGAATACTGGAGTGTGATTGCGACTTCGCCTGCGTAGCTATTGGAATGAAAGTTAGCTGATGTGTTAATCAAGGTTGTTATTGATGTCTTTCAAATTTCATTTAGTTCCGCCATTTTTGCGTGATTGAATAACGAAGATCCAAACATCTTAACATCTAAACATTTACATTTATTAGGATGGTAGGAAAATGTTGAACACTGAAATTAGTTTATGAATACACTTTTTTATACTAAAACAAAAACACATGCTCCTTAAGATAGTTGTGATATTTTTATTGGATTGTAAAAAAGATATGTTATTATTAAATAAAAAATAAAATATCTGTCAAATGGCCCCAACATATCTGATGACAAGTCAGAGAGGTGGAAGGAATTGTTTCTGGTTTATTCGAATATTACCAATATTTGATAAAGCCCCAAAAAATTACACGGCAATAGATCGCATAAACTCGGCGACCAGTTGGCATCAGAATTTCTTGAGATAATTTGTTCTGAAAATCATTGCTAAAATAAATGAATATTTTATGAGTGGGATGGCAGGTATCACCATCTTGCTGAAACCACATATCGTCCAAATATATGTCAGTCGAGGTCACTAGAACTTTGCTAACATGTTCCTGTAACGAAGGCAGTTTAGAGTCATTGCAATTTCGGCCTCATTTTTAAAAAAGTAAGGACCAATCACGCCCCCTGACCAAAATGCGCATTAGAAAGTTGCTTGCTTCTTCATCGAAGAATATGACTTATTTTGATAAATTGCCATTGACTTCACTTTACACCAATAACCATTGAACGAATTCCCGGGTCTTTTTAGGGTTGACTGATTTGAGCTTCTGAGAACGGAACTCTCGTTTACAACAGCAATGTTGTTAAGATACAGACCAGCACTGTCCATAACCGACTCAATCTTATTTTAAATTTCTTTATGCAAAATTTCATAGCAAAAAAATTACACTAAATTTAAAAAAAGCTTCCTTACTGAGAAATTCTTACAAAGAGGTCTTTTCTCAAATCTATAAATACTTTTCTCAAATAAAAAAAAAAGTGTCAAAGTGATTTTTGGTAGGGAATATTATATGGGAGCAGTTGTTATATTGACCGATGGCATAGAAGAGCAATGTTCGTCCAGATAACTTCTTGTCCTTTTATTATTTATTTTTAAATTTTATTATTAAAGAAGACCATCCCAGACAGAATAACATTCAAGCAACTTTAATATAAATAGTTAACAATTGTATGTGAACTTAAATAAGCGACAAAGGAAATATCTGTGAACGAGCTAGCGGTGTTCGTCGATATGGCGAAGGAAGTAAATCTAAGATAATCAATCTACTAGTCACTTAAAAAAAATTTGTATGTAGACAAAATTTTGTAATCTATGTTTTAATATCTGTATATATATATATAAAATTGTTGCAAGTGCGTTGTGACTTTATAACTCAAGAACGGGCTCACTTAACCAAACCAAATGTTTAGGCTTTGGTTGGACTATTTAGTAGATGGTTTATGTAAAGTTTGCACAAAATCCGACGAGCGGTTAACGGATAAAAAAGGGTAAAATCAGTAACTCAGTATCTTCGGGCTTAATAAAGATATCACAAAAATTCAGAAAGGATTAAAGTGCCTGTTAAAAAAAAGTAGATAGGTATCTGGTACTTTTTGGAAATTTTGAGTTTTAAGGGGATAAAACGGGTAAAAACTGAATTTTGGTACTTATTTGAACAGCATTTATCCTCGAGAGGGATAGCAATAGGAAAAAAGTAAAAACGAAGTTTTACTCTCCTTTAAACAATCTATAATGAATTTTTGTGCTTTTTCGAAATTTTGGAACTTAGTAGGAAAAGGGCTAAAAACGGGTAAAATACAAAATTTTTTATCTTTGGACCTAATGCATGTAGTTTTTTTTTATTATTTGATTTGTTACGTAGCAAAGCACGTACCGGGCGGCTAGTCTTTTTATAAAAAGAAAAATTCAAACCAAATGATTTTGGTTAATATTTATATTTTTAAAAACTTGTCAAAATAGAACTTTTTAAGAAAAATATTTTTAGAGCCTTTTTTCAATAAAAGAAAATTATATAAGAATTTCTGCAAAAGAAAACTTTGAACTTCTTCTTACTTATAAGACATAATTTTAAACTAAAAATGATCGTTGTTGTCTGTTTTAAATAGTCCTTGTATTGCATTTTTTGCAATATCTGGCGCCTTTAGCCAAATTAATATATTTAACTAGGATCTCTTTGTTGTTGTTAAACCTTAAATTAAAATTTCAATTATTGAAACTTTTACAACAGCAACTTCCTCTTTGGTTATTTTGTGCAACAAATAAATTCAACTGCAAATATTATTGTGTCTACATAAAACCAAAATGCCTTTAAAATAATATATATTGTGTTGTTGCATTGTGTTTTATATGAAGCAAAAAAAATCTACTAGTTACCAGAAAAACTAAATAAATAAATAAATCCCACATCATCATACATGTCGACATTCATTTCGTACTCCACATATGGAGGACCCATTACATACTCACCTGGTTTATTATAGGCCACAATATTTTACTAGCAACAAAACTGAAAATTAAAACACAAAAAAAACTAAATACAAAAACTTTTGTTCGCATTCCGTTCACAACAAATGATGCTGTATGACGTTTAATTTTTATTGTTGTGCGTATTTTTTTCGGTTTTTTGTCTATAAACTACGATGATGTCGATTTTTGCCACTTGATTATAGGTTACGTAGGTTATGGAGCAAAAAAATTAGTCTCATACTCATAGAGAGGTAAGTTACACATTTTCCAGTTTTTCTCTAGGATGTGTTTCAAAGAATCTCTTAGAGAAATTATTTATGAATAAAATTTTCGATTCGCGTTTAACGGCAAATTTGGGTTGGCTAGTGTTCCAAGTCCAGAATTTTATTTTTTTTTTCACAAGCTGTAAAATATTTTATTGTTAATATTTTTCAAAACAGGTCTAAAGCAAAAAGACAATAAATTTTTTATTTATATCTTATTGTTTGCTCTCGGAAACAGTGTATTACCAAATCCTTGGCTAAATTGATCTTAAAGCTTTGATTGCTTTTGTCTATAATGTTTTTAATTTTAAATCAAATAGTGCTGAAATTAAGTACAACAATTACTGGTAGAGTATTGAAGACTTTGCACGCTACACTTTAAAAGAGCATTCCATTTGTATGAAATTTGATACAAATTAAAAATAGATTTCTATGAAACATACCGACACGCCTTTTTTATAGTAAGCCATCAATAAAACATAGTTTTAGAGGAAATACGGGCAAAATATGGTATTTGTTAAAAATTTTTTATTTTTTTTTTAACAATATATCTTAACTTTGTCTGTATTATGCCAAGGGTTTTTTAGCTTTATCATTTCGTTTGTAATTTCTATAATATTCATTCAACCCAACAAATTATGACAAGGTAAGTCGACTAAGTAAAATAATTTAGTCTAATTGTCCGTGTGTTTTTTGAAATCATCTTTTAGATGTTTTCACGGATCTGTGTAGTATGTATGAATCTTTTGAAAATACTTGGGAATAAGTTGCTATTGAATCACCCCATAATTTTCCGAGATATGAGCAATAAACACGAATCCGTCTTTTTCGCCATATTTTTAGCATCAAAAATAAATTTTTTTACAGATAAATTATAAGAAAACCCATTTTTAGATATGATATGCCTCTATCGCTATTCGTAAAAAAATTTTGGACAAATCGGTCCCTAATCAGCTAAGTTATAGCTAAAAATTAATTGGAAAAATATTTTTTTTTAAATCTAAAGCTTCAAATTATTTATTGGACAAGACACTAAATTCTATGCCTTTATCTCGAAAATTATTAGTGGGAAAAACTTGCAAATATGTTTGAAACTAACTGTGATATAATCCTCAAAATCCAACTGCTTTGGTGTTTTTCCTAATATTTACAAATTAAGATTGATTCTTTTCAGTTTTTCGACAACCGAAAGTGACTATATAAGTATTAAATAAAGGGCATTTACTAACGGAATATCATACATTGTAAAAAATTTAAAACCCATGGTAGCCGCCATTCCAAAATAATGTCCAATAAATAAATAATTATAAATATTGTGTAAATTTCTTCGATCTTTTTATATTGATATATTGTTTTTATTTCTTCGAGCTAAAGATCACTTTTTTTATATATTATATTTATATTTTATAGGAATAAAATAATAATTTTTATATAAAAAAAAGTGATCTTTAGCTCGAAGAAATAAAAACAATATATAAATAATTATAAATAAATAAATCGAGTGTTGAAAAATGTTACCCCTTTAAATGCCTCAATATTGGTATCAAATGAAGGGTTTTAAGCAGCTAAAGTAAAGAAAATGATGAAAAAACAAAATCAAAGATGGCGTTCTAACAAAATTGCAAACATATGGGTCAAATATAGTAACTACGGACTTATCCCCTTGAACCCCCACAATATTGAAATTTAATGAAAGGGTTTGACTAGCAGAATACGGTAAACTATGAAAAAGTATAGAATTCTGATGGCATCCGAAACAAAATGGCGAATATTTTTGTTCTTAACCCCGCCAAATATGGGTATCAAATCAAAGGGCTTGAGTGGTGTCAAAGAAAGGTGTCGTCAGAAATACTAAACAAAATGGTATATAACATTAAATCTGAGATCATGTATATTCTAGAATGAAATCATTATATCGGGCGATTCATCGTGAGGACTAATTTTCAATAGGCTCTTTATCCATTAAAAATAACGTCATGGTGGGGTTTATGGACTGGTGGCATAATTAGTTCATATATCGTTAAAATATTACCCACAATGGTATCTTTTATCGCACCATCTTAACAGACAATTTGCTTCCTAAATTCGAGCACATGGTCATGGGTCAAATATAGTAACTACGGACTTATCCCCAATATTGAAATCTAATGTAAGGTTTTGACTAACAGGATACGGTAAACTATGAAGAAGTGTAAAATTCTGATGGCATCCGAAACAAAATGGCGAATATTTTTGTTCTTAACCCCGCCAAATATGGGTATCAAATCAAAGAGCTTGAGTGGTGTCAAAGAAAGGTGTCGTCAAAAATAATTAATAAAATGGCATAAACATTAAATCTGAGATCATGTATATTCTAGAATGAAATCATTATATCGGGCGATTCATCGTGAGGACTAATTTCCAATAGGCTCTTTATCAATTAAAAATAACGTCATGGTGGGGTTTATGGACTGGTGGCATTATTAGTTCATATATCTTTAAAATATTACCATCAATGGTAAGTTTTACCGCACCATCTTAACAGACAATTTGCTTCCTAAAATTCAAGCACATGGTCATGGTGAGCTATGGTTTTTAAAAGACATCACTACGAGTCATACAACGCATAAAACCATGAACTTGTTGAGAAATGAATTTGGTGAGCAATCTGTATTACGTTTTGTCATGGTAAATGGGCCGCCCGGATCGTTTTATGTTATACCACAGGATTATTTTTTCTAGGGTTATGTAAAGTCTGTGGTAATCAGGAAAAAGTTGTTAACATTGACGCTTTGGAACTCAGAAGTAGTCATGGACAACATTTACACAATTATAAAAACAGTAAATGCCATAAATTGTTCTTTTAACTCATAATAAAAATCTTAAGTTCACTTTCAAAACGAATTTTTTTTAGTTTACATTTGGGGGATTCACAGTAGTGTCATAAAGTCATATGTCCTATAATAATAGCATGAAAAATTAAGACTATTGTGAACAACCCCTAATAATTAAGTGTGCTATTTTGAATTTAAATCAGCTGATGTAAAACAATTATAAAAATAAATTTTTTCTTTCATAATGCCAAAAACAAGCAAAAAAAAAACAAAATAATAGCCAGTTTATGCGGAAAGTACATTTTAGATGTTGTAATGGCAAACTCAAGTAAATAAATTACAAATAAATTAAATTTTGTTTGATAAACAAAAACAGCAGAGTCCTTAGCCGATCTTATTTGACGCCACCAGTGATTTGTTATCAAAAATTAGCAACTGTGCTGAAATTTGGATGTCGGCCCGATAAAATTATACAATGAACGGCGACAGCTTACAAAAACTGTTGCGGCTTGGCTTAGCCGTTTAGCACAGGTCTCTGCTTATTAAATACGACAGCACAACAAACATAGCGTACAAAGTTCTATTATTATAAGACACTTTTTGTTTGAAAAGCAACAACAACATTTTTAAACCATTGTAAAATTTTAGGACAATAGGACAATATGACATGATAAGACACCTTGTGAATCACCCAATTATAAATTAAATTATTTTATATTATAAAATTAAATGTCAAATGTCTTGGTAATTTTTTTTAAATCTTTTTAAACTTTTTTATGTTTTTTTTTTTAAATGAAATTTGTTGCAAATTTTCATCATATTTTTTTTTAAATTGTTTTTATATGTACAGATAAAGAAAAAATACTGACTTACTAATAGTTACTGACAAAATATTTTCTTCAGGGCTATGAATAAGTAATATGCTATTTAATCTTTAACTGTTATCGTCAAACGGCAAAATTTCAATTAGTTTGACTACTTTTTATTGCAGATCGATAAATTCTGATGAAGGTACGGTCGCGACAAAGCTGCTTAGAGCTAGTTTGCATGAAGGGACATGTTCCCACGACTCTGCTTGCCTTGGCTTGTATTCTCTTTTGGTGTCTCTTCTAAAGTATTCTTGTGTTTTAATGAAGGGATTTTGTTGCAGGAACAAAGCGACTTTTTGACGATAAATTAACTAATTCTTATTATCCTTTCATTCGTAAAAAGGGCTGCCGTGCATTTTATAATTTATGAGTTGTCAACAGTAGCAGTGGCAATACAAGTATTTATAATAGCAAAATTTAATAAATATGAAGGAATATAATGGCTGAACTTTCTAAAGAAGAACTTGTTGACCTAACTAAACTAGTTGATGCTGAAAATATAGAAATAATTTTGAATATGCTAGAATGCTATGAAAATGCAATTAGCTTACGAAATAAAAGAAGACGAAAGGAGTGGGTAAAACCATGGAGGATAGTGCAAGAGTTACACGGCTCATATTTATTCTAATGTATTAGCTTTCATTGGATATTTCATCTTTTTTTTGGCAAATTTAATAAAATATTAGTCTGGCAACACCGGTCATATATGACGTGACAAGAATACAAGAGAACGTAAGATGTAAAAGAGAAATATCAAATTTGTCAAATTCACAAAACGTGCGACACTTGCTACCCCGTACTCACCGCCGCACCCCTCACCATCAAACTCGTGTCGCAGGGGACATGTCCCTGGGACAGGTTCCTTCATGTAAACACGCTCAAATGTTAAAAAAATCAGTTTTCAGTAAATTTTTTTTCAATAAATAAACTGTTTTAAAAATGTTTGCAATAAAGTTTTTGTTTTTTAAAAATTATGAATCACATTTTTCTATATCCTTTGTTTTGATTCAGTTGCTTTTTATGCATAAATTTGTATTAAGAAAAATGTTCTCTACAACGTTTTTTAATAAAAAAATTTCCTTTTTACAGAAAACTTTTACAAAGTTAACCTTCATCTAACATTTTTATTTCCTTAAATTATTTAGAAACGAATATCTAGTGTAGGGTGTTCATAATAAAACAAGCATCTAACTGTCGTTGTAATACTATTTACGTACAATTATTAACGCAGTAGTGTTGTTCAATATCTCTCTATCTGTACGTCCTTCTAGTCGTCTGTCTAAATGTAATAATATATCGCCAAAACAAAAACAAAAAAAAAAAAACGTTAAATATTAAAAATTGGGGTGTGCACCAAGGCGATAGTAAGTGACTTGAGTTGAATGGTGGTGGTTGTATCCGTAGTTTCCACTTAAGAGTTAGTATGTTAAAAAACGCTTAAGAAAAAGTGAAAAGGTTTAATTTGTAAAACAATACATAAAAATTGACAGCACTCACGTTTACAGAATGCAGGGATTTCTTATACAATAAAGTAAAAACATAGAATAAATAATTGTTCTCCATTTACTTAGGGAATCTCTGCCTCCAACCTTAGTATTATAGATATAAAGATTGGAAGTCCTTTTAACTATTTTTTAAGTCATCCTCAAGTATAGTTTTTTTTTTGTGGTTTTAACATATATATTTTTGCTCTATGTTTATTTTTCTTTAATGTATGTATGTGCCACTGTGTGTGTTTGTTTTTTATTTTTTCTTTCCCATTCGATTTAGTTTTAAAATCATATTTTATTTCAATGTCAAATAGTTTCGACAGTTTTTAGCCATACCATGACATCTCTAAGCCAGGCCCTCTTTTTCTTGTTGTTTATTTTTTTATTTCGCCTGTGTATCGGTACAAAAGGCTGGTTGCTTTTCTTTTCAATTCAAAACCTTTTGGCATTTATTCTTATTTGTATTGTTTTTTCTGATTCTCCTCTGAATTCATCCTTTATATTTTCCTTCAAGTGTTGCTTGGTACACATGTGAATGGGTTGTACATTTGCGAAATAATAAAAGGAAACAGAATTGTGCCTCTTTTGCGTTAATTTATGTTTGTCTTCTTGTTAAATGAAAAAAAAAAAAAAAAACAATAAAAACAATCTGCAGCTTATATGAATATGGCAAGTATTTTTAAGTTAAATTTTGTGGCACTAAAAGATTGTAAAGATTATAATACAATGTTGAGTTAATCCCCTTATATATGAACATATATTTTATATTTCAAAACTTTAATTAAATTACCAAAAAAAAAAAAAAAATAAAAAGAAGAAAAAAATAAATGTGTTAAAAATCTTGTAGTAAATTGTGTTTCAAATATAAGCCTTTATTTAGTTTTGTTTTATATGGAAAATAAATTGTGTTGCTTGTGTGAAACTCACTAATTTGACAAATTACTTTAGCTAGAGCTTCACAGATAAAGCTGATGCTTTCTTATACCATAACTAATCTTAAATACTTACAAACTTCTGCTTTTAAGATTGTCATTAACTTAATTCAGTAAAATCGATATGAATTTGGGACTGGGATTTCATTTGTTTTTATTATTAAATGACAACAATAATTGTTGAACAGATCTAAAGAGAGATCTAAAAATTGCCAAGGATATTGCCCTAAAACTAAAAAAAATGATATTGAAAAAAATTAATGTTAACATCCTTGTACATTAAAATGTACTAAAGGGTGGTCCAACCGTAATGCATCATGAAAAGGTACATAATTGAATAACGCGTTAAGATTGTCGAAGCTTTTTTCGTAAATAGGCATTCAAATCAAATTGCATTTTGTGCAATTTTTGGTGGACCCAATGTGTCCAATACCGGGAGATCTGTGCAAATTTCAGCAAACCAGGTCTGTAGGAAATGTAAAAACACCTGTGCATGCTTGCCTAGTTTGTTCTACGGAAAACATTGCTGTTGTTAGCGATAGTGTGACTCGTTGTCGTACCCAACAATTGAGCATCGCACTATTGCCAATGTTCCATTGACTCAATAGATGATGTCTACTGACCATTTCAAGCGTCATCAATATGCCAAATCGTTAGATGTACAAACATTGCAAAGAAAGTCATCTTTCCCTTCAGTGGATTCGTTAACAAGCAGAGATGTCGCATTTGGGCAAATGAGAATTTACGAGTGATTGTTGAAAAGCCAATTCGTGCACAAAGAGTGACTGATGCGGTTTATGCTTTCTGCGAACTGAAGGTCGGCCAAGTAGTTACCGTGAATTGTGTTCGCAATAGCGAGATGATAACGGATTTTTTGTGGCCAGCAATTGAGGATATGGACTATGTGAAACTATGGCTCCTTTGGGTGAGAAATTCAATGGCGGTATTATCTCATGGCTTGGCGATGTTATTTGGCCACAACGATTATGTGATTTGACACCGTTTGATAAGGTTTACGTTAATAAGCCAAGAATAATTCAAAAGCTAAAGGATGAGATAATTTGAACCTTAATTATGTCTCAGTATAAGCCGCTAAAGCCTGGCGAACATTTGGCCGATATTTTGTTTCACAATAAAAAATATTATTCTCTATTTACAATAAACATCGTGGATTTTAGTTGAATAACCGGTAGAAAAGAAGTTTGATCCATACTTTTAAAGTATTTTTGTCAAACCATTTAGAAAAAAATTTTTTTACAGAACATGTGGACTCCTTTTAAATTTTTCGATATATTTTTGGGATTTACGCTCGGATATTTAAGTGTAATATAGCGACCAATATTTTTGTCTAATTACAATACGTTACCATTTGCATTGATCTCGGGATTGACAATTGGGATTGATAGATGTATGAAGCATTGGAAATATCATTGGAACATTTATTAGCATTAACAGTGACATTCGAATTTTCATAGGCAATGTCAGTGGCTTTAACATTATCATCAGCATTGTCATGGGCATTTTATTGTCAGTGATATGTGTATAACATATTATTTGTCCTTGACATGAGCATGGACAGTGACATTGAAATGTAGACATACATTTGGGTATTACATTTACATTGTCATTAACATTGTTATTGATATTGAGAGAATTTTTTATTGACATTGGAGCTAGACATGGCATTTATATAGACATCTAGCTGACATGGATTGTAGTACTATTAGCAATATCCTTACCACGGACAGTGTTTTCTAATTACTTTTGGTGGTGTTATCAATAGCTGCGAGTATAAGCCATTACGACTCTTCCCCTGATCAACACACACATGCATGTCATTTTCTTTGAAGTATCCTGGATCAAATCACAGCTAGTTCTTACTGATTCATTAAATTATCAATTTTATATTTTACACCAGTGGAACCTGGACGGCTTTGCTCGCCCCAACCTATTGCTTATGCGTTTTATTTATAAGGAGATATTTCTTAATATTATCTTCCACCACTTGTTAGGTATGTAATAATTGCCATAAATGGTATTTCATTTGTATGAGGGTATCACTCCTCCTTCTCCAATTCTTACTAATTTTTATTCTAAATAGGAAATGGTAGCTCAATCAAAGTTTGAACCAAAAAGATATTACAGCTTTCGAAGGTGACATCAAATATATTTGCTTTGTATAGGATGTGCAACGCAAAATTTTTTATAAAAATTCCAATCATAAAGTTCCTAAAATATGTCAAACAATGTCCTTCTTTTGTTTAGAGGCATTACTTTCCCTACTCCTTTCGTTCTGATTTTTGGCTGTAATAAGACAAATGAGATAAATGCAACAGTTTCCTGTATATCAAATTAAATATGTTTTATTTGTATTGAAGGTGTCATATGCATACTTCTGTTTTCCAGTTCATCCTAAGCTGAACTATGCAAATTATTATTATAGATCCACCAGTTTTGAAGACCTAAGGTTTTACGATACTCTGGCTATAAGGTAAAAACTATTGTTTTTGTACGGGCGAAAAATTGATCTAGGCGTTTTCCGGTGACGTGTTTAGCAATGGAAATCACATAATTTTTATTTATGTAAATTATTGGGTTCTTATTCAACATTATCAACCAGATTCAGACCTCTTCTGGGCATATGTCATGTACTGGGCCAGTACCTTATACATGTTTCCGGAAAGTAAATTTGCTATATATTACTTATTGTACAAAATTGTTTAAGACCTTTAGTCTAGTGCCACTTTATCCTTAATTTTGGATCTAGATAATCCCTTACCGTTAAAAGAAATACTTACGCGCTTAGTTGGTCTAAAAAAAAGATAAAAATGCTACAATGTACTTAATTTTTTTTTTTAAAGTTCCATATTTTTATAATAATTCTTTGCTTTTTTTCATTTCGAATTATAAATTACATGTCTGATTTGTTTTTCTGGTGGTTACTTATTTTCTGTTTTTGCTGGTCTTGTAAAAACGCTTTCGGTTTTTTTTACATGGTTCCTTCATTTAACTTGTGTTGTTAAATGAAAATCAGCAAAATGTTTTTACACTTCCCAATAAATGTTGCAACAAACCTTCATTTTTTTGCAGTTCTTTCATTCTTTATTCAAACATACAATTACAATTGTATTGCAGTTGCAACTTGTAGACGTTGTTAGCATTTGAGTATTTGTTGTTGGTGATTTTTTTTTTTTTTTTTTTAATTTTTGGTGCGTTTAATTTTATGGCTCTCAGTTATTTTAATACACGATCACAAATTAATCATGTTAAAACTTAAAGAACTTTAACTAAAGCAATATCAAAGTAGTGATAACGAGAGCAAGAGGGGTGAATAAAACGCATGATTAAATGTTTGGCAAATGTTTTAAAAGATGCAGTTTCTTATATTTTTTTTCTCAGCAACTGTTCGTTCATTTCAAATTTACATGGGTTTCTTTTCCAAACGTTGTTTATGTATAATTTAAAAAAGAAAAGTTCGTGGAACTGCATTTAGGTTTAACTAAATCAATGGCATAAGTATTTGGAACTTAAAAAAGGTTCAAGGCTTTTAAAATTGCCCATAGAAGCTGGAAGTAGAAGTCTTCAAAAATTTCGTAGAGGAAGGAAATTAGTTAGGACAATAGATTAATTGGGCAATAAGTTGGAAAGTCATATTAAAATACTCATATAAAAACGATTTATGTATGAATATTTTGACCTTCATTCTTTCATTATTTTAAGCTCATTAAATCCAAAGATTTGACTTTAAAATTAAATTTAACTTTAAACAAAATATATGAAAAAAAAGAAAACATTATCCAAAAAATTACGTTTTTTTGTCTGTCAGATTTGTGCCTTTTGATATCAGTTTAAAGAAGCACGTTCTTATTGTTGTTGCTTATTTAAAGTTTTTCATTTTTTGAAATTACAATTACTCTGGCTGCTGCTGCCACTGATGTCGGTCGTATGTCCACAAAACAATTTCATAATACTAGGCGGCCTTTAGATAGTGTACAGAAAAAATAATAGCAACAACATCATTTCAACCTACCGAAAAATGAAACGTTAACTAGAAAACAGAAACCACAAAAGAAGGAGTCATGGGTCATCAATGACGACATTTAAATGAGCTACAGCTGCGTAGATAAATACAAAATAGACCAAACATTGTTTAGACATCGATTATACATTGACTAGACATAGACTAGACATAGACTAGACATAGACTAGACATAGACTAGACATAGACTAGACATAGACTAGACATAGACTAGACATAGACTAGACATAGACTAGACATAGACTAGACATAGACTAGACATAGACTAGACATAGACTAGACATAGACTAGACATAGACTAGACATAGACTAGACATAGACTAGACATAGACTAGACATAGACTAGACATAGACTAGACATAGACTAGACATAGACTAGACATAGACTAGACATAGACTAGACATAGACTATACATAAATTTGAAGCATTTCAAACACTTACCATATCTATAAATGTCCTTTTACAAAAAAAAAATAAAGTAATGCCTTTGTCTTTTTTCTGGAGATTACTAGCTTTCAAAAAATTTGTCTTTAAAGTGTCATTGTGCCTCGGGCAGTGCAGGCAGTGGCTATGTTTACCGTATTGCCTCTACTAACTTTGCCTTTGTAGAGACGTTCTGTCTAGTAAAAAGAACTTAAGCAGGCAAAATTATTATAAATTCAATATCATTAATCTCGCTTTAAAAAAATAGAAAATAAATTAGACTTATTGTAATTAAATCTTTCCAACTTTGCCCATTTTGTTTAAAACTAGGGGAAGAGAAATGGAAATAACACTATTTGGACTTTAGTTTTTTTTAGTTCTGATATTTAAAGTAAAAAATAACACTAAGAGTTTTTCACATTTCACAATTTCCAAACAAAACTCATCTTCTTTTTTAATGTAGCGATCATAAAAAATCTACACCAAAGTTTAAGATGAATGATGGCAAACAAATTCTAAAAAAAGAATATAAAAAATCTCTTACGAGTACAATGTAATAAAAAAGAAACAAAAAAAAAAAACCAAAAATAGTAACAACTTAAAAGCAATTGCTAGTTGGATTTTCTTACATTTAAAAATGACTTTCTTTTGTTCACTTGCATGGCATGATGTATGGTTGGTATCATAGTAAATACACTGGACGTTCTACGAATGTTAAAAGTAAAAAAAAAAATTGTAGAAGAACAACCAGCCAGTTAAAAAGAACAACAAACTACAGCTAGTAAGAATAGAAGAATTGGTGTTGTCATTATCATTTGATGTTGAAGAGGCATAGAATGAAAAAAAAGTAATAAAGTTTAATACGCGATGTTGTTTGAAATGGCTTTTGTAGCAATTTAAGGCTGCTATTTCTCTATTCCTTTTCCTAAAAAAATGCCGTACCTGAGATGAAATCTATTCTTCTTCAAGTTTATTCTTCACATTTTTTCGCTGTTGCAAAGGGAAACTAATAGCTTAAGTGGTGAAATATTGACATTCTGGGTCAGGTTTAGTTCTTAATTCTATTTCACTATACTACTTGTACAATCTGTTCATACTCTGTTAGCTCGTGTGCTGATTATGTATCTCCAACGTGAGTGACTGACTGGGGGTCACGTAAATAAATGGATGTGTAAGTTTGTAAGGGTATAGTGTGTGCAACATTGTTGCATAAAATATTTGCCAATAATTGTAACATTTTCATAATGCTTAATATGAGATTCGCTGTGTATGACCGTGTGTGCGTTTTTTTTTTAATTTATGTAAAAAAATCTATAGATTATAAAGAGAAAAAAATGTTTAATAAGAAGAGAAGGATTATAAATCAATGAATGAAGTCAAACTCAATTTGTATTACGATCAGAAAATAACACCATTATTAGTAACAATAAAGTACAATTTCTGTTACGGTTTGTCAAATGTGTTAATGGTTTTAATATGATGATTTGAGAAATATGTAAGTGTGTGAGAAATTTCAATGAGTTTTTATTTGTTTTCAATTTTATTTTAACTTTTTATTTAAAATAAGATATAGACAGCAACGACTTTAAATAAATTTATATCTTTGCAAATTAAAACCTTTTCAATAATCGAATTTCTAAAGACAGTTTTAGAGATATATTTTAGACTTTTTAAATATCTTGTATTTTTACCTAAAAGTGCAGTATTTTTATAGATATTTTATTTTTTTTTCTCAGTTAAGATATTTTAAAGTAAGAAATGGAATTTAGTTGTATTTTCATAGGACTCAAAATGGCTGACCTGAGTTGTTTGCCATTTCAATTGTTTTGGTTCGCATTCTGTTTATCATGTTTAAACACTTAAAGCTCAGAAATTTTCAAATTAGTAAAGTACAAATAACGGTAAAATAATATTGTCATCTAAAATCTAAATTTTATCTTTTATTTTTGACTTAAAAAATAAAAGTCAAATTTTAACTTTAATTTTTGACCGAAACAATAAAAGTCAAATTTTAACTTTTAATTTTGACCAAAAAAATATTGGTCAAAAAATAATTATTATAAAATGACTTTTTGATAAAAGTCAAAACAAATATAGTCTTTAAGTTTATTATTCCTTAGTAGAACAGCATCAATATGCTGTATTCAAATATCTGATAGACAAATTATATCCACCTGACTTTTTGATTTTAAATGTTAAAAATAACTGTTATTTTCGGTCCCTGCTGCTAATACTTCATATAAAAATACATATATACTGACCAGTTTATATGTTTGAATTTTTTTATATATGTGACCTTTATATTGGTAGAAAATAAGTTTTATTAGATTCTCATTTTATTAGTTAGTTTACTTTGATTCATTTATTTTCTATTTGAATTTCGGAAATTTACTTGTCTTATCTAAATCTTATTCTTTAACTTTGGCAACATTAAAGCTATAAACAATTCACACTTTGAGTTTTATCCAAGCCCATTTATGTGCGGGCCCATAATAAGGTTTTAAAACATATTAGTAATTTTTTTTTAGGCTGTTTTGGAAATGAAAGTATTTTTTTGGTACAGTTGAAAAAGGCCCATGCATTTTCATTTGACATTAGGGAGTACGATTATTAGACTTTTTTCCAAAACCCCTTTTTCGGATAATCCGCGTTTAAAAAAAAATTTATATAAATAAAAATATAAATATAAAAAATTTTTTTTTGGCTCAGCTTGGATTTGATGCCACGTTCACTCTGACCAATATATAATGTTTGTATTTATGTGTTGTATGTTGTTGTTGTGAAAAAAACGAGGTGGTCGTCGTGGTTTTTTCCTCATACCTCAGTTGTTTATGTACCGATTTTTCTGATTTTCAATACCCGAATCTCTCGAATGTTTTAATACCTCACGCGGGTCCATGCGATGTCGGGGGCTTTAAAAAGTTGATTTTAACATACACATGGAGAGACTGACAATGCTTAATCGACTTCCCTATTTATAAGCTTTTAGAAAATATATACTTTATGGGGTCGGAAATGAAAATTGTGGACATTTCATACGGAGTGAGAGTCATTTTATGGCATTTTTTATCTGAGATTTTTTTAGTATACCTACGGGAGTAAATTATCGGAGAGCCCAAAAATTTTATCTTTTTTGGAAAAATTAAGAATAAAATAATGGTACATTTTAGGTTGTTTTGCAAAACGGATTTTTTCCAAATATTTCTAAAAAATTACTCCCACATACGAATATGTGCACAATATGGGGCTTTTAAAAAATGATTTCAGGCAACACACTGGCAAACAAAGTTTGCTCAATCGACCGGTTTTACAACCGGTGGAAAACCCGGTTTTTACCTCTTTCAGCTGTCGGTTTTTTCTAAATGTTGATTTTTCGAATATCAAATACACCGGTTTTTTTTATCCGAAAAAGTCGGTTTTTTATTTTTTTTTAGTTTATTTTCATATATCTTTGTAACCAATCGTACCATAGTATATTTAGTACGCGAAAAGTTTCCAAAAATCAGAAAATAAGAACTATGAAATATTCTTCCATAATATTGTAAGAAATTTAGTTTGTTGTATAAAAAACAAATGCCAAATAAGAAAAATAATTAAGCTTAAATATTATTTTTTTATTGGATATAAACTTAACGTTAAAAGTTAAAGGTAATTGAAGCATAAACTTAGCTGATCGATCTCTTTTAGGTAAAAAGTGTAGTTACAATAAAGAAAAACCAATAATCTCTCCTTCCAGATCCTAATTTTTATTAATGGCATTTAGTGTCTGTCAACTTAAATTTCAATTAAACCATCGAACAAACTAGTTTATGCCTATATTTGTAAGTCTGTCAGGGGTATAAGAAAGAATTTTCAAAATGAAACGTTAAAGATTTTCTCTCTAGCCTTTCAAATGTATTTCAAATTACAGAAATCATTTTACTTGTAAAGAGTACCTTTTGTCCTTCAATTCAACTAATTAAAACCAAATTACTCAACTGCATTCATGTTATTGCGTAATTGTGCAGCCAAATGTATACAAACTGTAAAAATTTCATATTAAGATATAATTTTTGTTATAATCTTTTTTACAATATTTTTTAATTTTTTCTTTAAATATTATATTTTATATATTCGAACCGGTTAACGGGTTTTTTCTAAATTTTCAAAACAGCAACCGGTTTTTTTTAAATTCTAAATTTCAAACTATTTGAAAACCGGTTTCTTAAAAAAGTCGAATAATCGATCACCCTAATATCTATAAGGTTTCATAGAGTAGGTGTTTTATGGTGTCTAAACTGTTATGACATCACTAGAAATGTCAAGTAAGAAGAAGCATTGAGTTTTAATAAAAATTCAGGCAAACTATGATATTTTGATGTACTTACCTTTCAAATTTTAATTTCTTCCCCTTGGAAAATAATTAAATCAGTAGTCACTTAATTTTCAATATTTTGATGCTTTTCTTGCGACAAAAACAAAAACAATTTGTCATCTTTATTTAACATTATTTGCAATTATTTTTATATAATTTCTTTTTACTTAAAACAAAAAAATTTACAAAATTTCTTTCAGTTTCTACTCATTGACTTAAGTGCTAATTAAATGAATAAGTAATTTACAACAATACTAAAGCACTTTTACAAAAAGTGCCGTTAGCTCTGGCTTTTTTCAATTTTGTTATACACCGTTAAAAATATAGTCCACATTGTTATACTAACAATACTAATTTTAAAAATATTTACCCTAGATAAAATGTACACAATTGCATATAAAAACTAATTGTTTTTATTCCAATTTGAAAATATTTACATTAATTTACTAATAACAATTGTACAAAATTATTGTTGTTTTACAATATTTTGTATATTCTATTTATAAACTAAAGTACACTTAAGGAAATTTTGTTTTATTTTAAGGGTTACAATTTGTACAAAATTTATTTTTTTTTATCGTTTACGCGTTAAAATAAAATTAATGGAAGATTTTGTTTTGCTTAACGATATGTGAGTTAATTTTTTAAAGTACATTAAACATAAAAATAAATAATGGTATAATTTATTAATTCTCTTATAGACTTATCTTAAAGCTTATCAAAAAGAAAAAAAAACGTCTTTAAATGCTTACAATTTATGGCTTGTTGTTGTTTTTATATTTTTTTTATTTAGTTTAAGTCTATAATTTTTGTGAGTGTAAAATGTACAACATTAATGCAATATTAACATAAAAAAAGAGTCTTTATTGGCTTGTATTTAGTCTTGGTTTTAACATATGAGTTTTATTTACAAAGTTTGTTAAATACTTACAACTATTACGGCTAAATAAAATTGGCAAGTTTAAGTTAAAGAAAAATTCTTTGAGAAAGTTTCCATAGAGTTTTTCAAAATGTGTGGTGAGTATTTTCTCAATAAAATTTGCTTACAAGTAATGGCATTTTATAAAAATTTACTCTCAAATCTTATGAACTAAAACTGTACAGTTTTAAGAACAGCAATACCCAAACTTATCCATAATGTGCTTTGTTTAAAGTTTTTAGTTTATTTTCCATTTCCTATAAATACGAAATTTAGAGAAAATTAAAAAAAAACTGTAATAAAAGTTCTTAAGAGCAGAAAATTTTCCTCAAAATTTTTTCAAAAAATACTTTATCAAACAAAAAACTAAATTCTTTGCGTAAAGACTGTGTTAATTTGACCATCGTTTACACGTTTTATTTTTTTATGTTTCAAATTGGAAATCACTGTTCTAAAAGTTAGAAATACAGAAAATTATATTTTTACATTTATGTTACACAGCCGAGAGTGTTTATAATATTTTTCTTATCTCTTAACTGTCACTCCCTCAAAAGTTATTCCGTAATGTGAGTCTACTTAAAACCTAAATTTTCTTAAACTAAATCACCTTGTGTTGCTGCTGTTCTCGAAATGTTTCATTGTAGCCATCCTACATTCTAACTTGTTCTATTACCATATTCTTAGCTCTTTGTGAAGCTTGCGGTTGATGTCGTTGCATATTCACCATATGATGACCCGTCGACACTCCACCTAGAGGAGATATTGAAGGTGATCTTGTCGCTAAGGGTGACAAGGATGGTGAGAATGAGGGTGACATAGCCGAAGAAGTGGAAAAACCGCCAGCAGTATCATGGTTTATAGGCGAACGTGGCAACATGTATTGGTTGCTAGCTCCTAAGTGGGTGGTGGCAGTGCCATGATGTGAAGTATTAGCCGGCATTCTCATATTAACTCCAGAACCTGATAGTACTGGTAGATTAATGGCTCTAGGAGCTACATTTGTTAGTAGAGGCGGGGGTATATGAGGCTTTACGACACTGGCTATAGAATGAGCCAGACTTTGTTTGCTTTTGTTGCTGGATGAGGATCCACTTGTGCCACTATTTACCGAAATATTGTCATCTTTTAGTCTGGCTATCTCGGAGAACACATGAGCTAAGGGTTGATACTGAGGTCCCCAGTCGAGCAGATAGTCCCAATTGTAACTACCTGTTAACTCTTCTTCACTATGTACTATTGAGCTTAAGGAACCAGTCATGGAGGGCCCCACATTGGCAGCACTTACCACCGGATGATTGCTATAGCCCATAACATGATCCACAGCTGTGCCTATACTTCCGGCAGTTGTGGCCGCCTCATCTGCACTACTGGCCCTATCGGAAGCTGCGCCATTAACGTCATTTAATTTGGCATAAATAAGATTTGTTAAGTCTGTTTCATTGCTGGGATCTTCACTAAACATATGCATAGAGTCCACCATGGGTAAAGGATGATGCATATGTGCTTCCTTATTTGAACCTGCCATACTGGTGCTAGAGGCTGCTCCTGTGGGATTGTTATCACGATCTACTATACCTAATCGGGCCAAGTATTCTTGAGTATTTTGTACTGATATCTCCGATAAACGACCATCCTCTGCATTTGTCCCTGCTCGTAAAGGACCCTCGTTTATCATTCTTATTTCCTCATCTTCGCCGTCATCTTCAGCGGAACCCCTGCCGCTCGAGCCAGACTGTTCTGAGCCTGAAAGTTCTGAAGTGGTAGCTGCTCCTGAGTTAGAACTCCCCGCATGATTACCATACGGAGGTATTTCATCATATTTAGGAGGAGCAAATTGAGATGTAGCTATAGCTCCCGAAGATCCAGGATTGTTATTGGCATTAGTTATGTTCGAACCTCTGATAGGTATGGTATCAAAAGCACTTGGGTCAACATAACTGTTGGAATTACCAACAGTTTCCTGATTCAGATGTGGCTTTACCACATTACGAGGCTTTCTGCGCCGCATGCGTATGAACAGAAAAATACCAGCAGCTGCACATAATAATAACATTGCTGATATAATTAAACCTAAAATCCAATCAGCTAAGCCGCCACCTGCAGAATTTGAGCCTATACCTCCACTGCTAGCTAAATTAGTACCTGGATCTGCCAAAGGATCTAAAGATATTTCTACTACCGTCATATTCGTTAGCGACCCTTGTCTACCCGAGCTAGCCGAAATCACCAAACTTATATCACGACCATCATCAAAATTATCATCAAGTTTCTTTTTTAACACCACTGTGCCGGTAGTGCGATTAACCTTAAAGTAAGCATGTTGGGAACTTAATTGATAAACAACTCTGCCATCAGGACCCTTGTCCCGATCTGAGGCTGACACCTGACCCACTACATAGCCCAAAGGCAGATATCCACTTGAGGGTGAAGGCATTACGAAGCGATAAGTACGTTCTGTAAATTGTGGGGCGTATTCATCTCTCGAATCTATTTGTATGCGTACTTTAACTTTGGAAGATTTTCCTCCAGAATCCATTGCTCTTAATATAAAATCATAACGACTGCGTTGTTCAAAATCAAATACAGAATTTGTGGTTACAACACCAGACTGTGTGTCAACTCTAAACAATTTCCAAGCTATATCGTCCAATCCTGAAACTTCATGTTCAATTGTATAATTAAGCAAACCGTATGTACCACGATCCAAATCTGTGGCTCTAGAACGAAAAACACTTGTGCCTACCGGCTCATTTTCGGCCACAAATTCAATATATTCCGAGACTGGAAAAGTGGGACTATTGTCATTTTCATCTCGCAATGATAAACGAAATGGTTTAAGTGAGCACAAAGGTTGAGGAGCACTATCACAGCCCCTTATTATCAGCTCATAGCACATGGAGCCGGTATCGTAATCCAACTTGTTATTGACAAATAAAACTCCCTTAACCAAGTCTATGGTAAACATACCCTCATCATTACCAGACATAATTTCATATACCACTTCAGAGTTTGGTGTATTATCGGCATCCATATCCTTAGCCACTATCTCAGCTATGGAATAACGCAAAGGAGCCAGTTCACTTACCTCGGCTTCATATTTAATATTGGTGGTAAATTGAGGTGCACTGTCGTTAAAATCTTCTATGGATACGAAGACGTTTATAGCAGAGGTAGAATTTTCAGCAGACTGGGAAATCAATTGCTGGGGAGAGGCTGCAGGGTCACTTATTACTAAACGCAGCTTATATAAATCCGTTTGTTCACGATCCAAAGGTTTAACCAGTATAATAGCTTTCGATTGATAGACTTCAAATTTACCTTCTTCATTACCTGATACTATGCTAAACATAAGATTTGCATCATTAAAATCAGTATTGGCATCGAGAATTTCTTGACTTAGTTTTAAAACCACAGAACCCAACGGAGCATCTTCTGGTATATGAGCGCGATAATGAGATTGCAAAAATTGAGCTCGGGCTGAGTTGTGTCCCTGTACTTGCACTCGGAGAGTGGTAGTAGATTTAAGTGGTGGACTACCCATATCAGAGGCTACAAGAGTAACAAATAGGTCCTCCGAAAGTCCCTCCCCATCCGCACCAGCTAGACGACTTATATTCACATACACTGCTCCTGTTTGCTCATTAACTGTGAAGCCTTTTACCAGGGGATTAATGCTAAATACAATCTTGGAATTATTGTTATCGTCAGCATCTAAATCAGTGGCATTAACGCGCAACAACTCTATGTCCGTAGTCAGAGACGATGTGGATGTCAATTGCATGTCCGGCAACATTGCAAAATATGTAGGCTGCTCAAATTCTGGCATATTATCATTTTCATCTCCTACACGTACAGTCAGCGTACAACGTGCTTCATGAGCCGCATCAGAGGCTATTATCTCCAATTGATATTCTTGCTGTTGTTCATAATCCAAATGACGTTTGAGTACTACCTTGCCGCTATAACGATCAATGGCAAATATGGCTTTCACATCAAATTCAGCCAACTCCAAAGCACTATTGCTGCTACTGCTTCTACTATTTCTTTTGCGACTAGCTAGCTGGTCTGGCAAATCAGAGCCAAAGCGATAGGTTAAAGCTGGATAAGTGTCAACGTCATTGGCGGAGATAGTAGTTATAACTGAACCCAATTCAGTACCTTTGAACGTAATAATGAAAAAGAGAGAGGAAAAGATGGTAAGACATCAACAGAAAAATGTTAAATGCTGTATGTTTAGTAAATCTCAAAGGATTAATTAAAATAGAAAAACTTGAAACACTTGTGTCTGGGCTACTGCGTGTGTGTGTGTGTGTGTGTGAGAGTTTTAATTTCTATATCTAGTTACAAAAAAATTTAATAACTTGTCAAGGAAAGATTGAAAATGATTTGATGATAGCTTTTGCAAGCTCTCCCCAGAGTTTTGAATTAAACAAATCAAAATTCTTTGAGTTAATATTGTTTTTAAAACATACTGAATAAGTTGCATATATTAAAGCTATGGACAAATCAAATAAACTAGTTTTGGTTTTAAGTTAAGCTTTCTTAAGCAAAAACAACTTACCTTCACTGACGTTGATCACACTATGCGGTGGAAATGTGGGTTGATTATCATTCACATCTACAATGTGAACACGTATCGTGGCTGTGCCTGTCATCTGTGGCACCCCCTCATCAGTTGCGATCACTTTTAGCTTGTACATGTCGCGTATTTCACGATCCAATACAATGTTCGTTTTAACAATGCCGCTAAAGGCCGGCTCAATGACAAATGCATTATCATGATTACCATCAACAATGTGATAGAGTATGCGTGAATTTGCTGCAGAATCCTGATCAAAGGCACTTACCTGCACCACAAAAGTGCCTTTATTATTGCCCTCCCACACAGTTGCGGCATACTGAGATTGTGTGAATTGTGGACTATTATCGTTGACATCTTCCAGTTCCACAATGAGTTCAGCGTATGCATAGAGGGGTGCGAAACCGGCATGAGATTCACTTTGTGCCACTAACATTAAGCGCAGTTCATGTGGTTGTATGGCAGAGGCCAACAGCACAGGCAAATCGTCCATTTCACGTCTTCTTAAGGCACGTTGATTTCTAGCGAAACTAGTTGCTTCTTCTTCTCCATGAGTAACATTTAAAGTATTTCCCTCTTCGATTAGATCATACACTAAAGCTCGTCCCCGGTAGCCAAAATTTTTGTTATTGATTTGTATTTGCTCCATGCTACCAGCATATTTTTCATAATCCAAGGACTCGGCATTAGCTACTTTTATTTCTCCTGTGGCCGGATCTATGCTAAAAGCTCCATTGTCATTTCCCATACCAAAAGAATACATCAATTTTGTTCTTCTGCCATCCGAACGTATGGCATTAACTTGCAGTAGCCTTAAACCTTCGAATGAGTTTTCTTCGATCTTAATGCGGTAAGAGTCATTTTGAAAGCGCAACGAGGGAGCACCTTGAGGAAATTCTCCTATTAGCAGTTCTACTAGACCATTAGCATACATAGGCGGTTGTCCTTTATCTCGGGCTAACACTTCTAAATGCAGCAAGCGTCCTGATTCACTTGCCAAACTTTGGCTGGCACTCACCACGCCCGTATTAGGATTAATGCGAAATTTTCCTCTGGTTGAGGGGTCGTCTTGTTCTTTTAGTGAGTACAGAATTTCTCCATTCAAACCTAAATCCTTGTCCGAAGCTGAAACTTGAACTAGAATTTGTCCCGGCTGTATGAGTGCTGGTACTTGAGCCCGAAAAGGATAACGATCAAAAATTGGTTTGTTGTCATTAACATCATCGATCATTATTTGTACAGGAACCCGAGCAGAACGGGAATCATAACGGCCGCCATCGGTGGCCATGACCATGAAATTGTAAACATGTTGACGTTCGCGATCAAGAGGACTGGAAAAATAAAGAAAATTATTTCGGATTTAAATCACGTTTGTACATTTTCAGTAACTTGTTAAGACCTAGGGAATATTAACAATTCTGTTAAATCTAAAAGAAAAATTTTATTTGCCGCTCTAAAACAGTACAGTTTTGCACACAACTGTAAATAAATAAGTTAATTTGAAATATTTCTGTTTGGTGTTGCTGTTGTTGCTTGGTTTTATTTCTTTCTTTTTGTTTTTGTTTTTTTGGACAATGATTAAATCACTTAAGTATATACCATTGAATTGCAACTGACGAATAACAAACAATTCGTGATGTTGTATGTCGAAAACAACAAGATCACTACACAACACAAAACAACAGCGAGAGAATAACAACATCAACATAACAGAAACAACTACAACAAAAACAAGACTATCAAATGAACAACAAACATAAACTATAATACAGCAGCAATAACACAACTAAAAACAGATACAACAACAACAAAATTAAAATGATACACAATTCTAGTATTCCAACACTCCGAACATATTTTAGCCTTGACATTTAAATGTTTTGAGAGGGAAGATACACCGCATTGCAAAAGGTTTTTTTTATATGGAATTTTAGCGAAATAATGATCAGGAAAAAATTAAACTAAATTACATATCTCTTGTTTTCTTTTCCAGTTTTTTCTTATATTTCTTTCGCGTTCTTTATGTTTGAAAATGATAAAGAATTATTATTTTATTTTAATAAAATTTGTTTTCCTGATTGTTGTTTTTCAGGTCAGTAGGATGCGGGGGAAGGAAAGAAGTTCGGAAGTTGGCAAACAGGTAAAAAAGAGCTTAGGTAAGACTGACCCAAAGAAAATCTGTGAAACTTTAATATTTTTATTTAAGACTTATCCCAAAAACTCCTGTCTATTAGGATATATCACTCAAGTTGAATTTTAGGCTCTCCTGTTTTCAACCCTGTGGAATTTTATCGTAATTATAAGTTTGTGGGATATTTTTATCCTATTTTTTCCTATTGTAAGATGTTTTTTTTTCCTTTTTTTAACGAAGATATTATTTCATGAATTGCTTAGGGGTTCAAACTGTGCCATTCTACCATTCTACTATGCTTAACACCTTATACACTTTAAATATAGAGGTTATATGGTTTTCTGTGAAAGTTAAACATAAAAACGTTTGAACAGTTGTACAATCCACCAAAACTACAACTTTGATTTAAACTTTCAAAACGCAGATACGCGTAATATCATCATAGGATTTCAATAAAGCAAATTTTATAAAAGAAGCAAAAACTTTCTAAACATTTTCTCAGTCTAAGGTTAGTTTTGATAAAAGAATTAACATTTGAAGAAAAATATGCTGACATATGAAACCTACACTTTTGAGAACTTTTTTCCGAAGCCGAAAAGGGCGCTGGTCAGCTTTGACAATCTTAGGGAAAAGTTTTCTTATTTCCATGAATAAAATAAACATATATTTTAAACTTTAATTTTATTTTATTTTTACTGGAAAAACTTAACAGAAAATTTTGAGTAAAAAAAGATAATCTTGTAAAAAATTACTCATGTGGTAAACTAGTATAAAATTCATGACAATATTTTGGTATGAATGCCTTGAGATAATTTTGATTTTCCCATTCTTATTAAGCCTGTAAAACACGAAATTTAAACAGATACATACGCTTGTGGCAGTGACGTTATTTGGACGTCATCACAAAGGATACATGTATCCGCTTGGCCACATGTGGACTAAAATACATATCGTGATATTAACAACTTACCGCATGCAGCCACTACGACTATTGAAAAAAAATTTAACCTTAGTGCTGAACATTTTAGTGACGTCAGACCCAAGGCTAAAATTACATTTTGGTTTTATGAATATTTGCGCTTGAACTTAGTACTCTTATAGTTTTGTTGATACGATCGTTAGTTTGAATTGTTGAAATTAAAAGTATTGGATTATGTGTTTTGATACGGTGCATCACAATCAATCAAAAGGTCGAATTTGATTTTTTATTTAACTTAGGACTTTTTTGAAAATATATGGCCCTATATAGTAGATTCTGTTTTTATCCCTCTGTACTAAAATCTGTTGCAGTGACCTTGTTTTTTTTGCACAGTGGGGTCTTTAGAAAAACAAAAAATAAGTAACAAACTTTTTAACTACCCATTAAACGAATTTGGAACTTAAAACATAAATTTATTAAGTCTCGTAAAGCACTTTTGCTTTGAACTACAGCTACCAAAGTAGTGCAGCGGGTTATGTACAACCATTTCAGGGCAATGTAACTTTTGCAAATATTTATCTATTAACTGATTGTTTAAGTTTTATGGTTTTTAAATTTAACTATGAGAGTAAGTAAGTAATAATGTTGGTAAGATTATATTATCTCTTATGGTTTAAGAGATATTTTTTAAATCTTTTTTTTTGTCTATTTATATTATTTAAAAGTGGGTTTTGTCTTTAATAATTTTTATGTAATTTTGAAGGGTTCATATCCGTCATTTATTCTCACTTAGTCATTTAATATAATAGTGTAAACAACAAAGTCCGAATTAAGTGTTAACAAAGCGTTCTATGAGGAGAGCTTTGCTTTACTTCTTGAAGTTAGAAATTGCTTGATAAAGCTTCTGGTGATTTTATTACAAATATCTCAATGTCCGAGAGATGGCTTATAAGGTTTAGAAATGGAACGAAATTTAAAAACGAAAGACAAAATTCGTCAAAGCCAGCTTACAAAAGTTTGAACAACATGAATCAGAGGAATTTCTGTTAACAAGAGCGTTCGGCAGATTTGTCAGTACACAACTGTTGTTTTTGGGTTTATTTTAAGGAGCGAATATATGTGAATAAGCCCGAGACAATTCTTGTACTCGAGGCCTGCATTGTTGCTGCATTTCGAGAGCTATAGCCACAAATTTTCAAAAAAAATTTTTGTTATGTTTAATGCTCTTAAATTAGCCCATCGTTGCCAGGCTTAAAACTCATTTTGTATATTTTCTAATCTGTAGAAAATTAAATATTAAAAAATTATTCAATTTCTAAACCCCACATTTGGTTTGCCCTTTATTACACCGTATTTTTAGTGCAAATAATCAATAAAAGTTCTTATTAAAAAATCTCACTGCGAACAATAAGTCCTTCACTGCTAAGCTCAGAACTCTATTTTACGCTCCTGTTGTAGGTTTTGTTGCCGCTCGTGTTATCAAGGTGTAGTTAGCCGATCGAGGTCATAGTCATGCAATAAGACACATATGTGTTTTACTGTGAGTGTGTGGTCAATTTACAAATAGACATAATTAGAGGAAAGTAGATAAAACTCTTTCAGGTAGATGTCAAACATCTTGAATATAGAGAATATGTCTCTTTATCAATCAGAAAAAGAGACATAAAGTTGAATAATGCCAAGGTTTTAAGCAAATGTCGTGACCATTAGCAATTTAAACTCTTCACTTTTTTTAATATTTTGAAAGATTGTTTGTGTAATATCAAAGATTAATAGAAACTAATAATCAGGGGATAAATTACAGCGTTAGAACGTGATCGAAATTTGAAAATTCTTGTTAGAATCTCTATACCTAAAGCACAGCTAACTCGATCATTTGAGTAAAATTTCGATTGTGATCGAATGCCATAATTTGGCTCCAGATCTGTTGAGCAACTTCGCTTAATAATTATAATCTAAGCTGCAATCCACAGTATAATCTTTTATTTATTTTTTTTATACGCTGCGTTCATCTTTAACCAAATTAAATTTAAGTGGAGATTGTAGTCTACTATTCAAGTAAGACGGATTCAAATCTTTCCCCTAAAAGAGAATCCTTGTAAACTTGATATTTTAATAAAAAAAAAAAAACAAAAAACAATTATCTTTGAACACTTCAAATGCATACCTAATAGACGAAGCAAATATTTTTGTCATCTTTACTACATGACATGACACAATATACGAATTCCTTTTTAAGGATTGATATAAACAAACAAATGTTTCGGAGAGGAGAAGGACGAACGACAGAAAAAAAAATACGACAGTGACTTGTATGTTTTACATCATTAAAGGTGAAGTTAGTGCCTTCGGCTTTTATTTATCAGATAAACTCCTTAAAAAATAAATTTTTATGTAAGAAACTCTTTTAACAAATTTTCTTAATATATATTTTTTTGTTTATTTTATAGTTTTTGCTGGTTGTTATGAAAACAACAAAAATCGAAAAACGTATAATTTTATTAATACACAACCTACGCAATTTTTATATAGATTTCTTTTATTTTATTTTAATTTTACTTTTGTTAAATGTTTTTTTTTTTGCGATTTAAGTAACAACAGACTGTTTAGCAATTGAGGCACATGTTTGTTGAATGGCTGTTTGGTGGTATAGTTAGTAAGTCTGGGTTGTGTTTTGGGTATAAGGAAAAGCCTTCAATGTTACCTACAACAAATTGTTTTATCTTTAAATTGAAGAAAACAAAAACTAAAACCAATCGAACAAACAACAACAAACTGAAATTATTTCTTACAAGTAACAACAATAACGATGTCAAGTTTTTTCTGTTGCAGTTGTGGTAGTTTGTGGCAAGTTTTGTTTATTGTATATTGTACATAACTTAAAGGTCGTTTTTGGTAAAAAAAAAATATGAAATTAAATCAATACTTGTAGTCTTATTCTTTCTTTTTTTAGGTGTTTTATAGATGTTGAATATTTTAGCTTTTTTTTTTTGTCTAAAAATAAACTTGAAAACCCTTTTAACAACAACATTTTGAGTATTAAAAAAAAGAATAAATTGTAGATTTCTGTTGCAGACCCCCTCTGGTGCAAATTTATTCATATGGACAATCAATGATGACAAAAATTGCAAAAATAAATTGTTCTTCATAATTTTTTTTTTCTTTGACTCATCTTCTGTATTTTTTTTTTTTTTATTATTTTGTTTGTGATGAACAAGTAAATAAACTAGGAAATTGTTGTTTAATAAAAAAATTTAATGTTAAATATATTGAGTTTATGTTAAGTTTAAGTTAAGTTAAAAAAAATTTTCGTAGTTTTTGTTGCCTCCGTTACAGTCAAGCTGACTGGCTGGGTGTTTGTATTTAAACTAGGGTTAATCATCGTTATAAACCAAAAAAAAAAACAAATTCGCAAGACTGGAAACTCAAACTTGAGTAGCTCTATCAAATGGATGAAAAACCTTACATAAATTTATTTAACATAAAATAAAGAAGACATCTTTTTATACACTTTCATACTCTGACTCTGCTTTTTTCCATTTTTTTTTTATATTAAACACCACACACTTGTTGTTGGCTGAAACAGTTACAAAAAAAATATTTATTTCACATCCCTTTATTGGCAGCAGTAGTCACATATTGAGTTAAAGTTACGAACTTTTTATAACTAACTGCCTTCAACAACAACCGCAAAACAAAAGTCTTTTACAATTTTATTTTGATTTTTATTTTTTTTTTCGTTTTTGCTCCACCAAAGCGGCATTTTTATCAAGAAGTGCTTAATTTGTGGCAAAATGTTTTCGACTAACATGTGACAGATGCTGATTAAAAAATGATGATTTATTACAAATGCTGCAACGTACATAGCAACTTGTTGCAGTTGTTGAAGTTAGTAGTTTTATTTTTTCTCAATTTTCTACTTTTTACTTTCAATAAAACCTACCAGCAAAAGTTTTTGTTGCAATATGGAATTGTAACACAACATAAATGAAAACAGATCAAGATTTATTAAAACAACAACATTTTTGTATTTAAAAAATATTTCAGCGTTTATTAAGGCCCTGTCTTTAAGATGTTTGTTTGACTTTTAATATTTATAAAAAGCATAAATTTTTTATAACTTTATCTGATATGATTATTTTTTTTAAATGCAATATTGTCATTTCAAAATATTTCTTAGATCATAACAAGAGGTTGTGGGCAATACATTTATAGTTTTTATTCAAAAGAAAATCTTAATTTGTTCGGTGCAGAAAATAATGTATTTAAAGATAGAGTCCTAATGACCTTCATAGCTGTGGTTGCAAATACTAAACATTTTTATTGATCAGTTTACATGCTATTAATTAAGTATTTAACTGAGGTATGAGGTAATAAAATTCTTATGGCAACCCATCAACTTTACATAAAAATGCATCATTGCTACCTATTACATACTTTGGATTACAACATGTAATTCTCTATACAATTTTGCTTTTGATCTTTGCTTCTTGTAAATCATAATCACGTGATGACAACCTAATAACTTTTTCTTTTAAATAAAGTTATGCCTGATTTAATTATTATAATTGAAGCCTTGTTGACCTAAACTGGTCGACGGGACGGGACGGACGTGATAAGATGCCATACGAAATAGTAGTAGATAACGTACCATCAACTTCGCACGCCACAAACAAAGTCTCAATTTAACGAGCATTATTAAAAGACCCTTAATTTTGGCCAGAAAGGCTAGAAATTTGGTTTGCTCAAGTAGAGGCACGATTCAAAATGGCAAACATTGTACGGTACACCTCCAAATTTTATACTGCCGTAATTGAAGTGAAATTTAGTGTATTAACACAAATCTTCAATGCGCTACAGCAGTCAGCCGAGATTTAATAAAATAAAAACCAAAAAAATATTTAATCGAACGTTTTGGCGATAGAAAAAAACACAAAAGCTCCTGTCCGACATGGAATTGAGCGATCGTCGCCCAAGTCGGCTTCTCAACGAATTTTAAGATTTAGGTAAAGACGAATTCAGCGAAGAATACTTAAAATCCTTGTGGCTGCAACGCCCGTTTTCAAAGGTTAGAGCCATTGTTAAAGCTTCTGAATTAAACTCATGTGCAAATTGTGAACATCTGGAGATTATATGGATACCAAGCCATCACGAGCTGATCGGAAACGAGAAAGCCAACATATCCAAAATGGGAGCTCTTCTGAGTACTATAACTTTGGAGAACGCCAAACTCCTTAAACAATTTAAGGATAAACTTAAACGTTGGGCGTTGGAGGAACATGTCAGAAAATGGCAAAGCACTGATGTCGGTAAGGTGACAAGAATACTATGGGGTGACCCAAATCTTGGGAAATCAAAGGAGATTCTGAGACTAAGTAGACCTACCCTTAGGAAACTAACCAGTGTAATTACAGGTCATACGGAGTTGAGAACCCACCTAGCTCGCATGAGATTATCTGAGGAGACAACATGTAGAGCATGCGAGGAAGAGGATGAGACTTTGGTACACTACCTCTGTCATTGTCCTGCGTTTGGGCATATTAGGCACTAGAATTTTACAGTGGATACCATGCCGAACTTAGAATACCTGGGGAACTCGAACTGGAGATCCATAAGGCGTTACATTGAGGGGACTGGATTCTTGGACTAGTCCGTTATTTATGGGAAATTATGTTTATGGTTTTTGTTTGGGAATTCCGTTTTCCATATGGAGCGCACAACATGCCAACTGGGCATAAGTCATGGGTTTGGGCTTTTAATGTTCCTTCTTTTCAACCTAACCTCTACTAACACCATGATAATATTTGGTCCAAAGGAGGATAGCATTTCTACCCTTAGAACTGGCTGCACACAAAACTGAGGCTCTATTAATAAGTAGTAGTGGAGTTTGTTAATATTGAAACTTGTCTTGAATAAAAGCAGTTAGGCTTAGAACATACATTAAAAAAATACTTCCTCTTTTAACAGTGGATCATATGTTTGCTGTGTATTAATCACACAAGGACCTATACCTTCATTTAGGAAGTCGGAGCTGAAAAAAAGATTAAAATTGAGTTTGTATGGTTCTACCTCATTTTTAAAAGAAAAAACATGTGATTAATTAATCAAAACCTCTTGAAATTTTTTAAAAGAAATCATGTGGTTAATTAATCAAAGCATCTGGAAAATGAAGCGTTGCGAGAAGTATACGAATCTTTTCTTGACCTTGAAGCCTTATTATTAAAAACGTCTAATGTGCGGAACGATATTTTTGGTAAGCGATGAGGTTTTGATCACCTCAATGTAAAATATCAATATTTGGTGTAAATAGTATCGAGTTTCTGTGACTGTTATTATATCCAAAAAGGTTAAGTGTTATTGATGGGCAAGTAGAAGCACTGATTTAAATTACACAGAATATTGAGAAATTTTTTTATAATAACGGAATTTTTATTACAATAAACTAACGGCGGTGGTCCTTTTAATATTCAGTTGTCCACCTAATTTTAAATCTTAACATTATTAATTTTTTGTAAGAAGAATTTGATGCAACATACTTTTTGGACTCCTATGTGATGTTGTACCATACTTTTAGTTCTATTTTTTATGAGCAAGGTAAATTTCAAAGTATTCTAATATAGCCAAATTATAAGTGAGTCTCAGAAAGCCAGTAGTAACTTTTTTAATTTTTTTTTTATATATTTTATTTTTATATTAGAACGCATTCAGAAGTGCCCATTATCTAATGGAAAATATTTTCTGAAAATAAAATGAAATACGGTTTATTAGTGCTACGTTAAGGAATATTTGATCAATCTAAAGCCGAAACTAGTCCTTTAATATTGAATATATTATCCCTAAGCCTACTGCAACATATTGAAAGCCTACATAATTCCACTGAAGAAATGCTTTACCGAAAAGTGCTTCCAAGAGCGCTTGTGGAATTCATGATTTATAGTCGCTTACTTTGTAGTGTAGTATGCACTATTTTCCATTCCTATTGGCAGTAGATTAATCACGCCTTCAGTAGATTAATCACGCCGCAGTGCTGTCAAAGGTAATAACAAGTAATGGAGAAGTTTAAAATAATTGAAATTAAACTAAGTTTGTCTACTTTTTTCTATGGAATAAAAAAAAGAGCAATACAGAATAAGAAGTACAGAAAATGCAGCACAGAATAAGCAGTACAAAAGTCATGTTATCTTTCTAATAGTTAGCACACTTTTTAAATTCCAACAAAGTTTTGGTGTGATTGGATTGCAAAATTATTACGGCTAAGAGAATATTAAGTTTAAAAAAATGTTTACAAGATTGTAAGAATGGTTTATTATTAATTTTAGAAAAATGTTTCAGGTATGGTTTTAGGGGGAAAAAAAAATAAAATTTTTAGCCATGCACGATACGAACCTGATATTTTTTACAACAAATTGGAAATGACTTTGATAATTTTCACGTTTTCTCAACTTTTTTTTTGTTCATAAAACTGAATACAAATAAATTGAAAAAAAAAACCAAAAAAAATTTTGTTTCCTATTTAGTTTGATTGCTAATCTATATATATAAAAATGAATCCCTTTTTCCCTTGGTCACGGCATCACGCGTGAATGGCTGGACCGATTTTACTTATTATTTTTTTGTTGTATTTGTTATTATGAGGAGAAGGTTCTTATGTCAGTTTCGTAATTATAAAAGTGGGCAGTGCCACGCCCATAAAAAATTAGTTATCATTTTGAGGTACTTGCACTAGATCGATTTTTCTGAAACTTTGCACACATATTGAGGTGTCATGACTATAAAATTTCGTGATTAAGAAAGTGGGCGGTGCGTTGCCCATAAAAACAAGTTATAATATTTAGCTTCTTGCACTTGATATTCAATTAAAATTCAGAATGCATTTTTATTCATAAAGGGGCGTAGCAACGCGCGCCGGGCTTGGCTAGTTTCGTAATAAAATAACAAATTATTTTAAAGCTTATTTATTAAAGCAGATTCATGTAAACTTGACTATTTTTTTCAGTAATACTGTAGTGAAAATAATTGATTTAGTTTTTTTTTGTCATCTTTATACTAAACTGTTTCAAATTCTAAAATTTTCTATACATCTTTTTATACTAGACACAATTTCCTAAACAACGAAATAACAAAATTTTGTAATTGATATGCATTGTTAATAAATATGTATGAAATTGCACAATAATGATATTTTGTTATTTTATAATAATAATAAATGTGCCTTGACTTACCCCACTGTACTGATAACACCACTTTTATTATCAATAGAAAACACCCACTGTGTTTCATTCGCCAAAGTATACAATAGTCTAGCATTAACCCCCAAATCATCATCCATGGCTTTAATGCGCATGACACTGGTGCCAACAGGAACATTTTCTGCTACATTGGCCACATACTTTGACTGTTCGAAATGGGGATCATTGTCATTTTGATCCTCTACAATAAGAGTTATATTGCAATGGCCCTGATAGCTAGTGGGTGTGCCGCGATCGTTGGCCTGTATTTGCAGAACATAACGGGACTGTTGTTCACGATCCAAAGGGCGAGCGGTAAGTTCGCCCGTATGAATATCTAAACTGAATTTATTGCCAATGTTGCCGCCTATTAAAAAAAAGAAAACAAAGAAAAGCAAAAAATTAAAAAAAAAACAGTGAAAATTTCCTTAACTTGCACATCTTTTATTTTTGTATCCACGTAATAAATTCATTACGAATTTTTTTCTTTTTAACAAATTATTACTTACCTATAATGGTATACATTATTTCACCGTTGGCACCTTCATCTAAGTCTGTGGCCACAATTGTGTGTATTACAGCCAAATCACTATTTTCCGGTACTGAGAGTGCATAGCATGATCCCGGTCTAAATTCTGGTGCATGATCATTAATGTCAGTTATGGTTATATGTAGTATGGCCACATCAAACTGGCCATTTTGTGCGGCAGCTGCTTCGTTTAACGAAGATCTTTGCCTACGTGCCATTGTCATCATCAAGGCATTGCCGCTGCTGCTACTTGTTGTTGCTGCTGTTAAACGTTTAGCATCATATACATAAATTGGCACCGTGTATGCAGCTTTTGTTTCACGATCAAATTGACCGCGTGTGGTGACAATGCCACGTTGGGTGTCAACATGAAAATGATTATCGGCGACACCTGTTGGTATCTCATAGGTGAGATTAGCTTTAATAAAGAAAGAAAAAAACGCAAATAAATAAAGTGAATGAAAAAAGCCGTTAATTGTTTTTGTTTTTGCATATGGTGAAGGTTTAAGAGAATTTTTGTGTTAGTGCGGTGGGGAGTTATTGAATAAATGTCTGCTTGATTGAGTGAGTGAGTGAGTGAGTGGTTGTTTGGTTTGAGTGTAAAGAAATGAATGAAAATTGCTTGATGTAGACAGATTGATGGACACATCGTGATTTTCTGTTTTGATTTTGATTTTTTCTTTTAAGAGTTTTGCCTAAAAATTTTAATAGGGAAATAAAATCATGGACAAAATCATGCTAAGCCAAAATAAAATGTGTTAAAAAACCTTCTAAGATTAAGGGACAGTTTAAGGAATTTGTAAACAATATTACAACTCACCATTCTCTCCACCATTAAAAGACTTTGCTGACACTTGCACTACAAAACTGCCCGCTGCAGCACTTTCCGTTATATTGGCATAGTAGCTGGACTGCATAAAATGTGGCGGATTACTTTTGGTACCTCTCACCAATATCTCCAATTTCATAATAGAACTCAACTTTTCCTTTACACCATGATCTTGAGCCTTGATTAACAATTCAAATTTGTTACGATTAAGGGTAGACATATCGGCCATATTATCGACTATATTCTGGGATACAGGGGGCAATGTTTTGGCCAGTTCTAGAAAACCTGTATCGGCACTCAAACGAAAATAAGCCAACTCATTGCCATTAACCAAAGAATACGAAATACGACCATTATAACCAGTATCATCATCAATGGCTACAATGTGCATTAGTAGGTCGCCAATTCTTTTATTATCGGTTATAAAAATCGTTGCTGTAGGAGTTTCATTTTTATTTATTAAACCATATCTATTTCTGGTCTCGCGGTTCACAGGTGGTATTACGAATTCCGGTTTATTGTCATTCTCATCCAAAACCTTGACGACTGCCGTTACCGAGGTGTATAAACGTTCTGTTTTATTTTCAGCTAAATCAAAGGCCTGAACTATTAAAATGTACTCCTTGACCGTCTCATAGTCTAGGGGCCCCATGACAGTTAGGCCTCCTGTTAAAATGTCCACAGCAAATAAATCTTTTACCTCTTTTGGCGTCATATCTATGTTCCAATTATTCGGACTGTATTTCAATAGTTTATACTGCATTTGACCATTGAGACCGCTATCAGCATCTGAGGCTGAAAAGTTATAGATAACCGCTCCTTCATTAACCACTTCACTGACTTGTATGTGTATGGGATCTTCCTGCCATATGGGCGCATTATCATTGACATCTAGTATTTCTATTTTAACTGCTATGGCACTACTTTGAGGATTGTTGCTGGCACTGGTATCAAGGGCGCGTATTTCCAAACGAAATTCGGATTGTAGTTCACGATCCAGTTGACGAGCCACCACTAGAGAGCCGGTATGACGATCAATATCGAATGCTCCTTCTATCAGGTCCTTGGAGAGCGGTGTAAGGGTATAGGTTATGAAGAGGTTATCCTCGTTAAAGATCATGTTTTGCTTGCTGCGATCAGAGGCATCAACAGAGCCTATCACACGACCTACAGCGATGTTTTCGGGCACCTAAAAAAAAGAGGAAGAAATGGGGTTTTAGTTAATAAAACTTCAGCTACGATTATGGGTAGACATATCTGCCATACTAGCAAGTATAATCTGGGACAAAGAACACAATGTTTTGGCCAGTTCTAGAAAACCTGTATCGGCACTAAGAATTTAGTAATAAAAGTAAAGTTTTTATTGAAATAAGATAAAGACAAAAACAAAAACAGTTCAAGTTTTTTGCTTATAACTCAGCTTTTTATGGGAAGAGTTTGATGATTTTCAATAGAAAAATATAAATTCACTAGAAAATGACATAGTGCGGCACCTAACTTATAAAGAGAAGGGCTGGACTTAAGTGGCAGATTAATGATTTTTAATATATTGTTACAGATTTACTTTTAAGTAGCTTAAATTACATTATAATTTATTTTAGTTGTAGTAGTTTAAGTTACTGTAGTTGTATTTGTATTAGTTTATTTCGTTGGTTGTTCGAAAATGATGTTTGTTATTATGTGTGGCATACTTTTAGGCACTTCTATTATTCGTGCATATTACTTAACGTCTTAATTTAAATGTAACGGTTTTCGAATGTTCTAGAATGTACATACGAGAACTTTGTCGAATGTTACCGAACACCACTATGTTACTATAAATAGCCGAACAACACAGCTAACGTAATCAGTATTACAATAGAGCTTGTAAGGTGCGTATCAAAGTGTGTTTGATAATAAAAGTGTATAATCATAAGTGTAATAAGTAAAGTGATATTAAAGCAATCTTTGAGTGTGTTTAAGTAAATAAAGTGCTCTTAATTTTATAACGAATTTCAACTGTTTTTGACTGCAATAAAAGAACTCAAAAGGTTTATTTAAAGGAAATAATCCAACGTTTATAAAAGGTATAAACGTAACAATATTAAGAAACGCTGGTTTGCATATAGGCATTGTAAAGATTACAAACATAATGGCAAACTCACTCAGGTGGCGGGCTACAAAAATGTACAAATCTTTTTAGTTTAATTTAACTTCATTTATTCATTGTCATACTTAATGGCTAATATATTAATTCTTACAAGTTGTATTTTATTGTGTGTTCTTTTACAGTTTTAAATTTTATCCGCTCATCTTTTAGTTTTTTTTTCTTTGTTTTATTGCATGTGTAAATTTCTGCACATTAATATTCAAATAAATCTCATTAAAATCAAACATAAATCTTAAAATTCTTTTTTGGCAGTTTAACACATATAACGTTGATTTCCTTAGCGAAAACACTACTTCAATTCTACTGCCTTTAGTTCGTGAAAGAAACAGGAAATTTGCTCATAAACTGAATTCCAATGAAAGCAAGACCACAAATGAAATGAAGAAATATAAAGAGACACTTGTAGAATAGCAATAAATGTAATAATTTGTGCAGACAAAGACAAAATGTTGGGTGAATAATGTTATTTTAATTCTGGAGCGCCCTACACTGTTAATAAATAATAAATTTTTCTTAACATCTTATTCAGAAATTCGAATATAAATTTTCTAAATTTTTTTCTTCCATTTTTGTTGAATTACTACTATCTTTCGTTGTTGTTCAATTAACTTAAGCGTGAAGTCTAAACTAATGATTTGAAAGGAAATCTTGCTTAATTCAAAGACCATATGATCGTTAAAGGATTATGTGAAATTTCATTAGTGTATTCATTAGGGCTTTCATAATTCGTTGCTGACCTTTAGTACTTTAATTTCGCAACTTGGTTTTTCTCCTGAACATTCAACATGATTTGTTTGTTTCAACAAAGCGGTAGTCTGGTTGCTGATATTTTTTTCTACAAAAATTTTTTTTTTATTCTTTTTTATTCTTATAAATATCTGTTTTAAAGCTTATAAAATTTTTAAACGCTGTTTTTTGTTTTTGTCGAAATTCTTTTTCATGTAGTTTGTGGTTTATCTTTATTTGTATATGAATTATGACTTTAAGATTGCATTTTCAACACTGTGTTCTTTCAGTTTTTACAACTTTGTCTTTTATTTCTTTTTTTTTTCTTCTGCTGTAAGAGATTATCATATGATTTGTAGAAGTGTTGGTTTCTAGGTGGTTTACAATGTTTTTTTTTTGCATACCTGTGTCCCTTTGGATGTGAAAAAGAAGTCTTGTAGTACAACAACAAATAATATTATATGTTTTACTTAAAGTACAAAAAATTAACAGTAAACTGATGATGAAGAGGCCAAGCATTTTTAAATATTAAACAATAATATTTAAAAGAAAATTATGGCCTATTATCAGTAAAACAAATTAAAATTAAATTATTCAGTTTCTAAGAATATAATAGCAGATCAGTTATGGTGAAAAAAAATTTAAGAAATCACAGCTTTAGTATAAGAGAGATAATGTGTGGAATATATTATAATCGGGGATGCCACTTTGGTCCAGTTTTACTAAAATTGGTATTTTTAATTTCTACATAACTGGGTAACTTGGTTAATGTATCCTTTTTGAGTTAAAGGTAAATATGTTTGGCTGTACATTATCGTAACTATCGACATTTAGGATCTTAGAAGATCCTAAACAAAATGGCAAAAACTATCACAACATAACATAAAGGGATATGTTTTCAGTATCCCTTTTTTCAATACTAATTTAAAGGTATTTGGAAAACCTTAAGACACTTATAATATTTGAAATATTTTTTTATTTATTTATTTAATTTATTGTCTATAGATTATAAATCCTTACAGACTAAAGTATGTAAAATAACAAAACAAAATTAAGGTTATATATAAAATAATATTCTATACAATTCAACGATTTAAATATAAAATGATATTTCTTTTAACAATTTCTTTACTTTCATTAAGGCCAATAAGGTGATAATAATTATTAAAGTGTTCACATATACGACGAAGAGGATCATTATTAGCATAGTTGGTTCTATAGTATTTTAAGTTAATAAAACGGAAATTTCGAGTTGGTCTGGTTGGAACATTAAAAAATATTTTACTTAGCAGGAATTCTGAGTCGATATCGCCTTGAATTAGGCCCAGCATAAAAGAAAAACTCAGCATTGAACGACGACTTTTTAAAGTTGGTAATTTTATAAGACAGAGTCTGCTTTCGTATGAAGGTAGTAAAAATGAATTCCATCCAAGGCCACGAAGATAAAATATTAAAAACTTCTTTTGTACAGACTCGATACTATCAATATGAATATTATAGCAAGGATCCCAAATAATCGATCCGTATTCTAGAATAGGTCGAACTAACGATGAATATATATATATGAATTGTAAGGATCTAGAAATTCCTTGCACCACCTCTTCATAAATCCAAGTACACCATTTGCTTTGTTAACAATTAAAGAAATATGGTCACGAAAATTTAATTGGTGATCAAGCAAAATACCAAGATCAAGAAAATTCAGAACTTTATCAAGTTTACACTCATTAATGCAATAAAATGAATCCAATTTCTTAATTCTGAAAAAGGACATTGCTTACATTTTTTTATATTCAGCTCCATTAAGTTGATTTCACACCAATTTACCAATTTGCCAATATCAGATTGAAGGAAAAGTTGATCTTCGGGATTATTGGAAGAACGAAAAATTTTGACATCATCGGCATACATCAAAACTTTAGAGTGCTGAATAACTGAAGGTAGATCATTTATGAATAAGGTAAATAAAATAGGACCAAGGTGGCTACCTTGCGGAACACCAGAAGGAACTTTGATAGCATTAGACGTAGCACTTCCATACTTAACTTGTTGAGTTCTTAAAGACAAGTATGATCTTAACCATTTTATTGTCATATCCGTAAATCCCATTAATGACAATTTGTTAAGCAAGAGATCATGGTTTACCTTATCAAAAGCTTTACTAAAATCTGTGTAGATAGCATCAGTTTGCATATTATTTATAAAACCATCATTTATTGTATAAAACATCATTTTATAATAAAAAAAACATAATTTTAGTAATTTTATATATTAATTTCGGTTTTTATACGATTTTCATTAAATGTTTTAAAAATATGTTATTAATCATGTGGGCACTGCATTTTCAATCATTCTGGTTAAAATGTCGGGCGCTATTTCCTGGAACTCTTGTCAAATATTCTTTTTAAGAGCTGCCTCTTGAGTCTGTGGTTTTTTGTTATAGGCCTGTTTCTTTATAAATCCCATAGTAATTAAGGCTCAATTATACTCCGATATTAATGACACACTGACTTTAAGTGTGACTTTAAATGGATGTCTTAACAAATTACTGAAAAATAATAATCCGGCATCTTGAGAAAAATAGCATTCCAGGGCTTATCGACGCTTTTTATGTTACAGTTTACTTAACAAACATTAAAATTAAAATTAAAGAGGCCATCAGTTGCAAAATTAATAGCATCTACGGATAGTATGAAGTATTTCTTCTGTGTAAGAGTTTTATATAAGTTTTAGGAACGATTATAACTTCGAAAATTCAGAACCAGGTTTCGCAAAATTTTAGGTTAAATAGGCTGAAAGTCTTAAAAGATCATCACACTTCACTGATCCCTTTGTGATATGTGATATATGGGATAACGCGTGTGGTTAGTCCCTCGTTAAAGCAGAGAAAAACCTGTCCGACAATCTAAACTGAACGCACGAAAAAACGGGCATAATTTCCTAATGTCAATTCAAGTTATAGTCGCCAGATCGTAAGTAAGAAGGGTCCATACATTGAAGAGTTAGCTGTACCACAAACATGTTGATTGTAGTTATTTACATTGATCTGTTAATCACATTTTATACCTACTGCCGTATTCATAAAAAATATTTTAAGTTTATTGAAGGCTTTTTTAACAAATTTCTGTGCAACATCTGTCAAATAAGCCTTTGATAAACCTAAAATATATTTTGTGTGTGATTATTACAAGCCAGAGGTCTACGGTAATTATCCTATAGAAAATTAAATACTTCAGCAATTAAACTTACCTACATATATGCAGAATGATTACAGAAAAATTCAGCAAAAAATGCCTATGAGCCAACAAAGCTTTGCAAACCATTTTGCGTGAAGTATATACATATATTTCAGTTCTTGGTATTTTATGATGCAAAGAATATATATCTATTTAAATTTAGTATTTATTTGGGACATCCTTATTGTATTTATTGTGGAAAATTATCATTAAAATATGAATTTGTTTTTAATTTATATAACGTTAGCACCTTGAATGCAAAATTTAATATTTTTTCATAATCCCACGCCTTTACTTATTATTTAAGCATCCACTTTCGTTCTATTCTGCTACAATTTTCACCTCAGTGCCAAACAAATGAGTTGATATTTTATTTTTAAGTCCCAAAAACAAATAAGCGGCAATTTCTTTTGTTTTCTCTCGCTCCTAGAGTGTTTTTTTTATTTGAAACGATTCTTGTTAAAAAAATCGTTTCTTTGCTGTTGAATTTCGTGTACTTAACATTTGTCACGTGATGCTACAAATCATTGTCACACATGTGTTTGCTGCCAACTACAAGTAGTTCGCAAAACTTTTAATGCAGTAAATATTTCGAGTAAATAAAAACTATATGTGTGAGAAATAAAACCGAGCAGCTATTTAATCATATATTGTTTGTTGTTCACTTCTTTTGTTCAAATAGAAACCAAGTAAATATATTCGTTTAAAGTTAAGTGACTCTTTTTTTTTTTGCACCAAGGGAAAGTTTACAAAAAAAGTGAAGACAAAAAAAAAATAAAATTTAAAAGTTCATAAAATGCCTCTACAAGTTGAGCGTAGGGACAGAAGTTAATTTTAAAATATTTAAGGTACTTTGATATTTAGGGAATATTTCTTTTGTTGCTTGGCTTACTTCCCTATTCTATAAACAAGAATATTTAAATATGCCTTTTGTTTTCGAGTGTAAATTTTCTATACGAAGACAGTCCGTATACATCTTAAAGTCAAAGATCACGATTTTTTTGCTTTCTTGGCTTCGCTTTTTCTTTCTTATAAACTGCAACCTTTCAAGTCTTAACACTTACGGTTACTTAAAATGTTGCAATGTTATACATTGTTTTTGTTTTTATTTTGCATACTAAAGTTAATGGTAGAGCAGAATTTCCCAAATCATTTTAAATATAATCTCTATTGGTGATTATGTCAGAACACCATGTTAAAAAATGTTATACATTTTTTATTTTCTAATTCTTTTTAACTAAGAGATATTTAAAAAAATTCTATAGAAAACTTTAAACATAAAAACCTAATTAACAATTTTATATATTTTTTTAATTTAATTTTTCTCAATCAATTGATACTATTCTGGTATCTTTGATAATTTAAATGATCTTAATTTATTTACATATTTATTTTAGAAACAAAAATACAATGAATCAACCAATAAAAATATTCTAAAAGTTCTTACAAAACAAACTAGAATTATATAAAAATATTTAAGTAAAGTTTTTAACAAGTCGGAAACTATAAAAATTAAATTAAAAATAAGGACACTACACTATAAAGAATGATTTTTGGGAGAGCTTTTTGTTAAGCTTTTTATAAATATAATATGTAGTAGAAAAAAAAATAATGGAAAACTACTACTAAAATATTCATAATTTTTTTTTTTAGAAATTATCGTTTAACAGAGATTTTTTTAATATTTTTATCCAAAAATTTTTTTTTATATTTTCCAAAAATTAAAATTAGACCATGTCCATTTTTGATTACAAAATACAAGATGGGCCAAAAGTCACGCCTTGTTGAGGGACGGTATCATCGAACATTACTCTTATAAATTAAATTTTAGATGACCGAATTAAAATAATTATTTAAAATATTAACTAAAATTATTCAAAATAAAAATAATAAACAAAAAAGTTATTAATTCTTACATGCAGGCATTACTTTATCCCACCCTGTATTATGTCCAGCTTCTATTTGTATGATGACATAGTTAAATTATGCGTATTACATTTGTTTTATAGAGGATGGTTAAATTTCAAGGGCCGATATTGAATGTGAACCATACCTAAACGTCAAGTTTTTTTTTTTGCATTTCATTTGACATTTATCAATTTCAGACTAATATAATTGGAACCATTGAAAGATACACAATCGAGCAACGCGTTAAAGTTATTCATTTATGGAAATGGGCGTTAAAATCAAAATGCATTTCGTGCACTTCGTGATTGTTTTAGTCAACATAATCGTTAAAATTCGTTTACAATCGGGAGAATTGTAAAAAATATTTAAATTTCAGGTCTGTATGAAATGTGAAAATATCTGTGAACGGCTTCTTAGTTCGTTGAATGGAAGCATTGCTGTTTTTCGCGATAGTGTGGCAAAAGAGCTGTTAACCTCTACTCATCATCGTGCCCAACAATTGAACATCAGCATTGTCGTTGCAAATTTGGACCATCGGACGGAGGTGTGCCGCCGAGGTTGCGATGGCCATTTGTTCAATACTTAATTAAATTATACCAATACTATCATTATAAAAAGAAATGACAATAATTTCCTAAATTATTTGTGTTTTATTCAAAATCAACATCGGCCTTTAAAATTTAACCACCCTTAATAATACAATTCCCTTTAATTTGGCTTTGCAAGACATTTAAGTCTAAGCTTAGTATTAGCCCGACAGTAACCCTTAAACACATGCAATATTTTAATAAAGATGACATGCAATAAAAATTTAATTTTTTGGCGCATTTAAAGAAAAATAGTGGAATTTTACGACAAATATTTTTGATGGTCCTTTTGATCCATTATTTTCCTCTTTGAATTATCGTTTTTGACCTTTTATGAAAGAGACACAGAAGATCCAAACATTTAAGGGTAGGAGGGTTAAAATATTCCCCAAATTTGTTTACAAAGTGTTTTATATAAAGCTGCTGAGTTTATTATAAACTAACCTAAAACAAAAGGATGAAATGATCAAATGACTTTTATTAAATAGAGAGCCCAAAAAAATTTTTTTTAAGAACTTTTTTTCTAAGACTTTCTTTTGGCAACTTTTTACTTATAAAAAAAACGAAAAAAATAGTATAATTGAAATATTTTGCTAAAGGAAAACAAAATTTAAAATGTTATATGGAAAATTAAAAAAATTTTTTAATTATAAAAATAAAATTTAAAAAAAAAATGGCTTTATTTATTCTAAAATTTGTTCTGAAAATGCCAGCCGTAGGCGAAATATCGACCAAGTAAACAATAAATTAAATTATTAAAAAGCAGACCTAGGCTAGATTATTTAGATTATTTATACGTTGCAAGAAATGGTTTTTATAGATTTTTTTTCTCCCAAATTTGTCTATTTTTTAAGACACACATTTTAAAAATATTGTACAAAGAAGAAATTATATTTTTGAAGACAAATTGTATTATTAACTTTTTATATATACCAGACTGGTTTATAGATGTCTATATGTATTTTTAATTTGTTGTAGACACGCACAATTTCTTGAGATTTTTCTTAAAAAAATTATTTATTATTTTACACTTTTTAAGTATTTAAGTTTTTAAAAACATCTTTAAGTTTCAGTTAAAAAATTTATAACTTTCGCCAATTTGGGAACAGCGGCATTAAAATATTAAAAAATAAAAAATTAAAGAAAAATGTTAAGAATTAAGTGGAAGTTTTAAGCGTAAAAGACTTGAACATATAATTCCTAGAATTTGAATATTGTGTGAAATAACAACTGCATCTCAAAAAAAATATATAAAGAGAGGAAAAAAACGACAAACACAAGACATTGGCATGACTTCCTAAAAAAGACAGTATTCCATAAGGAAAACAAGCAAATGAAACAACTTCTATGTACAATAGCTAACTACTGACAAGATTGCTAGTTTAAGTGAAACTATAGTACACAAGCATGTACATACATATTTATGTACTTATATATGTATAAACATACATACATACATACTCCTATCATATACATATGTACAACATTATAAAGACCTGACTGTATGGAAAATAGAAAAATGCAGTCAGGCGTGGGCTATAATTTTTTTCTAAACATTTACTTTTGGCTGCCATACTTTCCCCTTAAGCCAAGAAATAACAAAAATTTCAAGACTTTTAAGAAATTCAAACTAATGCAACAAAGGGATACTACTTACTTTACTCCTTGTATAAACAAAAGGGTCATACATCTAAATGTTACAGCTAAAACACTTTGATATACATACACACATATACAAACATGTAAAAGGTAAAAAAAGGAGAATAAACTTACCCGAAATACTAAACTTGAGCTGGTAAACGTTGGTCGATTGTCATTCAAATTTAACACCTCAACACGCAGCAAACGTATTGATTGTTTTGGTGGATTGCCACCGTCTGTTGCTGCCACAGCCAAACGATAAATGCTGCGTTCTTCATGATCCAGCACGACCAGTGTACGTATGACACCCGTGTTGGCGTCTATGCTAAACAGACCAAAGCCATCCGAATCACGACCTTTTAATATCGAATAAGTGATCGATGCATTTTGTCCATTATCACGATCGACAGCACGTATGCGCACCACTTCGGTGCCTGGTGGCTGTTCTTCGCGTACGCTGACCACATCCTCTTGTGGATCAACAATCTTCGGTTGATTGTCATTGACATCGGTTATGTGGACTTTGACAGCAACGCGTGAACTACGATGTGGTGTACCTTGATCGCGAGCCTCTGCTACTAAATCATAAACAGAACGTTGTTCACGATCCAAAGGTTCGCGTGTTGTGATTTCACCTGAAATGAAATGAGACGATGAAAGAAGTGAAGTGAGTGTGTAAGTGATTTATTTAAAGGGTAAATATGTGGGTGGAAAATTTGAATAGTGTGAGATGATTTGTTTGGTAATTAAAGGGAACATTTTGTTTTTTTCATTAAAAACTTACTGCCGTATTCATAAAAAAATATTTTAGATTTATTAAAGGTTTATTTGAGAAATTTCTATACAACATCTGTCAAATAAGGCCTTAATAAACCTATAAATTTTTCTATGAATACAACAGTTAAATTAAATTAATTTAAGGATATTTTGAAAAATAGTTGATTAAAAATTTAAGAGTTATTGATTATCAAAATAATATCAACTTCATTTTTAGAAATATGCTACTATTATTCTTTTTTGTAATAAAACTTCCCTCAATCATTAAAATATTGCATTTCTGAGGTTATCGTAGCGTACATCTACTTGTATAACTTTTTTAAAAAAACTAGAGAGCAATAAATTAAAAACTTTACCAAAATTTTGTAGCTAAACTTTTAAAAAATATTTAATTGAATTTTAGATAGTATTTTTTATTAAATTGTTATCGAATTTCGAAATGTTAGGTCCGATAAAATTCTTGGTTTAATTTTCAATGAAATTTTTCGTTAAATTTTTAATGAAATTTTCGGTTAAATTTTTAATGAAATTTTTAGTAAAATTTTAATTAAATTATTTAATCATATAAAATTAGTATTATTAAGAAAGATTTTCTTAAAATTTTTGTAATAGTTTAAAAAAAATTTGTTTTAATTTTTTTAATGAATTAATATAGATTTTAATAAAATTTAAACACAATTTCTTGTTAAATTTTCAATTAATCAATTAAAAAATATTTTTGCGAAATTTTAATAAAAGAATAATTAAAGAAAGAATAATTAAAGAAAGAATAATTAAATTTTAGGTTGTATTTTTACTAACATTTTAATTATATTTTTTTTAATATCGGAAAGCAATGATTTCGATTAATGTTTGTTATTGTTATTTAAACAAAGGTAAATTTATCAATATTTTTAACAAAATATTTAATTAAACATTTAATCAAATTTATAAGCAAATTTTGAACAAATCTATCAGGTAAATGTCAGCAATAATTTAAATAATTCATTTAAAAATAAAATTAATATTGTTTTTAAAAAGAGTTGGTTTTAATTTTTACAAAATGTAAGAGCATAATATTGAGTAATTAAATTTTTAATAGAAATTTTATAAATTTTGTTAACAACCTTTTAGCATTTATTTTAGATTTATTGAAAATACTTTTTTTTATTAATCATTGTTTAGTATTTTTGCCGATAACCTTTAATAAATTTTTTGATTAAAATTTTAATTATGTATTTAACTACTCATTAATTTTTTAATAATAATTAAATATTTTAATTAAACTAACAACGCTTTTTTTTTAATTAAAAAAAAATTTTCAGCTCTTACTGAAATTTTTAATTAAATTATATAAATAAAATAAATTTTTATCACTTCTATCATTTTTTTATTCAATTGTAAATGAAGTCGTAGAAGAAATATCGATGCCTTACTACCTCAACCTCGTAACGTAAAAAAATACGGTTTTGACTTTTTCATATCAAACGATTGCTGTTTTTGTGTTCCATTACAACAACAACTTATATTAGGGTGTTTTTTTCAGTGGTATAGAACTTCGAATTGAAATAAAACACAAGAAAATCGTTTTAATGACCATCAATTTGGCTTTATTGGAAGGATAATTTTATGCCATTAATGTTTAAATATGATTTCGGGCATGTGGCCGCCGCGGCTGGTTCGAATAAAGCCAATTCTACAGGTCCAATTTTTAACCACTTTTTCGAGCATATGTTGCCGTATGTCGGCAATAACGCCACGAATGTTGGCTTCCAATTCCCCTAACGTTTCTGGTTTGTTGGCGTAGACGAGCGACTTCACATAACCCCAAAGAAAATAATCCAATGGTGTCAAATCACACGAGCTTGGTGGCCAATTGACAGGTCCATTCCGCGAAATTATGCGCTCATCGAATGTTTCCTTCAATAAATCGATTGTGGTGTGCGCTGTGTGGCATGTAGCGCCGTCTTGTTGGAACCACAACTCATCCACATTCATGCCATCCAATTCGGGAACAAAATAGTCGGTTATCATGGCTCTATACCGGTCTCCATTAACGGTAACTGCCTCTCCAGCATTATTTCGGAAGAAGTATGGCTCAATGACTCCACCAGCCTATAGAGCACACCAAACAGTCAGTTTTTGTGGATGTAATGGCGTCTGTGGTCGCATGTGGATTCTCTTCACTCCAAATGCGGCAATTTTGCTTGTTGACGTAGCCATTCAACCAAAAATGAGCCTCATCACTGAACAAAATTTTGCTTGCGGTAAACTTCGCGAACTGAACCGTTATTTTCGAAATAAATTTGCACGATTTGCAAGCGTTGTTCTTTTGTCAACCTGTTCATGATGAAATGGCAAACCAAACTGAACATAAATGACATTAGAGTTGCCAGATTTGACCACAAAATGCCAGTTTTATCTCTATTCGAAAAACAAACCTGTAAAAAAAATACCCGGTACTAATAATATACATAAATGTAATCAATTCCTTTAAAAATAACATTTAAACAAACACCGAAGTATAAAAAGATGAACCGTTTTTTTCTCTCCTGAAAAGTTGTTTTTGTTAAGATACGAGGTTGAGGAAGTAAGGCATCGATATAATGTTTATAGAAATTTCAAATTTGGTTCATTATGCTATTTAGGTCAATATGATATGTAATTCCATAAATTTCTATATATTTATCATATTTTTCTAACACATAATAAATTTTTTTATGTGTAATAAAGAAACCTTTAAAATTTTGATCCTTATATCAATTTTGAATTAAAATTTGTATTATTTTTAAATAATTTTTGTGTACCATTTATTAAATAGATTCTAATGGAAGGCATTTTATTATAAGCACTTCTTAATATTTTACCAAAGTATTTAACGTATTTCATAAAATTTTTTATTAAAGTTGTAATTAAAATAGTAAATTATTTTTAAAATATTCAGTAGCTCATGTCTGATTTGACAGATAATTAGTTTTATCCTTCCGCTGAACGAATATGGTTGTGTATACGCTTGAACAACGCTGGGAAATATTGCGACATAACTTTGGCCGATTTTGCCAAAAAAAATCATCTTTTCAGACGAAGCTCATTTCGATCTTGGCGGGTATGTAAACAAGCAAAATTGTCGCATTTGGGGCACAGAAAACCCGCACGCATACATTGAAAAGCCGATACACCCAAAACGAGTCACTGTTTGGTGCGGATTTTGGCATAATTGGGCCATTTTTCTTCGAAAATGTGAAGGAGTGGTCGTAGTCAATGGCGATCGTTATCGGGCCATGTTGAACGAATTTTTCACAAAAATTTAAGAGGAGGATATTGGCAACATTTGGTTTTAACAGGACGGAGCTATGTGCCACACAGCCGAAGCTACACTTTTTTATAACATTTTCAAAAAAAAAGTTATTTGTCGGACCCTTTATTTGAATTTAACTAAAAAAATTTTATGTGTAAGTTCTGAATAGGATTTCTCTTAACTTTTTAATAAATATTTCAGTTTAATTTATTATCGGATTTTTTACGTTTTTTTAAGATTTAATTTTCACACTTTTGTTGTAAAAACTTTTTTTATTTATAGAAATTTTAAATTGAGTCATTATGGTTTTAAGTCATTTTTATTATAATATAATTTATAATTTTATATTCTATAATACTTTTGAATTTTAATATTTTTTTTATTTTATTTAAACTTTTGATTAACCTTCTCATTTAAATATTCCCAGATTATAATATTACAGCCCTTTTCAACCTCAGCTAGTTTCAATTCTTGTCTTCCACCATTTAATACCTGTTTTTCTACGGCCTTTATAATAAACTCACATTTACTGCTTTAGTTATCATTTTGTTAATATAACTAAAAATGCTCTAGATTTCTTTTGACCATCGCTTTATTCCTTGGCCACTTCAAAACAGTTTTATCCGTTACGAAAATCTTGACTTTGATATGGAAAAGAAAATAGATTTTAATCATTTTTTATCAATCCTTCTTTGTCGTCGTCTACGTCATTTGCAGCAACGAGTTCATATTTACTTGGATCAATGTGATTAACATAAATTGTGTATATTTATTTAAATAAATACCTCTATGTAGCATATTAAGGCAGTTATAGCTGTTGCAGCAAATTTAAAACGAGTATGCAACAATGAAAGTTAAGCAATTGATTTTAAATATTTGTCTGTTTGTACAACAGAAATGTTAGGCATTCAGTTGTGTGCTTTGGCCGGTCTAGTTTTGTTCAAGTTATTAATTCCATGGAGTTTTACAGTGGC